>JAMXBB010000004.1:76916093-77643288 GCA_024138015.1 Lumnitzera littorea | reverse complement strand
TCTCTCTCTCTCTCTCTCTCT
Source organism: Lumnitzera littorea (assembly GCA_024138015.1). Lineage (NCBI taxonomy): Eukaryota > Viridiplantae > Streptophyta > Magnoliopsida > Myrtales > Combretaceae > Lumnitzera > Lumnitzera littorea. Next base: position 77,643,267 of record JAMXBB010000004.1, on the reverse strand, counting down.
CTCTCTCTATATATATATATATATATATATATATATATTTCAAAACTTAAATTGGATGCATATTACATTAGTTCATCCTTTGATCATTGATGTGCCTTGGAGCTTGGATATCACAAGATCTTATCGTAGTGAATTACATGGGTTCTTCGAGATATTGAAAAAAAGAAGGTGGAATAAGGTTTAGCAAATTCGTAAGCTGCTCATAAGGATACGACACACTAAATGGACACCATATAAACTAATCTCCATTTTGATATTTGCACAAAATATAAATTAGGGTTGCTTGCCATAATCCTTACTAAAAAAATTTATAAGAGCAGGATAAGAGAGCTTTTGCAAGGAAATACTCAAAAGGTTTTTCATTGAAAGTGATGAGTGTTACTAAAACACTATAAACATAAGCTATTTAAAACATAACGGTAATTTTGTAAATAAAATGAAGTAAAGGATGCCCTAATGGCAATCCCGTAGATGCAATATAAAATGAAGTAAAAGATGCCTTAATGCCTTAATGACTTGTCATGCTCTTCAAACATCGACTCCATATCTTCTTCATCTGTAGCAATTAAGTCAGTTGAAATTTCTTTACAACTCAACTCCATATCATCTCGCATATAAAATTTAAACTTCTCCAATGTAAGAGTATCAAGGATGAATATAATGCAACTCTAATAAGAGTATCTAGCACCATGACCTTAGCAAACATCGACCAATAATCTATAATATCTCACTGGCACAAGACTACTATGGCTCTCACCAATTCCAGATAACCCTACTAATGGATCAAGACAAGAAAGTTTAATAGGTGGGAGACAGATGTAATAGTACCTCAGGTCGTCTTCAATAGTATGTATGGACGGTAATGGAATCGCATTTGGAGCATAGGCAACAGGTTGTGACTCAACTCAATCTTCTTGAGATGTCATGGAGTGCATAACAACCTTCTTAACAACCTTGTTTACTTCTTTGTTGTGCTCTTTATATGTGAGCATTTCAGTTCTCCACCTTTATGTGAAAATCTTGATAGCTCTTAAACCTTCTTCAATTCTTTCTTGGGGATTGTAAGGCATTATGACTTGAATCTTATCATAGAAGGAACAAGCATGCCTTAACAGGTTATAGTCCATATTGCAACTTGACTTCCATAGATTTCTCGAACACATATAGCAATAATCAATATCAGCTACATCATATAAAACCTCATTTTGAAATTTATCAAAACAAAAGACTATTTTAGCCTGCTTGGTAACTCAAATCACCTCTCCATTATAGGAAAACTTGTATGGACTCAAGTCATCGATAGTTTCATAGTCTAATCTCTCAACCACAACTTCAGAAACAAAATTCACAGGATAATTACTAACCGAATTAATATAATGTTGTGTTGCAGTCTTCCATCAAAGTAAAATTTCCTTGTTGCCATACTATAAAAATTGAGCACTCAATAAGTCAATGAATGAAGTCCAAGATACTTGCTTCACACTATTGCAGCTTTATGGTTACAATATGCCACTAGATCATGCGTACCAGCTCGGCAAAACAATATAACAGCTTGGATGTTGCAAGATTGAGGCAGCTGAGCAGGTTTGGATTGCGTTAGCTCACGACCAAGTAAGCTCGCATAAGCACTGCAAAGCTCATCTACAGATCACTCATGCACCAGCTCGGCAATTACCAGTACAGTCCACTTATCCACTATTGAATTCCACAGCTCACTACATTCAATAGCTCGGCCAAAACTATACGGACAAAGTAGTTCAGTAGAAATTTACTCAGCTCAGCACTTTGGATTACAGCAGCTCGGAGCTAGGATCACTTCTTTAATTTAGCTCAGCAAGCTTGGAGTATAGCAGCTCGGTACAACCACTCGCCTTCTTACAGTAGTTCGCCAATTCTTTTGGGTAAAGGACAGCTTGGCAATTTGAACGTACACAACCAGCTCGGTCGGTAGAACAACTACATCTCTGATGTTGTATGTTTGGAGCAGTTTTGCTACTTCGGAGTACGACAGCTTGGCACTAATTATACAAAGCGGCACGGCACATCTTCAATTGTGTACTCACAGCTGATGGGCAATCTTAGTGAAGGACAAGTCAGTCTGACACGTGGTCAACTCCAGCTGCTCACAACAATAAGCTCGGCAGTGTTGGGATTCCTCACTTGGATATTGCACTCCACCAACCACGGTCTAATCAAGTTCGCATCCGCGTCTAGGGCTTCATTCAACAGTTTGGCAAACACTCGACAGCAACTCGTGGCAATTCATTTCGGACACAAATTGACAATAGTTCGGTAATTGAGGAAATGTGCAGCACTTCAGCTCGGCAACTTAATTGCACCACCGAGCAATAAACTCGGATCCTAAATTTCCTCAATCAATTTAGCTTGTCCAATTAATATCCGACCCAGGTAGTTCGATAGTTTTCACCGTCATTCAAGCTTGATACTTCACACTAGCGCGCACACCTTACTGTTGGTTGGCAATTTCTTAAAATGGACAACAACTAGTTGGATTAAAGACGTCTCAGCCACGTCTTAGAGAGTAACAACAATTGGGATTGAACTATTTGCAGCTCGGTAGTTATACAACGAGCTCGAAATACACAAACAGCACAGGTAATAATTAAACAGGGTAGCCTGGTTCAGTAGCTTGTGGCATGCGCGCTTAACATGGTTGGACACAAATTAGCTCGGCATTTGACAAGTCCACTCACTATAATTTCTCGAATAGGTAAGCAGCACACACACACACTTCAGTCGCATACGACACCAACACAAGGTCGCCAACATTGACGGCGCAACTCGATCACAAATGCACAACCTCTCTAATAGGCCGCGCAACAAAAGTCACCACACCACAGTCCAGCCGCAGTCACTACAATAGAACACACGCATGTTGCTGCATCTTGTTCTGAACAGCTGTAACAGCTTCCCCTTGCTTGATTCAAGACACACACACGAAGGAAACTCGACACTCACTTCAAGTCGGACGCAGCAAGACACCCACTACTTCACTACTGCACACTCCGTGAATTAACTTTCGGTAAGCAGCGCGACACACACTTTGATTTAAACAAACCATAGCTGCCATAACAACTTCGCAACTTTTTGCTGGAACACTAATCGCATCCACGACTTCACCACACGACTGTAATCTCTAGACTCGTACACGACAACACTGCCTTTAACCCACTATTGTCCTGCAGCTAACCCGCTCCTCTTTGGAATTGGGCTGCACAAATTCAAACCCCAAGGTTGTCACTTTGCTTCGAATCTTAACTCCCTTCACAATTAGGCGCTGGATACAAATTGCCTAAATGGAAACAAGACCTGCAGATTCACATTCAACGCCCCACTTGACAATTTGTGTGTGTACATATATATATAATATTTCTTAATCGGAGAATAACAAGTGAATGACTTCTTAGTAGAGATTCTCAGATTATTTCCTTCCATAAGTCCACGCAATGGGTATACAATATTCAAAATCCCTCCTTTTTGGAATATGACGCTCTGGAAATGAGAAACCCAGAACTTCTTCTAATTACGAACGAAGATAGAAATTGAGCTTCGCCGTCATAACATAAATAAATTGAACCCTCTCGTTATTGAACGTTCACTTTGATACTAGAATAATATAACGTGGTTTAGAGCTCAATTATCACAGGGTTTTACTGTAATAAATTAAATGGCTTCTTCCAGATATTGAAAAAAAAAAAAAAAGATGAAATAGAGCTCAATAAATTCATGAGTTGTACGTAAAAATATGATACACTAAATGGACATTATATGACTTTATTTCTACTTTAATATTACACACAAGATATAAGTTAGGATTATTTGTTACAATCTTTATTAAAAAGATTGATAAGATCGGGATAGAAAGACTTTTATAAAAAAATATTTTCATTGAAAGTGATGAGTTTTACTAAAACTCTGCAAACATAAGTTATTTATGCATAATGGTAATTTCGTAAATAAAATGAAGTAAATGATATATTAGTAACAGTCTTGTAAATATAAGATAAAATATAAAGGTAATCCAATAAATAAAACATAAGTAAGAGGTCCTAATAGCAAGTTGTAAATAGGCAAGTAGATGAGGTCCTTCGAGTAATGAGCTGTTGAGCTGAGCCAATGAGTTTTTGGGACTTTAACGACCTCTTCTTGGTTGACTTGAAATTCTATTGACCTAGTTGTGCTGACCTGCTGACCTAATTTAGCTAATCTATCGACCTGATTCCAAACGACTTACTCTTGATGACTTATCTTGTTGAGCTCTCCAACAAGTTTCTAGACATGGATGAGTGCTTTAACAGGCCTCCACATCTTGATAAACTCTTTAACACATCTCCAAAACATGAAAATCTCATAGGCAAGTTTTTAGCATAGCCTAACACTTGGTAATTGATAACTTTAGAGTTCATTTTCATTTGGTTAGTTCCTTGAAGCTCACCAATCATCTCCTTACCATTACTTTCATTAGGGGAATTTGATTAAAATTTTTGCAATTGAACTAGAGCTATTTTATTGGCCAATAAGTCCATGCTAGATGACCTTAGACTAATAGACAATAAAGCTCCCTTTCAAACCATCCATAGACTCTATTCAATTCCATTCTTTTCACTTTTATATGAATCTAGCCTTCACATGGACTTTTCTCTTGACCGTTATAGTAAGCTTTTAGTCGTCAGTCTCGAGCTCATCACCCAAGTTGACAGCTATTATTCCATACTAAGAAGGTATCCTATAAGCTTAATTACTTAAGTTGATAAGGTCTATAGTTGGACTCTTTAATATTTTAGCGCACTTTTATTTATTTCTCTCTCTCTCTCTCTTCTTCTTTTTTCAATAGGCTCAACTTTAGAACCTGTTTTATTTATTTTAATTATTGTTTGACTACTTTGATTTTTCAAGAGACTTTCAAATAGCGAATATCATTTATTCATCCAATCTGAAATATTTTAGAAGATTCAAAAAGAGATAATCATACTCTTAAACCAAGCTTAGAAACTTAGATAACTAGTTTTTAACCTGTTAATATTTATCCTAATATTGAGTCTCAATTTAGGTTTAAATAGCAAGGAACTTTGCAACATGGAGATTTGATTACTCAATTCTAGCAAAGTATTCTAAGGTCATTAACAAATAAACACAATGATGTGTACTCTCAACAAAATTCTCAAAAGTTGTTTCAATTCATTAGGTGTAAACCTTTTGATGATTAACCTTAGCAAACTAAAGTTTAAATAAGTGTGAAGTATACAATAATACATGCTCATTATATACATAAGAAAATCGATATTGCTAATCCTTTCCCCAACCCTTAAGTTATACATTACACTTAATGGATCAATAATCCATAAAAAGCATATATAAAAAATCGAGAGAGAAAAAGATAAAAAAAAAAGAAAAGATAAAGGCAACTAAAACTTCCTTGAGTAAGTGCATTAATATTGAGTCATTATAGAACTTTTCCAAGAATTCCTTTTTTCAACAAACGTACTTGGATTCCTTACAGCACAAACATAAAAAAGTAAAAAGAAATATAATTAAATAAACTAAAATATGAACTACTAACCGTTGAACTTTTAGCTATTTAGTTATCATCTGCAAAAACTAAAAAGGTCCAAATAAAAGTAAAGCAACTAAAAGTAAAACTAGTCTCAAATGTAATAATTCATAAAAAAAAAAATAGAAAAATATTTTGATTAGAAAAGAAATAAAATCACTCCTCCCCACTTTCTTCTTCAATGTCCTCCTCCTTAACGTCCTCATCATCACCTTTATACTCAAAAATAGCTGGTGGTGGAGGCATCTTAATCCTCTAAGCCTATAAAAGTGTCTTGATTATCGTCCTTATATGCTTAAACTCCCTTGACAACTTTTTCTATCTCTTAACTATCTTTCCCATAATCTTTTTCAACTTTGCTAAAGACAAAAGTCATGGTTTCTAGGAAGATGTAGAAGATGCATCTCTAGGTAACTCAAGGACATTAGTAAGAACTTCTTCTCTTAGCCTCTCCTACTATACAACTCTGGGAACTAGGAGTGGTAAGGGTAGCTTGAGGGCTCTAATGGAGTCAATGGACATTAGTGCTATCCTCTTCACTAACTCCATTTCAAGAAAATCTCTAAATAACCTCAGATTTTTCACTAACCTAATGATGAATGGCCAACCAAAGATATACCCTCTTCTATCATTAGTAGCTTAACTTTTAAAGAAGAAGGCTAACTTGAATTCTACGTTGATCTGCTTGCACTTAGCTAAACCTTAAAGGTAAACAATGTCAACCAAATTCACCACTCTTATGATAATCTCTCTACTACTCAAACTCCATGCTAATACCTAATAGATAATTCTCAAAGTGAGATCTCTAAGTTTAAAAGCCCCAAACTTCTTCAAGTTATACATAATGTCAGCACTTAAATTTCTCCAAACCTTAGAATCAATAACACTAGTTGGTAGTTCCACTAGTAATTGAGCATATTTAGGAGTAAATACGAACTCATTAGGATAAATACCCATCATTGTTGGTAAGTAGGGAAACAGCATATCTACATCCCTACCATTCACTAGAAAGTGCATAGTATTTCTTACCTTTGAGCCATATGGTCAAAGTCCAAAAGGAAAGTAGTAAGGAACTCTAATGTTAGCTCCTTATACGTAGGTTCATCATTGGATAGGAGTCTATCCTAGCCACCAACCTCTAAGTATCCTTTCACAGCTACATCATAACCTAACTATGCTAAGTTATCCCAACCAATGTAGGCTAAACTCCTAAAACCTCTTTACCTTAGCTTGCTTCTTATGGGCTTGCATGGTAATGTATCATGTCATTGTCAGATTGGCAAGGTGCACTGCTTGAAGAACCTTTCTTGATTGCATGCTTAGCTCTAACCATTTTCTTGAAAAAAAAAAAAAAAATTAGCTATCATAGGATCATGATTTCTCAACAAATTCCTCAAGTATATTTTCTACTAATATATATTATCAATCAACTCAATGCATTAAGATGGACTTCTGTTGCTCTGTTCAACAAAATTCAGCCCCAATAACTAGCTTCTCAAAAATGGACAACAAAGTTCTACTAGTTCAAAATATCTCAAAAACCAAATTAGAAAGGGCAACGTAATGTATGTAATCTAGAATAAATCAATCTTTCAATAAGACAAGCATGAGCACACTAGACCCCTCTTAAGAACACTGACCATTCCCTTTTTCTCAAAATTTCAATAATTGGTGTTGAATAAGTTCTATTAAGTAAAACATTACCAACATGGCTTCATATTCAATAGAGCACACCGAAACAACTCAAAACATCTAAAATCTTCAATGTAATCAAATATATGCGTATATTTCAACAAGAACTATTCCAATTCCTAGTTCATGTTCTTTCCTCAAAGCATCTTAAGATTGCATCTTTCGGAGTATTCAACAACTAATATCAACAAAAATTTGATTTTTGTTACACAATCTACCAAGAATCACTCCAAGAAGTAAGGATTTCTACTCAACATGCATACATCTCTCTATTCTTGATTCAACAAAATCTAAACACCAAATTACAATATAACCTAACCTATATCGAATCTTATACCCATTCAACATAGATCCTCAACTAAGGATTAAGAAAAATTTGGTTTTCTTTTTAATTTTGAAAAATTTTCGAAGTCATCACCTAACTAAAGTTGGGAAAAAGAGTTAATTTGTAATTAATTGGGTAGATTAGTTATAATTTAGCTATTAGTTTTTTGTAAGACTAATTTTTGAAAAAAAGATTTTGGAACTAGAGATCTTGAATTCAAGAGCTACCCCATTAAACCTTAATTAGATATCACTTTTAACTTTCCGAAATTAAGTTTATCTTAATATATCCTTTTAATGACAATACTTATTTACAAATAAATAACATGACATCTACTTGTAAAAAATAAGAAATCAAAATGAAATCTACAAAAGTGGGAAAAATAAAATTTTTACATGTTTTAAGTTCCCCCATGATTGTATATAGGTGTCTACGTACTCGTTATTTAGGACCAGATACCGTAGTTCATTTGAGAAAAATTTAGCTGGGTTGATTCTTTTTATTTTGAAAAATTGATTAAGTTTACGTCTTTTAGCCATTTTGTTTTTTCACTTTACGAAAAAGTTTCTAAAAAAGAGTTTTAATTTTTTTTAAGTGTTTATTTTCTGAAAAATTCTAAAAGGAGTCCTAAATTTGATTAAAAGGGTTCATTTCCTTATTTATTTAGAAAATAGATTTTTTTAAGTGATAAACTTTTTTTCCCCTTTTTTTGTTTTTATTTTTCTTTTTATTCTTTCATTTTTTTTTTACTTTGACGAAAACGTGCTTAAAAATAAAAATAAAATAGCAAAGCTTCTCTTCCTTTTTTTCTTTTTCTTTTTTCTTTTTTTTTGGGAGTTTTTTTTTTTTTACAATAGAGTAAAACATTAAAAAGAAAAGAAAAGAAATAAATAAAATAAAGTACAATAAAATGCAAAACAAAGGAAAACAGGGAGGGGGAACCAGACAAGACATGCATGGGTTAGAGGAGGCAAACTGGGTTAGTTCTCCTGGTCAGATGACTCCATTACGTGTCTTATACGTATGTTGGCCAAGAGAGAGAGAGCTCCATAGCAGTTGATCACGGACGTGCTTTAGGTGGCTACAACGACTAACTCAAGCGAGAAAGAAGATTTTTATATGATTTGGATTGGTGAATGTAGGTGTAGGACCAATGCCACCGTAAATGGTAGTAGTTTTTTTGGTGTTTCAAGATTGGTTTTCAGCATTAGTGGTTGGACAACAAGCGTAGTGGTGGTTAGGTTTTGAAGAGGGCTGGTCCTTAGGCTTTAGGACAAGGTAATCACAACCGCGAACTTGAATTCCATGCAAAAGTGGCAATAGCAGTGGTTCTCAAACAACCTACAACAATCGGTTTTTGTTTCCTTTATTGATATTGATTTTGCATAAATTGAAGTGAAAGCTTATACTTTTATGAACCTAATGATAACTAGGAACTTGTAGATATCAATATCTCACCTCAATTTTCACTATAGGTGAAGAAATCCCAAAGAGAAGTTCTATGTTGGTCGTCGAAGTTCTAGAGAGAGAAAAGGAAGATTTGAATCGATTTTGGATGTTTCGATTTGTCCTTGATAATCCAATGGCCTCCCTAGACATCAATTTATCCTGATCCAAGCTCACTTAAGCATGGAAAGTACAAAATCAAATTAAATTCGAAAAAACCAAATGGGTGGGTTTTAATTCGAAATAATTGAATTTGATTTGATTTTGTCTAACAAATTACTCAAAACGTGTTAATGGAGTTTCATTCTTACTCAAAATACGCTCTAGAAGCTTCAATTCTCTCCCAATTTACTCAAATTCAAAAAATTGAGGTGAAATGGATATCCTAGATATTAAGTTTTTGCTCAATTTTTGATTCGATTTTAGCCATGTAGATGACTAAATTTGGACATAATAAAGGTTGAATTCAAAACTAGGCTATGCCTAGCACATAATTCCACCAAGATTTTGTGTGGGAACGTGTGAAAATGCCTCAAAAATTAGTTGTAAATAGAGGCCACTACACTGGGAACATGAGGTATTTGTTGAGGAATTCGAGAGAAAACACTAGGAAATGGTAGAAAATTCTACCAATCACATACGTCGCACGTGATGTACACTCTTGTTTGAAAATAAAAATGCGGACATCCAATGTGCCTGGGCTTAGGTGTGCCTGCTTAGTTCAATTCACAGGGCTTTTAGCCCTGGTTTGAATAGATGGCAAGGCTTTTAGCCCTGATCAAGCTCTTCTTTCTTTTTTTTTTTCTTCTTTTTATTATGAAAAAAATAAATAAATAAAATTACTACACTAAACTTAGTTCCCTATAAAAATTGCATCCTTAATTGATTAACCCTAAAATTTAATCACATACACACGTGATGAATAGTAATAATAAATAAAATAATTTTGTCATCACACCCAATTTAACAGTTGTGTGCACTTAGACCTTATTCGATGCTAAAAATGAGATGACCCAATCTATGTGATCTAATAACTCTAGAAATGACCTAAGACTTTTATTGTCTTAAAAATTCTAACTTCCCTATTTTTTTCTAATTTTTTTGTATCTTTTAATTTTCTAGGTTTTTTTTTTTTTTTGCGTTTTTCTAAAATGGGACACTTTCCTTTTATTCTAAAATAAGCTCTAAAACTTCAAGGAGCATAAATGGAGTGTCTACTAAAAAAAGAAAAAAGAAAACAATGAAAAGAGAAAAGAGAAAAAGAGGAAAAGAAGAAGAAAAAAAGCAAGCTTTGTTTTATTATTTTTTAGAGTAATGTACGCTTAAGTCAAAAGCAAAATAATAATAATAATAATAATAATAATAATAATAATAATAATAATAATAATACGAAAAAAAAGGTTTATCATTTAGAAAAATCCATTTCCCAAATAAATAAAGTAAATAACCTCGTTTAGACTTTTTCTCAAAAATAAACACTTGAAAAAATTATGGCCCCTTTAGAAATTTTTCTCAACATGAAAAAATAAGAAACATAAACTCGGCTAATTTTTTAAAATTAAAATAAATCTACAAATTAAAGTTTTAAGGAATGAATTATGAAAGTTTGATCACAAATAGTAAATACATAGGCACCTGTACGCGATTATGAGACTATTTAAAACATGTAAAAATTTTATTTTTCCCACTTTTGTAAATTTCATTTTGATTTCTTATTTTTTACAAGTAGATGTCATGTTATTTATTTGTGAATAATTATTTTCATTAAAAGTGTATTTTAAGATAAACTTAATTTCAGAATGTTAAAAGTGGTACCTGATTAGGGTTTAATAAGGTAGCTTCCGGATTCAAGATCTCTAGTTCCAAAATCTTTTTTTTTAAAAATTGGTTTTATTGAAGATTAGTAGTTAAGTTATAAATAATTCGCCTAAATGGTTATAACTTAACTTTTTTTCTCAACTCTAGTTAGGTGGCAACTCTGAAAATTTTTTACAGCAAAAAAGAAAACCAAAATTTTCTTAATCGTTAGTTGAGGATCTCTATTGAATGGGTAATATAGGTCGAGCTAAGAAAAACAGTAAAAACCAGGAAAAATTCAAGCTCGATGACTTAGTGACTCCATTGGGGATTTGGTGAATAGTGAAAGATATTTTGAAAAGAAGGGTAGCGGTCTAAGAGCTTGCTGAAACATGAGTTTTTTAAAAAGGTATAGTGCCCTATGAGCTGGTTATGACCTGGAGGAGGGGAAGTGCTTTTGGTAAGATATTAAGTGAAGGGTAGTGCACTAAGAGTAGGCAAAAACCTTAAAATGATTCCGAAATGGAGGGTAGTGCCCTTATGGGCTGGCAAGAACCCTAACTAATACTAAAAGAGGGTAACACCCTATGGGCTAACAAGAACCTTAGACGATATTGAAAGGAAGGTAACACCCTTATGAGCTGGTAAGAACCCTAGACGATACTAAAAGAGGGAAGCGCCCCTATGGGTTGGAAAGAGTCCTACAAGATACTGAAAGGAGAGTAGCACCCTTATAAGTTGGCAAGAACCCTAAATGATATTGAAAGGAGGGTAACGCCCCTATAGGTTAGCAAGAACTCTAAACAACACTAAAAAGAAGGTAACACCCCAATAGATTGGCAAGAACACTAAAATGATACTAAAATGGAGGGTAACACCCCTGTAGGTTGACAAGAACCCTAAAATGATACAAAGAGGATGGTAGTGCCCCTGTAGGCTGGCAAGAACCCTAAAATGATATTAAAATGGAGGGTAACACTTTTATAGGCTGGCAAGAAACCTAAAATGATACTGACACTAGAGGGGTAGTGCTCTTGTGGGCTAACAAGAACCTTAAAATGATACTAAGAGGAGGGTAACGCCTCTTATAGGCTAACAAGAATCTTAAAATGATAGTACTTTAAAAGCTGGCTAGGCTAGCAACCTTGAATTGGAAATCAATTTGAAACTTGGTCGTACTCCTTTAGCTAACTAACTAAGGAAGGAGCGTCTTTAGGGGACTAGCAACCCTAAATGATAAATTGACTGAAAACTTAGTAGTGCTCCTTTGAGCTGACTAACTTAGGTGGGAGCGTCCCTAAACGATAAATTGTTTTGAAACTTAGTCGTACCTTTCTGAGCTAACTAACTTAGACGAACAGGTAAAGCACTCCTTAAGTTAGTTAAAACCCTAAATGATAAATTAAAACCTTGTCATATCTCTTTGAGTGATTAACTAAGGTGAATTAGTAAAGCACTCCTTGAGTTGGCTAAAACTCTAAATGACAAATTAAAACCTAGCCATGCTCCTTTGAGCTAACTAACCTAGGCGAATGGGTAAAGCACTTCTTAAGTTGACTAAAGCCCTAAATGATAAATTAAAACCTAGTTGTGCCCCCTTCGAGTTGACTAACCTAAGTGAACAAGAGAAGCGCCCCTTGAGTTGGCAAGAACCCTAAATGATTTGATACAGGACAGCACTCCTTAAGTTATCTAGAACCCTAAAAGAGATTGTGAGATAGGACAACACTTCTTAAGCTAGCTAAAAGACTAAAAGAGATTATGAGATGGGACAGTACTTCTTGAGCTGGCTAGAACCCTAAAGGGAATGTAAGAGGGGACAGCACTCCTTGAGCTATTTAGAACCCTAAAGGAAATGTTAGATGGGATAATGCTCTTTAAGCTAGTTAAAACCCTAAAGACATGGATAAAGGGTAAGTGCCCTATAGGCTGTCTAAAGACCTTAAGAAGCAAAATTGGGGGATGTAACCTAATTGAAAAACCTCTTAACTCAAAAAATCTACAAATGAGGAATTTGATGAAAACCAACTATGATGAAAAAGGCAATAAGGATGGAGTCCTTTAATTTTTAAGAGTTAATGGACATCAAAGACTATATAGGGAAAATGACTTAGACTATTATGGTCAACTTAAAAGGTATGACCACATTGAATAGGAAGTAAGTGACATAAATTGAAAGCTTGGCCGCTTAAGCCTACATGGACTTGAAAATGGATGGAAAAAACTTATAACAAGCCTTTACTTTCTCTCTCTCTTTTCCTTTCTTCTTTTATCTCTCTTCTTCTTCTTCTTCTTTTCGAAAGTTTGCTAACAATTACAAATTCTTATTTAAGGAGCAAGTGCTATAACTATCTCCTTCCTTGAAAATCATGTAAGGCATCTCGTATTCTTCTTATTCTTTGAAAATATCTCCTGACCTTGATGATGAGCTTCTTGGTGGAGCCTTATGGTTTTAAACATTCCTTTCTTAAGGAAAAGGTAACTCATGATTAGTCTAGTCAAAGAGGACTTCCCTTATGTACTCTCAGTCTAGATTTCACTCTTGACTACTGCCCCAAAAATTATTGTCTAGTTTGTAAATGATACGTTTTGATCAATCTATTAGGTTTTTTAGTTCAATATTATGAATTAGGCTTTTGGTTAAATAGTTTCAAGAGGTATTAATGAGAAGGTCTATTTTGAAAATTTTTCTTATTTAACTCGGATGCACAAGTTAAGAACCTTTAGGAAAAACTGGAAGTGTGCTTACTTTAGTTTCAAATATAATTTTTATCTAATATAAATTATCCTTTAAGATCAGAAGAGTTTTTATTGAGTGTGGGAGGTATTGTAAGTAGGGAGGCCTTGTGTAAAGAAGGTTTTCTATTTGTGATTTTGAAGTGTAATTCAGAGTAGATATAAAGGTTTTGTGTTTTTGGGCTTGGGATGGGGTTCAAAATGGCATAAGGGCTTTGTGTTTCTTAGAAATGTCTGGGCTTTAATCTCGAGCCTTTTGATTTAGACTTTGGTGCCCTTACTAGGATATGATATATCTTTTGTGACTTTTCTCTTACATTTAGGCCTAATTTTTAAGCCTCTTTTCTTTCTTTCTTCTTCTTCTCCTTCTTTTTCTTCTTCTTCTTTTTTTAATTATTTTGCCCCATTCTCTCATTGTTTCTTACCCCTTTTCCTTTGACCCAAAAGTAACTACCTCCCTAAATGTTTAGATTGTATGTATAAGGTTCCTGTAAGCTCTTCTTCGTTTTAGAAAAAATAAATTATTAGAAATAAAATTATCCTTGAATTGATGCTACTAAAGTAAGCATAAACCAGTTTTTATCCTTTTCTCCTAATTAAATATCCTAACCTCTAAATTGCCCCCATTGTAGGGGTGGTTCTTCACAAGGTTTAATTTTAAAATATTCTTAAATAGGATCGACAAGGTTAACAAAAGATAATTATGTTTGGGATTGAAAAATGAATGCCTAACATCATTTTAATTTGTGTATCAAAATCAAAATAGACTTCCTTTAAGAAATGAATCCAAAGTATCATCATCATGATGTCACTCAACTCTCAAAGTGTTTAAGGGTTAGTGTATGAGATATAGTTTGCCTCTTTTCATTTTAAACCTTTTAAAAGTGTGTTACCATGTCCTTAAGTAAGAATCTATTTTTATTTGCCTTAGGGTGGAGATTAACTTTACCCCCCCCACCTCCAGTTTCTCCAAACATGTCCCAATTGTGAAACGATACCTTTAATTTGATTTGAGTTCAAAATTTAATTTCAAAGACCAAATGTCTTGAACCTTTTAGATTCTTGCTTAAGTAGATAATTGCCTTAAACTTATAGGTCTTAATGCCCCTTGGCTTTAATGTATGTTTATGAGTCTGGTTCTTTAGAGTTGAATGGGCCAGTATTGATGTCTTTTGTGGTGGAGGAGCTATGAATGGGGTTTTCTGATGTTTTAATGAGACTAAGGTTATATTTGGCTTCATGTTTTGACTTGGCTTAGGTTTGGTTTTATCAATGGACTAGGGGTTTTGAGTTGGGTCGGCTGCTTTGATGGGTTGGTGGTGCGAACCATGATAAGAACAGACAAGGTTAGTTGTTGGGTGTGTCCAAGCTTATAGAAAGCTCGAAGGGAATAATTGGGAATGGCACGTAAGGACAAGTGCAAATGAAAAAGTAAGCAAAACCCACGAACAGCTCCAATGGATATGATGCACTAATGAAACTTCCGATGACTCACATCACAATTTGACATGACGCACGAATCGGTCTGATGAGATTACTCACGACCTAGTCTTACTCAAAGGTTAGGATAACAGTAAGATGAATGTAAACAAAGTAGTGTTCACGAGAGAGAGAAATGTCAAGTGTATAAATATTTAATCTTGTTTGTTTACAACTAAAAGTACAAGGGATATTTATATTCGAGAATTTAGGGCAACATGCCTATAAGGAAAAGACAAAAAGGGCATTACCCTAAAAAAATAATGTATAAGAATACAAAAAGGTAAAATAAATATTCCAGGAAAATAATGATTAGTGTGGTCAGATAAAAAGTATAGTCAGCTGGCTTGTTCAAGCAGGGGTGGTTTAGTTAGTCCGGACTCTCTCTCTCGGTATATTAGCAATGGTGATGCTGAGTGAGTAAATGGTTAGGCATGAGTGAGAGCAAGGATTGCCTATTGTCTTGGCCTTCTACTTCTTAGTACACTATCTACGAAAAATAGGGAGTCATATGGCTCGGCATATAGAACGAGTCAATAAAGAGATACTTGGCCTTGGCAAGAGTTTGCTGGAGTAAGAGAATCTACTGTGCCAGGCCTTTGAGTCTTCGGGCTTGGCTGTAGGTCAATGGTCTAATAGCTCAATTCCCATCATTCCCTCCGGGTTGATTTGGATTTGGGATCAAATCTGAATAATCTTCGGTTACCTCTTTGTTAGGGTGATATAGATTGAGGTTGGTAATATTGAAGGTATCAAAAACCCTATAGTCCTCTGGCAGCTCCAATCCATAGGCTTTGTCATTGATTTTTTGGAGGATTCTGAAAGGTCCTTCAACCCTTGGGGATAGTTTGTTCCTCCTCTTGCTCAGAAACTATTCCTTACTGATGTGTAGCCATATTAAGTCTCCTTACTGGAATTGTTTAGCCCTCCTACACTTAGTCTTCTCTCGCATCCTTTTAGTAGCTTGGTTAATGTGCCAAGTGGCTTTGTTATAGATGTGTTGAAGGGCTTGTGCTCTAACTCTTGCATTAGGGTCTTCTTTTGCTAGCTCAGGTATAGGGGTGTGATCAAGGAGCAACTTAGGATTGAAACCATAGACAACCTCAAAGGGAGTCTGCTTAGTGGTGTCATGTACTGTCTGATTGTAAGTGAATTCAACTTATAGCTTAGAGTAGTAATCCCAAAGTACAATTAACTACCTTTGTTTGGTTGTTAGTTTAAAGGTGATAGGAAGTATTGAATAGTAGTCTAGTCCCCATCTGACGCCACAAGGTCCTCCAGAAATGGCTCAAGAACTTTGGGTCTCTGTCGAAGACTATACTTCTTAGCATACTGTGTATCCACACAATCTCCTGTAAGAAAAGAGAAGCAATAGCCGAAGCATCATTAGTTTTGGAGTAGGGCACAAAGTATGCCATTTGCTAAACCGATTCATGACAACTATTATAAAATCTTTGCCTTGGGTAGTTTATGGTAGTTAGAGAGCAAAGTCCATGCTTAATTTAGTCCACAACTTCATTGGGATAGGCAAAGGCATCACTCTCCCTTGCTCGGCTCGACACTTAGCCTTCTTGCACATAATACAGCTTTCGACAACTTAGTGTACGTCTTTCCTCATTCTCGGCCAAAAGAATCGACCATTTAACATTTCACAGGTCCTTCTTTCTCCAAAATGTCCAGAGAGTCCTCTATCATGAGCTTCCCTAATCAATAACTCCCTTAGGAAACAAGTTAGCACACGTAATTTTCCACTTTGGAACAAATAAACATCTTCTACATAATATTTATCCACTGTTCTTCCATTGATGCATTGTGCAATTATAGGTCCAAAGTGTAGATTCTTAGAATATTGCTCTTTGATACTTGTAAACCTAAACAGTCTGGTCTACAGTTCATTCAGAAGTGCATGTCTTCTCGAAAGAGCATTTGTAACTACGTTGCTCTTTCCCTATTTGTATTTTATCATAAAATTGAATCTTTCAAGGAATTCAACCCATCTCACCTACTACTTCGATAACTTGGTCTGACTCTAGAGGTATCCTAGCGACTCATGGTCAGTATATATGATAAATTCTCTCGACAATAAATACTGTTACCATATTTATAGTATGCGAATCAGTGCCAAGAGTTCTTTATCATACATGGAGTAATTTAACTAAGGTCCTCTAAGCTTTTCACTGTGGAAGGCAATCGCTTGACCTTCTTGCATTAAGATAGCATCTATTCCAACGCCTGACGCGTCACATTCCAGCTTAAATATTTTCTTAAAGTTAGGTAGTAGAGGTCAATCTCTCTTTTATCTTGATAGAGCTACTCTTCTCCCTTTCTCCCCATCGGAAGTTAGCATTTTTCTTTGTTAACTCAGTAAGTGGTGCGGTAAGGGTGCTGAAATTCCTAATGAATGGTCGATAGAACAAAGCCAATCCATGAAAGCTTCTCATGTTGGCACAAGTAGTAGGAGTCGACCACTTGACAATTGCTTAGATCTTCTCATCATCCACTCATAAGCCTCTTCTACTTACTATATAGCTCAAGAATAGTACTTCCTTATAGATACTTCATTTTTGCTCTCCTTTTTATTTTTCAAAATAGGTTAAAGGGTCTTAAATTAGGAAAAATACAAAAAAAAAAAAATTTTAAAAACCCCAAAAATAAGAGATTTTGGAAAAAATACAAAAAATAGAAAAAAAAGAAACCCAAGAATATGAAATTTAGGAAAATACAAAAAATAGGAAAATGCACAAAAATAAGAAATTTAGAAAAAATATAAAAAATGGAAAAATTTCAAAAAATATATAAAAAAAATTTGAAAAGTCACAAAAATTAGAAAAAATTGAAAAAAAAAGGGGATTTAGAAAATAATAATTTTTTATTTAGGTAGTTTAAAGAGAATAGATTTTTAATTTAAATAAAGGATTATTAGACCTAAGCTTAAATTTAAATCTAACCCAGGCTAACCTAGTCCATATGTATTGCACATATGGATAAGGCACAAGCCAATAGTCTAACAGATAAGCTTATAGACGTTGCATTTGGGATTGGCTTGGAGGTCAAGGGTTCGATTCTTATCAAAGGCAAAGAATGCTTTTTATTTTATTTTTTACCTACACTCTATGTATTGCCACATGTCAAGGCCTCATTGGGCTACGTATCTAACCTTAACACGTGGCATGCTACGATTAGCCTTGACAACAAATATTCTTTCCCCCTATTTTCTTCTCCCCTTTCCCTTTCTTCCCTTCACTTTCTCGTTTTAAAAACAAATAAACAATAAAAAAAGGATAAACACAGGGGAGGGGAGTTCATTTTCAATTCATACAAACACACACACTCACGGATCTCTCCCTCTCTTAACCTATCTCATGAATTCAAAAATCACAAGACACACACACAGAGACTTAACTCTCACTCCACGATCTCTCTCTCTTAAACTGACCCTCTCTCTCTTAGACCCTCTTTCCCCCCATCATCTCCTTCTCTCGAAAAAACACAGCTCACCCTCAGTCCATCCCTGACTACTCTCTTTCTCTCTCTTACTTCAACACCGCCTAATACCTACAGCCGTTGCCATATACACAGCAATTTGACCTCTCTCTCGTGGCTGCTGCTACTAACCAAACTACCTATACAGCCACACAACTCCTTCTCTCTCAACTACTGCATCCCTGACCTCTTTCTCTCTCTTTAACTACCGTCGTACATCTATACCAAACCATGCATGACCTACTGTCACTCTAGCCAACACCCACATTAACGGCCAAACCAAAAACCGCAGTAGCGCTACCCCTATCCTCTCCTCAAATTAGCATCGAACTACGTACCACCAAAGCTACACATAGCGGCCACCACGTGTTGCTCAATCTACAGCCACACCAAACTTAACTCCAGCATGGCCTAAGCCATACAAAACCGTACAGCCTACCCCAATATGCACACGACATCTCTTTCTATTTTGGTTCTTCATTGCACATATGCAAACTGATGGGAATCAAGCTACCGAACCTCTGACTTGCAGTCGAGCTCGGAGACTAGAGGGACAGGCACGATGAATCCTTCTATTCTAACCAACCCCTATTAAGGCTAAGTACTTCCTTGCCGAGTCACCCTTCATGCCGAGCTATATGATTACCCATTTTTCTATAGTATGCTGAGTTGATGATTACTCTCTAGCACCAAGTCAACTAATTACTCTATATCTTCCTTACCAAAAAGCCGAGAGAAAGACTCTGGACTGATTAAGCCATCCCTACTTGGATAAGTCATTTGTCCATATCTTTTAATAACCTTACCAATGTAACATTGCTACGTATACAGTATCATGTGTAGAATCCGTTGCACCAGTGATTGTTTTTCTTGTATATTCATTTTTTACCCTTTTGTATCTTATATATTACTTCCTTAAGAAATGCCCTTTTTGTCTTTTCCTTTTTAGGCAAGTTGCCATAACTTATAGGTATAAATACACGCTTGTACTTGTAGCTGGAAGGTATCAAATTATTCTTAAACACTATTTGTTTACTCTTGGCATTACTCTTATCCTTTCCCTTAAGTAAGGTTAGGTGGCAAATAACCTCACCGAACTGATTCGTGAGTCATATCTAATTGTATTGTTAGTCCTCGAAAATTCCATTGATGCGCCATATCCTTTGGAGCTGTTCATAGGTTTTGCTTACTGTTTCATTCTTCATTTTTCCCTTTTTTCACTTTCCCCATTAATCCTTTTTCGAGTTTTCTGCAAGCTTGCACCCATCCAGCAATCGGCCTTATCTATTCTTGGTTACGGTTCATAACATGTTGATATCGGAGTGGAGGTTTTGTGTGAACTGTAGTTAGTTCTTCTTAAAGTTTTGTTATACTCTGTTTTGCGTATATGAAACAAAGTAAGTTACTGTGTTCATTTAACTGCTGTATTGTTAATTGTTCACTTCCTAAAGTGTTTGTTTAAGCTTTGAATTTGTAAGGAAAAATGATAGACCCAAATATGAATGTTGGTATTGGTGATGACAGTGAAGTTGTCCACTATGAACAACAGTCTTAGGGAACTCCTAGAAGTATTGATGAGAGGCTCGATGAGGTAGCTAACCTATTAGTAAATCTGACCCGAGTTGTTCATGTGCTTTCTTGCCGACCCACTGAGGCTGCGTAAAACACTCCATAAGTTGCTTAATCTGTTAGAGGTTAAAACCTAGCTTGACCCGTTCGAGGTGGTGGAGTTGGCAGACGAGTGAAGCGAAGAATATACCTAAGAGAGCTTGATGAAGAGGAAGAAGAGTATTTTGAAGAAAAGCATGTACGAATTCTTAGAACATCTGACTATGTGAAGCTTCGGATTTCGAGTTTCAATGGATCTAGGATTGCTGATGAGTATTTAGAGTGGGAAGAGAAGGTGGAGCGTGTGTTTGATTAATATGAGGATTATGAGAAAGTGAGAACTGCTGTTGTTGAATTCTCTAGATATACCACCATGTGGTGGAAGAATTTTCAGGCCATGAGAAGACAAGAGGGATACCGAGAGATTAACACTTGGCTTGAGATGAAGAGAGTGCTCAGAAACAAGTTCGTGCCAGAAACTTATCTCTAAGATACTTTCACTCAGCTTTAGGAGCTTAGACACAGAGGTTGAACTATTGACAAATATGTTCAAAAGTTTCAAATGCTCATGATCTGCTGCAAAGTGGAGGAACCACCAGCTCGAACAGTCTCAAGGTTCGTTACTGGGTTGAGAGGAGACATTCGAGACGTTGTGAAGCTCCAATGATTTGACACCATGGACGAGGCTATTAGGATTGCCTAGTGAGTAGAGAGGCAAAGAAGGAGTCGAGTACCAGCGAGGATGCCAACTAGCCAACCCAGACAGGCAAGTCACCGACCTTTGTGAAGTACCGATCCAAAATGGAAGGTTAATGTAAGAGCTGAGCAAAAAGGCCGACCTGACGATGAAGTTTTGACCCAAACTTATGAGAAGGGCTAAGGGTTTGGCGAGAAGACTAGCTAAATTAAGTGCTTCAAGTGCTAGGGGTTCTGACACATGACTACTCAGTGCCCGAATTGACGGGTGATGGTCATCAAGGGAGACATCCCAAAGCTACAAGTAGAGAGTACAGATGAGGAACCCGAGGAGGAAGAGGCAGTTCCTATCGAGAAATAAAGTACTGAGAAAGAGCTAATTTAGGAGGACATGTTTCCTAAGGACTTAGATCAGTTACTCATGGTTGTCTGAGACATTATGAACGTGGAACCTTCGCAAGAGGAGGATCAGAGAGAGAATTTGTTCTATACCACCTGTAAGGTAAATGATTAGATGTGCGCCTTCATCATGGATAATGGAAGCTACACCAATGTAGCATTAGTCGATCTTGTTTCAAAATTGAAGTTGTCGACTGTTGCACATTCGAGGCCGTACAAGTTGCACTGGTTGAGTGAGAAAGGAGCATTATATGTCACTTGGTAAATAATATTGTCAATCACTATAGGGAATTACTCCGATCAGATCCTTTGTGATGTACTGCCCATGTGTGCTCCCCACGTGTTGCTAGGTAGACTGTGGTTGTTTGATAGGAGAGTTATACATGATGACTACAGGAACACGTATATGTTAGAAAAGGATGACCGAAAGATTACACTGAACCCAATGTCACCGAGAGAAGTTCACAAGTTGTAGACGAAACTTGCTCGCAGATCAAAGAAGACTCTGGTGATGAGTAGAGCCGAGCTCTGAGATGCCATCAATACTAATGAGCCGACCCTTATGTTGATCAAGTGACTACTGGAAATGAAGGAGTGGGGTGAGTTACCCTAGGAGGTCAAGGAGTTGTTAGATGAATATGCTAACCCGTTCCCAGAATAGTTACCTAAGGGGTTGCCCCCAACTCAAGGCATAGAGCACTACATTGACTTAGTACCCGACATTGCACTGTCGAATAAGCCAGCTTATCGGATGAATCCCAAGCAAGCATCTGACCTCCAATGTGAAGTCAATGAGTTGTTAGAGAAAGGCTATATAAGAGAGAGTCTCAACCCTTGTGTTCTGCTTGTACTTCTAGTGCCAAAGAAGGATGGAACCTAATGGATGTGTGTAGACAGCCGAGCTGTAAACAAAATCACTATCAAATATAGGTATTCAATCCCGAGGCTAGAAGACATGTTGGATGAACTGAGTGGAGCGAAGATTTTCAGCAAGATTGATCTTACATCTGGCTACCATCAAATCTGCATGAGACCAGGCGACGAGTGGAAAATTGTGTTCAAAACTTGACATAGGCTTTACGACTAGATAATCATGCCCTTTGGCTTATTGAATGCCCTGAGCACTTTTATGAGACTAATGAACCATGTGATGAGACATCTCATAGGTAAGTATGTAATGGTACACTTTGACAACATCTTGATATATAGTGCCGACATGTCGAGTTACTATAAACATATCAAAGTAGCCCTGGATATCCTCCATGCTGAGAGACTATTTGGCAATTTAAAGAAATGTTACTTTTGTTAGAAGGAAGTGGAATTCTTTGGCTATGTAGTTAGTGGAGGAGACATACGAGTTGATGATGAGAAGATCCGAACAATTGTCGAGTGGCCGATTCCCATTACTTTTGTTGACGTGAGAAGCTTCTACGGACTGGCTTCATTCTGTAGGTAGTTTATAAGGAATTTAAGCACCCTTGTCACACTACTTATTGAGTTAACAAAGAAGAACACCAACTTTTGATGGGGAGAAAGGGAGGAGAGGAGTTTTGCTGACATAAAAGAAAGGTTGATCTTTGCCCTAGTATTAGTGCTACCTGACTTCAATAAAATTTTTGAGTTGGAATGCGATGCGTCAGGCATTGGAATTGGCATTGTCCTGATGCAGGAAGGCCAACCAATTGCCTTCCATAGGGAGAAGCTCCGAGGACTGTAGCTGAACTACTCTATATATGACAAAGAACTTTTAGCACTGATCTGAGCAATGCAAGTATGGCAACTTATTTATTGCCTAGAGAATTTGTCATATATACCAACCATGAATTGTTGAGGTACCTCCGAACCATGAATCGCTGAGGTACCTCTAAAGTTAGACCAAGTTATCGAAGTGGCAGGCAAGATGAGTTGAATTCCTTGAAGGATTCAATTTCGTAATAAAGTACAAGTAGAGAAAGAGCAATGTAGTTGCAAATGCTCTTTCTAGGAGACATACACTTTTATCAAAAATGCAGACTAGACTGTTTGGGTTTACAAGTATCAAAGAACAGTACTCTAAGGATCCACACTTTGGACCCATAATTTCGCAATGCATTGACGGGAGGATAGTGGACGGGTATCATGTAGAGGATGGCTACTTGTTTTGAGGCAAAAAATATGCATACCGAATTGCTCACTAAGGTAGCTATCAATTAGGGAAGCCCATAATGGAGGTCTCTTTAGACATTTTAGAGAAAGGAAGACCTGTGAACTATTGAATGGCTGATTCTTTTGGTCGAGAATGAGGAGAGATATGCACCAAGTTGTCAAAAGTTGTGCCGTATGCAAGATGGCCAAGTGTTGAGCTGAGCAAGGGAGAGCAATACCCTTACCTGTCCAAATGAAGCCATGGATTGAGTTGAGCATGGACTTTGTTCTCGGATTGCCACGAACTGCCCGAAGCAAAGATTCTGTAATGGTCGTTTTGGATAGGTTCAATAAGATGGCATACTTTGTGCCCTATACGAAAACTAATGACATTTCGGTTATTGCTTCTTTTTTCTTTCAGGAGATTATGCGGATACACAACATGTTGAGAAGTGTAGTTTTTTATAGAGATCTAAAGTTCTTAAGCCATTTCTAAAGAACCTTATGGCGTCGACTAGAAACCAAATTACTCTTCAGTACCTTATGTCACCCCTAAACTGACGGCCAAATAGAGGTGGTTAATTGTACTTTGGGGTTACTACTCTAAGCTGTAGTAGGTAAGAACTTAACTGATTGGGACGTCTGCTTGCCAATAGTCAAGTTGGCCTATAACAAAATGGTGTAAGACACCACTAAGCAAACTCCCTTCGAGGTAGTCTATGGATTCAATCCCAAGTTACCCCTTAACCACGCCTCTATGCCAATACTGGCGCAAAAGGACCCTGATGCATCAACCAGAGTACAATCCCTTTAGCACATCTATAATAAGGTTACTGGGCATATCGACTAAGTTGCCAAAAGAATGTGAGAGAAGACTAAGGGTAGAACAGCTAAACGATTTCAGCTAGGAGACTTAGTGTGGTTGCACCTTAATAAGGAGTGGTTCCCGAACAAGAGGAGGAACAAATTATCTGCAAGAGTAGAAGGACCTTTTAGAATCCTTTAGAAAATCAATGACAATGCCTACAGGTTGGAATTGCCTAAGGACTATAGGGTTTCTGACGCATTCAATATTGTCGACCTCATTCCATATCACCCTGACGAAGAATTAAGCGAACACCATTCGGATTTGATCCTAAATCCAAAACAACCTGGAAGGAATTATAGGAATTAGGCTACCAAAACTCAAACACATAGCTGAGCCTGAGGACTAGAGGGGCTGGCATGAAGAATCTTTCTGTTGCAACCAATCTCTGCTGAGGACGAGTACTTCCTTACTAAGTCACCCTTTATGTTAAGGCGTATGATTGCCCATTTTTTTGTAATATGCCGAGTTGATGATTACTCTCTAACATTGAGTCGACCAATTACTCAGCATTTTCCTTGTCGAGAAGCCGAGAGAGAGACTTTGAATTGACTAAGCCATCTTTGCTCGGACAAGCCGTCTGTCCGTATCTTCTAACAATCTCACCAATGTAACATCGCCACATGTACAGTATCATGTGCAGAGTCCATTACACCAATGTTTGTTTCTCTTGCATATTCATTTTTACCCTTTTGTATCTTGTACATTATTTCCTTAGGAAATGCCCTCTTTGCCTTTTCCTTTTTAGGCAAGTTGCCTTAACATATGAGTATAAATACCCTTGTACTTGTAGCTGGAAGGCATAAGATCATTCTTAATACACTTTTGAGTACTTTTTTTCCCTTACATAAACACTATTTATTTACTCTCAGTATTATTCTTATCATTTCCCTTAATTAAGGTTAGGTGTCGAGTAACTTCACCAGACTAATTCGTGCGTCATATCAAATTGTGCTGTGAGTTCTTGAAAGTTCCATTGGTGCATCACATCCTTTAGAGCTCTTCGTAGGTTTTTCTTACTATTTCATTCTTTATTTTACCCTTTTCGCACTTTCCCTATTAATCCTTTTTCAAGCTTTCTGCAATCTTGAACCCATCCAACGATTGGCTTTATCTGATCTTGGTCATGGTTTGCAACACTAATAGTCCACTACCTTCAAATGTCTCTTCAACCATTACCTAAACCTCCTTTGTTAGTCGTAGCATTGAACCAAACCCCTAATCTCCAATAGAGTAGCCATGAAAGTGGCCTTTCTCGGTCATTTTGGCCATTAAAATGGCCTCTGAAACACTACCTAACTTGCTACGCATGACCAAACCTAAACCTACCATCTAACCCACTTCAACATCTAAATCCGACCCATAGAGCTCTAGTTGAATCCAACACAACCCATAAAGCTTGTCCAACCTTTTCCTTTTTTTTTTTTAAATTTATTTATTTATGCTGCTGCAATTTTTTGTATAGTGTTTTGTAATGTAACTAAAAAAAAAAGAAAAGAAAAATAAATAGAAAGAGAAGAAAAGAAAAGCTAAAAAAAAGGGAAAAGAAAAAGAGAGAAAGAATAGTTTATTTTTATTAAAGCATAATAGTAATAGATAAATAAATAATAAATAATATAATATAATATTAAAAAAAATGATAATCAAATAAAAATTAATGAAATCATTTTTATTACTTAGATAATCAACTTTCCAAAAATAAATAAAAATAATTGGATCATCTCCAAATGAAGACCTCTTTAGAGTTTCTAAAATTAAAACCTTAAGTTAAGACCCTTAGAAATTTTCCTTAAATAAATCAAAACGGGTGAAAAAATGTAAACATGACATTTTCCCAAAACTAAAATCAATTCAACCTGCTATGTTTTCAGTAAATGAACTAAGGAAGTCTGATCCCAAATAGCGGATATATAGGCACTCATACGTAAGTACAATTGCAAGTTTTATTTTTTCCATTTTTATAAATATTTGTGTAAATTAATTAAATTAGTTGCATGTAATATGATTAGTTATTTAGAAATTGAAAAAGGGTAATATTGAAAAGCAAATTTAAAATCAGAAAGTTAAACAGTAGTACCCGTTTAAGGTTTAATAGGATAGCCCTCAAATTCAGATCTCTCATTTTAGAAAACTATTTTGTAAAAATTAGTTTTCTTTTTAAGACCAGTAGTTAAGTTATAACCAATTTACCCAATTAGTTATAACTTAACTTTTTTCCCGACTTTGATTGGGTGGCGACTCTAAAAGCATTTTTAAGATATAAAAAACCGGTTTTCTTTAAACTTTAGTTGAGGGTTAGCGTTAAACAGGAAGGGTTTAATATTGATTAGTTTAAAGGAAACCTAATTTTAAAAGAATCGAGAGGTGAAAAACCAGGCTTGACATTCCTCTTGGCAAAAGCAACATTTCTTTAGATTACCGAATAATCTATCGATATGGAGGATATTCAAAATGGCTTGGAGATGTTTACAGTAACTTGACATGTCGGCATTGTAGACCAAGATGTCGTCAAAGTACACCAATACATTCTTCCCGATTAGATGTCTTAGTACATGATTCATTAGTCTTATGAAGGTGCTCAGGGCATTCGACAAGCCAAAGGGCATAACCATCCATTCAAATAATCCATGTCGAGTTTTGAACGTCGTTTTCCACTCGTCTCCTAGCCTCATGCGAATTTGATGGTAACTAGACTAAAGATCAATTTTGGTGAAAATCTTGGCTCCACTCAATTCATCCAGCATATCTTCCAATCTCGGGATAGGATACTTGTATTTGATAGTAATCTTGCTCAAGGCTTGGCTTTCTACACACATCTACCTTGTTCCATCCTTTTTTGGCACTAGAAGGGCTAGCACAGCGTAAGGGTTGAGACTTTCTTTGACATAACCTCTCTCCTGCAACTCATTGACTTGATGTTGAAGCTCAAAAGCCTATTCAGGATTTATTTGATAGGCTGATCTATTCGGCAGTGCAGCGCCGGGTAACAAGTCAATGCGGTGTTTTATGCCTCAAGTTAAGGGTAACCCCTCGAGTAGCTATTCTGGAAACAAATCGGCATACTTACCTAGCTTGACTCAACTCATCACCAGGTAATGCATGTGCAAGCAAATGCCAATGCATGTGCAAGCAAATGCCATCGCATGAGGTTGTCCGGCCCGTCGTGAGATTAGAGAAATTACGCCCGCTCTAATCCGGGTTGAGGAGTTGCCGTTAATGCAACAGCTCACGACCAAACCCAAGCTTGTGTAATGGAGACTTTGCTCCTCCCACGACTACCTTCGAACCACTGTCTTCACCCTTGCCGCGACCTCCTCTCCTGTCACTTAGTTCGACTGAGAATAAAGAAGGGACAATTTTGCAATCCTGCGCTATCCCTTTTGAAGGGGTCGGTATTTGGCCGGAGAGTCCTAAGTTCCCCTAACGGGTTGCCATGCATATCCGATTATGATTACTGGTCGTATATTTGATTAAATCCAATTTAGGGCGATCAATCATTACATACAAATCATACAATATATGCCAGAACAACAAACAGAATCATAGCATCACCTATAATCAAGCACATGCACACATTCAACTATCTAACAAGCACAACCAAGCATAATCTTAAGCCTCCAAAATACAGCATCGTATTAATCCCAACTTACTTCGACTTCTCGCTCACTCACTCGAGGTCCGATTTGCTCAGGCCATCGCCGATCATCTCTATAACACAAACGTGGTTTCAGCTTTTCATATAACTATTATAGGTTTGTTTTATCCTATAATGCTTATTGTTAGGTTTTGTTAGGTTCAGGTTCAGGTTCAAAGTTAGGTTCAGGTTCAGTTTTCGCATCGATTTCTAAATTAGGTTTTAGTTCGATTTCTAAGTAATGTTTTAAATTCCAACCCTAGAAATCCGTTTCAACCCATAATGTAAAATTAATCATATTACTTCCCGATCTCCTAAATATTATCATTACATCTAGTCAGTATTTTATTTTACCCGGTACACTTAAATCCCTATTAGTGTACCAAATTCACTCCTAATGTAAGAAATTTTTACATTTTTCATATAATTCCATAAATTCAAGTTTCCTATTAGATTTATTGTACATTTTTATTATTCTCAAAATATCAATTTTTATTATAATATTTTCTATTTATTATATTTCTAAAAATTACATATTATATATTATTACCTTTTATGTACATAATACACTTCTAATATTTCTATTACCCTAATTACCCCCTCTAACATCAGTTATCATTTCAAAATGCCTAAATTCATCCTAGATCAGGTTTTACACCTAATTATCCTAATTTACAAAATTAACTTATAATTTACTATGTTTTTCTATTACTAATTTACTACATAATTAACCTAATAATTACATCTAACACCCTAAATGCTACAAGTATTATACTCCATCATATTTCCATATTCTAAAACATCTACTTATTCACTAAGTCAGTAATTAATAATTTAATTACTTAATTAACCTTAAATTACCCATTTTATGCCTCATTTTAAGGCCTAAAAATTATCTAAAAATTTTGAAAATTAATTTTTGAAAACGGGCTTCATAGCACTGTTCTATATCATCTAAGTAATCTACACAAAAATTTTGGGCTCGAAAATACACTCCTAAGGTCATTTATTTCTAAACCGAAACATGTTCGGTTTTACATGATTTCTTAAGGATCCTATATCACGAGACATATTTTCATCAAAATAATATTTTTCCTACAAACTACATACAAAAATATTCTAGAATAACAAAATTCATAATTTTATAATAATATTTACTATTTTTACAAAATTACACAAGAATCGGGTTGGAAATTAGACTCACCGATTTAGGTGGCTCCGGCTACCGCCGGCCACCATGGCCTTATCAGCCGGCTTGGGCACTGCCATCACCATGTGGTGGTGGTGGCCGTCCACTTCCAGCTGCTCGTCTGGTGGGGGTTCCCTTTAAAGGCCCTAATTGCACAGTTTTTCCTAATTTTTTTCTAAACCAAATTTTTCTCTCAATTTTTGCCTCTCCCTAATTTTTTCTGATTTGTATCTATCCAAATGAGCTTCTGAATTTTTTTGCTATTTATAGAGCTTTAGTGTAATTATTGTGCATTAAATTGGACAAGACAATTGCCTTATCCCTTGATTTTTGGCTTTTGTGTTGGACAAGACAATTGCCACAACCAAATTTGCATCATTCCACACTCTTCTGATTTTTTTCTGATTTTTCCACAATTAATTTATAATTTTATTTAATTATTTACTAAGTTTTTGGCCAATTTAGGTAATTTCGCGTATTTTTATCTACACGTAAATACATATGGGGTACATGTGAACATTCTTAATTATTATTTTGGTCATTCTAAAATTTTTAGTATACATATAATCTATCTCTAGTAATTTATTAGTTATTAGATTACATTTTTTGCCTTTTCAGTAATTAATAATTATTATGCTTAAAATTTGAAAATTTTATACTCTCTTATTTTATTACTTATTTTATTAAATTCAAGTTTACGAGGTCATTTTTATTAATATTTCTAGCTTTACTTTATAATTTAGGTTTAATCGAGTCTTTCTACTGATCACAACCTCAAATGGCTAATTGTAGGGATTACATTCATATTGATAATAACAAAAAACATGCTCTACCTTCTCTTCCCACTCTAAATATTCATTATCATTCCCAAATCCATTAAAACTCGGAATATGAAATTTCACATGGTCAGATGCTCTATGGACTCTAGCTTACTCTTCTTAAAAGTATTCTTCCTTGTCCTCTTCATCTAGTTCCCTCAGGTCTATCCTTTGTCTTACTCGTCTACCTACTCCTCCATCTCGAACTAATCGAGCTGGGTTTTGACCTCTAACAGGTTGAGCAGCTTGTGGGGTGTTTTGCATAGCCTTAGTCAATTAGCAAGACAACACATGAACAGCTCAGGTCAAATCTACCAAGAGGTTAGCCACTTCATCAAGTCTCTTATTGGTGCTTCTGGAGGCTACCTAAGACTGTCGTCTATGGTGGACAACTCTACAGTCATCTCTAACACCAATGTTTACACTTGGGTCAATCATTTTCTCTAGAGATTCAAGGCTCAAATTCTTTAAATAGGTTATATAGCAAGCACTTTCACAAACCAGAAAAATAATAGCTAACAAATACAGTAATCAAATGACATAGTAACTTGCTTTGTTTCATACACGCAAAATAGAGTATAAACAAAACTTCAAACACAAACCACAACTCAAACAAAACCTCCAATCTGATACGAAGATGGTGCGAACCATGACTAAGAACAGACAAGTTGCTTGCTAGGTAAGTTTAAGCTTGTAGAAAGCTTAAAAGGAATAATGGAGAATGGCACATAAGGACAAGTGTGAATGAAAAAGTAAGCAAAACCTACGAACAGCTCGAATGGATACGACGCACCAATGGAACTTCTAATGACTTACGACACAATCTGATATGATGCACGAATTGGTCCGGTGAGGTTACTCACCACTTAGTCTTGCTCAAGGGTTAGAATAAGAGTGAGATGAATGTAAACAAAGTAGTGTTTACGAGAGAAAGAAATGTCAAGTATATTAACATTCAATCTTATCTGTTTACAACTGTAAGTATAAGGGGCATTTATACCTGAGAATTTAGGAAACATGCTTAAAAGGAAAGGATAAAAAGGATATTATCCTAAAAAAGTAATGTACAAAAATACAAAAGGGTAAAATGAATATTTCAGGAAAGTAATGATTAGTGTGACAGTTTTTACACATGATTCTATACATGTAGTGATGCTATATTGGTGAGGCTGTTAGAAGATGCGGACAAAAAGTATGGTTAGCTGGCTTATCCGAGCAAGGGTGGCTTAGTCAGTCTGAACTCTCTCTCTCTCTCTTAGTATATCAACAATAGTGATGTCGAGTGAGTAAATGGGCAGGCATGAGTGAGAGCGAGGATTGGCTATTGTCTTGGCCTTCTGCTTCTCAGCATACTATCTAAGAGAAATAGGGAGTCATACGACTTGACATGCAGAATGAGTCGGCAAAGAGATACTTGGCCTTGGCAAGAGTCAGTTGGAGTAGGAGCATCAGGCTTTGTAGTCCTTAGGTTTAGCTGTGGGTTAATGGTCTAATAGCTCGATTCCCATCAGGTCAGGCTCAACGGGGTCAAGAGTTCGTGTTTGGGTTGGCTACCTTAATAGGCTAAGGGTCTGTGTTTGGGTTAAGCCCATAAAAATTTGTAATCGTTACCAATTTCTTTTTTTTTTTTTTGTGTGTGTTTTATGAGGAAAAAAAATAGGGCTTTTATTTTTTTTAAAAACCCAAGTGATCTAATAAGGCTGGGGATTTTTGGAGTTCTATTTACAAACTTATTTACATTTCCTAAGGGAGAGAGAGCAATGGTTAGATGAATTCTATTGAAGAACTATTCACAAAAAGGGAATATTGAAGAATGAAGAACAATAAGCTAAAGGAAACTTTTATTTGAAAAATTAGAGTATAAATAAAGATAAAAAGCCTAACATTTATTCTAGATTATTATTCATTGGAACTTGACATTTATTATAGGCCCCTTAGCTATAATCTGAAAAATCCTAATCTAAATCTCGTAGGCAAGCTTTAAGGTCTTCCAGCATTGCATAAGTTTCTCCAAGGACTTGTTTAAGAAAGGCTTTTAAGGCTTAGTTGTGAGTTTCAAAACATTTGAGCTTCTCTTTCAAATAGGCATTTTTAGCTTCTAACAGTTGCTTGCGAATTTTAAGGAGGTCCTATAGCCTATTAGCTCTTTAATTGTTCACTTGGTCACCTGCCATTATCTTTAGACCTAAACATTTCATAGACAAGAATTATTTATTAATGAAACAAAAGAATGTACGTGGAAGCATGCAAATGGGAGAACTACTGGGTTAATACATCATTTTTTAAGTTGTAACCTTACTATTGACAAAAAAAAAAGAAAAAGAAAAAGAAAAGGGGCAAAATGGAAAGATGAAAAAATTTTTGAAAAAGAAGACAAAGGAAAAAAAAAAAATCCACAAAAGCAAGGAGATCAAGTCTAAAGCCCTAAAAGGATAAGGGCATATACCTCAAAAGGCCTATTCCTGAGATAAGGCCTATCCCTCGAAATAAAAACCCTTAAACTTGAAAAAGAAAGGACAAATACCAAAGTTCCTTCCAAAATTCATAATCCCTAAAGAAATTGTAGCTCATACATGGCTTGTATCCCACCTACCATTCCACCCCTTCTTAAAAGCCCTTCTAATTAGAGAAAATAACTTATTATTGGTAAAAGTTACTTTTGAAACTGAGACAAGCACAATTTTAGTTTCACCTATAGGGTTCTTGACTTGTAAACTTGAGTTAAAAAGTGATTCTTTCAAAATGCCACCTCATTAATATCCATTTTTGAAACCGAGGACCAAAAGCCTATATTACATTGCAGTCTGAAAAAGACCTAACAAATTAACTAAAGTGTATCACTTACAAAATATACTACAATTTCTAGAATTGTAATCAAGAGTGAAAATTTACAATTTGAACCAAGAGAAGGTAAGGAAGCCCTCTTAGACTAAATTAATCAATCATGAGATATCGTTCCTATTACTGAAAGACATTTGAAAGGTCTTCAAGAAGGGTTACTACCTTTATGATTACCCTAGGTAACACTGAAAGATCACTTGCCCCAAGATTGAAAGCTAGTGCATTGAAAAGGAAAGTAAACTAGCCTGAGAAAAGAGGATTCCCCTAAAGATGAGAAAAGAGCAAATTGCCAATGGCCTACATCTATGAAGAACCCAAACCTATTAACAATTTTCAGAAAACAAAATACAGAAAATAAAGGGAGAAGAAATAAGAGAAGAGAAAAGGGATAAGTTTTCTTCAACTCAATTCCAAAGTAGTCTTTTTATCTAGCTTTGACAATGTTTCGCCTAAGTGCTGAGTTTTTCATCTTGTCCTAACATGATTCTTAATCTAGTTCTTCTTCCCAATTAGTCCTAGTGACCAAAGAACCGTTTCTTTATAAACGTATGAGGTCACAGAGTTTAAGGATCATTGGAACCCACTTGTCTTGCATTACACTTCATAGGGTCAACAAATGATTAGCAAAACGGCAATGTTACATAGAAAAAAAAAAAAAGAAAGAAAGAAAAAATGACAAAGATTCTGGAGTTTTTGGTTTTCCTGTATTCTTCCTAGAATTGATATACATAGGAGATCTTGTATATTAGTCTTTTCCATGTAATTTATGCTTTCTTTGTAATGTTTTAGAAATGGCCAACTTATCCAACGCCGGGGTTCTCGCCAAAGAGATTCATGTCCACAAACCTGTAGACCCAAAGCTTATACTCAACCAGTGATTTCAAACCTTCAATCCGAGAGAGCAAAGTTCATTACCAACAAACTTAAACCCATACTCTCACTAGCCAAAGTGAAAGTTAACATCACGTTAGTAAGGGCCTTAGTTCATTTTTGGGAGCCCAAAGAAGTGGCTTTCCAATTTGGACCACATCTAATCAGCTCAACTCTAGAGGAGTACACCCAACTGCTCCAAGCTCCTCCTTTAGATGAAATATACATCCCGGAACTCAGCTTCGACCCAACATATATCTTCTCAAGATTCTTAGGGATCTGCAAGATTGAGATAAATGAGGCCCTAAATGACTGTAACAAATATGCCATCAAGATATGGGATCTAGTCCATTGGTTCCAAAATGAGCCCAGCTCTAACAATCAAGCGCTATTTTTTGGGAATTGGAGAGAAAACTGAATCAAAGCCTATGTGCTAGCTGTGTTCGCCGCTATCTTGTTCCCAAGTGGGTCTCTTCTTATACACTTTAGGGTAACAGAGTTAGTGGCTTAGTTCTGGGAAGGTAAATCTTACATTCCTACCCTACTTGCTAAGTAGATAAGGAATCTTAACTTCCTTGAAGAAAGAGGCTACGGAGATCTTAGGTCAAGCATGGCATTATTAATGGTTTGGTTTATCAGTCACATCAAGTACTTTGGGTTGGATTTAATAAGGGGAGCATTCACGAATAAGGTTGACCTTATTGATTCTTTTGTCGATAAGATCAAATTACTAGAAGATATCCCTACCCTTCTCTGGATAGAGGTCCTATAAGATTTTCGAGTATAAGACATACTATGGACTGCCAGGTGGAGCAATTACATTAAGGTCATACTAATTTGCAAGAA
Organism: Lumnitzera littorea; assembly: GCA_024138015.1. Lineage (NCBI taxonomy): Eukaryota > Viridiplantae > Streptophyta > Magnoliopsida > Myrtales > Combretaceae > Lumnitzera > Lumnitzera littorea. The sequence goes on along the minus strand of JAMXBB010000004.1, from coordinate 77,608,847 downwards.
TTACCATGCTATACCACTGATCGGGATGACCTGGTGTATAGGCTAACTATCCAAGCAACATGGTAAGACAATTCGGAAGGATCCAGGACATAGTTCACAAACCATCACTAGAACCATTCACTCTTAATCTTGAAGAGCTTCACTCCATAGAAAAGGTATCCAAACTTCATAAGATAAAAGCTTGGTGGGATACCGGGACCATAAGCCCAAACATCAATCTGAGTGAGTTCATAGGAGAAGTGGATAAACACTAGGTTACCAAAGAGTATTTATACAATCAACTTCATAAGGTAAGTGCAATGCGATATCGGGCACCAGAAGTCCTTCAAACCTCCCATATGTACCCTAACTCTGAAATGGTGACCTATATGGACCAAATGAAAGCACGTATGGAGATTCTCCATGATGAGAAAGATGAATGGGCGAACCTATGCCGAGAATCTAGACAAAGGTCACACACCCTGGAACACAAGCTAAAGATGACTCAAAAGAAAATTCAAGAGTTTGAAGAAGCAGCTAAGCATGACTAAAAGAAGAAGAAAATGTCATCTGGCCCATAGAAAAGAAGGAAACTAGCATAGATGAATTTGTACCTTTTTCTTTCTTTCATGTAATAAGACTCCAGGAATTCAAAAATAATGAATAACTTGCCGTTCTGTTAATCATTTGTTGATCTTCTCCTTTTCATCCGTGTGATTCACTTGCATTTCATTCATTTGCATTCCTTTTTTCAAAATATCCCTATGCTAACTTGTTGAGAAGTGATTTTTGCTTAGGTTGCCGAGATAGCTCCCAAACGTCAAACCTTCCAGAGAAGCTCCATCAAAACTCGTTCTCAAGCCAGAATGGCCAACCAAGGAAATAACAACAATAATGGCAATAGCAACCCCGAGGTTATTGACTCCACAAAGTTAAGATTCCAATCTTTGGAACGAATAATGGGAACGATGGTAGATCAACTGAGCTTCCTTGCTGACAGCATCTCTTTACTCAGGTCTATGGCCCCATCAAATGAAGAGCACTCCAAAGCCCAATATAGAAAGAATGCTGAGGCCTCACCCATTGAAATAGAAAAAGCTTACCCTAAAGGCAATCAGGGCTTTGAATCCTTTGAAACTGAAGGGGTATTTCCAAAGGCCAACCCAACCTTTGAACCGAATACTTACTCATTCCTAATCAACTCAAAGCTTAAAGTTAACTAGGATAAATTGAAGGAGCTCAAAGAGCGGTTAACTCAACAGATCACTGAAAAAATGAAAACGTTCGAGGGGTATGATGGATTTGAGTACGTTGGAATAACAAACTTCTCTACCTACGATTATGGAAGCTTCCCAGAAAAATTCAAAGTACTTGACTTTGAAAAATACAATGGGACTGGATACCCTAAGCTATACACCCGACTGCATGTACGTAAGATGGGCAAGTATATACAGTATGATCAACTCATGGTCCAGACCTTTCAAGATAGCCTGACAAGCCCTACTTTAACCTGGTATGCCCAGTTGAACTTAAATTAGGTAAATACATGGGAGAAGCTGGCTAAAGCATTCTATGAGCAATATATATTTAATGTCGAAGTAGCACCAACAATGATGGATTTGGTTACCCTAAGGAAAAGGTACAATGAGTCCTTCAAAGAATATGCTCAAAGGTGGAGGTCCTTAGTTGCAAGGGTATCTACCCCTATGATTGAAAAAGAGCTGACGGCAACTTTCATTAACACTCTTGAGAGGCCCTACTTTGCTTACCTGATTGGACAAGCCTCTTCTAGCCTTACAGAAATAATGGCAGCAGGGTAGCGAATTGAGAATGCCATTTCCTCTAGCAAGCTGCAAGAAACAGCAGATAGACGACCACCCTCTACTAAACCTACCACCAGCAAGCCTAGAGAAGCTACTATCAGCATAGTCAACTCAAATGTAAGACCTAACGCCCAAGTTTCTTTTAGGACGAATCCCCTGCCAGCTTAACCATAGTATAGAAACCAACTACAAGATAACCGAGCCCCGAGATAGTTCACCAGAATACCTATTCCACTTATTCAGGTGCTCGAGAAGTTAAGAAGAGATAATCTGCTACATTCTGAGGCTCCCAGTGAAAGGTATAGGCTGAAGTTCTTTGATCCCAATGCAAGATGTCAATATCATCTAGGGTAAGTAGGCCATTCAACTGATTCATGTTGGAGGTTGAAAAACAAAATCAAAGATTTGATTGATGAAGGTACAGTACGACTGGATTTTGTAGAGGCTCCTACCCCAAGCGTTAACAACAACCCATTGCCAAGCCATGGACCTGTCATCAATATGATATCTGACCACCCAGAATCTGCCATCAACATGATCGGTCGAAACCAAGAACCAAAGGTTTATAGGCTCTATAAAATAGAAGTCCCACAAACTAAAAGGTACACATGCCACGTACCTATGGCCTTTGAGAATTATAAAGCTGCCCCCTTCAATTACCAGGTAATAAACCAAGGGCAATCAAGCTCGCTTGTAGGGGGGATCACTCACTCCGGCAGAATTCACAATCTAAAGGAAGACTTAAAGAAGAAGGGCATACAGGAAACGCCAAACACCGAACAAGATGAACATGAAGAAGGATTAACTGCCTTCACCAAAATGATCAAGTTTAGTGAGTACAAGATAATGGATCAGCTTGCTAAGACTCCGGCACAAATATTCCTCATGAGTGTATTGATGGCATCAGACCCACACCAAGAGGCCTTATTTAGAACGCTAAGGGATGTTAAGGTTCCTCGTGAAATCCCAGCTAAAAGGATTGGCTCTGTCACCAATTCCATCCTCACCATAGATCAAATTTCCTTCTCCACTGAGGAACTGGGTGAAGAAGGTACCTAACATACAAAGCCTCTGTTCATAATAGTAAGGATAAATAACATCATCGTAACAAGAGTCCTCATTGACAATAGGTTGTCTCTAAATGTTTGTCCTTTAGCCACCCTAGATCTATTGGGTGTCGATACAACCGCTATTAAACCTAGTTCAACAATGGTAAGAGCTTTTGATGGGTCCAGGAGAGAAATAATAGGGGAAGTGGACTTATCAATTGATATCGGCCCGCAGACGTTCAGCATCCCATTTTAGGTTTTGGACATTCCAAGGACCTTTAATTTGTTATTAGGAAGGCCTTGGATACATTTAGCAGGGGCCATACTGTCAACTCTTCACCAGAAAGTTAAGTTCATCTCTAATGGCCAAGTCATCACAATTTTGGGTGACCAAGATTATGAAATCTATAAAGAGACAACCATACCCTATATCGGTACAGAAGAACAAGAGGACTTTGGACTCTAGATGTTTAATGAGGTATGCATGATCACCAATCAGCAGAAAGAAGAGAGGTTGAAATATAAAGAAGGTTAGTTTGGGTCTTATGGTTTAGGGTACATGCCAACCCCAACAGAAGAATTGCAAAGGATGTAAACTAGGAGCAAAAAGGGTAACAGGTTGTATCACACTCCAATGAACTTCCTACCATTGTCAAAAACTTTCATCAAGACCGAAACCCAAAACTTAAAGCCCGCTAAAGTAGGCACTTCCAACAAGAATGAAGGGGCTGGCCTAATCAACAAAGCCCATCACTTGAATAATTAGCTCTCCATCCTTGTGAATAACAATAAGTCTTCCCTAGGGTAAAGGATGAATCATGATCCAGTATTTTATAGAATTTTGTAATAAATTGCCTTTGTTCTCTAAATGCTTGTACTCAATAGAGAGTTCCCTAAAATAAAATCACCTTCTTTTCTCTTTGTTCCTACCTTACTTACATTCTTCCTTTTGCACACTTTCTTTTTCTTTTTAGATCCAATGACTCGAATAAAGGCCATGGATACCTCGCGCAGATAGGCAATGAGAATATTGATATCACTTTCGGCTTTACTGGGTTAATCGTTGGGGGTGATGTTAATGACCATAATGACGTACAAGAAAACTAGCAAAAACATGAAATGAGTAAAATTTCCATTGATGAGCCAACATAGATAATTAATGTCGGTACCAACGAAAACCCTAAGGTATTGAAGGTTGGGGGAAATTTGGAAGAAAATCAAAAGATAAAGATGACCACATTACTTTCCAAATACCAAGACGTGTTTGCATGGTCTGATGACGATATGCCCGGATTAGACCCATCGATCGTGGTCCATCACTTACCCACTCAAGAGGATATCGAGCTTAAAAAACAAAAGTTGAGAAGGTTCTGACTAGATATCTTGTTGAAAATCAAGGAAGAAGTTAAAAAATTATTGGAAGTCAGCTTCATTGAGGTATCTGATTATCTTAAGTGGGTAACCAACATAGTACCAGTTATGAAGAAGAACAGGAAAGTCAGGGTATACGTGGTTTTCAAGACCTCAATCAAGCAACCCCTAAAGATAATTTTCCTTTGCCCCATATCGATGTATTGGTCAATACCACAACCAAAAACCATATTTTCTCTTTCATGGATGGATTTTCCGAGTATAACCAGATTCGAATGGCTGAAGAAGATAAAGCCAAGACTACGTTCATCATAACTTGGGGTACGTTTTGCTACAAAGTGATGCCTTTCAGACTCAAAAATGCCGGGGCAACTTACTAAAGGGCCATGGTAGTAATTTTTCATGACATGATACACAAAGAAGTTGAGGTATATGTCGATGATATGATTAACAAGTCTAAAGAAGGAGAAAATCATATAGAAAATCTAAGGAGATTGTTTGATAGGTTGAGAAAATTCCAACTAAAACTCAACCTAAAGAAGTGTACTTTCAGGGTAACTTAAGGGAAGTTGTTAGGTTTCATAATCAGCCAAAGGGGCATTGAAGTGGATCCTGATAAAGTTAAAGCGATAGTTAACCTGCCCCCACTACGCACACTTAAAGAAATCAGAGGTTTGTTGGGCCGTTTAAACTATATAGCTCGGTTCATATCACAACTCACAAACAAGTGTTGTCCTTTATTTAAGTTGTTAAAAAAGAATGCCAAGATCAACTGAGATGAAGAGTGTGAGCAGGCCTTTACAACAATCAAAGAATACCTCATGAACCCTCTAATTCTAGTATCTTCGAAACTTGGGAAGCCTTTATTCCTATACTTGACAATATTACCAGAGTCCATGGGATGCATGCTTGGCCAGAAAGATGAGGAAGGAAAGGAACGGGCTATATACTACTTAAGCAAAAAATTCACCGAAGGGAGCAGAGATATTTAGAAATTAAAAGAACTTGTTGTGCGTTGGTCTGAGTAATGCATTGGCTCAGACAATACACACTCTACTACCAGGTGGAATTACGGACTCAATACGATCCCCTAAAGAACTTGGCAGATAAACCGGCCCTAGTTGGCAGAATCTCAAAGTGGCAAATGCTGCTATTAGAGTTCGACATTACATATGTGAACCGAAATTTAGTTAGAGGGCAAGCTTTAGCAGATCAATTAGCAGAGAACCCCTCTAATAGTACTCCCCAAGAAGTATAAATCAATTTTCCTAAGGAGGGTATTTTAGTGGTTGAAGGATACTTTGATAAAGGAAAGGATGACAAGCCACCAAAATGGAAAATGTTTTTCGATGGTGCAGCCAACGTGTTTGGATGTGGAATTGGGGCAATACTAATATCCCCTGAATGTACTTAGTATCCTATGGCCATAAGGCTCGTTTTCCCATACACTAATAATATTGCTGAATATGAAGCATGCATCTTGGGACTCAAGATGGCCTTAGGGAAAGACATTCAAGAATTAGAAGTGTATGGAGACTCCTCGTTCATTATTAGCCAAGCATGGGAGAGTACAAAACTAAAGATCCTAAGTTGGTACCTTATCACCGGCATTTGACAGAGTTAACGGAAAGTTTTACAGAAATCACCTTCAATCACATACCAAGGACTCATAATCAATTTGCTGATGCTTTAGCTACACTAGTGTCTATGATCTAGATATCTGGTGGAGTTGAGATTCAGCCCCTTACTATTGAAATTGAGGACAAGCTTGCCTTTTGCCTAATGATTGAGGGTATAAATGACCAAAAGCCGTGGTATCATGATATTAAGGTATTCTTACAACAAGGTGCATACCCTGAAAAGGTCAAGAAAAAGACAGAAAGATGATTAGGAGACTAGCCACCCAATTCTTAGTAAGCGAGTCCACCTTATACTGACGCTCTTTTAACGGTACACTTTTAAGGTGTGTGATTGATGAAGAGGCTGAGAATTTGATGAAAAAGGTACATGGAGTATGTGGCCCTCACATGAATGGGTACATGTTGGCAAAGAAAATCATGAGGCTAGGGTATTATTGGTCAACAATGGAAAGTGATTGCTTCAAACATGTTAGGTACTGTCATTTGTGCCAAGTTTATGCGAATAAGATAAATGCCTCCCCTTAGGAATTGCATGCCCTCTCAGCACTATGGCCTTTCTCAATGTGGGGCATAGATATCATTGGCCCTATCACTCCAAGAGCATCTAATGGGCATCGCTTCATATTAGTCGCATAGACTACTTTAGCAAATGGGTAGAGGCTTCGTCATACTTGAATGTTGCTAAAGGGGTTATAGTTAAGTTCATCAAGAGGGACATCTTAGCTTGGTATGGAACTCTTGAAACAATCATCACTGATAATGGCACCAATCTCAACAACAAGCTTATGACAAAATTGTGCCGACAAAATTATGCCAACAATTTCGAATCATTCATAGGAACTCTACTCCTTATCGACCTTAAATGAATGGAGTTGTCGAAACAGCAAACAAAAACCTCAAAAGAATCATTGAAAAAATGGCTGTTACATATAAGGACTGGCATGAGATGTTACCCTTTGCACTCATGGCCTATCGTACTTCCATTAGAACGTCGATTGGGGCAACACCATACTCTTTAGTATGCGGCACTGAAGCGGTGTTACTAATAGAGATCAAAATCCTATCACTCAGGGTACTATCAAAAATTCATTTGGACGAGGCCGATTGGGTAAAAAAACGCGTCGAACAACTAAATCTGATTGATGAAAGGAGATTGACAACCCTGTGTCATAATCAATGCTATCAGCAAAGAATGGCTTAGGCCTTCAACAAAAGGGTGCGACCTCGTAACCTCAAAGAAGGAGATTTGGTGTTAAGAAAAGCTTTCCCCAATGCACAAAACTCCATAGGGAAATTCGCCCCCAATTACAGGGGTCCTTATGTTGTGAAGCGAGTATTATCAGGAGAGGCTTTGATTTTGTCCCAAATGGATGGTCTAGATTTGAGAGACCTTATAAATGCCGATGTTGTAAAATTGTACTATCCATAAGAAATCAATGGGAATTTTGCTCAAGATGCGAAAATGCCAGTCATTTTGAACATCATTGTGGTCTAATTTTCATTATCTACAAGCAAATTTGGTATCCTTGGCCGTTGTCATCATTGGAATAATCACCCTCTCCATAGATAGGTCTAATTCCCCTGACCTCATTTAACCAAACCTATACACTGCAAACATGAGAGGAGTTAAGGAATAAGATCTAGAACATTGGTAATTAACAAAATTCTTTAAATACTTTATTATGGATTGATCCCCATCAATAGGGAGTTTTATTGTCTATTTTTTCAGAGGAAGGTGAAACTCAAGTAAGCAATCACGGTAGATGGGAATGAGGCTTTTAGGTTCATAAAAGTTCCAAAGAAACAAAAATAGTAGGTGGTTTTTCCTGCATCGGGATAATCTCCATGATTTCTCCAAAAAGAACCAGCAAAATCTCGGACGTTGTATGTCAAGAGCATCTAGGTTGATAACAAGGGACTAAAACAAGAGTCAGTAATTTTCCAATGGGGGCTTTTCAAAAAAGGTTTGACAGATTGGGAGCTATCAACAGAGATCGGGTAAGTATTTCTGCACAATGTTAGTACACCAATTTTTTCTTGCATTTAGACCATTTTTACTCCCAACCCAAAGGCGTTTACTTTCTACATTTAATATTTGGCCAACTTATGAAGACACGATCTTAGCTCAATTCATCTTTCTAAATTTCTTGTAAACAAGCCCCTTTCTTCACCAAGGTTTGTAGGGCACTTTCTTTCACCAAGTTTCTCTTAACTGGCTCGTAAAGCAATTACCTTCATCATCTTCTTACCAAGTTTGCTCATTCTTTTTAGAGTCTTAGCCAGCTCTAGGAGCGCTTTGCTTGCCCTGGTTAATCAGCTCATCAGGGCACGTAAGTTTGCTTATTCTTTTTAGGGTCTTAGCCAGCTCTAGAAGCGCTTTGCCCACCTTGGTTAGTCAGCTTATCAGGGCACGACCAAGTTTGCTCATTCTTTTTAGGGTCTTAGCCAACTCTAGGAGCACTCTGCCCGCCTTAGTTAGTCAGCTCATCAGGGCATGACCAAGTTTGCTCATTCTTTTTAGGGTCTTAGCCAACTCTAGGAGCGCTTTGCCAGCCTTGGTTAGTCAGCTCATCAGGGCACGACCAAGTTTACTCATTCTTTTTAAGGGTCTTAGCCAACTCTAGGAGCGCTTTGCCCGCCTTGGTTAGTCAGCTCATCAAGGCACGACCAAGTTTGCTAATTCTTTTTAGGGTCTTTGCCAGCTCTAGGAGAGCTTTGCTTACCTTGATTAGTCAGCTCATCAAGGCATGACTAAGTTTGCTCATTCTTCTTAGAGTCTTAGCCAGCTTTAGGAGCGCTTTGCCTACCTTGGTTAGTCAGCTCATCAGAGCATGACTAAGTTTTCTCAACTCAATTTAGGGTCTTAGCCAGCTCAAGGAGCGCTTAGCCCGTTTCACTTCAATTTGTCAGTTCATATGAACATGACCAAACTTCAATTCTTTTTTCGTCTTTCGGCCGTCTCTTAGAGCGCCACCCTTCTCTTCTTAAAATCCCCAATGGATTGGACTTAGGATAGTAAGCTAGCTATAGCACTTCCTAGCATAAAATCCATTCTTGGGGCAAAAATAGTGTCTGTTTTATCTTTGTGATAAAGTTTTGTTCAAACTTTACCACAAAGAGAGGCAGTTGTAGACACTTAATTTTTGCCCTCTTTTATTTTTCAAGTTAGGTTATAGGGTCCTAAATTAGAAAAAAGTTAAAAAAAATAGAAAATTAAAAGAAAGCCCGAAAAAATAAAGAAATTTAGAAAAATAAGAATGCTAGAAAAATATAAGAAAAAATAGGAAAATAGGAAAAAAGCACAAAAAATAAGAAATTTAGAAAATACAAAAAAATAAGAAATGTTGAAAAAATAACAAAAAAATAATAATAATAAAAAATACAAAAAATTAAATAGATAAAGGATTTTAGAAAATAACATTTCGTAGATTAAATTTAAGTTTAGAAGTTGGGCTATTGAACCTGGACTTAAATTTAAACATGGCCCAGGTTAACCGAGTCTTAATTGCACATATGAACAAGGTACAGGCCAACAGCCTGACGGTTAAGCATATGAATATAATAGTAACATTAAGTATGAGGTCTTGGGTTTGAAACTTAGTAAAGGCAAGGAGTCCTTTTTCTTACTATTTGTTTTTCTTACATCAGAGACTACCACGTGTCAGGATCTTATAGTACCACGTGTCAGGATCTTATTATGCCACGTGTCCTAACACGTAGCATAATTGGATTAGACGACCTTTGTTGACATGGTGACATGTGTCAGCCACGTGTCCAGTGTAACACGTGGTAGGTCGTGGTTTGTTAAGTCGGCTGACGTGGCACCACATCGGCGCCACCTCAACACTTTCCCTTTCTTTCCCTCGGTTTTCCTCCATTTTCTCCCAATTTTCCTTAGCTTTCCTTCTCAAGAACAGCTCACTCCCTCCACTTTAGCTTCAATTTCTACACAAATTCCACATACAGGCCCATGGTTTCTTGCATTAATCTTATACTAGACATAGCCTACTATGAATCAGTATAGAAAACGCGTCCAAGTTTGGTCAATCATGCATTCAAATTGAGCTTCAAAGATTGGAAAAAAAACTGAGAATCTGGCCATTTCCATTAACTTCGATCCGAGCTTTCCTTTGTTGCTGGGTTGAAATTCATGTATAAATAAGGACATCAATGAGCAGAAGAGGCATCCCAGAGCTTCAGAATCAACTCTCAAGCTCCCCTTCTCTCTGGCGATTCTCTTTCTCTCTCTAGCTCACTCTCTCTCTCTTCGATTCCTTCTCTTTGCTCCAACCCAAGCCGAGCCACTACTCAAGGAAGACTCCCCGTGACTCGAGCTCCTCAACCTAGCTGCCTTCAACCTCCACCGTAACCCCTAGCCGCTCCATTGAATCACCACCCTTAAACCCTAAACCACCGAAGCTCACCTCCCTTGAACCATCACCATTAGTCACCCTCAGCCTAAACTAATACTACGGCCAAGCTCCCCATACTCCAAAAACCCTACTCCAATCAACCATGTATGACCAGCAACCCCCTCCAACACCACCCGAGCTCTGATACTAACCACTACCTCCGACGACCCCTTCAACCACCACCAAACGTCAAGGCATCAAACCTACCCTCCCTAAACCTAATTAGAAAATCACAAAAATCCCATTTCCTGATCAAATTGGAGCTCCAATCAATCGAAATCACACTTGCGACATTGTTGTTGTGGAAGATCGACCCGGATCCAGTGGAGCTAATCCAACCCAACCCGACCCGATCCGACCTACCTAGGTCCGACCCGTGCATTTAAATCTATCTAGAGTTTTATTCTTTTATTTTTTTATTTTTATTTTTATTTTTTTGTTGTTGTTGTTGTTATTTTATTTGTTTTATTTTGTTTATTTATTTTATTTAAATGTAATAGAAAATAATAATAGAAAGAAAAGAAAAAAAAAAGAGAAAAGAAAAGAAAAAAAGAACAAAAAAAGAAAAAAGAAAAAAAAGAAGAAGGTAATTTTGTTTTATTTTATTAAATAAGTAATAAGTGATAAGTGATAAATAAATTAAGAAAAAGAAAAAAAAAATTGAACTAAATAAAATAAAAAATAAATAGGTAAATAAAAGATTATGATTTCTTTTTGTCACCTAGAAAAATTAAGCTTTCTAAAAATAAGTAAAAATAAATAAACCTTTTTTCGAAATTAAGACTATTTTTAGAGTTTCCAAAAATAAAACACTAATTAAGACCCTTTAAAAGAATTTCTTTAAATAAATTGAACTGGGTAAAAACGTAAATATGACCTTTTTTCAAAAATTAAAATCAAACCACCCATTAAAGATTTTTGAAAAAGAACTACGTACATCTGATCCTGAATAGCAGGTACATAGGCATCCGTACGCAAGTACAGGGCAACTTAAAATATGGAAAGTTTTATTTTTTCCATTTTTAGATATTTATGTAAATTAATTAATTTGGTCGCATGTATTATAATTAGATTTTTTAGAAATTAAAAAGGGGTATATTTGAAAAGCGAAGTTAAATTCGAAAAGTTAAAAAGTGGTACCTGTTTAGGGTATAATAAATTAGCCCTCGGACCTAAATCTTTGGTTTTCAAAAAAGTCGTTTTACAAATTAGTTTTTAATCGATAGACCGGTAGCTAAATTATAAATAATCCACTCAATTTGTTATAACTTAACCCCTTTTCTTGACTTTAGTCGGTTGGCGACTCCAAATTTTTTCAAGTTGGAAAAAATGATCTTCTTTAAACCTTAGTTGAAGGTTAATATTAAATGGGTAGGGTTTAGTGCTGATCGGTTTAGAGAAAACCAAATTTTATAAAAAGAACCAAGAGGATAAAAAACCAGGCTCAACACATCCCCTTGGGATTTTTTGAGATTTGGGATCAAATCTGGGGAGGTTAGCAATGTTGAAGGAGTCTAAGACCCCATATCCTTGAGGCAATTTAATCTTATAAGCATTAGGGTTAATTTTTTCAAGCACTTTGAAAGGTCCATCGGCCTTAGGAGACAACTTGCTCTTTCTCAAGTTTGGGAATCGTTCCTTGCTAAGGTGTATCTAAACCAAATCACTTGGTTAAAAATCTCTCTTCCTCCATCCTTGGCTTCGCTTTTCAAGCCTAATATTAGCTCGACTCAGTTGCTCTACAACCTTCTGGTGCATGGCTTTGATGGCCTCAACTCTCTCAACAGTTGGTTGATCATCATTAAGCATCAATTGGGGAGCTTGATCTAATGGCATCTTGGGGTTGAACTCATAGACGACCTCGAATGGGGACATGCTTGTTACATTATGGGCGGTCCTATTGTATGCGAACTCAATGATTAGTAGGCATAGATCCTAGTCGGCTATGTTTTGTCCGACAACAACCCGCAACAAAGTTTCCATGGTTCTATTGACAACTTCGATCTATCCATTGGTCTGTAGGTGGCAGGACGTGCTTTACAGTAGCTTGGTTCCCATTCACCTCCACAACGTCCTCCAAAAGTGGCTCATGAACTTAAGGTCTCGGTCTGAAACAATGGTTTGGGAATTCTGTATAGCTTGATTACTTCTTGCAAGAAAAGAAAAGAGATAACTGAAGCATCATTAGTTTTGGAATAGGATATGAAATGTGCCATCTTGCTAAATTGATCTACAACTACCATGATGGAGTCCTTCCCTCAAGACGTCCTTGGCAATCCTATCATGAAGTCCATACTCAGCTCGGGCCATAATTTGGTTGGGATCGGCAAGGGTTGGTAGTGTCCTTACTTGACTCGACTCGACTCTTCGCTTTTTGGCAAGTCGTACACTTTTCCAACATGGATTGGACGTCTCTCTTCATCCTTGGCCAAAAGAATCTGGAGGATAATACCTCATAAGTTTGGCGCTAGCCAAAGTATCTTATCAATCCCTCTCCATACGCCTCGCGCACTAACAATTCTTGTGTGGAACAGGTCGGGATACATAGCCTTCTCTTCTTGAATAAGTATCCCTCCTCCCTATGATAGTCATCTAATGTTCGTCCTTCCATACAACAAGTGTAGATACCTAATTTTTACCCCTCTATAATCCTAATTTTTATTTTTACAAAAAGGGTCCTAATTCAAAAAATAAAAATAAGAAAAAAATTAATAAAAGATAAAAATAATAAAAAATTAACAAATGATGAAAATACCAAAAAAATAAGAAAAGAAAAAATTATTATAAAGAGTTTTGTAGATTTTTAGGAAGTACATGATCACACATCATCTGATCAAAGGGCGCTTCACATGATTCATAAGCCTCATAAGCATGCTTGGCGCATTTGTAAGTCCAAATAGCATAACCAGCCATTCATAGAGACCATGCCTTGTCTTAAAAGCAGTCTTCCATTCATCACCTGGTTTCATGCGAATTTAGTGGTAGCCATTTCGCAGGCCAATCTTCAAAAATATCTTGGCACCATGAAGCTCATCTAACATATCATCAAGCCTTGATATTGGATATTTGTACTCAAAAGTTATTCGGTAGATTGCTTAACTATCGATGCACATGCGCCACGAACCATCCTTCTTTAGGACAAGCAGAGTTGGCATAACACAAGGACTTATGTTCTCCCTTTCGTATCATCTTCTATGAGCTCGTCTACTTATCTTTTCAACTCAATAGCCTACTCAGGGTTCATTCTATTAGTAAGGTAGCGCCTAGCTACAAATCAACACAATGCTCTATGTCAGATAAGGGGATAGTCTTTTAGGCAACTCTTCAAGAAATAGGTAGGAAAACTCATCTATCAAGCTTCGTACCTCATAAGTACATCTTCCAAATCTCTCATCTCTAATAATCTTCTAATCAATAGGAACATAAGCTCTTCGACCTTTTCAGTAGCTCAGAGCTCTCTTCAGCTCATCACTAAAGCCTTCTTCTTACTGACTTAAGTGAGTTGATTATAGGTCTTATTTACTTGGGTCGGCGTCATGGGTTGCAGTACAATCTTCTTCCCATCCTTAACAAAGGCATAGGTGCTCTTATATCCATCACGAGTGATACGTCAGTCAAACAACCAAGGCCTTCCAAGTAATAGATTTGAAGCTTCCATGGGGATGACATCGCATACTACTTCATCCTTGTACACATTCTTAACACTGAATGACACAGTTACTTGTTCCATCACATGTAAATCACTCTTGTCATGAAGCCAATGTAATTTATAAAGTCGGGGGTGCTTAGAGGTCGACAGTCCTAACCTCTACACAAAGGACCATGTGACGACTTTAGTACAACTTCCTCCATCCACTATGATAGTGCATAGTTGTCCTTTGATGGTATACTTTGTATGGAATAAATTCTCTCTTTAATCTTCCTCTAAGTTTGATAGGGAACTCAGTACTCGTCTTAGTACTAAGGTCATTACTTCTCCCTAGTTAACATGTACACAAGTTTCCTCTTCCTCCTTGGCTTCAACCTTTCCAACATTCTTCTCCTCCTCGAGCTTGCTTTCGTTGGTGCTATCCACTACATCTCCTCAAAATACCATGGCATGTTGGTTCAAACACTCAATGGCCATGTGTCTAAAGCCCAAACATTTAAAGAACTTCACTTCGCTGGTTTTACATCCAAAGGCTTGTCTTCTCTCATATGTCCTCAGGGTCAACCTACCCTCAGTTTAGCTCAGTTGGCCTACTCTGCCCTGCTGGCTTGCTTGACCATCATCAGGTCGATCATTTCTTTCCTTAGTTTAAAAGGGCCTCCTCAACTCAGATTGAGCAAGTTGGCATAGGATAGGGGTTTAGGAAAATGTTGGTATAGGTCGGCTCGGGGCATTTCTTCTTTATTTTTCTACCCTCTACACTACCTTAATGGCCTCTTCTAGAGTATAAAACCTTTGTACTTCTACAATATTGTGAATAGCATGTTTAAGTCCAGAAATGAACCTCAACACTATATGAGCCTCAAGTTCATCTATGTCAACTAGGATCATCAGCATTTAGAAATCTCTGACATAGTAATCAACAGATCAGCCTCCCTAGTAAAGTTATAGCAGTTTGGCAAATGTGTCCTCTATGTAGGTCTCGAGCACAAATCTACCCCTCAATAATCTTTTCATCTCATCCCAAGTTTTTACTCCTTATCTTCCATCCCTTGCTTTGGCTGCATTTACATTCTTCCACCACATAATGGCATACCCAAAGAACTCAAGTGCAATAAGTTGCATTTTAACATCTGTATATCCATAACAATCAAACACTTTCTCTACCTTCTCTTCCCACTCCAAATATTCATCTACATCTCCATTTCCATCGAAGGGTAGGATTTAGACGTTAACATTGTCAAGTCTTCAAGGAGCTCGACATTTTTGCTTTCGCACTTAGTAGTACTTAGCTTCTTCTTCTTCCTCCTCATTAGTCTCTACATCTACTTCCTCATTATCCTCTTCAATTTCTTCTAACTCTAGCTTTTGTCTAGTAGCTTGATTTGCAACTCCTCCAACTCATTGGGGTTGGACTGGGTAATTAGGGAGACCATCTTGGCCATAGCCTCTCTTTGGAACATTCTTAGGTAAGTTATGATGAGGCATATCTTGCTGTTGTTGCCTATTAACTTACATCACAATAACTAGACTCTTTATAAGATTAGTGAGTCTGTTGAGCTTATCATCAACTGACCCAAGAGTATTACTACCATTTTGACTACGACCAAGTTGAGCACCACTATTATGGTCACCAATAACACCTTAAACACTCAAATCCAACATAATGTGATATTTTCCTTAATAGATTAACAACATAACATAACAACAATTCTACCTTACTACTCAAAATGTCTACTAACATACTCTTAGCAACTTCTACACCCAATACTCACTCAAATAGGATAGAAAGGAACTTGCTCTGTTTTCATAGTGGAAAATAGAGTAAGAATAAAGTAACAAGGAACTACACTTACCATCATACAAAACTTTACTACACAGCTCATAACTCCAAACTTACTCCACCCGAATGCATTGAAGCAACTATAGAGGAAACATAACTGCCATTAATAGCAAACACAAACCAAAACTTCACTGTAACTTCATATACTTCCTTTCAGAACTGTGCTCTAATAACAGCAAAGCTAAAGCGTCTATAGGTTTAGACATACGAAAGAGCACCACAATGAAGAGGATCAAAAGGAAATAAAGAAGAACTAAGAAAGTTTAAGTAGTTACCAATTGGGTATGATGTACCAATCGATTCCACTTGGCCTACAATCCACCGGATATGACTCACTGATCCAAATTATAGGGTCAATCACCACTACTTCTCACTAAAGGGAATAGATAAAAGTTAAGGCTAAGGAGAACATTAGGGTTGCTCACGAAGGAAACTTATATTAATTCTAATAACGAAGTGATGATGTTTGCTTACAAAATGAAGGAGGTTTATACACTAGCCCCATTAGGATTACAAGCACATATGAAAAGACAAAAGGATAATTTACAATTGAAATACATGAAATATACTAAAATGGTAAAAAAGATAAAGAATATTCAGTAGAGAAAAGTAAAGAATCCATCTAGAATATTGTGCCAAAAGACACATGTCATATGGTAGCTAGTTAATATGAAATATAGTACAATTTGGATGAAATGAGGAAAAGAGGGTATGTTATTAAAGCCAACCTGATATGGATCAAGTCAATCCTCAGCCAATCAGTCACTAATGAATATTTGCCTTAGACTGGGGTCGTATCCTAGTCGGTTCAAGAGCTCGACTTCAGACAGTTGTTGAGGCTGGTATGCTTGAATGTTGTTAGGATTATAGTACGGTTGCTTGGCAAGTAAGCATACCTACTCGAAGGGTTGACACATCTGCTCGGCAGCTCCGAAGAGAATGTTGGTGCATGAGAGGGCTCGATACTTAGGTCAACAGTAGAGTAAATCATGGAGGTCAAAATAGGAATTCTTACATTCGATGGGGCTACGAGTTATTATTGTCCTCGTGAGTCCTTAGAGCCCTCTAGCTCGACTGCATGTGATTGATCTAAATGATTGATTCCTATTATTGGGGGTAGCGAAGTTAAACATTAATATTGAAGTTGTGTGATTCTAAATGAGCTTTAATGATTTAATTGAATGTATGATGACTTATCCCTTTAGTGCACCACAAGATATTTTCTTTTAAAAAGTTGGATCCATTTTCCTTTATGCTTTGGGCTTCAATTTTTTAGTATGTTATCATTAATAAAGTTTGCATAAAGAAAGTAGGAAAAAGTGATTAGGGCTTAATTTTGAATGAAGTACCTTATATATAAATCATTAACATTTTTCAAACCTATGTAATCAATTCATGGTATCTTTACTTTGTTTAGTTATGCCCAATTTAAGCATAGTTTAGAGGTTTAAAGTTAGAGAAATGTTTGGATTGGCTATTAGATTTTAGTGTTTTCAGAAGTTGACTTGTATATATATATCATTCTTTTGAGAAATCGAACGGTCTGTTAATATTGTATGAACTGAAGTAGGTGTTGGGTTTTACTTAAATGTTTGCTAATTAACGCATGAAAATACCCAAAAAGAAAGAAAAGAAGAGTTGAAATGAAAAATGATGGGGATTAAGAAAAGTCATTACGTATCAAAAGTACGGCCCATCACAATGTTAAGCTTGAATTTTTTTTGTTTTCGTTATTTTCCTTAATCTAATTTAAGCTAAACCTAATGCCTATTTAGTTTAAATTCTCGATGAGAATTAAGGAAAATTTGGTTTCTTTTATTTTTAAAAATGTTTGGAGTCACCACCTGATGGGACCGGGAAAAGTGATTAAATTAGAATCAAATTTAGGCGAATTGATTCTAATTTAGCTATTAGCCTACGATTTTGAAAACCTTTTTCAAAAGATTTAAAAAAATAAATAAATATATAAAATCAGAGTTTATCCTATTAAACCCTAATGGGTACCACTTTAACCTTCCAAGTTTAGTATTACATTTCAAAATACCCAATCACTAAAAAAATGAAATAATTTTAATGTACCAATGAATAAATAAATTACTTAGTTTATTTACAATAAAGGGGAAAAAGGAAAAGAATCGTATTTTAAGTTACCCTATAATTGCTTATAGATGTTATAGGTGCCTACATACTCGCTATTCGAGATCAAACTTTTCATATAATTACTTATAGATGTTATAAGTGCCTACGTACTCGCTATTCAGAATTAAACTTTTCATAATTCATTTTCCAAAAACATTAGCGAGTTGGTTTATTTTAGGCTTGAAAACGTTCAACTTTACATTTCTCACTCAATTATTTGCTTTGAAGAAAATTCTAAAAAATTTCATTATGGTTTTTTCTCTTTTTTTTTTTTAAAAAAAAAACTAAAAGACCTAAGTTTAAAAAAAGGTTTGTTATTTTTTATTTTCTAAAGGGTTAACTAAAAAAAAAGAACATATTTTTTTAAATAAACTTCTCCTAACAACTCTAACTTTTGAAAAAAAAAGGCTTATTATTTTTCTTTTTATTTTATTTTATTTTTTCAAGGAAAACTTCTAATTTTTTTTTAATGATAAGATTTTTTTAAAGTAAGAATAGCCAAAAATAAAAAAGTATTAAATAAAGCTTAAGAAAAGAAAACTTCTTTTTTCTTATTAACTTATGGAAAAGTTTATATATACATATATATATATATATATATGAAATAAAATTAAAATAAAGTAAAATAAATAAACTAACCTGGAATTGGTGTAGATCAAGGATAGGTGCAGGTCGGATGGAGCTCAAATCCTAGTCGAATTTTAGGTTCGAGCTGAGCTCCAAAACTCCAATTTGAGTCGTGCTAGAAGGATCAATAGTAGTAGCAAATCCATGTCGTGTGGCAAGTTTTAGGCACCTATTCAAGCGATGAAAGTAGATTCATGAGCTTTTGATTGACAAAACTTGGATAAATGTAATCCCAGTGGTCGGGGGAGGTGGTTTAAGTGGTTTTTGAATTTTGGGTGGTGACAGCAACGTTAGGTAACTTATGTAGTGGTTGCTAGAAGTTGAAGGAGAGTTAGGTTAGGGATTTTAGATGGCGATAAACATAACGGTGTACTTAGTTTAGCTCGTGGTGGTGGCTATGTTGGTGTTTCAATAAGGGGTCATGTAATTAGGGTAATGCTTAGGGTTTGTGTGGTTAGCCATATGAGAGGCCGCAGTGAAGCTTGGGGTTAAGGTGTTTGGAAGTGTAAAGCTTAAGAAATACCACTAAAGTGTTGGCTCAACTCAAGAACGGTTGTAAAGCTATGAATGTTAGAGAAAGAATGGATGTAAGTATAGAGAGAAAAAGAGATTCTCTGTGTGTATTGACATGAAGTCAAGCTGATATTGATGTTGAAACTTGATGAGAAGGCTTCTATTTATAGATTGGAAGCTTGAAATCAACTGGGAAGGTCTAAACATGGTCAGCTATGTACACGTAGTAGCAAGCTATTCTTACTCGATTCAACTTCACAACTTAAAGAAACTTTTGATTTGATTAAGGAAAATGGTTGAGAACACGTTAGGGATCATCAACTATAGCTTGGATTCAATTATTTTTGCTAAAAGCATTCAGATTTGTCAAGTTGGCTAAGACATGTTTAGTGATATTTTTCTATTTTAAAGATCAAATTAAACCTCGAAGTGGACAAATCAAGACATGTTTTTAGTTCCAATTAGTAGTATCCTATATAGATTAACCAAAAATATAAAGATTTAGGATGGCTTAAGGGCAACTCACATTTGGGTTAGCCTCGAATGGTCAACTCTTCATAATTGTCAGCTTGACCTTGGTACTATGGAGATGGCTATTCTAATTTGGTGCTTGGATTAGGGTGTCGTAGAGGGGTCAGCTCCACATGTCAACTAATCACCTCAGCAGCTTCTTGGAGGGTGTGGATAGTAAAGCAACTTGGTAGTTCGAATTAGGATAAACATTGCTCCTTAATGTTTAACTCACCTTAGACAGCTTGGTGAACCATCTAAGAAAGCCTTCGGGCTCGGGAGTGAGTGATCGATCCTTGATTCATATCATCCCCTCTGAGTTGTTTGAGATTTGAGATCAAATCTAGTTTGACTTCAAGTTGCTCATCCTCAAGAGTGTATGGTTGGAGATCGACAATGTTGAAGGAGTCCAAGACTCCATATCCATCAGGTAATTCAATCCTATAGGCATCAAGATTGATCTTTTCAAGCACTTTGAAAGGTCCATCGGCTCTGGGAGATAACTTGCTCTTCCTCAAGTTTGGGAACTGATCCTTGCTGAGATGTATCCAAACCAAATCACCTAGCTAAAATTCTCTTTTCCTTCATCCTCAGCTCTGCTTCTCAAGCTTAGTATTAGCTCGGCTCAATTGCTCTATAACCTTCTGGTACATAGCTCTGATGGCCTCAACTCTTTCTACGGCTAGCAAGTCATCATCAAACCTCAGCTGGGGTGCTTAGTCCATCAAGAGCTTAGGGTTAAACCCATAGGCGACCTCGAATGGAGACATGTTTGTTACGCTGTAAGCGGTCCGATTGTAGGCAAATTCAATGATTAACAGATACAGATCCTAGTTGGTCATGTTCTATCCAATAGCAACCTGTAGCAAGGTTCCCATAGTTCACTTGACAACTTCGGTTTGTCCATCAGTCTATGGATAGCAAGACATGCTATACAATAGCTTTATGCCCGATCGTCTCCATAGCGTCTTCCAAAAGTAGCTCATGAACTTAGGGTCTTTGTCCAAAACAATGGTTCTAGGCATGCCGTAAAGCTTGATCAACTCCTGCAAGAAAAGAAAAGAGATAGCCAAAGTGTCATTAGTTTTGGAGCAGGGCACGAAATGTGCCATCTTACTAAATCAATCTACAACCACCATGATAAAGTCCTTCCCACTAGACGTCCTCGGCAATCCTAACATGAAGTCCATATTTGGCTTGGACCATGGTTTGGTTAAGATAGGCAAGGGTAGATAATGTCCTTGCTCAGCTTAGCTCTTTGCCTTCCTACAAGTCGCACACCTTTCCAGCACAAACTGTATGTCTCTCATCATTCTCGGCCAAAAGAATCTCACAAATAGTACTTCAAGGGTTTGGCACTGGCCAAAGTGTTTTGTTAATCCTCCTCCATACGCCTCGCGTACTAGCAATTCTCTCATGAAACAGGTCAGGATACATTGCCTCCTCTTTCTAAATAGGTATCCATCTTCCTTATGATAGTTGTCCAATGTCTGTCCTTCCTCACATTGGGCATAGATAGGACTAAAGTATGGGTTCTCTACATACAAATTCTTTATAGTTGAAAACCCAAGTAGCCTTGTTTACAGCTCGGTCAGGAAGGTATGTCGTGTCAATAGAGCGTCGACCACTACATTGTTCCTTCCATTGTTGTACTTTATGACATAAGAAAAACCCTTTATGAACTCGACCCATTTGGCTTATCTTCGGGATAACTTTAGTTGACTCTTTAGATATCTTAAGGATTCATGATTAATGTAGATCACAAATTCCTTGGGTAGCAGATAGTGTTGCCATACCGTTAGGGCTCGGATTAAGAAGTAGAACTCCTTATCATAGACAAAATAGTTAAGTGTAGCTCCTCAAAGTTTTTCACTGAAGTAAACAATAGGTTGGCCTTCTTACAATAGCATAGTACCTATGCTTAGTCTAAATGCATCACACTCTACTTCAAATGCCTTATCAAAGCTTGGTAGAGCTAAGATGGGGGCTGTAGTTAGCCTCTCTTTCACTTCCTCAAAACTCTTCCGCTCCTTCTCTCCTCATCTGAATTCAACATTCTTCTTTGAGAGTTTGGTGAGTAAAGCTACAATCGTACTGAAATTCTTTATGAATCTGCGATAAAATAATGCCAAACCATAGAAACTTCTCACGTCTGTAGAGCAGGTTAGATCAAGCCATTCTACGATTACTCTTATTTTCTCATCATCGACTGGGATGCCACCTCCACTCATAATAACCCTAAGAAGATCACCTCAAGTTGATAAAAGTTACACTTCTTCAGATTGGTGTAGAGCTGTTCAACTTGGAGTTTTGCAAAGACTCTTCGGAGATGCTCCTTGTGAATCTCTAGGTCGAGGTTGTACACCAAAATGTCATAAAAAAAAACTATAACAAATCTCCCTATGAATTCTCTAAGCATATGATTCATCAGGCACATAAATGTGCTCGGCACGATGGACAAACCAAATAACATTAGAAGCCATTCATATAAACCATATCATGTCTTGAATGCAGTCTTCCACTCATCACCTTCATGCATTCGGATCTGATGGTATCTAAAGATGAGGTCGATCTTGGAGAACACTCTTACTCCACTTAACTCATCTAGCATAACATTAAATCAGGGTATGGGATACTTGTACTTGATGGTGATTCAATTGATCGCTTAGCTATTTACACACATCCTCCAAGAACTATCCTTCTTTAGCAACAACAAGGCTAGAATAGCATAGGGGCTAAGGGACTCACTACATACCCTTTCTTCATAAGGTCGTCTACTTACCTCTATAGCTTGACAACCTGTTCAGGGTTTAGCTTATAAGCGGGTGTGTTTGGTAGTGCAGGGTCTTGGCTGCAGGTCGATTGCATGCTCGAGGCTTCGAATTGGGGGTAAACCCTTTGGTAACTCCTCTAGAAACAAGTTGGCAAATTCATCTAGTAAGGTTTTTACCTCAGCAAGCAACTCCTCCTTGGATCTCAACTCTAGAATTCTTCAAACCAGCAAATAGGTTAGTCTTTCAAGCTCCAACTCTCTCTACAATTCGGCTCGGGTCAACACCAAAGCCTCTTTCTTTAGGGCTCAACTCAGTTGGGACTGCATGACCTTTACTTGCTCGGTAATCATAGGGCTTAATTTCATCCTCCTTCCTTCATGCTCTATAGAGCACATATTCCTCCTTCCATCGTATATAACAGCTTGATCAAACATTCATGGTCATCCAAGTAGAATGTGGGATGTACTCATGGGTAGCACATCACAAAGCACTTCATCTTAATATTTGCCAACGCAAATCGACACAAACACCTGCTTGTTCACTTGCAAGGCTCTTTTATCACTAAGCCAATAAAGCTTATAAGGTTTTGAGTTGGCAATTTTAGCTGCTGAAACATGAATGCAGAGGCTATATTGGTGTAGCTCTTATTGTCAATGATCAACGCACACAATTATTCATTCACCTTGCATCTAATATGAAAGAGTTTTTCTCTCTATTCGTCTTTGGGTACAAGACTAATACTCATTATCCTCCTCAACACTAAAGCGATTGGTATAAAGTTACCTTCCTCACTATAGATAACTTCCTCTTCAGACAGTTTGGTCTGTCCATCCTCCTTCAACTCCTCTACTTCCTCATCAGTACTAAAAACCTCAACGGTTGGCACCTCGCCTCGGATCACCATTGTTCGCCTATTTGGACAATGAGCGGCCATGTGTCCAAAGCCTTGGCATTTGAAACACTTGATCTCACTCGTCTTCCTCTCAAAACTCTAGCCATTCTCAAACTTCCTCTAGGGTTCCTTCTCCTCTGCTCAGGTAGTCTAAGTAAGTCGAGTCTCAATGGCCTTGCTTAGTTCCATTCGTACAGGTCTGCTCAAAACAATTCAGCTACTACTAGGATGGTTGATAAGTGGTCGGAATCTTCCTATTCGGCACCTTTCTATCCTCTGGGCGACTCGGATTGCATCATCAAGTGTACTAGTGTCCAAGGATTCTAGGATATCCCTAATCTCATACTTCAACCCACTAATGAATCGAGATACAATTTGGTCTTCTAGCTCTATGACTTCACATTGGATCATTAACATTTAGAATTCCTTGACATAAGCGTCCACACTCAATCCTCCTTATCTCAGTTCTTGCAATCTTTTGAAGGCATCCTATAGATAATAGCTTGGTACAAACCTTCTCCGCATGACTCTCTTCATTTCATTCCAACTCCTAATTTCTCATTCTCGTTCTCCTTCCCTTCTTCTAATGGCTTGTAAGTTCTTTCACCATAAGGTGGCATAACCAGTGAACTCCAATATAGTAAGTCTAACCTTTACATTATCGAGTACTTCATGACATTCAAATTGTTTTTTCAATCTTATCTACCCAATCGAGGTAGTCCTTGGCATCTCCACTTTTAGAAAAATTCAGTATATGCATTCTCAAACCTTCAACTCTAGGGGCTCGTACATTTCTTTCTTCAGGCTCGTAGAACTCCTCTACCTCATCAACTCCTTCTACTTCCTCCTCAATCTCTTCAAGCGCAAGCCTTTGTCTAGTGTCTCTACCAATTCCTTCAACTCGAGGTAGTCGAGCGGGGGCATTAACTCAACCAATCTGACCATTACCTTGTCCTTGTTGTTCACGCTCCCTAATGGGGCTGTTTCTAGCTCAATGCCTGTCTTCTTGGATTACAGTCATTAGACTAGGTACCAAGTCAATAATCCTATCCAAGCAGTTACCTACTAACTAAGGTATGAAGCTTCCTTCCTATGCTTGGCCATGTCAAGTACTACTTTCTTGGTTTCCCAAAGTTCCTTGAACACTTGAATCTGACGTTGATGGTTACTTCACAATGACAATTACACAACAAACAAACAGTCAACCATACTCTATTTTGCTTATCAAAAACAGGGGAAAAACCGAGTACAAAACACTTCCCAACTACTAAACTTCAAAGCTAACAATAGAATCGTTATCTTACGGGAGTAATAACAAACTACTCAAAGAACATAGTAACAGAATCTAGCTTCGAACATAGCTAAGCTTTGATACCTGATGATACGAATTCATGGATGAACACACGAACCCAATATCATACATAACCAAAGGGGGTGCGTCCAAGCCATGAGATGGCTCAAAAAGTAAATGATAGTTGAAGGATGAGCAAGGATTCCTGTACACCAATGATGGATATGATGCATTAACGCTTCACATGAGCTTAGGTTACACTTAATATGACATACAAGTATAGCCGGAGGTCACTCACTACTAGTCCACACTCAAATGGGTTAGATAAGAGTAGCTCAAGAGTAAGCAAAAGGACACTTAGCTCGAGAGAGAATAAAAAAGTTCAATGTATTCTTCTGTGTATTGATGATGTGGCCATTACATTATACGAGTATTTATAGTACCTTGTTAGGGTAAATCTTAAGTTACAGAAATTACAAAAGAAATGAATCCTTATTTGCTAAACAAAAAAAAAAAAAAAGGAGAGTAATTTATAGGAAAATCATGAAGTCATGCACAAAGAATGTACAGTACGAATGTCAGAAAGGACAGCATACGCATGTTTTACTCAATCTGTGATTATGATAATATTGTGAGCTAAGTAATGGTAGTCCTTTGGTCAGGTCTGTTTGGCGTCAACAGTTCGGCACCCTAATGGTTGGGGCTAGATAAGGGTTAGCTTAGGGGCAACTGACATTCGGGTCGGCCTTGGATGGTTGGCTCTTCACAATTGTCAGCTCGACCTTAGCACTATCGAGATGGCTGTTCTAATTTGGTGCTTAGACTGGGGTGCTGTGAAGGGGTTGGCTCCACGTGTTGGCTAATCACCTCAGCAGCTTCCTAAAGGGTGTGGAGAGCAAAGTAGCTAGGCAATTCGGACTAGGATAAACGCTGCTCCTCAGTGTTTAACTCACTTCGGACAGTTCGGTGAATCACCTGAGAAAGCCTCCGGGCTTGAGAGAGAATGATTGGTCCTTAATCCCTATCTCTAACTTATTCTAAAAAATAAGAAATTTTTATCTTCCTAAAAAGTTATATTTTCCTAAGAAAGATTGTAGCTTTTTTATTATATTCTTTTATTTATTATTTTTTTATTAGAGAAAAACTAAGCCCATTTTCTTTATTTAAAAAGAAAAAAAACTAAAAATACAAGAGGGCAAAAATGGGGTGTCTATAACTGCTCTTCTTTATGATAAAGTTTAGGTAAAACACAATGATAATAAAGGACACCATTTTTGCCTTTAGGATAAACTTACCCTAAAAAATGTTATAATTAGCTAGCTATCCTAAGCTCCATCTACTGGAGATTTGGTGAAAGGGTGAATGATATTTCAAGAGAAAGAGAAGGTGCTCTATGAGCTAGCCAAGACACAAGAGTAAGAATTGAGAATGGTATAGTGCCTTAAGAGCTGACTATAACTTTAGAAAGATTTGATGAAGGGTAGCACTCTATGAGCTAGCAAAGGCCTTAAAGGATTTTGAAGGGGAGTAGTCTTCATGAGCTGGCTAAATCCAAAAGACACGGTAGTACTCCTTTGAGCTAACTAACCTAGGCAAAAGCGTCTCTAAGGGACTAGCAACCTTAAGCAAGAAGTTGATTTGAAACCCGATCATGCTCCTCTAAGCTAACTAACCTAGGTGAGAGCGTCTCTAAGGGATTAATAACCTTAAATGAGAATCAATTTAAAACTTGGTCATGCTCTTTTAAGCTGACTAACCTAAGCTAAAGCATCTCTAAAGGACTAGAAACCCTAAATAAGAAATTGATTTGAAACCTAATCATCTCTTTTGAGCTGGCTAACCTAGGCGAGAGTGTCTTTAAGGGATTAATAACCCTAAATAAGAATCGATTTGAAACTTGGTCATGCTCTTATGAGCTAACTAACCTAAGAGAGTGTGTCTTTAAGGGACTAACAACCCTAAATAAGAAATC
The DNA here is from genome assembly GCA_024138015.1 of Lumnitzera littorea. Classification (NCBI taxonomy): domain Eukaryota; kingdom Viridiplantae; phylum Streptophyta; class Magnoliopsida; order Myrtales; family Combretaceae; genus Lumnitzera; species Lumnitzera littorea. The sequence continues at coordinate 77,582,363 of JAMXBB010000004.1, read as the reverse complement.
GATCTGAAACCTGGTCATACTCTTTTGTACTGATTAACCTAGGTAGGAGCGTCTCTAAGTGATTATCAACCCTAAATAAGTAATCAATTTGAAACCTGGTTGTGCTCTTTTGAGCTAACTATCCTAGGTGAAAGTGTCTCTAAGGGACTAGCAACCTTAAATGAGAATTCGATTTCAAACCTAATCATGCTCTTTTGAGTTGACTAACCTAATCGGAGCATCTCTAAAGGATTAGCAACCCTTAATAAGAAATTGATTTGAAACCTGGTTGTGCTCCTCTAAGCTAACTAACTTAAGCGGTTGGAATAGGAAAAGCACCCTACAGGCTAGCTAAAACCTTAGGAGAAAATGAAAATGAGATAATGCCTTATGAGCTAGCTAAGACCCTGATGGAGATGAGGATAAAGGTTAAGTACCTTATAAGTTAGCTATAACCCTAAGAGAAATGGAAAATGGGATAGTGCCCTATGAGCTAGCTAAGACCTTGATAGAGATGAGGATAAAGGTTAAGTACCTTACAGGTTAGCTAAAACCCTAGGAGAAATGGAAAACAGGATAGAGCCCTATTAGTTGGCTAAGACCTTAGGAGAAATGGAAAATAGGATAGCACCCCATGACCTAGCTAAGACCTTGATAGAAAATAGGATAAAGGTTAAGTGCCCTACAAGCTGGCTAAAACCTTAAGAGAAATGCTTAATGCAAATGCAATGCTTAAAAAAACTAGCTTAGCTTTATGCTTAAAAGTATGGAAGCACTTACCTAGTTTTACTAATAGCAACCAAACAACCAAGCCTTTTCATGAAGTCCAATCAAAACCAACTAATTCAATTCTTCTAAATGCATTCTGCTCTTGAAATGGTATGTGTAAAGTCTTGCCTCATTATTGGAAAATCTTGTGGAAAGTGACCCAACATGTGAAATACTATCTCCCTTTGATTATGAAAATCATGTCTCAGGTTTCTAGGCCCACATAAATTCTTAAGGTCTCAACTGATTTATCCTCTAAACTTTTATTTTTGACCGGGTAACCATTATCTACCATAATGTATTTGCTCTTCTGGATATGGCATTAGCCTGGAAAATAGAAAACAAATGTTCCCATTGGGGAGGCTGAATTGTAATAGAGTATTTTAAGAGTTTTTATTAATTGTTATTGTTCCAAAGCATGCATTCATCTTCTCTTGTGTTTATAGAGTATGGGGTTTATTTGAGTGGAGTAAAAGAATAAGACCTTTTGATAGAGCGGGAAAAGTGTTGTGGAGTTATCCAATGTCAACTACCGCTAGGGATACCAACTTTGCTTATAGAAAATGAAAATTAAACCATAGTAATATTAAGATTGCTAGAATTTCATGATCCAAGCAAAAATTCCATTGATTTTTAAGGGTAATGCAACTTCACTACATCGGCATTTACGAGGTCCCTCAAATCCGGGCCATCCATTTGAGATAAAATTAAAGCCCCTCTAAGTAATACTCTCTTTATGATATAAGGACCTCTATAATTTGGAGCAAATTTCCCTCTAAAGTCTTGTACGTTGGAGGGAGTCTTTCTTAATAAGCATAGCACCTTCCTTAAAACTTTAGGGCTGTACTTTCTTGTTAAAAGCTTTAGCCATTCGTTATTGATTTGTGACACGGGGCTGTCAACCTCTTCTCATCAATTAAATTCAACTGCTTGATGCGCTTTTTTATCCAATCAGCCTCATCAAATTAAGCTTCTGATAATACCTTGAAAGATGGAATCTCGACTTCTACTAGTAGTACAGCTTCAATGCCATATACTAAGGAGTATGGTGTTGCCCCTATTGACATTCTAATACAAGTTCAATGGGCCATAAGCGCAAATGGTAACATCTCATGGCAATCTCGATATGTAATAATCATCTTTTCAATGATTCTCTTGAGATTCTTGTCAGCCACTTCTATAGCCTAATTCATCTAAGGTTGATTGGGAGTGGAATTTTTGTGAATAATTTTTCACTATCAACACAATTCTGTCATGAGTTTATTGTTAAGAATTGTGCAGTTGTTAGTAATAATCATCTCCAGAGTCCCATATCGATGTAGAATGTCCCTCTTAATGAACTTGACCACTACTCCTTTAGTAACGCTTAAATAAGATGAGGCTTCAACCCATTTACTAAAACAATCGAATGAAATGATGACTATTGGATGCCTTTGGAGTGATTAAACCAATGATATCTATACCTTACATTGGAAAGTCTATGGTACAAATAACATACGTAATTCCTAAGATAAAGGATTTATTTTGTTTGTATAAACTTAGCATAAGTGACAGTACCTGACATGCTTGATGCAATCGCCCTCCATAGTCAACCAATAATATCCTCACCTCATGATTTTCTTGGCAAGCATGTGGCCATTTATGTGGGGGCCACATACTCCCTCATGTGTTTCCTTCATTAAAACTTCTACGTCCCTCTCATCTATGCATTGTAGAAGTGTACCATCAAACAAGCACCGATACAAAGTGGATTTATTTATCACGAACTAAGCGGCTAATCTCTTGATTGTCTTCCTATCCTTCTTCTTAGCCTCATCAAGGTACATACCTTACTGTAAGAATGTTTTGATATCAAGGTACTAAGGCTTTTCATATTATATATCCTCAATGGTTAAAAAAAAAAAAAGTGTGCTTTTCTTCTATTTCAATCTTAAGCAACTAAATTTCTACCCACCAGATACCCGAATCATGGATGCTAATGTGGCCAAAGCATTAACAAACTAGTTCTGAGTCTTCGGTATGTATGTGAATATAACTTCTTCAAACTTAGCCAAGTGCTACCAGTAGGGAACCAATTTAGGGTCCTTTGTCTTATATTCACCCTAAGCTTAGCAAATGATCAGTGAAGAGTCCCTATATACTTCCAATTCTCATATTTCTTTATCTAAAGCCATTTTAAGTCCCATAATATATGAGTCGTATTCAACAATATTATTAGTATATGGGAAAACGAGCCTTACAACCATTGGGAATTGTATACCTTTAGGAGATATTAGTATTGCCCTAATTTTACACTTAGTAACATTAGCAACTCTATCGAAGAATATCTTCTAATTCTTCACTTGTTTCTCTATTAGAATCACCTTTAACTACCAAGATATTTTCATCAAGAAGCCTAACTTACACTTCTTGGGGAGTAACTTAAGGGGGATTCTCTACCAATTGATCTACCAAAGCTTGCCCCTTGACTGAATTTTGGTTCACATATGTGATATTGAATTTTGATAGTGACATTTTCCATTTTGAAATTTTTCCAATGAAGGCTAGTTTCTCCGCTAAATACTTCAAAGGATCATGTTGTGTAAGCAGCTCAATCTGGTAATAAAGTGTATATTGTTTGAGTCGATGTGTAAACCAAACTAACATGCAACACATTCTTTCAATTTTTGAATATTTCTACTCCCTCTTTATAAACTTCTTGCTTAAATAGTAAACAGCCTGTTCTTTCCCTTCTTCATCTTTTTAGCCAAGCATACATACCATGGACTCTAGCAATTTGGTGAGGTATAAAAATAATGGCCATCCAAGTTAAGAGCTACCAGTAATAAAGGATCCATGAGATGTTCCTTAATCATCCTGAAGGCTTCTTCACAATCCTCATCCCAACTTATATTAGCATTCTTCTTCAAAAGCTTAAGCAAAAGATGACATTTATCTATAAGTTGAGATATAAACATGCCATGTAATTCAAACGACCCAAGAAGCCTCTCACTTCTTTGAGTATGCATGGAGGGGGCATATCAATTATCACTTTAACTTTATAGAGATCTACTTCAATGCCCTTTTGGCAAATTATGAAACCTAGCAATTTCCTCAATGTCACCCCAAATGTACACTTCTTTGGGTTCAACTTCAACTAAAACTTCCTCAATTGGTCAAACAACCTCTTCAAATTATCCATGTGATTCTCCCCTTCTTTGGATTTTATAGTCATATCGTCAACATATACTTCTACTTTTTTGTGCATCATGTTATGAAAAATTGCGACCATCACTCTCTAATAGGTTGCCCTGACAATTTTGTGTCCAAAGAGCATTACTTTGGAACAAAATGTATCCCAAGCTATACTGAAGGTTGTCTTAGTCTGATTGTACTTAGAGAATCCATCCATAAATGAGAAAAGACAGTTCCCGGCTAGATTATCTGCTAGGACATCGATTTAGGGCAAAGGAAAGTTATCCTCAAGTGTTGCCTAATTAAGATCTCAAAAGTATATGCACACTTTAACTTTCCCATTCTTTTTCATTACTGGTACAATATTGGTTACCTATTTTGGATAATCAAATACCTCGATGAAACCAACTTCAAGTAGCTTCTTAACTTCTTCCATGATTTTTAGAAGGATGTTAAGCCGAAATCTTCTTAACTTCTGCTTTTTAGGCTTGACGTCTTCTTGTATAAGTGGTCAATGAACTACACTTGAAGGATCTAACCCAGGCATATCCTCATAAGACCATACGAACACGTCTTGATACTCAAATAATAGCATAGTTACTTCTGCCTTTTGCTCCTCTCTCATATTCCCTCCAATCTTTGAGTTCTTTGGATTTTCCTCAGTCCCTATATTAATTGTTTTAATTAGCTCATCAATAGAAATTCTACCTAGTTCATGTTTTTTGCTAGCATTTTTGTGTATGACTATGGTCATTAACATCACTCCCAACAACTAACCCAATAGGGCTGGAAGTGATATTGACATTTTTATTATTTACTTACATGAAGTATCCTTAGCTTTCATTCAAAGTATTGAATTTGATCAAAGTGTATAAAGGAAAAGAGTGTAAGTGAAAGAAAAATCGAAGCATAATAGAGAAAGAAAACTTGATATTTTATTCATTGAAAAGTTCTTACTAGTACACTTGGAACAATAACAATAAATGGGAAAAAAAAAACTCATAAAATACTAAACTATGGTTCACCCTTTACCTTAGCGAAGACTTATTGCAATTTACAAGGATGAAGCACCAGTTATTCAAGTGATGTTAGGGCTTGCTGATTCAACTTTGTGGGGGAGTTCTTTTTTGGCAAATTTTGAGGCTTGAATGTCAACTCAGATAAAAGTCTTAGTTAATGGTGGAAAGGTCATCGGGGCATAGTACAATTTATAACCTCTCCTGCCCTTCACTTGTCTCTGTTGAAATTCTTCTGTTATAGTTGGATTGTAGCCAAGGCCATAAGTACTAATCTAGCCTTCCTTAAACTTTACCTTCTATTCGTTGCTGGGACTGGTAATCATGCACATCTCATCAAACATTTGAAGACCTAAGTCCTCCTACTCTTCACTACCTATATAGGGTATGGCTGTTTCATTATACACATTGTAGTCTTAGTCTCCTAAAATTATGATTACTTGGCCATTTGAGATAAATTTCACCTTTTGGTGTAGGCTTGGAGGTATGGTTAAAGGTTTGAAGGCTAATGTCAATAGGCAAGTTTATCTCCCCTATGATCTCTCTTATGGATCCATTAAAAGCCCTAACTGTTATAGAACTAGGCCTAATGGCAATTGTGTCAACACTTAACAGATTCAGGGTGGCAAGCGGGCAAACATTCAATGATGATCCATCATCAATGAGGACTTTAGTAATGATTACATCATTCCTTCTTACTACTATAAAAAGTGGTTTGGTGTGCTGATTACCTTTCTCACCCAATTCTTTAATTAAAAAAGAGATTTGATCCATAGTAAGGATAGAATTGGTGATTAATCCCATTTTCTCGATTGGAATTTCATGAAAGACATTAACATCCCTCAAGGTTCGGAACAAAGCCTCCCTGTATAGTTCATATGCCATCAACAGACCCATTAATGATATTTGTGCCAAAGTCTTAATGAGTTGCTCCAATATTTTGTACTCACTTAACTTGATCATCTTGGTAAAGGTAAATAGCCCTTCTTTGTATTTAGCCATTCTATTACTTGTCTCCTCCAACACATTCTTCTTCTTCTTAAGATCTTCCTTTGGGCTGTAAACCTTTCTAGATTAAGTAATTCCTCGCACCAGAGCACTTCGTCTCTCCTAATTTATAACCTGATAGTTGAATAGGGTGGCCTTGTAGTTCTCTAGTGCTACTGGCACATGAAAAGTGTATCTTAGCTTTTAGGGCTTGTTTGTTCTTGTAGAACTCAAAAACTTTAGGTTTCTTATTTGAACGGATTAAGTTGATGGCGAACTTGAAATTATCAGAAATCATGTTGATAACCAGGATATGGTTGTGTAGGGGGTTATTGTAAACATTTAGAGCTGAGCTTCCACGAAGTCCAGTTGCACTAAGCCTTCATCAATCAAATCTTAGATCCTATTTTTTAGTCTCCAACATGTATTGATCAAGTGCCCTACTTGCCTCATATGATATTTACATTTCTAATTAGGATCGTAAACTCTTGGCCTGTATCTCTTGCTAGGGAGCTCATACTGAATCAAATTATCCTTTCGTAGCTTCTCAAAGACTTGATTTAAAGGAACCAGTATCCTAGTGAACTATCTTGAGGCACTGTTGGCCCAGGGTTGATTTCTGAACTGCTATTAAACTTAAGGAGGATTTATCCTAAAAGAGACTTGAGCATTGGGCCTAGTATCTAAATTTACTATGCTGACTGTAGATTCCTTAAATTTGTTCACTGTTGGTTTAGAAGCAAAGGATAATGTAGATAGTCTTTTGTTTAATGATTCTTGAAGCTTACCAGAGGAGATAGAGCTTTCAATCCTGTACCCTACTACTACTACCTCTACAAAACTGGACGAGGCTTGCATAAAATAAAATAGATATAGGGCCTTTCTAGAGTATTGATAAAAGCTGAGGTCAACTCCTTTTCAATCATGTAAGTGGATACCCTTATAGCAAAGGATCTCGATCTCTATGCTTACTCCTTAAACGACTCATTGTTTTTTCTTTAAAAGAGCAACTAAGTTCATCATGGTTGAGGCTACTTCTACATTGAACCTATACTATTCATAGAACACCCTAGCAAGCTTCTCCTATGTATTTATCTAATTCAAGTTGAGCTAGGCATACCAAGTCAAAGCCAAACCTATCGGGCTATCCTAAAGTCGGAAAATATCATTTGAATAAGAGGGTATCAAGTTAAGCAAGCCATACTAAACATACTTGCGCATCTTTCTCACATACAACCTGGTATAAAGCTTAGGACATCTTGTTTTGTTATACTTATCAAATTCCGGTACCTTAAACTTTTCTAGGTATGCCCTAATATCGTATGTAGAGAAGTCGATAATATCAACTTGTTCAAATCTATCGTAGCCCTCGAGTGTCTTTGTCTTCTTAGCTATCTATTCGATTAGCTTCCTTTCTAGGTCCTTCAAATTGTCTTGACTAAGCCTTGAGTTAGCTAGCCTTACATTAACCAAAAATAAATATGTATTGGGCTTAAAAGTCGAGTTGACTTTTAAATAGACACCCTCTAATTCAAATGAATCTTTTGGTTAATTATCCTCTACTTCAAGGGGTGAAGCTTCGGTATTCTTTCCATAATGGGCCTTGGAGCTCTCTTCATTGGATGGTGTCGTGGCTCTAATTAGGGCAATGTTGTCAGCAAGAAAACTCATCTATTCTACAATCTTTCCTATGGTTTACTCTAAAGAGTGAAACCTCATCTCAATGGGATAAGTGATTTTGAGGTCATCATTGTTGTTGCTGTTGCTATCATCTCCTTGAGTGGCCATTTTGGTTTAGAAGTGGTTTCTAATCAAACTTCCCTAAAAGACTTTACGTTTAGGAGCTATTTTGAAACTTGGAAAGAACACTTCACAAAAGTTTAGCACAAATATACATTCCTTCTTCTTCTTCTTCTTTTGAGATAAGAAAAGAATATAAATGAATGAATGAAAACACGTATGGCACACAAAGAAATTTAAAATGGCAAGAGACCCATAATGTGGCAAAACATTACTAACTTTTATTAATTTCTTGCAATTGTGAAATTTACATCACTTATTACATTCAAAAGAAGAAAATCCCAAAAAAACTATATTTTATTCTTCTTGTTACAATTGGATTCAACTTGTGCTTTCTTCCTCTTCTGAATCTTAAGAGCCTCCATCTCCTTAATCTTGCCTCTAGCCTTCTTGAACTATGCTTCTAAGGCTTTTATTTTCTGATGATATTCCTCATAGCCTACCTTCAATTCTTGCTTTCCTTCTTTTGCTTTCTATAATGCGGCTTCAACTTGGGCCTTCTCTTTCTCCTTCACTTCTTCCATATCCTTCAACTTCTGAAGTTGATTATTGAAAAACTCTTTGGTTACCTGAGCCTTACCGGGAATACCCATGATAACAGTTCCTCTTTCACTAAAGAGATTTGACGCCTAAGAGCTTAGACACTTTGTCAACTACTAGAACATAGGAGTCATAAAAGTCAAGTGAAACGAGCTCTAGCAATGGCCTTTGAACTAAGTCTTGAATAGATCCATTAGTCGGAAAATACCTTGTGTAGATGTTGAAGCCAATTAAGGGTGCTGCATTAAAACCTTCATACTCTTTCACCATTTTGTCACTTGAGTACCATCTGCGTGTCCAAAGCAATTCTTCAGCTTTCATGTTTTGAAAATATTGAACCCAATAACGAGTAGCTATATTTTCAGGTAACTGAATCCATTCCTCAAAAGACTTGATGAGATCATATTGTTGTGTAAACTCATCCTAGTTAAATCCAAGTTAATGGCTTTCATGTGACTAATGAACCAAACCACGATTAGAACCATATTAGTCTTCAAATCTCTGTTCTCTTTCTTTTAAGGTGATTCAATAAGCAGATTCACTCAATCAAAAGAGCAAGTATTTATGACTTCCCTTTAACGAATTGGGCCACTATTTCTGCAATAATAAATTAAACATGGCATCTCCCATCGGGGAATAAGATGGCACTGAAGATCACTAAAATATAGGCATTAACCTGATACTGGTGCCAAGTTTCTAAATTTGCACAGAGAATGTCCTACTTCTTTTTGTACCTCAACTCAATAGATAATCAAGCGATGACATCATCCATTTAAATAGTCTTCTCTTGGATTAAGATCCGTTTTTTTTTTTTTCAACTGTTTTGACTCCTAACAACCTATTAGAGATTTTTCGTACAACAACTTCAAGGTCCAAAACATAGATGTCATTAGTAATAACTGGAGCTCAAAGCAATTAGGAATACTCTTCAATGGTTAGACATAGCTAGTGTAGGCCAAAGCAGAATGCAACGGCTTCAGGCTCCCAAAAGTGTACTTACGATCGTAGTAGAGTAATGTTTAGAGCAACAATCTATAGGGACAGTATAGGCCAAATCTTGCTCTTGATTAATTCTTGCCTATCTAGGCTGAAGAGTTGAAACCAAGTCTTGAGTGATTCTCTACGTTCATGAGGCGAGTGGACATGTATCTCCTCGAAAGTAGTAAAGTTGAGCTAACCATATCTACAAAAGGTAAAATTACAATCAAAGGCTATTACAAACTTTACATGTAATCTTTACAAGGAAAATTACAAGAATAATTAAATACAAGAAATTCAGGGAAACTACAACATCTTCACAATTGCAATCTCTTTGTTTGGGTTTGCTACATTATGGATTTTTGCCAATCCTTTGAAAAGAGGTTTCATACATGCAAAAGAATGAGTTCTAAAAGTTCTCAAGTTTTGTGACCTCACACGTTTTCAAAGAAACAATTCCTTGGTCGCATTAAAACTTGAGCAGGGTAACCTGATCGGCCCCAAAAAGTTGTTACCTATAACATCCAAAACTTATACAATAGCCCCCCTCCTAAAGTCCTAGGATAAATTGGTTCTAACTTTATTTACAATACATATATGATTCAAAAATTAAACAACTCCCCTAAGTAAACCCCATAGGCCAGCTACAACAAACAAGTTAGTACGACTATTTATACTTAAAAAAATATTTACATGAATAATTTACAAATTAACTTGGGTATTATGAAAAATAAATCTAACTTTGAAAGATTCAAGTAGCTAGCCCTCTTGACAATCTCTAGTGGAGTCACCAAGCTGTCAAGTTTGAATTTTTCAATTTTCTTATTTTCCTTGATCCGATTTAAACTAAACTTGATGCATATTTAGTTTAAATCCTCAAGGAGAATTAAGGAAAACCTGGCTTCTTTTTATTTTTGAAAATGTTTAGAGTTGCCACTCGATGGGACTAAGAAACATGATTAAATTAGAATCAATAATTAAGTAGATTGATTCTAATTTAGCCATTAGCTTACGGTTTTAAAAACCTTTTTTGAAAAGATTTCCAAAAAACCAAATATCCAAAATTGGGAGCCTTCCTATTAAACCATAATGGGTACCATTTTAACCTTTCAAGTTTAGTATTACATTTCAAATTACCAATCACTAAAACAAATGAAATAATTTTAATGTATAATTAAATAAATTAGTTTATTTTCAATGAAGGGGAAAAAGAAAAAGAATCATATTTTAAGTTGCCCTATAATTGCTCATAAGTGTCTACATACCCTCTATTCGAAATCAAACTTTTCATAGTTCATTTTCCAAGAATATTAGCAGGTTGGTTTATTTTAGGCCTAAAAACATTCGAGTTTACATTTCTTACTCATTTATTTTCTTTGAAGAAAATTCTAAAAATTTTCCTAATGTATGTCGTTTCTCTTTTTAAGAAAAAAAAAATCTAAAAGACCTAAATTTAAAAAAAAAAAAAGGTTTGTTATTCTTTATTTTAGAAAAATGACTTTTACTATGTAAGGAGAAAAGAATTGAACCTATAGTTCATTACTTGATTTTAATGAGAACCAAACCTATATACACATTTAAATAAGTTACAATGAGTTTATGTTGAGTTAGTTGAAAAAGCCTTCATTTTGCCATATCTTTTAATCATATCAATTAGCTTTTTAAAATATCTTAAATATAAGTCTTAAAAACTGAAGTAAGTTTGTTTGATGATGATTTGTATAGTAGTGTTTGTATTTTGAAAAACAAGCCAAAACTTTGATGATTGCATTATCGTCATGACAGTAGGAGAAGGACATTGGGAATGACGATTAAGAGCTCTAAAATGAAATAAAAAATTGGTTCTGATAAGTGGAAATCATCATAACGGTTCACTTGTTGATAGTCACACTAGTAGTTGATTTTGAAACCATCGTAACGGTAAGAGACTGGAGTTGTCATGACAGTAGGCTTATTTCTACTAGCCATTAGGGCAGAAAATGCATTATAATGGAAAGATTTTAAAGAGTTGGTATAAATGCTCAATAACTCAACCAAGGTTAATAGAGAGATTATCTTTTACTGTAATGTTCCAATACTCATTGTCTCTTGTATCGTAATTTGCTAATATTTAAAGAGATTTGAAGTGCAGTTCTTATGAGTTATTGGTTGCAAAATATTGAAAGTTAAAAGCACTACACTAATACTCCTTATAATTGAGTTTTGTGCTATGAGTTGAGATTGTGATTTACGTTGAGAGTTTTAAATACGAAACTTGTGTAATCAAGTTTATGTATGTATACCTCTTAGAGCTTAGATTAAGAGATTAATAAAGTGGTATGAAGTCCTTATTTGAGGACATTATGTATCTGTGGAGAGTAAGAAGCGGTCTGAACTCCTCATCAAATCTAAGCTTGATCTTCTCTATCCTTATCTCTTTTAATTTTCACATTTATTATTATTTTATCATTATCTTAATTATACTCATTATTGCATTTATTGCTTAATTTCAAAAAGAAGATCAATTTATCCTTAAAACTTAATTCACCACCACCCCCCACCCCTCCCAATTGAGTTTCACCCTAGTATTTCAATTAGTATCAAAGAGAGGTCTCTAAATTTATTACTTAGCCATATTTTAGAGTAAAGATCGTGGCATTGAATGCACTAAGCTTCATGGAAGGGCAAGCCATAAATAGAACACCACTTTTAACTATGAATAATTATTCTTATTAAACACGTAGGATGACTGTATTCTTAAAAGCACAAAATAGATTGTTGTGACAAGTAATAGAGAAAGGACCATTTAAGATAAAAGGAAATGAAGAAAATAATTACACTAATAATGATTAGAAATTGTTAGTTTTAAATGAAATACCTATAAACATCTTGCATTGTACCATTAATGAAAACGACTTTAATACAGTTTCTACATGCAAAAGTGCTAAGGAAATTTAGGAAGAGTTAAAAAGTACATATGAAGAAACCAACCGTGTATCAGACACAAAAATAAGTTTGCTTTTTAGCTAATTTGAAAATTTTAAGATGGTTTCTAATGAAACAATCGATGAGATGCACAATAGGTTTATTAATATTATCAATCTTTAAGTATCCTTAGTAAATCCTTTATCAACCTTGAGATCAATTTCAAAATCCTTAGATCTTTACTAAAGGATTAGGAAGCTAAGAGAACCACAATTGAGAAAGCTCATAATCTCAAGACAATGTCAAATGAGTAACTTCTTAGAACTCTTAAAACTCATAAAATGGTTAAGAGGTAAGGTGAAGAGTCCATAAAGAAAATAATTGCGTTAAAGACAATCGAGGATAGCTCGAGTAGTAATGAAAGTGAGGACAATGATGATGTGGCCATGATCACAAGAAATTTATTATGTTCAATTGGAAATTAGCAAAAAATAAGGACGAAAACATACCTTGGTCAAGAGAGGAGAAAAAAGTAGTGGTCAAGTGTTACAATTGTAAAAATCGGGACACATTTAACAATATTACCTAGATCTTAAGAAAGCCGAGAAAGAAGCAAAGACAAAGGCTATGATGGGAACTTAGAGTGATAGCAATTCAAATGACTCGAAGGGAGAAATGTGCTTTATGACAATAGCGATGAGGTTTGTTATACTTCTAGTGACTCTTCATTTGATGAGCTCAAAAATATATATGATAAGTTACTTAAAGAATTCATTAAGGTACAAAAGAAAAACAAGATAATGAAATAGGGAGTGAATTTGATGTCACACCTCAAACTCAAGGAGTCGTAACAGTCCCGCTATGTAAACCAACTTAAGCTAAAAGCTACCTTTCTTAGTTGCTAACATAGGTATAGTTTGCACAAGTCAAATGACAATTTAACTAGTTTTGAAGCAGTCAGATGGGTACCTAAAATATATAAGACCTATGGAGTAATATTTTACAAAATACATTTTCTTGTATTTACAAATAGACTAGTTCTTACACATAAACTTATATACATTAAAAGTTCCTTAGTTTTAAAAAATAAAAATTGTATATCTCCACGGAGGACTATATTATGATAGGAATCGGCCTTTGACTACATCCAAGCCAAGGTCGACCTGTCCAAAGTCGACACCAACCTTTCGAAAGAACATGCTGACCTGTTCTAACCTGAGGTTGAACAACTTTCGCTAAAGGTGAACAAATGATAAAAGACTGAAGGGAAGAAAAGGAGCCACCTGGTGATAATTTTGTTGTCTACCGAGAAGACGAAAGATCACACAGCCAAGGACTCGAGACCAAAGAACCACTCTACACTATCCCGATAGACCGGTGATGACTAACTTTAGAACTCAACAATTGCAGGCTGACCTCTTTGGTGTCTCGGTTAGGCATTACGAGACATTAGGAGCTCTCCTTTAGACCTAGACATCCAATTGATGACCCTGCCCAGTTCGGATCCTGCTCCTTGCTAAACCAAAGGAGATCCTATTACAGGAATAGCTTCCAGTACGCCTGTATGCCGAGTGACTGCATGCCGAGTTCTGTAAAACGCACGGTTTTGTATTCTTGTATATGTTTTCCCTCATTTTATTCATAGGCCCGATTCTTTAGGGTTTAAGGCCTTGTACTCTATTTACAATTTTGCCACTAGGATTTAGAACTTGCTATAAATAGCAACGTTTGTACTAATACACATATATAAGACAGAACATATATATATATATATAGTAAAGAATATTCCCCCATATAGGGAGTGAAACTTTCCTCTTTCGAGCAAGGCCATACTTAAGCTAGTAGAGCTTGTGACTGCCTGATTATTGAGTATTGATTAAACTCTTTAATCTCTCTCGTGTTCTTATCAATCTTATTCTTAGGATTGTGGTGAACCCCCTTCATTTGAACCAGTAAGTGAGTTATATCTAACCCTCACTTGAATCCCGAGTAATAATTAGTGTTCATAAGTTGTATTAAACTCTATTTCAAGCTTAAACCCCTGATCGTATTTGTGTCCTTGTGAGTTATATCCATTCACATTCACTATCAAAAACCTTCCTGTTCTTCGTACCCATTTTTCTTTTGGAATCCCAAATACCCATTCCTGTTCGTTTGAGATCTGCTGCCGTTCTGGATTTAGATCCTTATCAATATTACATATATAAATATAACAGCGAGCCAGCGAAAACTATAAGACCTCTCAAGAAAACTTTATAATCTTCCCATAAAAGGAAAATAAAAGTGTCATGAGGTTCAATCGGTTTATTAGACTTCACAACTTCACTCCCCAACCTGTCAGAACTAACTTAAGGATAACTACAACAAGGCATCTTTTGATACTACTTTACATTTGTAAAATCATTTATTGAGATGTGAGCTCAACTAGTTTAGTAAGAAGGGACGAAGTCATAAGAATACATTATAAACATGGTTCTTTAATCATTAAATAAATGCAAATGCAACAGACAAATGATATAGCATCTCATAATGTTTAACCGGTTCATTGTGAAGTTAGAGTAATTTTGTCCACTCTAACCTAGATTCCGAAGAGTTTCAATGCCATATTATCAGACTAAATCAAGGCTTGTGTAATGGAGAGCACCCACCTCCCTAGACCACATTCAAACTACAGATCCCAACCTTACCGTGACCCCCTCCTATCACTTAGTTCAACTAAGGGTGGGAAAAGGACCGTTTCTAATATCATTAACGAATGCGTTGGTATTTAGTTTAACAACATAATTGTTACCTCTATTGGGTTATCATAAATATCAGGTTAAATCTTTAGTCAACTTAAGATTAGTCTAGATTATTAGGTAAGCAACCAAGTTTATACACACAAAATATGATATATGTTCAAGTAGAAAATAGCATTAGGAGTTCAACTCCTAATTGACAATTAGTATCATTAAAGCTTTTTTGGAAAACACCTGTCTAACGCATTGTTACAACAGAAACGAATTTTTCCCTAAAATCCAATAACATGATTTTTACAATTCAACTACATAACATCAAAATTCAACATCTTAAGAGTATAATCATAAAATTTTAAGTCGAAACTACATCAATTGGTCTTTCCATTATTTGCTTAAAATTTGCTGCGCAGGACGTTTTTCTTAAGTACCCCAAAAATCTAATTAAATATTTGAATTTCTCATACAAAAATATGTGGGGAAACCAAATTTTATAATTTTTTGTGATCATTTACTATTTTTCACTAATTTTTTACGAAATCGAAAAAATTTAACCACTTACCAGAAACATGAGCTCCAACCTTTGTGGGAAGGGGAAGGTGAAGGTGTGTTGGCTGAACCTTGCCATCAACCACTCCTTAAAGCTACCACTTAGTTTTACTTCTAGCTATTCATCTTCGTCGAGTACTCGTAAAATCCCAGATTTAGCCACTTATTTCCTAATTTTTGTTCTCCACTCTCTTTCTCTATATTTTCCACTTCCAAATTTTTCTTAGATCGAGAAATGACCAAACTTTGTTCTAAAAAGCTGTAGATGATTTTTATAATACATTTGAGAAGCTTTTGATTTTTTTCTTCTCCATTAGCATGTGTAAAAGAGTATGACTAGGTGTCAAAAATCTAATTTCCTATCCTATGCATCTCCACTTTCATTGCTACACATTCTACAGCATTCCACATGGCTTTGATAATTTTTAATTAATTTTCTTATATTTTCTTTTATTTATTTAGTGATATTTATGCATTTTCGAGTATTCATAATAATTACGGGTATATATATTTATATAATAATTATACCTTATGTGTGTATATGTCTTTTATATTCTATTTAATGTCTAATATTAATTATATTACTCCTATAATATATCTTTAGGTGTTTGTTAATTTTCAAAACTTATGTCGCATATAACCGATAATATAATAACGATATAATAAATTCCTACTATTTTAGCTATATTTTTAATATTTTATTATATTTTTAAATTCTAAGCTTACAGAATCTCTTCAACTAATATCTCAAGCCTATACGTAAGTTTTTATGTTAATCAGGTTAGTTTCACTAATACCTTAATTTTACTAGTTTGATTCTTATTCATTAAGTATGGAGCTCACATTTGATATGTTTAAAAATAATTACAATAAAGTAAATGATACTAAAGAAAGTTTAGAGGAGGACAATGAGTACTTGAGATTAAAAGTTGATAAATTAAATAGAAATGATAATGAATTGAATCTTAAGAATGGGGAGTTAATTAAGAAAAATGATCAATTAAAAGAAAAATGTAACTTTTTTGAAATGAAAGTCGAAAGCATGAAAAATGAAGATAATATAGTTAATAGGCTAGGAGAGCTTCAAATTGAAAATATTATCTTTAAGTCTATCCTAGATGATTCAAAACAAATTATAACCAAATTTGTGAATGAAGAAAAGAATTTGGATAAGCTCGTTAGCTCTTAAAGGCAAGGATTTAACAAAACTAGAATTGACTATAATAAGGAAAATATTTACAAGTCTTATAAAAGTTACTTTGTAAAAGCAATAATGAAGACTTATAACTATTGTGATAAATATGATCACATTGCACATACTTGTACAATATGTCACAATATCAATTTAAGTCATAAAGGCAAGATGGTTTGGGTTCCAAAAAGACAATAATATATTATTATTACTAACCACAAAAGACCTAAACTCACATAGGAACCAAAGAAGTAATTATACACTTTTGTAGAAATCTCAAGTAGGAGCAACTCAAGAAACTCGAATGGAGAATGCTTAAAGAAAATTCAAAATACCTCCAATATTGTGTTTGATTCAAGAAACTCGATTAAGTGGTCTCTATACAATAACTAACCTATTTTGTGTGCACTTAAAATTCTCTAAGTTTACTTAAGCTACCTTATGCACATGTTTGTCATCTCTTGATTTTAATGTCAAATACAAGTTCCCACATATTTAAATATGTCAATGTGTCTTAAATGGTTGGTTTGATGTAATTGCAAAACTATGCGTATTTGACCTCTTCTCAACTACATTTGAGCTTTTATGAGCATTTAAGAACTCAACTTGTGTTTTTTGCAATTAATTGCTTCCCAAATCATGTTTAAACTATCTTCATTCATAATATGCATTTAAAACTAACTTGGAAGATTAAATTGCAAATATTGTGCATTTTGGGCACATTTGAAGTCACTCATGTATATTTAGGATTACATGCATACAATTTAACCATACCTCGATTTCCATGCCCAAAACTAGTTCATGCATGTTCAACTCTATCCATAGATTATGGTTGAGTGATTGATTAAGCTTATTTTTTTTATTTTGAAAAAATTTAACTCTCTTAAACCCAAATTAGGCTTTTATTATTGTTTAGAAAGCCATATGATCAGTTTGTCCATTTACATTGTATATGTCTTGATCATGCTACTCTTATGTTTATAGGTACTATTGAAACTTGTTGAGAGTATTAAATTATCATGAACTTGATTTAGTGTGTATGTATGTCATTAAGCCCAATGTGTTCAATAGTTGATTTTGATGATATCAAGTGGTGATTTTAAGACTTTTTGATCCTTATTGCGATTTTTTCTTCTAACATTCTTAAATATGATGATGAAACTTGCTTGAAATATTAACTTGCCATAACTAAGTCTTATTGCTCAAAATTGGTCGTTCATGCATTTGCTTGGCTTAATAATGAACTTCAAGTAACTAATGAGATGATTTTGTTAAATCTTACTAAGATACAAGTTCTTTACACTCAATTGGACTTAAGAAACATGTTCATATATATTTCATGCATAAAACATGGCGTTTAATATATTTTGGGCATACTTGAAGTCATTCATACATATCTAAGTTCATATATGCACAATTTCATTATGTATCGATTTCGGGAGCATGTTTAATTTCATCGTTAAATCATGATCGAATGGTTGTTATTGTTAGATCTTATCTTGTGCAAGTTTGACCTATCAAGATCCTCAGTAAACTTTTTATGATATGAGATAAGCTATTTGATTATTTTGACAATTTAGATGATACTTACCTTGATAATGCATCTCTCATATGCATATGAACTATTGAAAGTGGCTTGAAGTGAAAATTTTGCTTAGTTTTCATTTGGTAGACTTACTTGCTCTCTAGATTTCTTTGAATTCTATACATAGTTTCAAGGAACTTAAATAGTGAATTTTTTATTCTTAAAGTAATATTTTGTTTCAAACATGGTTAAATATGAAATTGAAATTTGCTTAATGTGTTTATGTGCAAAACTTTGGTCTTTATGGGCTAAAATTGATAACTCAAGCACAATCATGATATATCATGATTTCTAAGGATCTAGAGATTTGATTTGATTGAAACTTGGTTATCTAGCCAAAATTTAAGCTTTTCAAGCCTTGACTATATAAAACTTGTTTGAAGTCTTAAATGGCTTCTTACACAAATCCTTAATAAATTTAAGTTGGTAATCTATGAAAAAATTGAACTTTACATGAACTTTCTACATAATTGCAAAAAATCGTCCTAACAATTCATTAGGTGAACCGTCATGACATTTACATGGACTCTTACATGCATTTACAAGCATTATGGCCCCTTAAAGCCATCATGACGGCTCTATCCTATTACCATCATGATCGTACAAAACCCTCCTCTTTCTTTCAAACAACATGACCCGATTCTCTCTCCTCACTTCTTTGTTCCTCACATTGTACTAAAACCCCTCTTCCTCTCCTTCAAACCTTCAAAACCCTCATTTTCACTCACAAATCTCCCATAAATTATCACTAACTCTCATCTTTTCATCACTCCTCCAAAAATCTCATCTTTACCTCTCTCTCCCATCTCTCACCAAGCTTTTTCTCTCATTCTCTCTCTACCCATCTCACCATCACTATCATACCGGCACCACAACTACCCCTACCATCACAACGCTACTCAAATCCATCTTACTGTTACATCAGCTTCTCAATCACTCCATACACTCAAATCCACTTCCTCTTCTTCTCTCTCTCTCTCTCTCTTACTCATCTTATTTGTCTTCCATTTCCACTCTAACCTACAAGTGTTTGTCAAAATGCCTTTATGCACTATGGGTAGCTTAGAGCCTCCAACGTTCAACTAATGACTCTTCCCTACTCAGGTACATGCAGTACGTTGTGAAAATTTTGCCAATCTAGAAGTTAATATCGAAGTTCATTACCCCAAGAAATCCTCCATGAGTTTTGCCTACATCACCTTCCTGGAGTAATCACCAATTGCCTTCTCAATCTATTGAGTCTCCTTCATGAGGTACAAGATAAGGCCATTAAGTATTTTTGTTGCAATTTATCTGACTCTCTAGATGAGCATGGTTACCCTAATGTCAACATGTACCCTCGTGATGAATTGAGACACATGGTTTTATACTCATATGTGTATGGTAAGATGATCACTATTACTGAAGATGTTTATAGCTTGATAGGTGTAGAACTTAGGGGCTCAAAATTAAACTTGGATTATAAGAAAGTTCAATTTTATGAAAGGATGTTTTAGTTTAAAGGGATCACAAATTTCTAGCAAAATCCCAAGAATTTGACCGCTAGTCGTCTTGCTCTTCCTATAAAGCTACTTCATCAATTGTCATTCATTACTATTGTACTTATAAAGGTCGGCAAGCAAGTGTCACCTGTCAAGACCTGTGGATCTTATATTACTTGTTAAAGGATAAGAAAAATTAATTTTTTCAATGTAGTTGCTCTTTGCTTCAAGCATGTCAAAAATAACCCTTCATAAGTATTCCTATACTTCGATCATCTTATTACTCAGCTCTTGACTAGGAAAGGGTTCTAACTTCCCTCATCCCCTTACGTTAACCATGTGAAATGTTCTGAAATTCTTGATATAAGTAGGGGTGTATAGAAGAAAGAGGGCGATCGTTGGGTAAGGAAAAAGCCCCTTCCTCCACATATTATCGATGAGGACAATGGTAACCACGAGCATTTTGATTGGCTTATTACTTAACTCTTGATTAGGAAAGGTTTCAAATTTCCTTCACACCTTCAAGTTACATATGTGAAACATTTTGAAATTCTTGATATAAGTAGGAGTATATGGAAGAAAGAGGGCAATCATTAGATAAGGAAAAAGGCCATTTCTCCACCCATTATGGATGAGGACAATGGTAACATAAGCATTCTGATGAAGAGAGGAGCTCTAACAGTGGTCATGTACAAGAAGAACATGTTCTTACTCCTCGTAAGGGTACTTCACAACCTTTACCTCAAAATTTTGGATTTCCCTCATTTAATCTGTCCTTACCAGTAGAATCCTAACACCCGTTCTACCAATATTCTGAAATAAGATTTAATCAACTTTAGGAGGATATTCGCAATCACATGCATAGTGGCTTTCAGCATTATATCAACGTTTCAACATAGACTATACTTGTTCATCTTGCCCTTATCCTCCTTCTACCAATGAAGATGACCCACCAACTACATAAATTACCATCTTCCACTATCTTTTGCATATGTTTATGTTTGTACTATATTATGAACTTAGCCATTAGCCACTTCTATTGTTACTTTATGTTGTCTCTTGTCTCTTCTTGGTAACTGTCTTAGCCTTTGTTGTTTATGTTGTGATCCCTTGTCTTTTGAGATGCTAGGATATCTACTCTTATGTTGTTAGCCTGTGTTGTCTGTTGCTTATCTAATTGGGTTATGTATTTCATGGAGTTACTACACTCCTCATGGTTGGCTTATATATTTGGACATTTGCTTATTTAGATGGCTTATAACCATTCGGTGTAATATGGGCTGATCTTAATGGATCCATTCTGGAAATCTTATTAGGCATGGTTTGTAGCTTCTTTGTTTTTATCTTTTGTAGGGGGCATATCTTATGGTTTAAGCTGGGACTATATGTCAAAATTTCAACTTAGCCAATTATTCCTCTTCATTACCCCGATTTACTCATCTTTTTTATGAAGCCAAAGAGCAAGAAGAATCTAAGTCACTTAGAGAGTCCTAGTGTAATAAAAGTTTGACAAGGATTTTGGGGATTTCAGACATAAACATAGTTTAAAAATATTAAGTTCTATATTGGAAATGAAGTTTAGTTTCCTAACAATCTATTACTCTAAATATCAAGTATTCCATTGATCTTCCATGTTTGCAACCCTTTTGAAATCGAATACTTGATCAAGGGGGAGTACTAGATTAAGGGGAAACTTTTAAAATATAAGGGTTTTGTCCTCATAAAAAAGAGGGAGATTATTGAACCTAGAGTTCATTACTTGATTTTGATGAGAACAAACCAAAATACACATTTAAATAAGTTATAATGAGTTTATGTTGAGCTAGTTGAAAATAGGGTTCATTTTAGCATGCCTTTCGATCATATTAATTAGCTCTTTAATATATCTCAAATACAAGTCTTAAAAAGTATAGTAAATTTGTTTAATGATGATTTATATAGTGATAGAGTACCAACCTCTGGCCCTCTTACTCCTATGCACCTTCAAGGCCTTCCATCTTTCACTAGAAGGATTCTCTCTCATCAGCTTACCAAGGACAATGTACAATACATAGAAGAACAGTGGGCAAACTCCTTGAAGACTCAACTCGGATACACCCAACTCAGTTATACTTGTGCCATTATAGACCCCTCATTTGCCAAAGCTGGCCTACCGAATGTCAAGGTTAAGGTCCATACACATCAAGCCTTACTCCAACTACCGGGACCTTCATGTATTGAGGTTGACCTATCGAATGCCAAGGCTGAAGCCCCTATACCCCGGATCCTTCTCTTTCAACCTACTATACGGTGGCATCTCTCATTCGTTTCGACAACTCCTAATACTGCCCATCCAAAGCAACCGCACCATGAACCGAGCTCAGCTGCTGAGCCTAAAGATTCCCTAGTAAGGACCCATTGATGAGTTGCCACCTGTTCATCACTTTTCTAACATTGTACTATTATTCCTTTTTATTATTTGTCCTATTTACCCCTTATGTACATACTAGTTTTCCTTTTCTTCTTTATTTTTTTTGTAATTTTCCTTATTTGTAATATTGACTTAGAGATTTACTATAAATAGTCCCTTCTTCACTATAGCCAAAACATCTTAAATCCATTTTTCAAATATTGAATATTCTTGTTCTTGTGAGATATTCCTCTCTGAACATATTTTCTTACACTCTTATCTAATCTTGTCATATAGCTTAAGATTGGTGATGGGTGGACCTTGACATTAGCTTGTGCATCACATCAAGCAAAGTGTTAAGCCGTGTTGTATTCGTTAGTGAGTTACATCCTCTAAGCGACTTCATGTAAGCTACCGTATCTTTTAGCTTCTTCACTTTATTTTCTTTGTTATTATGAAAGACCCATTTGGTTATCCTTTTTCCATGGTAACCCTAGTATATCGTATAACCCTAGTATCAGAGCTAGAGGTTACGATTGAAAGTTGTATCAAAGTAGTTCCTGCTAGTGTGTTGTTCTATTGTACTCTGTTTTCCCATTAGAAGAACAGAACAAGTCCGCAGTTCATTGTTTGAATTTGTATTTTCTAAGTATGTGTGGAAATTTCTTGTATGAGGAGTGTTTTCTAAAGCCTTGTGTTGAGAATGCTGAATCCTAGTGTTCAAAGAGAGATTAACAGTATTGATAATGATGCTCAAGGTCATAGTTACGTTAACCAACAAACCCCATGAACTACAGATGAGTAGATACAAGACCATACCACCATTGCAGCCAATTTGGTTGTCTATATACAAAGAGTCTTAGAGACCAGGCTTAAGGAAAGAATTGCTATTGAACAAGGCCGAAAGGTGAGAGAAAGGTCAAAAAGGTAGATGGATGAGCAATGAGTACTAGAGCCACTTAATATGAACCAAGCTCCACCCTAACATGCCAATAGAGTTACTAAAAGGAAACTGGACTTGGATGAGGTTGAAGAGTATGATAAGGCGGAGCAATATGATGGCATTGAGGAGTGTGAGTTGAGAGCTCCTATAGAAGCTGAGCATCTCAAGGCATAGATTCTAAGCTTTAATGGGTCTGGTAGTACTAATGATTACTTAGACTGAGAGGAGAAGATAAAAAATGATATTTAACTTTTATGACTATGAGGATGTTGTTCATATTAGGGTAGTTGCACTAGAGTTTTCTAGATATGCCACAATGTGATGGAAAAAGCTGCAACATGTACACCAAAGAGCCCAACATGAGATTTAGACATGGAATGAAATAAAGAGAGTTTTAAGGAGTAGGTTTGTTCTAGAATACTATGAACAAAACACCCTTCAATGACTCTAAGACTTGCAGCAAGGCAGCAGATCTGTGGACAAGTATGTTTGAGAATTCTAATTGTTGATGATCCGATGTGATGTCGAAGAACCTGAGACCTAAACTATAATATGGTTCATTTTTAAGCTTAGAACTGAGATTGGCCATTTAGTAGAGTTACAAAGGCATGGGACACTAGATGAGGCCATCTGAATGGCCTATAAGGTCAAAAGATAAAGGCAAAGCTAGATTAGCTGCATGCCAAGCAACCAACTAAGATTGTCGACTAGAAGTGGCATGTTGAGCCAACTAGGAAATGATCGTATACTAAATAGTTCCGAGGTGGACCGCTAAGGACAGGTGTCGAATCGATAAGAAGATGGCTAAGGTAAGGGCAAGGTTAACCTAGGTGAAAGCTCAGGGGAGAAGACCCGAGAAATCAAATGTTTCAAATGTCTTGGCTATGGACATGTGGCTAGTCAATGTTCAAACCGACGTGTCATAACCTTTAAGAGAGATAAGCTTAAGTTCGAAGTGGAGAGTCTTAGTAAAGGAGATGATGAAGAGGGAGTCGATCAGGTACTAGAAGGATATTTGGAAGATCCAATACCATGTCCCCACCTGAACCTAGGGTCGAATATTATTTCTTCATTTAACAATCTTTCAGTACCTTTGTGGTCAACAAGAATAAGCAGAAGGAGAACCTCTTTTATATGAATTGTTGAGTGAATGGTAAGGTCTGTGCATTAATCATTAATGGAGGAAGCTATACCAGTGTCATAGCGCAAGGAATAGTCAACGCCCTAAAGTTGCCGACCTACCTGCACCTTAAGCCATACAAGATTCATTGGTTGAATACGAAGAGTGGTCTATCCATTGCCAAGCAAGTTAGAGTGCCCATTACGATTAGAGACAAGTACAAGGATGAGATATTATGCAATGTCCTGCCCATGTGCACTTCATACATATTACTAGGTCAACTCTAGTTGTTTGATTTGAAAGTGTTGCATGATGGATATAAGAGCACCTATATGTTCCAAAAGGATGGGAAGAAGGTTATGTTGACCCCAATAAGGCCCAAAGAAGTACAAGAGTTACAAGAGAAGATTACCCCATTACTATAGTGGAAGTCCCTAGTGATTTCCTTATACGGATTCATGGATGAACACATAAACCCACTATTACAGAAAACCAAGGGGTAGATCCGAGCAGTGAGATGGCCCGAAAAGTAAATGAAATTCGATGGTTTAGCAAATCTTATGCACTAACTCTACGGATATGACACACCGTAGAACCACGCATGAACCGAAGCTAGTACCCGATATGATGTACAAACACTAGGCCTAGGGTTGCTTACCATAATCCTTACTAAAGGGATTAATAAGAGCAGGTAGAGAAAAGCTTTCTAAGTAAAAAGAATTAAGGGTTTTTCATTAATGTTGTAAAATCTATCTAAAACCCTATACAAGTGTTCTATTTATACAGAGTGGTAAAGCAATGAATAAATGACTAAAGGGTACCCTAGTGGCATTCTAGTAATTACAAATAAAACATGAAGACAACTTACGGAAAATACAAGAAATAAGAAATCTAAATAACATAAGTAAAATAGATAGCTGAACAAGATTTTTAGGTAAGGGGCTGACGTTTGATTCCGAAGAGCTGTTGGAGACTTAAAGCTATAATTTGGGCAAACCTGATTCTGGATTACCTATCTTGTCTAAGGCCAATCTGATATGTTCATGGCCGACCTAATAGGACTAGGGCCTACCTTGCATGGCCAGACTAACCTGATATGGTAGTGGCTGAGCTGTCATGACAGTGGCCAAGTTCACATGGTTAGGTCGATCTAGTATGGGCATGGCCGACCTGTTTAATATGTCCCGATGTGGCCAAGTTGATATGGAATAACTAAGTAGCCTCGTCATGACTGGGCAGATCTTAGTTGAGTAGACTTGATCAAGCAAATTGATCTCAATAAAGTAGAGCGGATGGGCGGGACAGGAGCTGATCAGAGTAGAGTCGACAGAATAGAATAGAGCTAACCACAGTAGGACATAATGGACTAAGTAAAGCAAGGAAGACCCAGCAAAGCAGAGCATAAATAGTAAGCCAGGATAGAACTTACAGAGTACGTCGGGTCTTTTAAGATTGCCATAGTTCATAGATAAGTCTATAAGAGGGCTCAGTTAGGGTAGAGCAGGGTATACTCAACATAACAAGGCAGATCCAGTAGAGCAAGGCAAGTAATCCAACGCTGACATAGCTTATAAATAGGTTACCCACTCGCGTAGAGCTTGTAAGCAAGCCTCCCAAGTGGTCCAAAACAGGGTAGAATATCGAATCAGTACCTAGAATCTTATCATCCCCTCCCTCTTGGAAGAGTTTCGACCCGAAACTTGGTAGTTGGCAATTCTAAATCCCTCCGAAGTCAAATACCAATCAACAAAATTGAAATTTAAACACAGAAAAATACTCTGGCTCTTGCAATATGGTTATAAACATCCATTGCTCCCTCCACTTGTCATAGGCTCTATCAATCAAACCTTCCATTAAGGATCCTTCCTTCCATACATCATGGATTCGACCAACTACACCTTGGTAGTCCCAACAACTATCAATTACGAGAAGTAACACGATCTCTATGTTGTACAAAAGATTATCGGCTCGTAGATCTTGTGTCGACAGGACATAAGATGGCTCATCAATTGGAAGTGCCTCTACCTCTTCAAGCTCAGCTAGCTCAAATCCCACAGCCTCCTCATTTGTTGTAATCAGTATTCCCTCTATTTCCTTATCAATCGATTCTTCTTCCTCCTTCCATCTATACAACTCAAATCTTTTCAACATAAGAGTACTAGTCAACATTATAAATCCCAATACATATATCCATCACCTCAGCCTTGATAAACTCCAACCGATAGTCGATAATAATTTACAAGTGCAACACTATAACTACTCATATCAGTGCCATATAAACCTATCAGATGATTAAGACATAAGATTTCGATATGAAGAAGGCAAACATAGTAATTCCTGGAGCTACCACATGTAGCATTTATAGGGGGTAATGGAACCACTTCAAGAACATGGGGGCTCAACCGCAATTCAACTTGGTCCTTCTCACCTCTACTACTCATCTCTCCAACAATCTTCACCTCTCTTTCTCCTACTTCCTCTCCTCAGTCTTCTTTTTCGTCGGCTGTCTTTGTATGAGTATTCTTTTGCTGTCTCATTTCCCCTCTAAGCTTCTCAAGTTAAACAAGTATAACCTCTAGTTGTTCCTACACATCACATTGGTCGGTACCAATAACGGATTCTTCTCTTAAGGCTAATCGAATAGCTTCATTTAAGCTCCTCACTCTTGAGGGATTAACATGTCGGGCAATCTTCGGCCTCAATCCTCTCATGAATCGCAAGATAATGCACAAAAGAGATTCATACAATTCACATCATCGTAGGAGCGCCTTATACTCTTAAGCAAATTCTTAGACACTCATTTGTCCTTACCTTAAGGTAGATAGCTCCCTATACAACTCGTCTTGATATGATGGAGGTACAAATTTTCCTCTCATTGAGCTCCATATAGTACTTGCCCCTCTTAAGATCCTTTGCCTTAATTCATTCTTCCACCAAGTCCTAGCAAGGGCTTGAAGCTGATCTTCCATGATATATTCTTTGTCACGTTCAGGGTACGGATACTTTTCAAAGACTTTATTGACTTGGAACTTCAAATCTAAGTATTCGTTTGGGGTTAACCATCAAACATAGGTATTCTCAACCTTATATCTTCATAGTCATAGTCATAACCATACCTTCCTCAATTGTCATAAGCTATGTTAAATGAAGGTATCACTTTAGTAAACTAGCTCAACTAACAAGGAGTCTCTTCGGCAATGACTAGAACTATCCAACACTTTGGTGATTTAAGAATACAGTAACTCAAATGTTTGCACAACTCAAATCTTCCACTTCACTTCGACTCAGCTCAAATACTAGAATCAACTTAACTATTAGGTTGAAGCAGCTCGGTGTCGGAGCTTAGACAATACAAATCAGCTTGACAAGTTGAATAGGCAAACAACTCAACTTAGTAACCTTAGGAGTATGACAATTCGGAACTTCTAGTAACACAATTCGTTCAAAAAAACTTGGTAACCAACGATTCAAGGTGCACACAACCTCTACACTTCGGTAGCCAAACTTACAATATACTCATTTACTTCTATTCGAACAATGATCATGACCTCAGCTTGGCACTCATATACCAGCACGAAACTTGGTCAGCTTAGTGTTAGATAGAGCTCGCAATAGTTCAGAAAATCAGCAATACAAACTCCTCGCTTGCTCGGCTTGACAAGTATTGAACAGCACTTCACTAAAATGACGTGTCAACACCTCTTTAGTTCAACACTCTTAATCAACACAACAACACAGATAGCTAATGTGACACACCGTAGAACCACACATGGGCCTAAGCTAATACCCGATATGATGCACGAACACTAAGCCTAGGGTGCTCACCACAATCCTTGCTAAAGGGATTAATAAGAACGGTTAGAGAAGAACTTTCCAAGAGAAAAAACTCAAGGGTTTTTCATTAATGTTGTAAAATTTATCTAAAACCCTATACAAGTGTTCTATTTATCCAGAGTTATAAAGTTGTAAATAAATGACTAAAGGGTACCTTAGTGGCATTCCAATAACTATAAATAAAACATAAAGACAACTTATGAAAAATACAAAAAATAGGAAATCTAAATAACATAAGTAAAATAGATAGCTGAACAAGATTTTCAAGTGAGGGACTGACGTTTGATTCCGAAGAGCTATTGGAGACTTGGAGCTATAATCTAGGTGAACTTGATTTTGGACTACCTGTCTTGTTCGGGACTGATCTGATATGTCCATGGCCAACCTAACAAGACCAAGGCTGACTTCACATGGCTAGACCAACCTGATATGGCAGTGACCGAGCTCACATGGTCGAGCTGATTTGGCATAGATGTGGCCCAACCTGTTTAATATGTTCCAATGTAGCCGAACAGATATGGAATAATCGGGTAGCCTCGTCATGACCGAGTAGATCTTAGCTGAACAGACTCAATCGAGCAAATTGATCTTGGTAAAGTAAAGCTGATGGACGAGATAGGAGCTGATCAAAGTAGACCTGGTAGAATAGAATAGAGCTGACTACAGTATGATAGAATAGACTAAGTAAAGCAAGGAAGACTTGGCAAAGTAGAGCACAAATAGTAAGCAAGGACAGAACTTATAGAGTACGTCAGGTCTTCTAATATTGCCATAGTTCATAAATAAGTTTGTGGGAAGGGCATACTTAGCATAACAAAATAGACCCAACAGAATAGGGCAGTCGTCCAATATTAACATAACTTATAAATAGGTCGCACACTCACACGGAGCTTGCGAACAAGCCTCCCATGTGGTTTAAAGCAGGGCAAAACATCAAATTAGTACCTAGAATCCTATCATTTCCCATGCACAATTTTTCCAAGATGTTAAGGCGGAAGAGTGCATGCTCTTATTAGTAAGGAAGCTCTTAAAATTAAGAGAAGCCAGAGGTTTACCTACTGAGGTGCAGCTATTACTACAAGAATATGTTGACCTCTTTCCTGTCGAGATACTAAGTGGTTTACCACCGATAAGAGGCATTAAGCATTGAATTGATATTCAGCTCAGAGCTATACTTCTTAGTCGACCTGCCTACAAGCTCAACCCCGAATAAGCAACCAAGCTAAAGAAACAAGTAGATGAGTTAATTGATCACAAATATGTTTAAGAGAGCATGAGCCCCTGTGCCGTGCTAACTATCCTAGTGCCTAAGAAGGATGGCTCCTGGAGAATGTACATTAATAACCAAGCCATCAACAAAATTACCATTAAATACCTATATTTGATCCTGCAATTGGATGATATGCTTGATGAGTTGCATGGTGCCCGCAGAGACCTAGAGATGAATGGAAGATGGCATTCAAAACAAGAGATGTTTTGTTCGAGTAGATGGTGATGCCGTTTGGTTTAACAAACGCACCAAGCACTTTTATCCAACTCATGAATCATGTCCTGAGAACATTAATTAGTAAATACATTATGGTATACTTCAATGACATTTTAGTCTATAGTACCAACCTTGTTTCTCATGTTGGACATTTAAGATAAGTGTTTGATATCCTCCATAAAGAGAAGGTATTCAATAATTTAAGGAAATGTATGTTCTACTAGAGCAAGGTTGTATTCATAGGATATGTTATTTTGAAAGGAGGAATTCGAGTTAATGATGAGAAAGTCCGAGCTATCCTCGAGTGGCCGATGCCAACTAGTGCTGCAGAAGTGAGTTTTCATGTTCTAGCTTGATTCTATCAAAGATCCATTCAAAACTTCAGCTCCATAATTGCTTCACCAATCAAGCTGACTAGGAAAAATTCTAAGTTCAACTAGTCCAAGAAAGCTCAGAAAAGCTTTGATGAGATAAAGTCCAGGTTGACATCAACATTAGTACTTGCCTTGCTAGATTTTAAGAAAATTTTTAAATTAGAATGTAACCCATCAAGAGTCGACATTAGTGCTGTTCTTATGTAAGAGTGTCGATGATGAACTGCTGACCAACAGTCCCATTACTTATGCATGGCTCCGAGGACTCCAATCCCTCACCCAATAAATTCTCTCTCGGTAACCTACTAATGACAAGAAAGTTTACACTTAAGGAATATGGCTGAACTCTTTAAGCTTCATGAATTGTCATATGTTGATCTATACACTAAATAGTGATGATGTCAACCATTTCCTTACCAAGGACCCTATACCGAGTAATCCGACCAATTGTTGCCAAGAAGTTCTTGTCAAGTGATGAGAGACTCACTTAAACGGCCAAATAGTTTTCTCTTGGCATGCCACCATCTCTCACGTTCTGGCCCCTTTATTGCTGCAACAATTTGACCTCTCTCGCCTACTGTGCTCAGAGAATATTCGTACGGAACCAATGTTGTACTGCCACCTGTCCACCTCATCTGACATTATATTCCTTTTCCATTTTTGGTCTTTCGTCCTTTTTACCCTTTTTCATATGTATTAGGAATCCTTTTTTTGTATATACTTTCTTATACTTTCTTGTAATTTCTTTATTTGTAATACTACCTTAGGGACTTACTATAAATAGTCCTTTTTTCTTGTAAGCCAAAAATAACTTACATTTTTAATACTGAATATTCTGTTCTTGTGAGACATCCCTTTCCATGTCCATTTTTCATATACTTTTATCTAATCTTACCGAGTAGCTCAGGATTAGTAACAGGTGGACCTTGACATCAACGTGTATGTCATGTCAAGTGAGGTGTTAAGTTGTATTGTCTTCGTTGGTGAGTCACATCCTCCGAGCAACTTCACGTTAGCTACTCTTGTTCATTTGTGGACCATTTCCCTCTCATCTTCTTCAATATTTCGAAGGACCCATTTCAGTCAGATTTGCTATGGTAAGTCCTAATGATAACTGAGCTCCTAGGTACATCATATATTCTTGGTATGAAAGCTTGAGGTTGAGGTTGAGACTGAGACCAAAAGCTGTGTAGTAATAGTCAATCTATTGTTCGATGTGTTTGTTGTAGCCATTCATGCGAAGTGTAGTTACTGAAATTTTATGTTGGGAATGTCGAACCCTAATGTATAGGGAGAGATTCAAGATGTCAAAAGTGATGCTCATGGTTGAGGTCGAGTTACCCAACAAACACTACGTATTACTAATGAGCAAATACAAGATTTTGCTGCTATTGTAGCCAATTTAGCTGTCTTAGTAAACAGGGTCTTAAAGAATGGACCGCATGAGAGAGTTGTTGAGTAGGGCCAAGAAATGAGAGATAAGCTAAAGAGGTAGATGAACGAGTGAGCTCTGGAAGCCTTTCCAGTGAACCACGTACCACCACGATGTGCCAATAGAGTCATGAGGAAAAGGTTAGAGTTGGATGAAGTAGAAGAGTATAAAGAAGAAGAAGACCAATATATTGGGATTAATGAGTGTAAGTTCAAAACCGTAAGAGATGCCGAACATCTTAAGGTACAGATTCTAGACTTCAATGGGTCTAGTAGTGCTAATGACTACCTGGACTAGGAAGAGAAGATTGAAAAGATATTTAACTTCTATGATTATGAAGATGCTATACACATTAGAGTGGCCGGGTTAAAATTTTATGGATATGTAACAATATGGTAGAAGAAGCTACAAAATGTTCGCCTGAAGACCCAACACGAGGTCCAAACATAAAACGAGATGAAGAGAGTTCTAAGGAGTAGGTTCATTCCTGAACACTACGAATAGGACACTTTCCGATGACTCCAAGACTTGAGGCAAGGTAATAGGTCCATAAACAACTCTGTCCGAGAGTTTCAGTTACTCATGATACGATGTGATGTTGACGAGCCTGAGGCCCAAACTATAGCACAATTCATCTCGGGACTCCAAGCTAAGATTAGTCACGTCGTGGAATTGTAGAGCCACATAACTCTAGATGAAACCATTCGTATAACCCAGAGAGTTGAAAGGCAACGGCGTAACCAGGGTAACTGAATGTCGAGTAACTGAACACTAATGCCAAATAGGAATGGCCTGCAAACTAAACCAAGGAATGACAAGATTTCAAACTGTTCTGAGTTGGAACGCCGAGGTTACGTACTGACCTAACTAGACAAGGGCCAAGGTAAGGGCAAGGAACTTGAGACCCGAAGAGACCAAGGTCAAGGTTCAGGGAGGAAAACCTGAGAAATCAAATATTTTAAACACCTTAGCTATAGACATGTGGTTGGTCAACGTCCAAACTGCCAAGTCATGACCATAAAGGGAGACAAGCCCTAGTTTGAAGTAGAAAGTGCGAGTAAAAGAGAGGAAGAAGTGACAACTGATCGGATGTCGGGAGAATTTGAGGAAGATCAGGAAGCCGAGATACCCCCTGAAGGTAGAGCCGAGTATTACTTTGTTGTTTGGTGATCTCTCAGTACCTTTATGGCTAATGAGAATGAGCAAAGAGAGAACCTCTTTCACATGAATTGCCAAGTAAATAGCAAGCTATGCGCCGTGATCATTGATGGAGAGAGCTATACTAACATCATCGTGTAAGGGGTAGTTAAGGTCATAAAATTGCCAACTCTCCTACACCCCAAGCCGTACAAGATTCACTGGTTGAATAAGAAAAGGGGATTACACATTTTCGAGAAAGTTAGAGTGCCGATTACCATTGGCAATAAGTACAAGGACGAGATGCTATGTGATGTCCTTCCTATGGGTGCATCTCACATATTACTCGACTGATCGTAGTTATTTGACTTGAGAGTGTTACACGATGGGTATAGAAACACACACATGTTTCAAAAGGATGGGAAGAAAGTTATATTGACACCTATGAGTGTTAAGGAAGTGCAAGAAGCCCAGGAAAAGGTTGCTAGATCTTTACAGCGAAAGTCCTTGGTGATTTCCTGAGCTCAATTTGCACGAGAGGTCAAGGCTAAAGAGTATGTACTCCTCTTAGTCAGGAGATTCTTAGAGGTTACAGAGGCCAAGAACTTACCTACTAGAGTATAGTAGCTAATTCAGGAATATGCTAACCTCTTCCTTGCCGAGATGCCGAAAGAATTACCTCCCTTGAGAGGAATTGAACATTGCATCGATCTTCAACTGGGAGTAGCCCTGCCAAATCGACTCGCTTATAGACTCAATCCTGAACAGGCAACTAAGCTGAAAAAGCAAGTTGATGAGTTGGTAGATCGCGGATATGTCCGTAAGAGCATAAGCCCATGTGCCGTCCCAACCATACTAATACCAAAGAAAGATGGATCATGGAGGATGTACATTGACAGTCGTGCCATCAATAAGATTACTATTAAGTACCAATACCCGATCCTACAGTTAGATGACATGCTTGACGAGTTGCATGGTGCCCACATCTTTTCGAAGATAAATCTAAAAAGTAGCTATCATCAAATACAAATGTCACCGGGAGATGAATGGAAAACAACCTTTAAGACTTGAGATGGTCTATTTAAGTAGATGGTTATGCCATTTGGTTTAACTAACACGCCAAGTACATTCACATGGCTCATGAATCATATGCCCAGAACATTGATAGCCAAATGCATTATGGTTTATTTTGACGATATTCTAATCTACAGTGCCAACCTTCTCGTTCATGTCGAACACTTAAGATTGGTGTTTAACATACTCCACGTCGAGAAATTATTCGATAACTTGAAGAAATGTGCTTTCTGTCAAAGTGAGGTTATATTCTTCGGATATGTCGTTCCAGGGAGTGGAATTTGAGTTAATGAGGAAAAGGTCAAAGCTATTAATGAGTGGCCTATGCCGACTAGTGCTGCCAATGTCAGGAGCTTCCATAGCTTAGCCTCATTCTAGCAGAGATTTATTTGGAACTTCAGCTCCATAACTGTGCCGTTAACTGAGTTGACCAAGAAGAACGTTGAGTTTAAATAGATAGACAAAGCTCAAGGGAGTTTTGAAGATGTGAAGTGTAGGTTGACATCTACTCCAATACTTCCCCTACTAGATTTCGAGAAAGTTTTTGAGGTTGAATGTGATGTGTCTGGTGTCAACATTAATGCTGTCCTTATGCAGGAGCGCCGACCCATTACCTACTTTAGCAAAAAACTCCGCGGTATTACCTTGAATTACTCAGCCTATGATAAGGAGTTCTATGCCCCTATCCATACACTTCAGAACTAGCAGCATTATCTGTTGCCGAGAGAATTCATTATCTATTTGAATCATGAATCTCTCAAGCATCTTTGCAAAAAGCAGAAGCTTTCTCGGCATTACGCCAAGTGGGTCGAGTTCTTGAAGACCTTTTACTATGTCATCAGGTATAAGAAAGGAGGCACCAACACAGTGGCTGATACACTTTCTCACTGTCATACCCTCATCACGACGTTGCAAGCTAAAGTACTTGGATTTGGCACTTTACCTTATCGATATGAGCATGACCCACATGTTGAGCCTTTGGTAGCTAAGTATAGTCATAAAGGAGCTGTAGACGAATTCTACTTGAGTGAGGGGTTCTTGATGAAGGGCAAGTAGATTTGTGTGCCGAGTGGTTTTGCTAAGGAGCTATTGGTTCAAGAAGCTCAAGTCGGGGGTCTGGCTAGCCATTTTGGGTAAAAGAGGACAATTAAGATATTAAAGAAGCACTTTTACTGGCTTGGGATGATGATGGATGTGCATCGAATACTTGAGAGGTGCAAGGTATGTAAGTATGCAAAAGGAAAGAGAGAGCCCTATGGAGAATACACACCCCTACCAATTCTCAAGCAACCATAGGCCGATCTAAGCATAAATTTCATGCTCAGCTTTTCCCACACGCCGAGAAGATATGATTTGATAATGGTGGTGGTCGATCGATTCAACCCATTTGTAGACCATTCCCCTCTTATCTTCTTCAATATTTTAGATGACCTATTTCAGTCAGATTTGCCATGGTAAGTTATAGTGATAATTGAGCTCCTAGGCACATCAGCCAACCCCTCGCCTGCTTTAGTGAGAAACTCAAAGGAGCTACCTTAAATTACTCAACATATGATAAGAAGTTCTATGCCCTTATCCGAATACTACAAAACTAGTAATACTACTTATTGCCAAGAGAATTCATCATCTACTTAGATCATAAATCTCTCAAATATCTCCGAAGGCAACAAAAACTTTAACGGCGTCATACCAAATGGGTTGAATTCCTAAAGAAGGCAACCAATATTATGGCTAATGCTCTTTCTCATCGACATGTCCTTATTACGGCATTGTAAGCTAAGATACTTGGGTTTAGCATCCTGCCTAATTAGTATGAGCATGATCCGTGTTTTGGGCCCTTAGTGGCAAAATGCAACATTAGAGGAGTTGTGGATGGATTTTATTTAAGCCAAGGGTTTTTTATAAAGGGCAAACAAGTTTGCGTGTCAAGTGATTTAGCTAAAGAGTTACTCGTTCGAGAAGCTCATGCTAGAGTTTTAATTGGCCACTTCAAAGAGAAGAGAACAATTGAGATGTAAAGAGAACATTTCTATTGGCTCAAGATGATGAAGGTATACGTCGAGTTCTTGAGAGGTGCAAGGTGTGTAAACATGCAAAGGAGAGAAAGGAGCTGTATAGAGAGTATGCACCTATACTTATACCTGAACGGCCCTGGACCAATTTAAGCATGGATTTCATGCTCGACCTATCTCGAACTTTGAGAAAGTATGACTATTATGGAGGTGGTCAATCGGTTCAACAAAATGAGTCATTTCATCCATTGCCACAAAACCAATGATGCTTTATTTGTTACTAATCTCTTTTTACAGGATTTCGTGTGATTTCATGGAATACTAAGAAGTATTGTGTCTGATTGTGACTTGAAGTTTACGAGCTTATTCTAGAGAACCCTGTAGAAAAAGCTTGGCACTAAGCTCATGTTCAGTACTACTTACCACTTATAAACAGATAGCTAGACCAAAGTCATAAACAGGACAATTGGCAACCTCCTACGAGCTATTATTAGGAAGAAACTACATGATTGGGATCTTTGCCTACTGATCATTAAGTTCGCTTACAATGGTTTAGCTCATAGCTCAATAGGAAGGTCACCATTTGAGGTCATCCATAGGCTTAACTCAAACTTACCCTTAGATATGGTTATTAACCCAACCACCCAAGGAGAAAGTCAATCCAATCTGCAGCATGCAAAAGAGTTCCAAAATTTGCATTAAAAAGTTACCGAACAACTGGCCAAGACTGCGACTCAATAAAAAGAACAAGGAAGCCGAGGAAGGAGACAAGTTATTTACAGTCCTAAAGACCTTATCTAGATCCACTTCAGCAAGGAACATTTCCCTGAAAAAAGGATGAACAAGCTATCCCCCATATCAGATGAGCCTTATAGGATCCTTAAGTGTATCAATGACAACGCGTATAAGCTTGAATTACCTAAAGGATACAGCGTGTCCCCTACTTTCAATGTCGCCGATTTGATGCCTTATGTACTAAACGAAGAAGAAGATGAAGATTTGAGGGCAAATCCTCAACAACCCTAGGGAACTGATGGACTACCAAGCTTTAGCCCTCTTACTCTTGCCAAAAGGATTCTCTCTCATTAGCTTGCCGAGGATGAGGCACAATACATAGAAGAACGGTACACGAACTCCTTGAGGACTCAACTCGGATACACCCTACTCAATTATACTTATGCTATTGTCGACCCCTCATTTGCCAAAGTTGACGTGCCGAATGCTAAAGCTAAGGTCCATACACATCAAGCCCTACTCCAACCACCTAGACCCTCATGTGTCGAAGTCAACCTACTGAGTGCTAAAGCTAAAGCCCCTATACCTCGAATTCTTCTCTTTTGACCTACTACACTGTGGCATCTTTCATTCGCCTTGGTAACTCTTGATACTGCCCATCCACAACTACTACACCATAAACCCAACTTAGTTGCTGAGCCCAAAGATTCCCTAATACAAACCCATTAATAAGCTGCCACCTGTCCATCACTTTTTTAACATTGTACTATTATTCATTTTCGTCATTGGTCCTATTTACCCCTTATGTATATATTAAGAATTCCTTTCTTCTTTATTCTTTTTGTAATTTTCTTTATTTGTAATTTTACCCTAAAGACTCACTATAAATAGTCTCCTTTTCACTATAATTGAAACATCTTACATCCATTTTTCAAATATTGAATATTCTTGTTCTTATGAGATATTCCTCTCTAAGCACATTTTCTTAGTAGTGTTTGTGTTTTGGTTTTGATTGTTTAGATTTTGAAAAATAAGAGAAAACTTTGATGATTGCATTACTATCATGACAGTAGGAGAAGGGCACCAGCATGACGATTAGGAGCTCTACAATGAAAGAAAAAATCAATTTTGATTAGTGGAAATCTTCATGATGGTTCACTCATTGGTAGTCGTATTGGTAGTTGATTTTGGAACCATCATGACGATAAGGGACTAGAGCATTCATGACGATAGGCTTATTTCTACTAGTTGTTGGGGTATTAAATGCATTGTAATGGGAAGATTTTAAAAAGTCAATATAAATGCTCAACAAGGTTAATAGAGAGCTAATTTTTTACTGCAATATTTCAACATTCTCTTATATTCTCATTATCTCTTATACTCTAATTTGTTAATATTTAAATAGATTTGAAATATAATGCTTATGAGTTATTACTTGCAAAGTATTAAAAGTTTAAAGTGCAATACTAATAATCCTTGTGATTGAGTTTTATGTTGTGAGTTAAGATTGTGATTTATATTGATAATTGTAAATATGAAATTTATGTAATCAAGTTTGTATACATATACCTAATATGTGTAAACTTTAAAAGCACAATTTACCTGTAAGTATGATAGGTCACGTATATAATAATAAAAGATTGGTAAGAACAGGTTATTCCCACGGGGATTAAAACTAGCTTTCAGCTATATTAGTCCTAACTATACCTAGGCAACCCAAAATATACAAAAATAAAATAATGTAAATCTACTCCTAATTAATATAAAATATTAAATATACTTCTAATTAATAGAAAAAATATTGGAAATCAACACCTGAAAGATTAAATCAATGAACCAGTAAATTGAAATATTGGATTAATGT
The DNA here is from genome assembly GCA_024138015.1 of Lumnitzera littorea. Taxonomy (NCBI): domain Eukaryota; kingdom Viridiplantae; phylum Streptophyta; class Magnoliopsida; order Myrtales; family Combretaceae; genus Lumnitzera; species Lumnitzera littorea. The sequence continues at coordinate 77,544,275 of JAMXBB010000004.1, read as the reverse complement.
TAACAATCATGATATTAAAATGTATTACATTTGACAATTGGATCTTTGATTGGTTTAAACTATTTCCTTTGAATCCCTTTTCAAGTTATCAAAGTAATGAAGTATAGAATCACATTTTCTTGAAGTGTAAATTACCTTAATTATTTAACTAAGTCTTCTTATCTTTAAAAACGATTATTTAGTTAATTAATCTTTTTATATTATATACCCTAACTCAATTATAATATATTATCTCTAATATCTTACTTATAATTCGATATCAGTTTATCATAGAACATATTGAATAATTTTATTCTTATTGAATTTTAATTTAATCTAACATATATTCCATAAATTATAAAACATAAGCTTGGTAATAAAATACCAATATTCAAATATTTAATATAAAAATATATTAAATCTATTAATCAAATATCTCAATAAAAAAGGCTAATTCATAATTATATAAAGCACATAAACTATAAAGGGAATAAAGAAATCTATAAATAAAAATCAATAAAATGATCGAAAAGAGTTATTCTTTACACAGATATAAAAAATCCCCGACTTTGAATTTTTATATGGATTAACTCATCCATTTGTGAATTATCTATAAAAGACTAAAAAGAAACTATAAAACTATATTAAGAGACATGAAGCCAATGTAACGTCCTCCATCCTCATGTATCTTCGCCCGCGGCCGCAGTCCATCCCTTTTTTTTTTTTTTTTTTTTAAGTCTTCGTCTTGTTTTGCCAAAAATAAAAGGGTCTCCCTCTTGTACTTTTATATACGATTCCGAGTTAAATTCCATAATCGTGGCACGTGCGCAAAATTCAATTGTGGACCAACATTAAAAGAACCATGTGGACTTGAAAAATCCCTACTTAATTCGTAAAAGCTGCATGGCATCTTCAATTTAAATCTTCCATGTTGGACTTTGACAATTATCAATTCAATGGCCTGGCTTCACGACGGATAACTTCCAATCTCATTTCCAATTATTGGCATCACGGCCTTCTTTTATATTTCATTATGTTATGGGCTTTGCAATTGTTGTTGGACGAAATGTTGAACATGGCTTCGGCTTGGTTCTCGAAAGCTAGACGATGGGCTCTTGAAATTCAACTACAAATCGGCTTTATTGCATCAGACCACGATCTACTTTTCAACATGGGCTTCAATTCATCTTCGGTGGACTACATGTGTCGGGCTATAAAACGTTAGTGGATGGGCTAGAACAAACTTCAAATATTAGGCCGGACATTGGGATTCAATTTTGTGTAACATTTTAGCCATTTTTCAAACAAATTGACACAATGATTTTGTCAATTGACTATCTTTAAAAGTCCACAACTCTTTCAATTCAAGTCCAAATCAAGTAAAACTTAATTCAATCTTTTTCTTTTCTTTTCAATTATTCCATCAAAATAAAAAATGAGAATATTTTTTAGTTAAGCACCAAATATTCATAAAATATCCATAAAAATATAAAAATCACTAATAAATATATATAATAAAACACTTATCAGTATTGCTTAGAGTTTGAATTAAGAAATTAATAAAGTGATATAAAGTCTTCAATTGAAGTCATTATGTGTTCACGAAGAGTAGAGGATAGTCTAAACTCTACATTAAATCCGACCTTAATCTTCTTATCTTTATCTCTTTTAATTTCCACATTTATTATTGTTTTATCACCATATTGATTATATTTATTGTTGCATTTATTACTTAATTTATTTAAAAAAAAAAAGATCAATTTATTCTTAAAACTCAATTCACCTCCCCTTCCTTCCCCCTTCTCTTTCTTTCTCTAAAGTTTTAACTTAGTATTTCAAAAAGTATTATATATATATTCTAAAGGCTTAATTAATAAAAAGAATATTCTTTTTAAAGAAACTCCTCCTAATAACTCTAACTTTTTTTAAAAAAATTTCTTATTATTTTTCTTTCCTTTTTCATTTTATTTTTTCAAAGAAAATTCCTAAGTTTTTTTTTAAATGATAGGATTTTTTTAAGAATAAAAAATAGTAAAAAATAAAAAAGTATTAAATAAAGCTCAAAAAACTTCTTTTTTCTTTTTAACTTATGGAAAAATTATATATATATATATGAAATAAAATTAAAATTAAGCAAAATATATAAATAAAATAAACTAACTTGGAATTGGTGTGGATCAAGGATAGGCATAAGTCAGATAGAGCTCGGATTAGGGTCAGATTCTCAATTTGGGTGGGGCTATAAACCTCCAATTCGGGTCATACTAAGAGGATCAATAGTAGCAGCAAATCTACGTTAGTTTATGATTAACAAAACTTGGATGGGTATAAGCATAGTGGTTGGATGAGATAGTTTAAGTAGTTTTTGAATTTTAGGTAGTAGCGATGGCGGCGACATTGGGTAACTTGCATGGCAGTTGCTAGAGGTCGAAGAAGAGTTAGATTAAGAGTTTTAAATGGTGATAAATACAACCATGTGCTCAATTTAGCTTGTGGCAATGGCCATGTTGGTGTTTTGATAAGGGGTTGCATGGTTGGGGTAACACTTAAGGTTTGTGTGATGGCTACTTTAAAGGCTACAACGAAGGTTGGGGTAGAGTGTTTGGAAGAGTAGAGCTTGAGAAACACCATTGTAGTGGTGGCTCAACTCAAGAATGGTTGTAAAGCTATGAATGTTAAAGAGAGAGTGGGTATAAGTGTAAAGAGAGAAAGAGTTCTATGTGTGTATTAAGATGAAGTAGAGTTGAGATTGATGTTGAAACATAATGAGAAGGCTTCTATTTATAAATTGAAAGCTTGAAATCAACTTAGAAGGTCCAAACATGGTGATTCATGTACACATGGTGGAAAGTTATTCTTACATGATTCAACTTCACAAATTGAATAAACTTTTGATTTTGTTGGTCCTATATAAGATATCAAGAGAAGGGGTAAATTGATATCTCTAAATTTTTGAAAACCTTTTTTTAAAAATGAAATTATCCTTCTTAACAACTTATAATAGTAAATAGTGATAATTTAATGATTTAATACACAATAATAAAATTGCAAAGTAAAAGAGTAGGAAATGAGAAAATTAAATAAAAATTTTATTGAGCTTAAAGCTTAAAGCTTAAGCCTTCTGCTAACTGCTCTTTTTTAGCTCAATTGTTAGGAACCCGGTCTATTTTACTAATGCTGTTCCACTTGATCCACTAAATCAAATCACAAACAAATCATAAGCGTTGTCACAATGACTTTACAACACTCTACTCTACCTATCTAACCTCTCTTCAATCTAGGCTAATACAGATCTACAAAATGCAAATTATCTTTTCTCTATAATATAGTATAGAGATTACAAGTGAGAACAACAATACAAGTCTCAAATAATTTTACACTTGAAAGAAATAACACTTGTTGTAAAACTTTGATTCAATGCAGTTTTCTAAAGAAGTATTTGAAGAACTTTCTAAAGTTGTTCAAAAGGTAAAAATTGATTAAGAAATTTTTTGTGCAACAATAGTATTTCTTCAGTGTTGTATGTTCATGTTTTGAATATTTTCTCCTTTTATATTAACTTTTTCTAACAACTAAAAATTTGAAGATTTTCTTTACTTCCATAATTATCTAATTATTAGTTATTCTAAATAATTCCTTGAATATTTTTATGAAAAGATCTTGGTCATTTGAATTTCAAAACAACTTTCCTTAATTTGTTTAGATTAGTTAAACTTCAATCTATAACCACTAGATAAGCTTCTAATTTGAATTTAAAAAGATTTACTCAACTTCCAAATAAGCCTCATATTCAAAATTTAAAATCCCACAAAATCCGATTCAACTTTATCTTTATCCATTTTGTTAAAATAAATCCCTATGGATCTTAATTCCATCTTGAATAAAACAAGATTAAATGTATTTTCCTAATATACTCAATCTAGTGGAGCTAAGCCTTGAATAATTCGAATCTGATTTAAAGTTGTTTTCAACATCATACTTCCAGACTTACCTTTTAAACAATCTTCTGAATAATATCAGTCTTTTGTTTCTGAAGTTTCTGAATAAGCTTCTGAAGTTTCTGAATAAGCTTCTGAAGTTTCTGAATACTAATTCTTCTTATAAAAGTTTTTGAACTACTTTTTGAAGATTTTCCAAATTATTTCCTTTTTCAATCAAGTCAGACCTTTTGAATAAGCTTTTGAATACAACTTAGTTTTGTGAAATTAAACTTTCTGACAATCCTTTTGAATACCTACACACTTATTAATTCATTAGTGTTCTTCTCTTTTTGTTATCATAAAAATCCATGACCATGAGAGATATCTAATAGATTTGATTGAGGAAAATGGTCAAGAACACATTGAGGATCATTAACCATAGCTTGAATTCAATTATTTTTCCAAAAGTGTTTAGATTTGTCAAGTTGGCTAGGACACATTTTGTGATTTTTTCTTTCCTATTTCAAGCTCAAATTAGATTACAAAATGGACGAATCAAGATGTGTTTTTAGTTCCAATTAGTAGTATCCTATGTAGACTAACTAAAAACATAAAGATTCGAGATGATTTCTAATGTGGTTGAAAAATGGATTGAAAGTAAGGGTATGGAAAAGGCAAGTCTAAGCTTACTAGTTTAGTTCATGAAGAAAATGATGCTGACGTGGTGCCACATGGACGGTTCAGCGCTAGCTACGTAGGTTTGGGCTAAGAAAATAATTACGTAAGCATGCGCATGGGGGAAATCGAACCTGTAACCTCTCCCTTCTACTAATACCAAATCCATTCGCTTAACCAGTTGGATTGTTAGCTCGTGCCTTATTATCCATTGTAATTAATTAGTACTTAAGCTATAGAGGACTCTGACTTATTCTAAAAGAAAACAATTACCCAAATAATTTATTCTATCTAAAGACTTAATATAATCCTAAAATCTTAATTTTCTTAAAAACTAAATTCCTAAAAACAAAAAAATATTTTTCCTAAAAGTAAGAAATTTTTATTTTCCTAAAAAAAAAAATCTATTTTCCTAAGAAAGATCCTAGCTTTTTTAATTATATTTTTTTATTAGAGAAAAACTAGGCCCCTTTTCTTCATTCTAAAAGAAACTAAAAATACATGGAGGTAAAAATAGGGTGTTTAAATCCAAAAAGATAATAATGGGCAAAGTAAGGTACAATTTAGTGATCACTCTTAATTTGTATGGTATTAGCATATTTAAAGACTAATAAAGAAGAAGTATATATGCGGGCCAACTAATTAAATATTAAGACTACTCACTTAGTCTGAAATGTTAGACTTCGGCTTCAAATTTGGATAAGCCTAACCTAAATGAAAAGTTAACTTTTCTAGGCATTGATTTCTCAATTAATTGCAAAGTCTTTGATTTACGAGCATTTGATTTAGTATAAATGAAACAATTTCAACATCACTTCTAACAATTTTGCATCATATTGAGTACATATAAACTTTGAGCTTTCAATGATGCCACATACCCTCGATTACATGTGAGCATTAAGGAAGTGTGTGCTTGTCCCATCATTTTCTGAAAAATTTGATCTTTTCATGCTTGTTTGAGGACAAACAAAGTTCTAAAGTCAAAGGTAGTGATCGCTACTCAAAACATACAATTTTCCCTAATTTTAAAACCTGCATTTGTGCATAAATATAGTAAAAACTTGTTAATTTTACATGAAATTAGAGTTTATACACAAATTAGATCAAGGTATGTAAAATTATCGAAAATGCATGAAAATAGAGTAATTTTAGAAGAATTTAATTGATTTTATATCCTATGTTTAGGTGCATGACGGTTACCAATGTGTAGGTGCCGATCAAAGAGTCTTAATTTAAGGAAGCTAGTGAATTTGGCTTAGTGATCGATTGGTAACTTTGCTATTAACTGATCGATATGCCCTAAAGAATCAGGGACACAACAACTCCTTTAAGTGATTGATCAAAGGAAAGATCGACGACTAAACAGAATGTATAGGGGTGGATTTGCACATGCTAATCGATCGATATCATATGCACCAATTAATTAATAGAAGAAATCAAGGTTAAGATTTTTTGACTAAAATCCTAATCCTCCTAAACGTTGTATTTCATAAAACATGGAGGTGACCTAGTGATGGCATGTGTTTATTGATCAATTGATAGACCTTTACACTAATCGATTGGTAGCCTAAAAATATATATAGTTGTATTTGTAGCTAGAAACATGAGCCGCATTAGGTTTTGTCTAGGAATTAGTGTAGTTTTGCGAGCTTATTCCTTTCTTTACTATTTTATTGATGTTTCTATGACATTTAATGCTTGTTTTCAAGATTTTATTGCATATTGTTAGTAATTTGAAGTAGTTATTGATTGTTATTCATCTTGTTTATCATCTATCTTCTTATTCTTAAGTGGATACCATTTTTCTTTGTTCATCTATGAAGTTTACTGCTATTTTTCTGTTAATTATTATTGTTGTTATTCTCGTTTTTGTTCTTTTTGTAAAATATTTTTAGAAAATTTGCATGCTAATGATCGAAATTAAGGCTCATAAGCCTAATGAACCTTAATTTCACTTCCCCCTAAAAATGTTTTTAATAAATGAGTTTTTCTTAACTTGATCAAGAGGATTTAATCAAATGGGTTTAGGTTAATTAAAGTTAGGTAAAGGTAAAATCAGAAATCGAATTTTCAACTCAACATCCATAACTGCTAAATCAGCAGGCTCATCCTATTAAGTTAATAAACTTAGAATTTCTTTAAATCTAACTAATATTTATTAGGCTAAATTAATTAAAAACAAGTCATTGTCTGTAGATAAATATAGGCATGTTAATTCTCAAAATTTAACATAACATATGCATAATTCATGAAATTTAAAATTTGAAAGTGGCTTAAAAAGCAAAAGTAGCCCAATTGGTCCAAAACTTCATTTTCTATATTTTGGTCAATTTAAGTTTAAATGAGATTTGGTTTAAATTTGTATTTCACTTAAATTTACTCTCTTTCCTTCTCTTAAAACTAATTAGAATGAGCTTGAATGAAAACTTTTATTATTTTATAAATTGGAGCCTTTTTGACTTAAAACTTGACTTTATCAAAGTAATATACATATTAAGACTAAAAGTCATTTTTGACCCAATAAAGCTAAAAGTTTTGTTTTCTTTTCATTGTCTTTCTAAATATTTTCTAACATTTAGGAATTTTCTTATTTTCTTTCATTTTTTTCTTTGGATTTTGAGAATTTACAATTATCAATGAGTTTTCTCATCTTCTATTTATTGTCCTTTTTTCAAATTATTTATATATTTGTATTTTCTTAGGTTTTACTTATTCCAATTTTTTTTTGTATTTCTTTCTAATTTTTTTTTTGTACTTTCCATATATTCTCATTTTTTTTTCATACTCATTTTAACAAGGGGTAAAAAAAGGGTATCAATAGTTATACACTTTATGAGAAATAACAAATAAATATGAAAATAATACGTTTTCTATATTTGGTTGATAGCAAATGCTCATTTTTATTCTACTAAAAAATAAGGGTTTTCATAGTTTGATATAGTAACCAAATTGAACCAAACCATATTTAAAATGGTTTGGTTTAGACCTCCAATAAAGCAAACAGTAATATCAATTACGATTTAACCAAATTGGTCTAAACTACTTAAAAAATAAATCATAATTTAATAGTTTTTAAATGGCCCTCTTAATAACATGATCGATATGATTAGAAATTTGATAAGAATAGAATAAACAAACCAAAATAAAAACAACATGAAGTTGCCATTAGAAGGTAAAATTGGTTATAATTGAGTGGATGTAAGAGAAATTAATAATTTTCAAAGTTTTAGTCTCAATTAACAAAAAGGCTAGAGAAATTTTCAATTTATGACCAAAAAGAAATTGGAGTCAAGAGTTGAAAATAGGGTGAATCAAGGAGTAGGGGTCTATAAAAAATATGAGAAGTCAACATTAGAGTTAAAAATATATAGTTAGACCTAAGAAAAGGCATTTAATTTCTTTTTAGAGTGAAGTAGTGTGGTTGAAAATAAAAATAGGATTGTATTTGGTTGATTATTCGAATTAAATAGAACCTCTTCGATTTTTAGTCTTACTTATTATTATTGTATTAGCTATTGCTATTGCTTGTTTGGAAAACTAAATTATAGTTTGAGATGATTAGGAATCAAGTCATTCTTTTCACACACTATTATATTACAATAGTCTTATGTATATTTTATATAAAAGAATACTTTAGAATATAATAAAATAGAATAAGAAATAATTTTTTGTATATAAAAATACTAATAGAATGGAATAGTATTAAATGTGTAAATAATATTATTTATAAAAAATATCCTTAATTATTGTATACTATATTTTGTTTGAAGATTCTTTTTTAATTTTGTTTAAAAGTTAAATAAGTAATTTTTAATAATAATAATTAATAAAGTGAAATAGAATGATAATTTTGCTTTTTAAAAATTTATAAAAAAAAAACTTAATATTATAATTTTATTTTAATTTATTCTCACGTACTAAATGTATGATTCACCTCTTTACGCTTCCTCAGGATAACAAAATTTGAAAATGACCAAAGCACACAAGTAGCACGACATCTGATGGTTCTCCTACCTCTTTTGGTTATCAAATAGTTCAACAAACACGCCATCGTATGGAATAATTCCATACTGTTACTATTGCATACGCGCCATTTCATTTCTTGCTTTTAACTTTCTCTCTCCCCAGTCTCACTCATCAGGTCTCAGTCTCACAGAGCGCCATAATGAAAGCTGCTGATCCTCTATGAAAATACCCAATTATGGAATCTCTTATCTAGAATAATTACATTTCACATCTCTTCTCTCTTTTCCTTTTCCCAATTATTATTTTTTTATTGAATAAAGCACACTCAAATCCGCTCAGTTCTTTCTTTGTTGTTAAGGTCTTGTCTTTTTTGAATTTGGGTTTATGTTGGTATGGTTACTTCAATTGATTAATCAATCAAATTTTAACGAACTTCCCAATATGGGAAATTGGGCTTTTGTCTAGAGTGATTTTCTTTGGGTTTTATTATATCAATTAAAGCGTTCCGATTATTGTTTTCTTGTAAAGATTTTGTCTTTTTTGTCTTCTTATTTTTGGGTTTTTATTAATTTGTTTATTTTGATCGATCGATCAATCAGAATCTGAGGAATTCATTTCAGTCTGAGAGATGGGAATGTTGCTTGCAGTGTTTTTTGTTGGTTTTCTTGTTGGGGTTTTTACGGTGATTGGTTTTGAATGTTTGGGAATTTGGCTTCTAATTGTTAGATTAAACCAAAAGACTCGTAAATTAGAGAAGCTGCAATCCGAAAGTGGTGATCTTGATTATCAGCAGTCTCTTGATTCTCTTCAGCACAAGCAGGTTTACTTCAATCACTAATATTTCTGACAGTTTTCAGTCATTAGTATTTAATTTCATGTGTGGTTTATATATGTATATGTGAAGTTGCGTGTTCTCGAAGTTATGAGATTCACATGAAGTAGACTTGGTAGTATCAGTGCTGCAAGTAAAACTTTAATTCAATGTTTGGTTTGTGAGGTTAAGTGCTTCCTTGTAGTGTATATGGTTATGCAAATCAGGAAGGTCGGGATTCTGGGAAATAATTCATATGGGAGCAATGCTGAGTGGCTGGAAAATTTTGCAGTAAGAAAACATGAAGGAAACAAGAAGTTCGATACTAGGAGCTTGTTGTACACACGTGGCAAGGAGACATGCCAGTGGTGTTTTTTGGGAAGATTTGTCAGGTCTCTCTATCATTTTTCTTTATATGGCGGGTGATGGCAGTGGTGAAAAGGCAATGCACATCGTGAAATTATTTGTGTTGTGTTGTTTTTGTGACTTTGGAACATGGAGCAGTTTGGTATTGGTAATGGATGAAAAAAATGTGTGCACCAATAAATGGGCAAGTTATGTATGAGATAAAGTTGGTATTTGCAAGTGGTTGGATAATTGAAATACAGGCATGTTAACACCTTGGCTAGAATTTGTCGGTTTGTATATCTATATGATAGGGTGCCATTTCAAGAATAAGTAGATTATTTGGAAAGATTTCAATGGAGATTTGTAAGAAGGATTTGTAGATGCGAGTCTTGTAGAATAGTTAAATTTTAAATTTTCAGTTAAGGCTGGTGTGGAAGAATATGCATAGCTAAATCCATCTAATGGGAAATGGCTCTGTGTTTTTGCTATTGCTTTTTTTTTTTTTTTACTTCTTACTGAAAAAATGTTCAAAATAGATGTGTGTATACATGCTGCTATGTGTTGTTTCTTAAGTGGCTAGTTGCATCAAATTGTTAGTCCCTGTGGTGCTACCAATCTTATAAGACAATTTTACATTCTGGTAAACCAGTGGAGCATTTTCTGGCTTCTCCAAAAGGGGGCTAGGCACTTGTAGTCGACCATGTGCTACTCTGTGGATTTAAAAATGATGATCATTCATATCATTGTCAGCAAGTTACTGGTCAAGAGATAGGGAAAGTAAATAGAAAATGATGAGATGATCTTAGAGTTGAGTGCTGATTGCTTCAAGATGTTGCTTATTTGTCTCGATACAAATTTATTATGTAATATGATCAGTATACTTTAATTATCCCTTGTTATAGACTTATGGGTTGGTAATCCACTTTGTTCATGCCAAGAGGGAAGCTTGTCAGAAGTGTGTTGGTCAAGATGCCACGACCACTCTGTTCTCTTCTACTGCGATGTTTATTAGAATGAGAATGTTGTATGTCTAGATTCTCTTTTGGTTGTGTTATTTGAATATTGCATGCACTCAAATATTTGTATCTCAGGGGGATGTTTGGGTTCTTGAGGCAGAAAAGATCCCGAAAAATTGGCTGGAAAAGCTGCCCAGAGATCAGAAGAGAAAAAGAGATTATATTGAGGTTTCGCCTGTTAGGAAACATGCAATTATCAAGGACCATTGGCTTATAATTACAGAAACTGATGGTTCTCCTACCACCGTGCAGTTGAAGGGATGCAAGATTGAGGCTGTCTCAGCAACAAATCTGCCATCAAGAAAGTGGTAATGTGTATTTTACTTGTTTTAAGGTTTGATGTTTCCTTGGCTTAGGGTTCACACCCTAAGTTTTATCAATCTCCTTACCCATTGTTACTAACTGGCATGTCTGTACTTATCCACCATGTAGCCCTTTTAGGCATGCTTAATGAGTTAATTCCTTATGCTTATGTCTAAATGATGAAATACTTTTCCAAATGACTTTCTTTTTTCCTTTTACCTAGGACCTTAATTCCAATAAAAATGTGTTTTTGTTTATGTTTATGCATAAATATGTGTATAGTTTATCTATCTATCTATCTATCTATCTATCTATTCATTTTTTGTTGGGGATTACCTCAATTAGTAGATAAAAAGAAGTTCTTAGTAGAACATTTTTTTTTTTTTTTTTTTGGGTTGGGGGAAAGAGTTGTAAATTCTTAGTAGAACTTGCTTGACCTGCAAAATACAACTTTGAGCAAACAAGAGAATTTCAAACAAATTGGGACCTTTTGAAGTGATGAATTTCTGTGGTTGTGCTCTATTTCATGTAAAATATAAAATCCAACATTTATCAACAAGTTTAAGCTTTTAAATGAGTGGACTCTATGATTTCTTCAAATTTAACATGGAATTAGAGCATGAGATTTTGAGTTAAATGTTAAAATAGTTGTTTGGCTCCCCCATTGATAGGGACAGGTGCAGAATCGTGTGTTATTAGAGGGTTGGATTTACCTTATTTAAGTTAGTATTAAAATTATTGAGGAAAAAAAATCTACTTATTATTGTAATTATATTTTTTATCAATAATTATATTATAATAAATGAAAATTTATTTTGTTAGTTACTTTGAAGAAAGAAGAACTTGCTTTCTAAAATATAAACAAAAGACTTATTTAATCTTTTTTGTTAAAAATTTTAGTAGTTAACTTTTCCCAAGCTTAGGGAGTGGGGCCCCTTTTGCCCCCCCTTTGGATCCGTCTATATGCCGGTTGAGTTGTTTCCATGATACAAACATCATCTATTAGCTTAGTTTAGGTGAGTCAGTTGTGGAGTCCTTTTAAATTCAACGGCAAAAATTTATAGAAAGCAAAAGATAAAAGCACAGTTCTGATTGCTCTCATGGTTCATTTAATCTTTCCTTCATTTTACTTTTGGACACAATTATCTGCTTTTAAGGATCAAGAGGTGGATAGTTCTTCATCAAGAAAGAGCTGTGCCCCTTGAGCTAGACTTCAAGAAAATATGCTTCTTGGATCAAGTTAAACATGATCTAGCAAGTGGAGGTCTGCACTTGCAGCTTCTGTTTTTTGTATCTGGTGGACCAGGAACCAAGGGCATGCTGGAGGGCAAATTCCAATGCATAGTTCTCTTGCCAATCATGATATTGCTTACTGTAACTTGTCTGTCCATTGTCTAGTTTACTCTTGTTTCTCACTGTTTTTTGTATACCCTTTCACTGTAAACTGAAAAGGATAGCTGAATAATCTTTCTATCCAGTGACGGTTGTGCATTTTTCCCTTATTAATGATTGATCTTAATTATTTACCTAAGAAAAGGTCAAACATGATCTATCTACTATTTAGGTGAACATCAGAAAGCAGTCTGCATTATTAACTAGAACACCACCACATGAATATTCAAAATCTTTTAGTGGATTATAAGGGCAAAAGAAGGAGATCCCTTTCCCCCTTCTCTCCTTTGCTTTTTATTTCTTTTTGCACTATTTTTTTTCTAACACATGCTAATGGCTCATAAGTATTCTCAACTTGTGATAATTTTAATTTTACTTTTGATTACCCAAATAAAAGAAAAAACCAAAATAAGTTACTTTCAAAATTTTACCATTTGACAAAATTTGTGAGACATTGTACTCCGTGTATCTGATGAAAATTAAAGCTTAGTAATTAGACTTTCGGTTGTTTTTGAAATGCTGTTTCAAGATCAGACGTTTATCATGCTTGGAGCACTTATCCTTCTATTGATAATAACTGCAGGGCAAAAAGGTTTCCTGTAAAATTGGAAAGCGAGACCTCAGAATTTTACAGGGGAAGCAAGTTCTTTTACATTTATCTCGAGACATCCTGGGAAAAGGAGTCATGGTGCAAGGCTCTTCGTCTTGCTGCATGTGATGACAAGAAAAGACACTTTTGGTGTTCAAGGTTGCAGGAGGAATTCAAGAGTTACTTGATAACCTTGCATGATGGTTACCCTACATTTCTGAAACCCTCAGGATCATTATATGCTGAGTCCACCGAGAGGGAAAACAGGATGGATAATAACCCTTCTAAGGTTCGACTAATCTGGAAAAAACTCACAAGGAAGGTTTCTAAGGCTGCAGAAAATAGGTCAAGTGGTGCTTCCTTGTCTGGCCGTGAAGAAAGAAAGACAATTGAGAAACTTCGTCCATACCAGTTCTCTGTTCCAGCCACTTACTCAATGGGGGCTGCTACCTTACTTTTGAAGGCTGCTGAAGAAAATTATGATCCTCAACTTTCATCATCCTTACCTCACACTGGAAGTCAGAGCCATGTCTCTGTTGCCTCTGAAGCATATTATGATGACAATTTGATAGTAGATGGGGGAACACTATGTTGGAATCTATTAATCTCTAGGCTCTTTTTTGATATGAAAAACAATGACGAGATTAGAAGATCCATACAAGCTAGAATACAGGTTTGGTATTCTTTCATCAAATTTTGATCTAGCAGAGACATGCTATAAGTTCAAAATTTGCACGATGATGTTTATATTTCATTTTGCATGACTAACATGGTTGCCAGTTTACTTACCTTGTGAAAAAGAAAATACATAATGGTTCATCTGCATGGAGGAAGCCACTGGAATTACATCCTTGCCTGTCTATCAATCAAAATATAAACAACTGGAATGCACACTTGTGCTTCATCTGCTTTATTTAGCATGTGATTTTGTTTTTGGTTGAGAATTTTTCGTTGGCTGAAGAATATTTAGGCATAGCAGTTCAAATTTATGCATGTAAGCAAAATATTGCTTCACTTAAAAGGGGAAACAAAGAAATTTATGATTTGCAATTTGCATGTAGGAATAATCAATCTGATTTTAGCTGTGGATAAAGATCAGAATGCTTCTGTTTAAATTAAAAACCTCCTTTCAATATCTACATATTACGTTGGCCCAAAAGAAAAAATCTCTACATATTATGGTTGACAAGATAGAGTATCAGATATGCTATTTTAAAGTTGCAAGGGAACTAAGAACACATTGTGCTGGTTGTTGGTAGAGTTATCTTTATCAATGCGATTTGGAGGAAGGATTGCCAAATGCATTTGATATTTCTTATGTTTGTACTTCTTTATCATTTATAATGTCTGATATTTTGTGGCAGAGGACACTGTCCAATATGAGGATCCCCAGTTACATTGGGGAAGTAGTCTGTACTGGCATTGGCACTGGAAATCTCCCTCCTCATTTCCATGGCATGAGGATTCTTCCAGCAGACATGAATGAGACTTGGGCATTTGAAGTTGATATTGAATATAATGGTGGTGCAGTCTTGGACATTGAGATGAGACTTCGGGAACTAGACATGGTTGATCAACATATAGAGTCAAATGCTGTTGACAATGTCTCAGCAAATCTTCTTGAAGATTTTGAGTACCTTGGGAAGCAGTTGAATCTTTCTGAAGAAAAAGTTGATAAACCAGAGCCTAGAGGAGAACAAGATCCTAAAACTGGTTGGTATAAAAGCCTTAAGAAACATCATGATGTTTCACCTTTTCTTTCTTGTGAATAATCATTATATGGGTAAAAAAGGATTAGGTTCCTCATTTAATTTATCCACAAAGCATTCTTCTGATGCAAACATCAACTGCAAACATAACTGAATTGTTCAGCAAGAACATGTTTGTACTAGAACTACAGCAAGAGCTGGAGAAAGGAAATACCTTATTGAATCAACTGCAAACATAACTGAATTGTTCAGCAAGAACCTTTTACAAGAGTCATATAATTCAATACTTGGATGAACATCTCTTGATTTAGAATTAATAAATAGGATATTGGTTTTCCAAAAAGATTTATGTTCTTATTTAAACTAATATGATTCCAATAAAGATAGTGCAATGTCATTGACTCGGTTCATAAAATTGCAACTGGCTTATGTAATGTCAAAATCCCCAAGGAACTTTTTTCTTATCTCATGCATAAACAAGGTATACTTGATAACGAGGCAAGCATGTGACTTACGAGCACTTGGTCGGTCAATACAGTTTAACGTTGTATACAAGCTTGGGAGAATAAGCAGTTTGTTTTCTTTTCCTGAATAATTTGGTAAAGGGCATGCCTTATGTCTAGAGATAGTTTGTCTTAAAATTTATTTCTTGAATCTCCCATTATTTTTGGGTCCCATGTTCAATATCAGTGATGATATTCTTCAAACAACCTATGCACTCATTTGTGATCTTTTAATGTTATATGGTACCTAACTATGTGCTCTTACGATTTCTTGTTTTAGAGGGGTTAAAGCATTCAAAGAGTAACATATCTGCTTCTAATTACAAGTCAAAGTTGAAGACCATGCTAAATACAGTTGCCAAGCAGGTTGCACAGGTAGGTTGGCTTCCAAGTTGTTCCTTCACATGACGGGTTTGTACACCTTTCTTTAGATGGACCATACTGGGTTTCCCTTTCTTATTACAGAAGCAATTTTGATGGCCATTGAATGAATGCAAGGAGGATTCTGGTAATAAAGCTCGGCTAAACCAAGAAACTATAAAGTACTTACGTTTTGAGAGAAGTTTGAAAGATAGAACTTGGATTTGTTTAGGACACAACAAGCCAGAAATCCAGTTTTTCTAGTCTGTTCATATAAACTTCATACTGGCTCTGATACCTCTGACTCGGTCCATTAACAGTACAGTGGAAGATGAGAAAATGGGCATTGTTGCCTACTGCTGATCTGTAGCAAGTGCTTAGGTTGATTCAGCTTTAGGATGGATAGCTAAAGTTAAATTTTGATTTCAAAGAATTTGCTCAGTTCTTTGTTTTTGGTATGATATATCTGCTTTTCATTAATGGAGAAAGAAGTAATCAAGTTCTTCTCTTTCATTGTTTCTTTTAAATGCTATTTTTCTTGGATGCCGAATTTTCTTATTTAACCATCTGATCATTTTTTGATCAAGGTTCCGATATCTTTGCAAATAAAGGTAGCATCTTTACGAGGAACACTGCAGGTGCATGTAAAACCACCTCCTTCTGATCAGCTGTGGTATGGTTTCACATCTATGCCAGAGATAGAATTCAACCTCGAGTCATCTGTTGGGGATCATAAAATTACTAGTGGCCACATTGCATTGTTCCTAATCAATCGTTTTAAGGTATTGATTTCTAAATCTGCTCCTTGTATTCATCTGGAGGTACAACCGGATATTTAACTTTGTGAATATAATTTTTGAAGGAACTCAGCCATGTGCTATATTACATTTATTCTTGTGCAGCTGATTTTGTCATGACGTGGTGGGTAGAGATTTTATTCTGTTAATGTTCATTTTCATCTGTGTATTCAGAGCTTTCCTTTTCTAAACTCAAGCTTCCCTTGTCATGGCTTGTTAATAGTTTTCTCTTCAAGAGTTAGATTAATTGGTTATTATCTGCATAATTTTTCTATTGGTTGCATGCAGAATTAGACTTAAACCACTTGTTGCAACTAAATGGCTATTGGTTGTGTTTTTTTTTCTTTTCTTCTTCTTCATTTTTTTTTTTTTTGGGGGGGGGTGGGGGGGTGTGGTGGGTGTGTGTTTTGGGGAGGGGATGGTGGTTTGTTGTGTGGAAGCTTTTGCTCCTCTGAAACTCTCAAAAGTGGCCTATGCCGCATAATGTTGGTTTTTGATTTTGTATTGCTCTTTTAGGCTTCTATTCGGGACACAATGGTGCTTCCAAACTGTGAAAGTATTTGCATTTCATGGATGTTGTCGGAAAAGGATGACTGGGCACCGAGAAAAGCTGCTCCTTTTATATGGCTCAACCAAGAAACCACCAAAGATACGACTTCTGTTCATGATAAACCCAGTCCTGAACGAAAATCAAAGTCAGAATCAGGTAGTCAGTCCTCCAGCAATAATTCCGAAAGTAGGCTGGAAAAGATCGATGACATTGAAAGATCTCAATCATCCATAAGGAAATCCTCAGATACCCCAGTGCCTAAATCAAGTTCTACTGGTTCTTTGAAAGAGAGTGGATCTTTTTCTGACTTAACCACGCCTTTGATAATGAGCAATGAATCACCAGAAGGATCCACACGGGACAAGGAAGTCCCAATAGGTGAATCATCTTCAAGGTATATTAGTTTGGCAGAGAGTCGAGATCTGAATTTGGAAGATGATGATTCAAGGCCTAAGAAAATGGGAAGGAGAGCGAGGATGCTTGATCTGGGGAAAAAGATGGGAGAGAAGCTCGAGGAGAAGAGGCGTCAAATGGAAGAAAAAAGCAGGCACATTGTTGAAAAGATGCGAGGACCACAGGATAACAAAACTTAGTTTGATCTGCATTATGCTGTTTAATTTATCATAAGAGTTGGATAGTCCTGAGCTTCTGATAGACCATATAGGTTGATTTGTTAATTTTAGTCTTAGCTGATTATTTCTTCAGTCACCTTTTGAAGCAGATGGTGCTTGTATATTACCCTTTCCCCTCCTCTGTCAAATTGTAAGTTTTCGGGGGCTCTGGATAGTGGCTACATTATTTCATAGCAAATTGAAGATACAAATTCAATTAAACCGTCTACTTTTCAGTGAATGATTTCAGTCCTCTATATTTGCAGTAATTTGAACCAGCTTTTATATATTCCAAATCAGTTGTTTAAACTTTTTGAGATAATGCTATGATTTAGACTTTACCTTTATTACTTCTTGTAATTAAATATATGAAATTTTAACTTATTTAATTATACATCTAATTAAAAATTTAGTTGTTATTGTTTATATTTCAATTAACTCTTATTTATAATGATAGTTCATTCAACACAATAAGTTCACAACCTTAAAAGGGTCATGCGATCTCCTCAAGAGCCGTGTGCTATAACTTACAACCGTCGGTGGGTTTTGCGATAGTGAGTGGTTAGTAGTCATTTGCAAAGAGTTAAATGTTTTTTCTTAGAGTCATAGATTATCATCTCATTGGCTAATCTATTGATTGTATTAACAGTATGAATTAAAGTTAAATGAGGTGTTGATCGCGATAATTAAATTTTTAGTTGTATATATGATTAGATAAGTTAGAGATATAAACGGTGATCTTTATCTAAATTTTTTTTATATATATTTGTTGTTGTATCAACTCAAACCCTTCATTAACTTGGTGGAATTGGGAGGGAAAAAAAAAAAACAAAGAAAGAAAGAAAAAGTCTTAAAAGTAACTCATTGAGATTGTTGAAATTTATTTATTTATTTTTGGCAATGGTTGCACCAACAGTAATGTCATGTTGTACTGCAATCACAGGATTTCGTGTGTTGGTTTGGTGGCTGTGTTGTTCCATCCATCGTTTAGATATGTCACCACCTTAGCTGATTATTTCTTTATGATTCTGATGATCAATACATGCAATTACAGATAAAGAGAACCACACCTGACTCTATGACCTCGCAAGTCTTTTACACATTTGCTTAACTCAATCGAGTCACCTAGTGTTAAAATTCAGTCAACTTTTTTATATTTTACTTGAGTCATTTCTGACCTTTACTATTGTATAACATAAATTAAGTTTCTTTTTTAAGTATTTCCTGTGATGTATAGAGAACTTACAGTCATATAATAATACATGTTAAAATAAACAATTCGTTTAAAATATGAAAAATTCAATTAATCTTCTGGTACATATAGAAAATTTATATGACTAACTTAATACATATAGCACTTAATTATAGAGAATTTTTTAATGTACTTATTCCTATGTAATTGAAAAATATTAAGAGAGGTGGAAAGGCGGGCCAAGACAAATCATTATGTAAAGCCAAACCTAATTCAGCCGTAATATTTCCTTTTCCCCATTCGATTTAAGAACTTTTGATGTGGCTGAGGGGCATACTGAATGGTTTGCAAAAACAAAGTAACTTTACTTATAAATAAATAAATAAATGTTGTCTTTTATTTATTCCTAGATTATATGCTAAATGTCCATTAACACAAATTTTTATTCCATAAGTTAATTGTCATTTATGTGTAAATGAATAAAAACTACTCAAACTCAACTTATTTATAATCAAAACCAAACTTAAGCTACTAAAATAGCTTATTTAGTAGAGCCTAAGCATCACTTATATGACTTGATAAGCTTGTGAGCCTAGTCGAATTCAAATATAAATGGACTTTTATTGTACTCGAGTTGATCTTAGTTTAAAACACAAATTTGGCTAAAAAGGAATATGTCTTTTCTTTTTCAAAATAAATAAACTTGTATAAGTTTAGTCAAATCAAACTCAAAGTTAATGAGTAGAATTTAGACTCTATGGAGCTATGTGTCTGAATCAAGCTTTAGAGCTTTTTGAGTTAAGCTAAAACTCAAACACTATGTGACTCAATTTCATTCATTTACACCAATAATTTCTGATCAATAATGTGGCCACTATGTAAATTGAGAAACTTGCTTTTAGTTCTATAGGCTTCAATTCTATTAATATATTTAGATCCTTAACAAATCTTCTTAGCATTGACATGTAGAACACATCATGATAATTTACTAAACTTAGGGGCAATGCAAGTTAGTATGATACTTTACAAATTCTAATACTTTAAATGGTTAAATATACCCATGACTCAATTTTCTTTTTGTTTCAAACTATCCAATCCTTTTGAATAAGCTTATCTTCACATACACTTGATTGCTAACTTTGAATTTTAACTATCATCGTTTCAAATCAACTAAGTCTTATGTTAATTCTAGCTTCTTTATTTTCTACTGAATGACTTTCACCTTCTCATTCACTTGCAAAATCAATTTTGGTCCCAATGTCACATGCTCCTTGCTTTCCTAATATAATGGGGATCTATACTAACTTCTATATAGTGCTTTCTTGTAGTGCCATCTAATTTGTACCTTAATAATTGTTGTTATATGTGAATTCGATAAGGAGCAAGTGTTTGTCCTAATCACCACTAATTTAAGTATATAACACTTAGCATATCTTGTGATGACTAAATAGCCCTTTTAGTTTGAGTGTCTAATTGAGGATGATATGTAGTATTAAACTTTAGTATAGTCCCAAAAGCTCTATGAACAATGTCTCAGAACTTCAATACAAAGTGTGTATTTTTATCCAAAACAATACTTATTGCAACACTATGTAACTGACAATCTCCCATATCTATGACCTTACCATTTTTTCCAAAGAACATCCATTTTAAAGTGTCGTTATTAAGCAATCTATAACTATCTATATTAATTCATGTCAACTTCAAGCTTTAGGCAATACTATTAAAAAAATCTATAGTTACATTGTCCATTTTCACTATGGAAGTTCTAAGGGATGTAGCATACCCTTGGTCTCTAGCATTTTGCATTTACCTATAGACAAAGAAAACCATCTAACACTTATTAAGTCATATCTTTTTTCATTCCATTCCACTAGAATGCAGTCTTTAAATCCTTGTATATCTTGCTCTGCCAAGATGTAAGGTGTAATTGGAGTCATGTGCTTCACTTAATTTTTCTTTCATCAAATCTATATTATGGCATATGCACAAATCCTTTGCTTGAACTTCAATAATCCTGTCTCATAAAACACAAAGTCAAGCAATCCTAGGTTACTTTCCCTTGATTTCCCATAGTTTCTTATCCTTCAACTGCAACTATTTAAGCTTCTTTAACAAAGTGAGTGTAACCTTCATACTTAATAACTATGCCTCACTCTTGTGCCATTTGAATTCCTATTGCATCTTTTTGAATTCCCTAACCAACTCCAATTGAGTAGTTAGTAAGGAAGATAATTGACCACAATTCTTTTCTTTCAATACGCTAGCTACTACATTTACTTTTCTAGGGTAATAGTTAATGATCGAGTCATCATCTTTAACAATACAAATAAATCTTCCATATCTTTAATGCAAATGCTACAACCACCGGTTCTACATCATAGGTAAGATAGTTCTTCTCATATGGTTTCCATTTCCTAATGCATAAGCTATGACATTTTTGTAGTACATTAAGATACATTCTATTTCATTATAAGAGGCATCACTTTATATGTTATATGGTTTGTTAAGATTCGATAATATCAATGTTGAAGCAGCTACAAGTTGATACAAGAAGAATTCATATTTACTATAGTGCTAAAGTTTCTATGTAACTTAAGGAGAATATCTTTTTTTCATTTTGCTTTTGTATTTTTTAGATTTTTAAGGTTTTGATGTGTTTAGGATTTGCACTCACCATAAACTAAGCTAAATTAAACTATAAATGTTAGATCTAATTGATATTACACACAATGAGAAATAATAGAGTTTTTGTATTATTCAAATGACATGACTCAAAATTGAATAATAGAAAAGAGATTTGAATTAATTAAATAATATGAACAATAACTAATCAACTCAAAGATTATTGCCATAATTCTTATAGAATTAAATGGCAGAAAGAAAGCAATGCTCCTAGTGTTTTTGAAATAATCTCTAAACACTGAAATAATGTCTTACAACTAATTATAAAAGAACACCATAAGCAACCCTAAGGACAAGAAAGTAAATAACCAATTATTAATGTGAATATACTCGTCACTAACTAAAGCCTATAAGATGAACTAATAAAATAACTAATAATATTAAGAAATAATAATAATATAAGAACTAATAATGTATAGAAAATAATAATAATAAAATAGAACAACTAATAATCAATAAATCCTCTACATAATATCTCCATGCAAATCCATACATTTATATTCAAAGGTGACAATAACTTTACATAGACTTCATGCAATTCGCCATCCATGCAATATGTGTAAATCCATGCAAAATTGTATTGAAGTTGGAGTCAATTAAATAGTATGTAAAACAAGCAATAATACTAGTTGAATTTTGGAATACATATTTTTTTGAATAATTTTGAGAGAATTAGAAAACTAATCTCCATCATCTTCCCAAGGCTCTTGAAGATTTGCCTTTGAATCTTAAGAATCATGATCTCTAGGGCTCCAAGGAAAGATTAGTGGAAGGAATTTGCAAAAGTAAAGCTCTGATACCAATACATAGCACTAGGGGTTCTATGTAATTCAAGAATTTTTCTTTAATATTTTTTATATTTTTAGATTTTTAGGGTTTTTATGTATTTAGGGTTTGTAGTTAAAAAGAAAAGGATATGTTTGATTTAATTTTATGGATATTTCACACCATAATCTAAAGTCTAATTGATATTACTTACAATTAGAAATAATAAGTTTTTGTTACTATTATTTAATTGATATAATTCATAGTTAAACAACACAGAGGAATTTGAATTAATTAACTAATATATGATTCACTTATTCAACTTGAAGGTTGTCATCACAATTCTTATGGAGTTGATAAGACTAAAAGATAGTAATCTCAATGTTTTTAGAATAATTTGGAATAATGTCTTAAAATTAACCAAAAAAGAAAGCCCTAAAAAATCCTAAGGGTAATAAAGTAAATAACCAACTATTAATGCGGACATACATGTCATTAACTCAAGCCTACAAATTAACTAATAAAATAATTAACTAATAATATTTAAGAAATAATAGTAAAATAAAAATTAGTGATGTTCAAGAAATAATAATAAAATAGAACAACTAATTAACCAATAATCCTTCTACATAACATCTGCATGCAAATTCATACATTCGTATGCAAAGGTGACAACAACTTTACATAGACTCTATGCAATTTGTCATCCACGCAATATACATAAATCCATATAAAGGTGTCAACTAAATAGTCTTAACATACAATAGGCATTAATAGTGGCTAAAATCTACAATGCCTATTGTTTTGATAATTTTAAGAGAACTAGAAAGCTGATTCCCATTGCAAGTCTATGCTTAATTTCCTAAAAACTTCTTTCACATGTATCATTTGATTAGACTTTTATATTTTCTAGAGTTATCTACATCAAAGGTCTTGGTAACTTAGAGAAGCTTCTAATAAAGCAATGCTAATATCTTGTTAAGCCCAAGAAACTTCTTACTTTTGATTCTATACTTGGTGCTTCCATTGGCTAACAACTTTGACTTTTCTTCATATCCATGAAAATCTCTCTTTTGGATACTTCATGTCTTATAAACATGATTTGCCATCCTAGAGTGACATTAGGATAATCATATAAGTTATTTTCCTTTAACTTTTACATAGCTAACAAAAGGTTTTTGCATGTTCCCCTTATTCTTGAAATGTATAAGAATATTATCAATAAAAATGACCACAAACTTATCCGAATATGATTGATACATTCGATTTATCAAGTCCATAAATGCTTTCAACGTATTCTTCGAACCAAAAGGCATAATTTGAAATTCATAATACCCATACCTTATGCAAAAAGACAATCTTAGTTATATCTTCTAGTTTACCCATAATTGATGATACCATGATCATAGCTTAATCTTGGAGAAAGCTATTACCCTTTGCAATTGATCAAGCAAACCATTGGTTTAAGGCATCAAGTATTTATTCGTAATAGTCACTTGGTTAATTTCTCAACCATTGATGCATAGCTTAATCGAACCATCTTTCTTTTTTACAAACAACATAGGTGCTCTCGAAGGCAATATGCCAGGGCGATAAAACTTATATCGAGCATTTCTCGTAGCTACATCTTTTAGTTTTTCTAACTTGGCTAAAGCTTTTCAATATGAAGCTTTCTAGATAGGCTGAGCTCTAATATAAACTTAATAGTAAAGTATAATTCCTTATGTGAGGCTAATCCCTAAGGTCATTTGAGAAAACATTTGAAAGTTCATACATTACCATATTTCCCATACTTTAAGAGTTTCCTTCTAACTTTTGTTGCAAACACCCATTAGGCTATTGGGCCTTTGACTTGTAGTTGAACCTGAGGATTAGAGGGATTAGTAAAGTGAATCCTCCTACTCTATTCGATTCCTGCTGAAGCTGAGTATCTGTTTGCCGATCTACTTTACATGCTAAGTCCTCATCTCTCAGAGATTGTATGCCGAATAGTAGAATGCCAAGATATTTACCAAGCCTTACGCACTTACTTACTCATGCTCGAGTTGACCACTTGCTCGACATTACCCTTCCCGAAAGGTCAAGAGAAAGAGCCCGGACTAATCCTTAGTCACCTCTGCTTTGATAAGTAATCTGATTGTACTCTTTTGTCTACATCCTCCAATGACCACACCAATACATCTCCACTACGTGTACAGGACCATGTGTCGAATCTATTACACTAATTATTGCTTTATTGAATATTCATTTTTACCCTTTGTATTTCTTGTACATTACTTCTTTGGGCAATACCATTTTTGTTTTTTTCCTTTTTAGACAGGTTGCCCTAACTTATTGAGTATAAATACCCTTGTAATTGTAGCTGGAATGAGATTACCATTAATACACTAAATATTCTTCCTCTCATAAACACTAATTGTCTACTTTCATTGCACTCTTATCATAACCCTTAAGCAGGATTAGGTAGCAAGTAACCTTATCGAACTAATTCGTACGCCATATCGAGTTGTGTCTTAAGTTTTCAAAAGTTCTATCGGTGCGTCATATCTTTTAGAGCTATTTATGGGTTTTGATTACTTTTTATTTACTTTTTCGTTCTTTTATACAGTCCCTATCACCCTTTTTAAGCTTTCGGTAAGCTTGGATCTATTCCTATGACTGGCCTTGTCTGTTTTTTTTTACGGTTTGCATCATCTTGGTATCAAAGCGGAGGTTTCACTTGAATTATAGTAGATTGTTTTGAAGTTTTATCTATACTTTGTTTTGTGTGTGTGAAATAAAGCAAGTTATTGTGTTTGTTTAATTGTTGTGTTTGTTGGCTGTTAAATTTTTGGTTTGTGGAAGTGTTTACTAAAAACCTAATTAAAGAGTTTGAAAATTAAAATCTATTAGAGAAAATGATGGAACCAAATATTAACGTTAGTATTGGAGATGACAATAGTAGAGTTGTCTACCATGGTCGATAGTTTCGAGGTACCCCTAAGAGCATGAGGAGAGACTTAATAAGGTGACTAACCTAACTTGAGCTATTCATGCGTTGGCTTACCAACTTGTTGAAGCTACGCATAACACTCAGTAAGTAGCCCGACCTACAAAAGGTTAGAACCTAGCTCGATAAGTTCAAGGTGTAGGAGTGGGCAGACAAGTAAGGAGAAGGATTGACTTGGGAGATCTGGGAGAAGAGGATGAGGAAGAGTATTATGAAGAAGAAGAGCGAGTTCGAGTACCTAGAGCCTTTGACAATGTGAAGCTTCAAATTCTGAGTTTCAATAGGTTTAGAAGTGCAGATGAATATTTAAAGTGGGAAGAAAAGGTGGAGCGTGTATTTGACTATTACCAATATAAGAATTACAAGAAAGTGAGAATTGCTGCTATTGAGTTCTCTGGATATGCCGTTATGTATTAGAAGAATTTCCAAGCTATGGGGAGACGGGAAGAATACAGAGAGATTAATACTTGGCCTAAATTTGTGTTAGATACTTATCTGTAAGATATTTTTACTTAGCTTCAAGAGTTAAGATAGTAAGGTAGATCTATTGACGAGTATGTCCAAGAATTTCAAATGCTTAAGATTCGCTGTAAGGTAGAGGAACTGCTAGAATGAAAAATCTTTAGGTTCCTTACTGGATTGACGGGTGACATTCGAGACATTGTAGAACTCCAATGATTCACCATAATGGATGAAGCCATTCAAATAGCTTAATGAGTAGAGAGGCAAAAAAAAAGCCAAGTACTAACCAGACTGCTGACTAGCCTACTTGGACAGGGAAGTCACTAAACTTAGTCAAGTATCAAGTTGATCCAAAAGGTAGATGTTCAAGTTGAGCAGAAGGATCAACCTAATAGTGACATGTTAACCCAAACTTATAAGAAAAGGTAAGAATCTGGTAGGAAGACGGGATAGATCAAGTGCTTCAAGTACTAAGAGTTTGGACATATGACTGCTTAGTACCCAAACCAAAGAATTATGGTCATTAAGGGAGATGTCCCAAAGCTAAAAGTGGAGAGTACTGATGAGGAACCTGAGCAGGAGAGCCCTATCAAGAAAGAAGTTTCTTATGATAATGAACTAATTAAGGAGGATGTGTTTGCCAAGGACTTGGATTAGTTGATCTTAGTTATTCAACGCGCAATGAACTTAGAACCTTCATGCGGAGAAGAGGAGGAGGAGAACTTGTTTCATATCACTTATAGGGTGAATGATTAGGTGAGCATACTAATCATCGATAGTGGAAGTTGTACCAATATGGCATCAACTGATTTGATCATAAGGTTAAAGTTGTCGACTATTGCATACCTAAGGTCGTACAAGTTGCTTTAGCTGAGTAAGAAGGAAGCATTACATGTCACTCGACAAATACTATAATCGATCGTAAATAGAAAATTACTCCGATGAGATTTTCTGCAATATGCTGCTCATGTGTACCTCATAAGTGTTGCTTAGCCGACCATGGCTATTCGATAAAAGAGTTATCTATAACGGATAAAAGAACACATATGTGTTCGAGAATGATGGCCAGAAGATTACATTAAGCCCAATACTACCGACTGAAGTTAACAAATTGTAGGCTAAACTTGCTTGCGGATTGAAGAAGACTCTGATGATGAGTAAAGCTGAGCTCCAAGAGGCCATCGATGTTGATGAATCGACCCTCATATTGGTCAGACATCTATTAAAGTTGAAGGAGCAAGGTGAACTACTCCTGAAAGTAAGAAAGTTGCTGGATGAATATGTCGATTTGTTCCTAGAGCAATTACTCGAAAGGGTTGCCCTCCATCTGAGGTATAGAACATTGCATTGACTTAATACATGCGGTTGCCCTGTTGAATAAACTAGCCTATTGGATGAATCCCGAACAGGCTTCTGAGTTGCAACGACAAGTCAATGAACTATTGGAGAGAGGTTATGTTAGGGAAAGTCTCAACCCTTGCTCTATTCTGGCACTTTTAGTGTCGAAAAAGGATAGAACTTGGCGAATGTGTATTGATAGCCAATCTGTGAACAAGATCACAATCAAATACATGTATCCTATCTCGAGATTAAAAAACATACTAGATGAATTGAGTGGAGCTAAGATCTTTAGCAAGATTGATCTGAAGTTTGGCTACTATTAAATTTGCATGAGGTCGAAAGATGAGTGGAAGACTATATTCAAAACTCGGCATGGACTCTGTAAGTAGATGGTTATGCTATTTAGCTTATTGAATTCCTCGAGCACTTTCATCCGATTGATGAACCATATGCTAAGAAATCTAATGGGGAAGTGTGTCATGGTGTACTTTGATGACATCCTAATGTACAGTGTCGACATGCTAAGTCACTATGAACATCTTCGTATCGTATTGAATATCCTTTGTACCAAGAGATTTTTCGGTACTCTTAAGAAATGTTGCTTTTTTCAAGAGGAAGTGGTATTCTTAGGCTATGTAGTAAGTGGAGGAGGCTTATGAGTGGACAACGAGAAGATCCGAGCAATTGTCAAGTGGCTGAGTCCCATTACTTGTGCCGAAGTTAGAAGTTTCCATAGATTAGCTTTCTTCTAGAGAAGATTAATAAGGAATTTCAGCACCCTCGCCATACCCCTTACTGAGCTGACAAAAAAGAACACCAGCTTTAAATAGGGAGAAAAGGAGGAGAGAAGTTTTGCCGAAGTGAAAGAAAAGTTGAATTCTGCACCTATACTAGTTTTACCTAACTTCGAGAAGGTATTTGAACTGAAATGTGATACGTTAGGCATTAGAATAGGTACTGTCCTAATATAGGAAGGCCGACCAATTGCTTACTATAATGAGAAGCCCAGAGGACCTTAGCTAAACTACTCTGTGTATGATAAAGAACTCTTAGCACTGATCCAAGCATTATAAGTATGGAAACATTATCTACTTTTGAGAGAATTTGTCATCTATACTGACTATAAGTCCCTAAGGTATCTCTGAAGTCATACAAAGTTTTCGAAGTAATAGGTGAGATGGTTTGAAGTCCTTGAAGGATTTAATTTCGTAATAAAATACAAACAAGGAAAGAGCAACGTAGTTGTATATGCTCTTTTGAGAAGACATGCACTCCTTACCGAATTGTTGACGAAATTGTTTGGGTTTGCAAGCATTAAGGAACGGGATGTTGGGGATCTATACTTTGGACCCATAGTTGTACGTTGTATCGATGGGAGGACAATGGACGAGTATCATATGGAGGATAGATACTTGTTATAAGGGGGGAAATTATGCGTACCGATCTGTTTACTAAGGGAATTACTGATCAGGGAAGCCTATAACGGAGGACTCTCTAGGCATTTTGGGGAGAGAAGGACCTATGAGCTGTTAAATGGTCGTTTCTTTTGGTTGAGAATGAGACCAGACATGCTTCGAGTCGTAGAAGGCTATGCTGTGTGCAAGAGGGCTAAATGTCGAGTTGAGTAAGAGAAAGTAATGCCTTTGTCTATTCCGATGAAACCATGGACTTAGTTAAGCATGGACTTTGTTTTCGGATTACTACGAACTACCCAAGACAAAGATTCTGTATTGGTCTTCGTTGATAGGTTTAGTAAGATGGCACACTTTATACGCTGCTCTAAGATTAACAATGCTTCAACTTTCTTGCAGGAAATTGTTAGGCTATACGGCATACTAAGAAGTGTAGTATTAGATAAAGACTCGAAGTTTTTGAGCCATTTTTGGAGAACTCTATGGTAATGGATGGGGACCAAATTGCTATTTAATACTTCTTGTCTCCCCCAAATGGATGGCCAAATAGAGGTAGTCAATCGTACTTTGGGATCGTTGCTTTAAGCTACAGTGGGCAAGAACTTGGTTGATTGGGACATTTGCTTACCAATGGTCAAATTTGCTTACAACCAAACAGTACATGATACTACCAAGTAGACTCCCTTTGAGGTTGTCTATGGTTTCAATCCTGAGTTGTCTCTCGATCACACCCCTGTACCTGAATTTAAGTAAGAAGACCCTAACGCGAAAGCTTGAGTACA
This sequence comes from Lumnitzera littorea, assembly GCA_024138015.1. Taxonomy (NCBI): domain Eukaryota; kingdom Viridiplantae; phylum Streptophyta; class Magnoliopsida; order Myrtales; family Combretaceae; genus Lumnitzera; species Lumnitzera littorea. The sequence goes on along the minus strand of JAMXBB010000004.1, from coordinate 77,515,118 downwards.
ATCTCTTCAACACATCTACAACAAAGCTACTTAGTAGATAGACTAAGTTGCCAGAAGAATGCAAGAGAAGGCTAAGGGTAAGATGGCTAAACAATTCTAACTAACAGACTTTGTGTAGCTTCACCTCAACAAGGAAAGGTTCTTAAGCAAGATGAGAAACAAACTGTTTGCAAGAGCTGAAGGACCCTTTAGAATCCTCTAAAAGATCAATGATAATGCTTATAGGTTGGAGCTCCCTGAAGATTATGGGGTTTCTGATACCTTCAACAGTACCGACCTTAGTCCATATCAACCTGATGGAGAGTTGATTGAAGACCATTCGGATTTGATTCCAAATCTAAATTAACCAAGAAGGAATGATAGGAATTAAGTTACAAGGCCTTTGACTCGTAGCCGAGCCTAAAGACTAGAGAGACTGGTAAGGTGAATCTTTCTACTCCAGTTGACTCTTACCAAAGCCAAGTATCTCTTTGCTGATCCACTCTGCACGTCGAGCTGAATGACTGCCCATCTTTCAGAGATTGTGTGACGAATAGCAGAATGTCAAGATATCTATCAAGCTTCGCACTTAATTACTCATGCTCAAGCTGACTAATTGCTTGGCATCACCCTTCCCGAGAGGCCAAGAGAGAGAGAGCTTGGATTAATCCTCAGTCACCCCTATTCGAACAAGTAATCCGAACGTACTCTTTTGTTTGCATCCTCCAATGGCCTCACCAATACATCTCTATTACGTGTATAGAACCACGTATAGAATTTGTTACGCTTATTAGTATTTTCTTGAATATTCATTTTTACTCTTTGTATTCCTTGTACATTACTTCTTTGGGCAATACCCTTATGTCTTTTCCCCTTTTAGGTAAGTTGTTCTAATTTATCGGGTATAAATGCCATTATACTTGTAGCTGAAATGAGATTATCATTAATATACTGAATATTCTTCCTTTCATAAATACTGATTGTTTACTTTCATTGCATTCTTATCTTAACCCTTAAGTAAGGTTAGGTGGCGAGTAACCTCATCGGACCAATTCGTATGTCATATTGAGTTGTGCCATGAGTTTTTGGAAGTTCCATTGGTACATCATATTCTTTGGAGTTGTTTGTGGATTTTGCTTATTTTTTATTCACTTTTTCGTTCTTTCGCGCATTCCCTATCACCTTTTTTCAAGCTTTTAGTAAGCTTGGATCCATCCCCACAATCGGCCTTGTTTGTTCTTGGCTGTGGTTCACATCATTTATATTAAAGTTTAGGAGTTTATTTTTAAAATTTATAGTGAAGGTTTTTTTGATTTAGGGGTTCTTTTGTTTTTTGTTTTTTTTTTTATTGTTGGGGTAGGGGAGAAGGTGTTGTTATTTGTATTATCCCCTAATATAAATATATATATATATATAATTACTAAAGAAATATGTATATAAGTATATATGCACATATGAATATAAATAGTTACTTGAGCCTTATTCTTAGATCATAATATATGTGTGTATGCACACATAGATATCTTTATAGGTAATGCTATTTCGGCAAGCCTTAAAGTGAGATATGTAATTAGATAGTGCCATAAGTTTATGCATTAGAGGAGAAGAAAAGAGAGATTTCTGCAGTATTAGCACTAGGTCAGTATAATGTAATGCCTTGGGACCTTGAATGGGTATTAGAACCCGCTACATATTCTAGCTAGCTCGGAATATGCTAAGACTTCTAAATCCACCAAGTTGTATCCATAACATAAACAAACCACAAATATATATACACATATGAATCGATAAGGGGGTAGGTAATTACATCCACTCAAATCCTTATAAAACTAGAATTATGTAACATAAAAGTTTAAGAGTATATCAACTCATAACTATAAGTAACATAAGGTAGACCATAAGTAGCTAAAATCCTCAAAATATCACACACTTACATAACATAGTAAAAGAAGTTCGTCTACTTGATAAAACATGACTCTCTTAATTTCAATACAACATATCTCTAGCAAATACATAACTTAACTTTACTTTAATCACCATAATAATAAAGGTACTTAACACCCTTATCTTTTTGGATGTCGTCAACATATGACTTCTCATAAATGAGATAGTCATTTGATCCTGTGCTTGAGAAAGAATAAGGATAAGCCAAAACCTAGTATAAGTGCACAAACACATATGGATATCATACCAAAGCATGCACACATACATACAATGTAACTATAACGAGAGTAAACAAGCAATCAATTATATTATCTTTAGTTTAAGTTGATAAATATCAAAAGAGCACTTATGACTTTGCCACACTTTGTTCTTTTTTCGTATACATAAGTAGATATACATATAAGTTTTCCTTTGAGTATTTTACATCTAAGTCCAGAGTCTAGAAAGCTTAGTATTCTAGCTGCATCATCCCATATGAAAGTCTACTAGGGAATCCTCAAATATGATCAGCAATTGCTCCTTTAAGGAATTGCTACTGCGAGCCCTTAGAGCAAGTGAGTCAAGCATAACTAGCAAATTTGATCATTTAGGTTATATATGAGTTAGATTAGTTACATTCTAGGTCCTGATATGCATAAGCGAACATCTAACACCATGTACCTAGAAAGTCATATCTGTACCAATTACAAAGTCCGATTCAACTATGAACTCAAATCTAACAACCTGATAGTTATAACAATAAACGTTTCTTAATCTTTCATCCTAAACAATCTACTTCAAACATCTTAAGCAACCTAACCCATCTTTGGATGACACCCCTTAAAGGTTCCCTAAACTTGCATCTTATTCTGGAATTCTAAGGGTAACTATAGTTAAATAAAAGAATAAAAATTAGACCTTAGCTTAGGAAAGTAACGATTAAAATACTTGGAATGAGGATTTAGAGGTTTTAAGGAAGAAAGTTCGAAGATAAAGTTTAATTCTTTGTAAAACATATTTATAAATACGTTATAATAATTAGGATGTTCAAAAATGGTTTTAGATGATAAAATATGCTATAAGAAATAGGTTAAGAAACAAAAAAACTATTTTAAGAACAAGAAACGGAAGAAAACTTGGTTCAGCCTTCTGATGTAAACTAGCTATACGGTTTAAAGAGAACTAGCTAGCTAGTCCTTAATAGACTAGAAGACTAGTCACAACCATGCTTATGATTTTACTAAAATTGTGCCTACGGTCCAAACCAAAACATTGATAAAACTTCAAATTCTATCCTTAAACCAACTTAAATCCAAACTTTTCTTTATGCCCACTTCAAATACATTTCGATTACTTATCAACCCATCAACACAACATACTTTTACACCATCTGAACTACAAATTTCAGTTCAAACACCAACTTAAACCCTTAATTCTACCAACAACTTGAAGAAACTAACTTTAAACTAAGGAACAAGAGAAAAGATGAAGAGTACTTACTTGAAATGTATAGCAATCAAATCGAGAGTCACCTAAACAAATCATTAAATGTTCATTTAATTTTTGGATTAAAAGAAAACCCACTTAAACAACATCTAAAATTGGGGTTTCCACTATAATGAACTTAAAATGGAGAAACCCACTTGTTTTCTTACCTTAATCTCTTCCTTTACTTATTCTTGAGGAGTATTAGGAGATTACCCTAGAAAATTCAAGATAACAAGCTGCAATTTTCAAGGAAAAATGTGATTTTAGTGTTCTTAAGCCCCTAAAACAAAATTTCCTCAAGTAATACTCATGACTTGCCCTAATCTCCTCCTAACTTTCCTCTTTGCATTAGGTTTCAGGGCTAGACTTAGTTCTCTGCACAAAATGAGAGAGTTAGGTTACTTTGGGAAAAGATTATGGATTAAGAGGGTTAGTAGTTGCCTAAAGGCGTAGGGTTTTAGCAAACTTTTGAAATCCTCGAAATACCCTTGTTTTTGAAAACAATTTTCTTGATTTATTACATATATCATGATCGTTAACAAACAAAGCTCTAACTTAAGTAAGCATAAGTGATAATAAGGTAACTATTTTACAGTGCACGTGACTTGTTATTTGTGTGTTTGAATTCCTTAAGATTGCTTACTCCCCTTCTTTACCTCTTTCTTCAAGTCATACTTACATGTTAGTTTCACATCACTCCTCTAAACTGTGTAAAATACGGGACTCATGTTGTATACATGAGACCACTTCAATTGTATCCTTAAACCTATAGAAATAAGTTGTATTTTCATTTATTCATAATTTAAGATATGCATCTCTTAGGTACTATCTTGATTGGTTGTAACTGGATGCAATGGAGCAATTGATCAAATTAACATTCAAGCTACATGATTCCAATTCAGTATGTAATTAATTATGATTTAACTATAATTAAATATGCTTAAGTTTCATCTCTATCTTAATGAACTCACATGCTTAATTAGATTTGTGTTGAGATTACATATATATTGTACTGTGTTAAATTTGATTTGACTTCAAACTTTAAGATATAACTAACTACAAGGAACGTAACTTTTATAAATAATTGAGCTCTAATGAGCTTTGTTAAAAGCAAAAATTAGACTCTAGATGAAATGCAATTTGAATTCATATCTAAACTTACATGTAAATTTTACCAAAAATGGACAATATAATAAGAATAGCAATATTATAAATCATTTATGTTTGTGTATGTTTTGAATGAGTTTGTTGGTATTTGGACCAACTTTAGTGGATGTCATTGGACAGATCATGATGTGGGTATGATTTGGCGGGTTCCTAGCTCTCGGTAACCCATAGGAAAGCTCCTTATGGGTGGTTCCATAAAGGCCTTCCGACTCTGAAGTTAGCAAAAAAGATAATTAGGGAAGATGGGAAACTAAGGTGGACAAACACTAAGATCCCAATTGAAAAGTGCTTGCTAATCATAGGTGTGTTCAAGTGCTATATGGAGAGCTCTTAGTCTAAGAATGGTAGACTAGGATCCAATCCCCTACCTATCAACTTCCTTTCACTATTTATGGTGAGGGGGAATACGGTTACTTAGATGCACATTGATTTAAGGTTTGTCAGTACTGGCAGCTAGCAAGGGAGGACATGTGTTGTAGGGTTGATAAGGTGGCTCTGGGAGTTAGTCGGCTATGACCATGTTGGTAGCTACGTTTATGAGTAGTAGGTTCGGCATCTTTAGGGAATGTTGGGTGGATTGACTGTACTACAAATGTTAGACGGCAATTAACGAGCTAGGAGCGAAGCGTCGAATGGAGGGATTAAGGATCTAGAGGCCTATTAATGGTGAGCTAGGTATTAGGGGGCTTATGTGGTTAAGGGTGTCGTCGCTTACGGAGCTCAGGAAAATGGAGGGGAGGGTTCCTTGCACTCCGAGCTTAGTTGGTTTGCTACTATGGTCTTCACATATCAAGAAGAGAACCCTGACATTTGTGTTCACCGTGGTGCTTACTTGAGTCCTCGAAAGGGTAACTTCTCATATGCTCTTCTCAAGGGTCCAGAGTGAGAAAAGAGTTCAAGTAGACCAGGACAAATGCAAGGCAAGAGACAGGGAACGATCCTTTCCAAAGCTGGTAGGCCTTTGCCATAACTAGGCTGGCGGTCGAGCAAAGACTATGTATCAACATGGTTCATTAAGCTTTTTGTATTTGCATAGTAAACAAAATACATCTGTTACTATTTTTCATCATAACTTTAAATAGTGGTGTAACAACTATAACCTAATAGCAAAGTTGGTTAAACAATTTTCTTTAAATTAAACTTAGTAAACTTCTCGTGGTAAAAGGTTTGAGTAATTAGTAGTATGGTTAAGTGAGTACAATATGGATAAGGTATAGAGCTCTACCTATACCCTATCATATGGGTATAAATTTTAAAACTTTACTACCCATACTCTATCTTATGATACCCTGAAATTAACTTGTGCTCTATACCCTATAAATTGTACAAGATATAGGGTATCTTGAAGAACCAGTAGATTTCTTTTTTTATTTTCTTTATAAATTTCAAATATGACTAATTTTTTCAAAATACAAAACAAACCAAACCCTTCCACTATGTACGCTTTTTCAAAAGTAATTACTTAATTTAGCTAATCTTTCAAATGATGCCAATGAGTGGAGTCTACTTAGGTTTATTTCCAACTAATTTTTTTCCTTAAATGGTTCTTTAATCATTATTATTATGAATGAATTTTTATGAAAATATTATACATTACATTCTTTGTGTAAATAAAATATTTATTTTATAATAACCACATTGCAAAGGTATTTGAGGGATTAAGCACACTGTTTTAGAAAATAAAAACATTAAACATCATACTTAACGTGAGATTTACAAAGTTTATTAAAACTTAAATAAAAGATTAACAAGATTATATAATTCAATAATTACAGATGTGATGATAATATATAATCAAACAACTAATCATGGGATATTGAAAACATAATATGGGAAATAGAATAAAACATAAATCTAAACTAAGATCTTTTTCTTTTTCAAGGTACATGCATTAGTAAAATAATCTCCTTATGCTCTGAGAAAATCCGATTTCATTTTAGTAATAATACTAAATCTTTTGTCAAACATTAAAAAAAAAAATTCCATTATAGAAAACAAGTAAGTAAACGTACTTTGTAGCTTATAGGTAGCGCTATAAGTAGAATTCAAAAACTTAGATTCCCTTTTTTAAATTTTACTAGACGATAGATTTGGTAAAAGAGGAAGGAGTAGAAAGATAACAATAGTTGAGTAAAGACTAATAACGACAATTGAGTAAAGACTATAAATAAAAGATGGAAAGGAAAGGACTAACAAGCATTTATTTCAGTGTTTTCAATAGGTTGGGCTTTACTTTATTTTAATAAGATGGTATCTTTTATTTATTATTTTTATTTAATTACTGTTATAAAGTAAGACCTTGGAATTCATACACTGCATACTTAAGTTTCAAGATGATTATAATATATACCGATTTCTTACCCATACCTTATCTTATGAAAACAGGTTTTAAAAAATTATTATCTAAAACCTATCGTGTAATCTTATTCATTTACCAAGATCCTATATGGTTGAATAAGGTATGGATGAATATCTTGTATGATAAGTTTATTGACTTACTCTTAATTAGTATAGTTGTTTGAAGGTTCTTAAAATTATGTTTGCAATAAATATAAAAATTGGCTTACTTTTTATATATAGTGTTCTAAATGGAATATATTGAATGAAATAAGCATAGAAAAGACTTACCTATCTATATTTTAAAAATAATAGAGTTAGATCATATTTAACTTTGAAATGTTTAATACAATATTTAAAAAGGCTTATATTAAGGAAAATAAATACAAGAATAATTCATAATAAATAAACAAAACTTGAATTCAAGGGGGAAAATTGGTAGCTTAGTATGAAACTATGTCAAATTAAAAAAATTCATGTTCATGATATCTCATGTTAAAATTGAATTGTATTTTTATATCTTTCTATTTAGAAATGTTGCATGTGATCCAATTTCATTGTTCCGAAACATCTTTAGACAAGTATGCAATCCAATCCTAGATGAATCAAGAAAAGCTTAATTGATATTGCTAGTGTAAGTATTAATAAAATTATTAAATAATGATTTTTTAAAAGTAACGTATCATCATTAATATTGATACATTTTGTTTTTCATACAAAATTATTCGATCTTTATTCAGTCTAAAGCCCTTTTAAGATCTTTGAAAAAAAAAAAAAAAAACCCCTTGTAAATCCCTAGTCACTGTTTTTCTTTTCAAGACCGCCATCATCAAATCGACCAACAAAAAGAAGAAACATGGCGAAGTCATGCAAAGGCCTGGCTATGGAACTCGTCAAATGCCTCAGCGAATCTGATTGTATCAGGGTCTCTCTCTCTCTCTCTCTCTCTCTCTCTCTCTCTCTCTCTCAGAGTACAATATGATGTTGTAATTGAACATGTATGCCGTCGTTGATTAGGTTGAGAAGCGATCTTACAGAGAGTGTGCAAGAGAGAAGAGTCCAACTATACCTAGCGAGTGTGTTGGTCTAAGAGAAACTTATTTCAATTGCAAAAGAGGCCAGGCATATTTCTCTCTCTAACCTTTCTCTGTGCTCACGTGTGTGATTGCTCCGTATTTTCTTTGATTGCCTTCAGGAAGCTTTGAATTGAAACATTGGATCAGATTATGCCTAATTAGATACATTTGGAATTAATTTCGTATAAGATTTGAAGTTATGATTGGAATTTCTTGTTCTTGATGCTTATGGGATGCATCTTTGTGGTTGAGGCCGGCTATAACCTACTTAGAACCTCCCTAGCTCTTGTTGGATTCAAAACTCTGTTTTCCGAGTTTGATTTACCAGGTCGTAGATTCGTGTATACTACCCTAAATTCCGATGTTTCAATATTCACCTTAAAATTATAAAAAACTTTTAAAGTAGCCTACAGATCACATGAACTCATGGATTCATAAAATTTTGAATTTGTTGACTAACTTAATATGTGTTAGTAATGTGGTAATATAGAAAATTAAATGTGCAAACCTTGGATTTACTGTGTAAGCACCATTATGTTTTTTTTTTTTTTTTGGCTCTTTTTGAATCTGTCACTTTCTATCAATGGAAAGGCTATATGGATTTTGAAATTCTAAGCTAACAGTGAACCTTCCATAATAGTGCCAAGGATTTATATAAAACATTGGACCGAGAAGAAACAGCTATTTATGAGTAATTTTTATAAGGTCAAGTATCCCCCGTATACAACATTCTAAACCTTAACTTTGTCAAATCCTCTAGATGTCATTTGGTTAATACCATAGGGGTGGATTCCAAGAAATCAAATTTCTTTAGTTTTTTCCTTTTATGAGAGTTTGAAAAACAAATTTCTTTAGTTTTTTCCTTTTATGAGAGTTTGATCGCATACAGAATACAACCATCAAAAAACATGACCCATTGCTTTCCATTCCTTTCAGTTGGATTCATCTCTTCTACTAATTATCAGGATTCAAAGTAATTGACTCCTATGAAGTATATTTTAATTCTATCATACATCCACATCTAGCTCCTATGGTGATAATAGATACTTTGATTTTTTGGAACCCTATTATGTAATAAAAATAAAAATAATAAGCATACGAGATGATCAGGTTTTATAATCTTATTCCAAAACCTGGTCCATTGTCATATACCAACCGTAATTATCAGGTTATCTCAGATTTCACACTCACAGGCTTCAATGTCTGTCCCACTGCCATTCTATTGATGTCAGTGGCCAATTTGATTATGATCTCATTTATTAAGTGCAGTTCACCAATTAGAGTTTCTTAATCTTTTGGATCCTACCCTTTGGTGGTTTTAATTCCATCTGTAGAATAGATTTGACAATATAATTGTTTTTCAACTGTAAAATGTTTAAAGTCTTCGGGAAGAATCCATTTTTTCTGGGTCAGTCTTTTTGAACTTTGGTTACCTGTAAGGAATTGCTTCTTGAAAACCAACTTTAGCAGTTTTTGCAGCATCTATGATCAATGGTGATTTATTGCACTGTCACTTCTTCCTTTAGAAATAATTTTTCAGAAAATTTGTGATATCCAAGTTCAGAATGTTCAAACTTCAAGAGTGTATCTAATAATGTTTTGAATTTCTAAATAGCGTGAAATAACTCTTCAGTGATTGATATTAGATGAAATAGGCTATTTGCTATATGATCGAATCAGATTGATAGGGTTCAGATGGAGATTAAGTGGAACAGAGGAGTTTTGTTACTTCTTCAATTGGATATTTACTATGCAGTAAAGGGTCTGTGTGAGTAACTAAGTATATGTGGGCAGTTATGTTGGTTTGTATATTTACATGAGCACACTGCATATTGAATTTACCTCCTCTATGACAGGAAACATAACCAGCTGAAAGACTCCAGTAGCTAGCTGTGGACTGTTTATAGTGCTAGCTTAGCTTGATGACTCCAATAAATCCTTCTATCTGCTTCTAGAAGGTTACAAGTAGCTATTAGTTATAATTACTTATGTCAGCTGGACCAATACAAGTGAAAATAAAATCACTCATCATCAGTCTCAATCTATTGTTAGTAACCCGATCTGCAACTTCCAGCCCTGTACCCATCCTCCTCCGTTCAAAACCACTCCATCAACACCTGGAACACTTACGTCCTTAATCCTCCTTATGTACACATCAACACCTGGAACACTTAGTCCTTAATCCTCCTTGTGTACACATTAACAATTGGGGCCTTAACCCAAGTTCTATCAATTAAATAACTCTCATAACTAAGAACCTACCTTTCAAGGTTGCTTTTAACTTTCTTCAGCTGGATCAAGAAATGAAACAAAAGATGATTGGTAGTGCAAATTTGGAGCTGAATAATGGACCATGTAGTTGCAAAGCCGGTTCCCCACTGAACTTGCCAGCTCTTGTAATTGGTCAAAATTGGGATTTTGGTAGTTTGAAGATGAAAGGCAGAGTTAAAATTGCATTAGATTGTTTAATATTTGTCATTTGTAGAATCTATAGGGTTTGGCCATAATTTTTTAAGATCAACGTATATAATTTTCTTATTCTAACACAATTGACCTAATTAGCACTCTATCTTGTTGGATATGAATCGATTGCTTTTGCTATTAGCACCGTATATTCAATATATCTCATTTTTGAAGAATTTTTTTGTCTCCTACTTCACCTTTTGTTAGGAAAATTTTGTCTCTCTTTTCACCTTTAGATTCTAGTGAGTATATTGTTATCTCTACAGCCTGGCATATTGAAGATCACAGTGGTCCAGACACTAGGTTTGATTCACTAACTTAAAGCTAAGCAACTGGTGATAAGATGAGTTGTAATTACATGTTTAGAGCACGTCTTGATCTATATCTTTGTGATTGTTATATTCAAAAAAGTATTAGCTTATATGTTGATGCCCATGCCAGAAGTCCTAGAGAAGATTCCTGTACGATTTGTTTGTAAAAGCAAGTCTCCCCGGTTTTGTTTTCTTGGAGCAAGTTATATATCTTAGCGTGCTGTCATCTTTTGGTTTTGTTAAGTAAACTCAGATTTGAGCTGCTAGTGTCCTATTCAACTTGAGTGCTTATTTAGTAACTGGAATGAACGAGGAAGAGAAGGCTTCATTGTCTATTCATGTATATTGCCTGAAAAGAACAAATCTGATTCTCTTATGGCCTTAATTAATTTTGTTTACATCTTGTTCATCATTCTTTCTCATATATCCATATGGGCTTCTCCTCCAAGATAAGAAACTTGTTACTAGTTTTAAGTACAGAAGCTGGTTTTTGTCTGCAACTGTTGATATGGATTTTTAATGCAATAACTGTTAAGGGCTTAGCACTTTTGTGGCATTAAAATTGTTGCATGTTTGTTTGCCACCAAATCAAATGTATTTTAGGAGGGGCATGCGATTTGGTTTGCTAAATGGCAGTAAGAAAGCATAAATCACCTTTCATGGAGGCTCATTAACGCATTATTATGGAAAAACATTAGTTGTCGACAGCCTAATAATATATTAAGTTTCACCTTAGAGGCACACTGGTAATGAAATGTTTGAATTTTACAATTGCAGGTTGACATGAGAGCTCGAATACGTGGAAACAAGGGTTACTGATCGCCAACACATTCGTAAGTTGGTGAAATCAAGAAGTTGGCTATGAATGTTTATGAGGTTGCATTTGTTGGTTAAATCACTCCAATCTAATAAATGTGACCAGAGAATATCTGGACATCTTGATTCTTCTCAATTTTGCAACATCAAATTCTATACGGCAAACTCATCAAACATAAATGCAAATATAAGTTTATGTAGGCAATAGACTTGTTTGCAAATTTTGCTCTACCATGTAATCGAGACAATTTGATGCGGGGCGCTTGTTTTTGGTTTGACTTTATGTTAGTTGTGACTTGTGTCCAGAGTATTCCTTAGATTTTGATAGAGAAGAGCTGGCAGTTGATTTCTCCCATTTATACTACTAGTCAGAAAATTCTTATTTTTTTATGCTAATGCTAATGCTAATTGTATACATGTGCAAATTTAAGCTCTTATTATCAATAGCCTTCATCCACAACTGTGGCCTATTGTCCTCTCTTATCAGTGCTTTCCCCTTCGGGGAGTCAAAACATACATTTTACAAGAATGAGAAGGCACATCTGCCGAGATTTGTCTTCTAACTGATGGTTGAGTGGAGTGCTGCACAAGTCAATAGAGTTTCATTAGTGACCATGAAAATCAATCCCAGTTTTGAAACAAGCCAACATTTTAAGATTTTCGTGTCTTACCGCCCATAAGTCGCCTGCATCAACAACTGTTGTCGGTTTGAGACCTATGTCAGACCACGAGGCAGTTATTGTTGCTCTTGAGGAGCTTCTATTCCACAAGATTACAGTTACTCTGTTACCGCTGAGAGGACCAGCCCAGACCTTTTTGTTTTTTTTTTTTTTATTTTTCCATTCATGGAAGAATAAAAAATTCTCAAAATCAACCTTATTGTAAGATAGAAAATATGATCAAGTAACTGTTTCTTCTTTCTTTTTTTCGGACAAGGAAGGAGCGTGTGATGATAATGGGAAATAAGAAGTAACAATGAAAATGAAGTGGTCCCGAGGATGACAGAGTTACCTCAAGATCTCCAGTCTTCTTAACCTTTTTACCTTGAACTCCAAGCTTGTCTGTTTAATGGCAATGTCAATAAGACCATCTTGAAAGAAGATTTTTCTCAATAGAAGACAATTGAAACAACTACAGAACCTTGATTAACAGCTATCACTTCCTTGTTGCTAAGCAACGATAAGGTCGTTTTATCCATTGAACGAATGTCACAGCCGATGAGCAGTGGGGCCTGTCCAAATAGATGGTTTGATGGCATATTAGCATATTTCATTAAGAAGCATATGGTAAACTATGCTGTATTTTGTGTTATAAATGGTTACACATGCTTTACCTTAGCTAATGCCCATATGCTAAAATGCGATCGATATTCTTCTGTTGTCATACCACCATTTCCAACTTCAAGCATGTCAGGATCTAAAAGAAGGTAGTTTAGAGGATGCTATAAGATGTATTTTCTGGATGTTTAGTAGTTCCCAGTATCTGTGCTGATATATCATAAAATGCCATTTTACTATATAAGATTTCCTATCTGTAGATTCACCTTGTAGCATGAGAGGGATTTTTTTGTCACCTAGGTTTCAAGATATGTATCTGTGTAACTGATGTTTGCTCTACTCATGCATTTCTTCTTTATTTGAAAGATAGGAAAATACAAGGAAGGATGTTTAACCTAGTGTACAAGGGCATTGCTAAGAAGAAGAATCATAAGATCATTACCGTTCCAACCTCCAGGTCCAGCATAAGATGCCCAATGATCATTCTCATCTGCCCGAGAAGTCATGCTAGAGAAGAAAAGAAAAGGAAAAAAAGGGAAAGATAAAATCTTATTTTGGGTAAAAGCGATCATTTTATATGACAAAATTGTCTTGGCGATTTACTTATATATTGATAAAACTTATTCTTCATGTCACCTGTCCCAGTGGTCTGAAATGTCTCCTGTTGTCCTCCAGCTATTCCCTATGCTTGGAGCCCATGTTGCTGGTTCTTCATTTCCCCTAAAGTAGGCAAAGAGAGATAAAACATCCTAAAGTGATAATTTATTCAACTGCTAACGAGCAATTTCACCATGTTAAATTTTAGTTTCAAGAAGTTAGCTTTGAATGTTTCAAGTTTCTTAGGCTAACTAACTTGATATGCGTTGGTGAATATTAACTCACCATTCACATAGAGAGAAAAAGATGGGCCTTCCGGAGTTTATCAATGCTTTGCTCATAATTGGGTACCTATTACATGAACAATGTCAACTTAGTCAATCTAAACTATATAATATATATAAAAGAACTTCGCTAACAAATGATCCTGTATACTTATTATAAAACTTTTTAAACAAATTCTCAAATTTTCCATGTAAACTTGTTTAATTACTATTATGTAAGCTATGCGAGTGTTCGTTGGGCATTTGTTAGCAAATCTATTAAATAGTAGCGTGGAATAGGAAATATAACTCTGCATCCTATGAGAAGAAGGTAGCAGAGCTTACCTTTCCTTAGGACTTGAGCCAGGATTGTTGCAATTATCATACTTTAGGTAGTCAACACCCTATTAGATGTAAAGTATAGTGTTAACTCGTAGGGCTAATCTAAATGCTGAATTGGTATTACTGTTGTGAGAAAGAGTGTCGTATACCCAGGAAGCAAAAGTTTTTGCATCTTGCTCTTCATGCCTCAAAGATCCAGGCATAGTGTTGCTACAAGTTCGAGTACTAGAAAAAAGAAACGACAATAAAGGAATCACAGGAAAACATATTATAGGTGAGTTTCTTGGTTTTATATGAGAAATCATCTTAGTTCTGTATATATACCCAGCATCAGAGTAAATCCCAAGCTTTAGTCCTTTGCTGTGAACATAATCCGCTAATGCCTTAATCCCAGATGGGAATGTTGATGCTTTAGCAACTAAATTTCCCTTGTATCGGAAACAAAATTTCTTGTGAGCAAATACGAAGCTAAGTAAGGAAGAATTGTGAACTGAGTTAGGATATGGAGTAAAATATGTACCTTAGAATCTCTATTAAGCTCACCCCAACAATCGTCTTCAATATCATTGAGACAAGAATAAATTAATATTGCAAATAAGGTCTATTAACAAGTGTCAAGGACACTAGTTAATAAGTCTAAAAAGAAAACATTTTATCTTTTTAAATATGATTACACACTTTACAAAAAAATAAGTATACGAAATAATATGAAGTTTTTTCTTTATTTTTTCTTTTTTTTTTTATAGCTGATAAATAACTTTAGACGCTTGTTGACATTTTCCATATAAATATAGATTTGATGAACTATAAAAGGAAGGTGAATGAGTAAGTCACCTAAATTGATGTACTTGTATCCTAATGAAGAAAGCCCTGTTGATACCATTGCATCAGCTGTAATTGAAACAATGATAAGGTGTAAAATTTTCAATTTCCTTAAAGGAAATAATAATTTTGAATTAAACAGATTTACCTGTTTGTTTGATCAAATTTTCGTTGATATTACACTGGAAGTGGTTCCAGCTATTCCATCTGAAAAAAGAAGAAGAAGAATTCTCAAATAAAGTAATGGGATTGATATTATAACAATATCTAGAATATCTTTCGGAGAAGATCTCTCTCTCTCTCTTTTTAATCTTTGTTATTTTCTATATTTTATTTTATTTGTGCCTTACTTTCATAAAACTTCATGAAAATAACCAAAAATATTAAAACTAAAAATGAAACGAGATTAGAAAGGTGGATGGATTTTTTAGGCCAATGACCAAACAAGCATCCTACCTTCAACCGTGCACGAAAGATAGATTCAGAAGATCATATGGTAGATCCACATATTACAGTTTACATATAGATATTGTATAAATATTAATATATATAAATGCAGATAGTAATTGTATTAGAGAGTATTTATTCTATTAGCATACTTATAAAAATTTTATTTATACTATCACTTGTATATAAATTTTATTCATACTTATATTATATATATACATATGTATAAGTGGTGTGTGGTAGGGAATAATCCCTATGTTTTTTTTTTTTTTTTTGTTTATACAGAGATTTAAATTATAAAATCTTATACGTACAAAGATTTGATCCCTTTATGAATATTTTATGTCCTGCAGCATTGATTTGTGGAAATTGATTACTTCCCTCGTTTCTACTAGTCACGTGAGGATATACCGTGATGATCCACGAGGACTGTACTAACTCATTAACATCATCTCACGTGAAATTTGTCTCATATTAAGCTTAAATCCGAGTATTATTAGGTCTAACATTTCCAGCTAAAAGTTCACAATAGTAGCTTTTCCTAGTAGAAAAAATAATCAAAATATTCTTCCTTTAAAATTTTATCTAAACCAATTGTTATTTTAAAATTTTAGCAAAATTTCATTGACCACTATTTATGTACTAGTTTGTAGAAAAACTCATATCAATAATCTGCGCGAAAATATTCTTGGAAAATCATTTTTCTTTCTTTTTTTCTTTTTCCTAAAGAACATTTGACGATGAAAAACCACTTCACTCAAAATAAAAATATCCTTCATTTGAAAATCTTTTAGCAAAAACTATTGGATATGGTCGGTACAGCAGGATAATAATAACATGGGTCATTATTTCAACGCGTTGTTGGCTAAAAACCCTGTATTGAGCTCACCTTTAAAAGACAAAAAACCCAATAGTTTACAGAAGCACTAGAGGTAGCTAGGTTCTACGTTTTTTTTTTTCTTCCCTTTTTATTCTTTTCTAATATATTATTACATTACAACTTTTGATATAAAACTGATATAACTATTCAAAAAATCGATATTTATATCATTATATTATAATGATTTTGATCAGAATAAACATATTATTGAGGAAAACTATATTATAATTTAATAGATACTATTAAATTATTTTCTCTTATCTCCAAACAATAGCCCTCTTTCTATCATTTTTAATCATATACCACGCTCTCATCAAGAATATAATGCGTGTTCTTTTACTAATTATGAATTTTTCTTCTTCTTTGATAGCATTATTCATAGGGTTAAAAAAAAAAAAAAAACCTATGCACACGTTAAGAGGATGCTCACAAAGCCTAGTCATCTAGACCTTGAGTAGCTAAAATTTTTTATCTATACTCTAAGTCAATAGTTAAGAGCTGTATCAATTTATTAGATAGGTTTGATTTGGCAATTAATTGATTTGAAAAATTAAAAGTTATAGTATAAACTTTATTTTTATGATTTTAGGTATTTCTTTTTTTGTTTTAAATCTTGATTACAAGAAAACAATCAATATTTTTAAATATTCAGATAAAATAAAACAAAAGGATGATTGTTTACTAGGGGTAATACGTCATTATGAAACTAGTAACAATATTATATACATATAAAACTAGAAAGTAATAACTAAAGGATGAAAAATCTTACCCCATTTGTGGAGTCAACCCTAGTCCATTATCCATACGATTCCTCCTCATCTGTCCTCTAATTGAAGTATTAAACATTCCATTCTCATTCAAAATGGAACCAGCATTTGCCACCGACAACAGCAACCAGAAACAGCACACCACAACGATAGCCACCATCCTTAAATTCTCGAAGACACACGATTTTGTATCGAAAGAAGCACCCATCTCTCTCTTTTCTCTCTCTAGATTAAAACAATGACACCTACATAATGATTTGAGCAAAGTAGTGATTTTATAGAGGAAGGTATAGAGAAAGAAAGTGTGTCTCATGCATCTTCTTTAAAGGTGTCGTACAGCTCAGCATAAAACTAATATATAATGAAGAAAAATATTAGCATTAGAGAATAAACATACATCATCATCATCATCATCATCATTCACTACGTCGTTCTCGTCCTAATAAACTTTATGTTTGGATTTTTGTATAGTGGTTATAGCTACAGCAATTATTTTTCTTTATCGTGTTAGATCAGGAATCTTGTTTGACTTTGCTCCGTCTGCCCATCATGACCGCAATACACTAGCTATAATATATATATATATATATACTATGCCGATCTAATTGTATCGTCCTAGTTTTTCATGGACTGTTTACTCTTAATACGAGAAAAAAATAAAGTGGACAGATGTTTTTATAACCGTATTAACATAACAGTTTTACAAAATATGTAAAATAAGAGAAGAGACTTTTGTCGCATGCCTTTTACTAAAACAAAAAAAACACAAGACGTAAATTTAAGATCCTTATTAAATTCGAGCATTTTGAATTTGTCATAATATAACACATATATTATCAAGCTAAGTATGTAAGAGCTCTATCTCTAGCTACAGCTCTATCCCCAGCAAACGGATTACTTAGATTAAGCTTCTAATTATGATGGTACCATATATTTTTAAATTTTTAACATCTTCCGCTCTTGCGTGCCATTTGATCTCTAATTTAACTTTTCACTATGCTCTAAATCTTTTCGTACTTGCTCCAAATCAAACTAAACGTATAATTTTTTTTTTTTTTTTTCCTTTTTGAGTTGCACGTGGTTTGATCTATCCATCAGCCCGTTTATATCATCACACGGTACTAATACGAAATAATCAAGATCCATTATGTGTAAAACTAGATACATCCTATTATATTGGTTTAACTTTCTATATATAAGGAAATGGATTGCCCATGTTGCCTCAATAGCTTATATATTAAAAAGTAAATGAAAGATATATCTAAATATATGTACATTTGGCATTGTAACAGCCTTTTAGTTCCATTGGTCTTGTAATGCGTTATCTATACGTTTGACTAATTCCTAATTGTTTAAATCACGTAAAGCAAGAGAATTACATCAATTATTTTCTTTCGTTTTTAGGTTTTGTTAGAAACCATTTGCACTTAAATAATCAAGCAATTTGAAAAATGGGATAGATGTTTTGCAAATCCATCATATTCATATCAACAATCGATTAAGTTCTATATACCTATTTTAATTGGGTTATTAAGTCTTTTTTATAATTTTTTTTTAGGCTAAAGTATGTCTCATAAACTTATGCTAAAAATATCTTCATGTTTTGAGTGCATCGTCTATATTTTTTTATATTTGTATTGTTGTACAAAGTAAGTCTCTTGTTTATAACATTTTTTATGACATATGGCTCTATACATATAGGACCTACTGGTTGGTTAGGTACACGCACATATATATATATATATAACATATACGATATACTTAAAATTACAACACTTAATTAAATTTTAGTATAAATATGGGGAATTTAAATTACTCACTAGAAATATAAAGAATTTGATTAATTTTTCATACAAATATAGAGAATTTCTAGTATACGTATTTCCTTCGAAAAATCTACCGGATCTAATCAATGCGCTATTCTATTTCTTTGCCATACTAACCTATCAAATCATTTTCCTCTTTTTCCCTCCTACTTCTTTGTATGAGAAAAAGAAGTAAAAAATAAATAAATATCATATCGATCTTATCTTAAAAAATGAATATATGTCATCTTTCTAATACACTCCGAAAGAAAAGATGCTGTCCAATGTCCACGACGACGTGCTTGACGGTTCAATTGCTATATCTGTGTGAACTTGGAGAGTACTTGCGATATAATGGCATTAAATCTAGTTCTTCTTTTATCTTACTCTTGGAAGATAGTATTTTGTCTTGTAAGACCTTTTGTTTGGCACACCGTCATCGTCTATCTTTGCGTGTTGGTACGGTCGGACATTATAATACAACTAAAATGTCTCTCTCGTTGGATTCACCCATTGAAAATCGAACCTGTATTCAAACTTCTTTATTTCAAAATTCAGCAATTATCTCCTAAAAGGTTGACGTGGCTGTGCAAATGAGATTTCTAGCTGATATGTATACACTACACATAAATACTAACATGGTATTTCATTAAACACTAGTAGACGTGGCATTTGCATTGCATGTATACATAGAAAAATATTGAATGCATTAAACATTTTATCAAATAGCCACTTACAAATTTGGTAATAAAAAAACATATAATAATTAGACAACTAATTATTATATCTCTCAATGTATTTACTTGCTTTCAATAGGTCATTTCTATTATGAAACAAAAAGACCTGAGACAATAAATGTAATATAAGTGAGGTAGAGAAAGATTATGACTTCGAAAAATTATCTATATGACCCTGGTAATATTAAGTTAGATTATCATAACATATAATAGTTTTCTCAATATATATATATATATATTGATAATTCCAAAAATTTCATTAGAATAAGCAAGAATGTACCACCATCAATGTGATTGGAAAGGTTTTACACAACTACTCTTAGAGAAAGAGTAAACAAAAACACAGTGGAAACAAGATTAAACTCACAATATGGATAATTTAGACAAGTCTAAATTATATTTATTTTGAACCTTCTACCAAAGCTTTTATAGCCGCTTAATATATACTTCTTAAATCAAAGCTTTTATCGGCTTCTTTAACTATTTGTCTTTTGAAACTTCTACTGAAGTTTCTATAAGGCTCTCAGCGGATCTTAAATTGTGACTTTGATCCATGCTTTATAAAACAATCTTCTACTTAAACTTCCATAAGAATTTTCCATATGAAATTAAATTGTTTGAAGGCTCTACTACAGATTTTACCTACACATGACTTCTATCTTTCTTCTTATACAACCTTTTGCAGAACATTCGACTTCTTCAAAATGAACTTCTACACAATTTCTACAAAGTCATTTCTTGCATATGAAATCTTCTACTCTAAAAGTACAATAAATAAATAATCCTTTTTGTTATCATCAAAACTAAGTAAGAGAAAACCTAACATATAAGTTTTAGTTAAGATTGATGACAGTAAGTCCTAGTAATAACTAAGCTTTTAGGCACACCATATAAATATATATTACAGTCTATGAAGATATTTTCTTAAAAATAATTTTTTAAATTTTTACTTAATTTTTAAGCCTTAAAATCATAAATAAAAGTTAATTTTTAGGCTTACTTTGTGATGTAATGTTAAATTGATAAAAAATTCTAATTTAGGATATATTTTGGCATCTTGAAATATTAGCTAATAATGAGAGATGATAATTTTAGTGTTGGAGATGTTAGATATGTGCATTATGTGTAATTATGTAATAATGGGTAATATATGAAGTTGGATGATTAAATTAGTGAAAAACATTAGGTTAAATTAATAATATTATAATATTAGAAGAATAATATAAATCTTATTTGTAATGTAAATTTAGGTAATTATGTAAAAAAAATATAAGTTATTCCAATATCAAAAGCAAATTCGATAGTTAAATTAAGAGTATAGTATACTGTATAGAGTAAAATACTAGTTATGAACTAAATAGCTAAATAGGAGATTTAGAATCCCTAATTGTAGTTAGATAAATTTCATATATTGGTTTGAAAGGAGTTCTTAGGGTTTATGAATAAAAACTACAATTAGAAGCTGAATTAAAACCTAATTCAAAAATTGAATTAGAAACTCGTTTAAGATTAGTTCTGTTGATGGGTATTGTTAGGATAATTATTATGTGGGCTTATGTTAGTAGGCCCAATATCAAAGCCCGATCTAATGACCTAATTTACAAACAATCTCCATTGACTCGCTATAAATATCAACTAAGACCCTAAGTAAAGGGACTCTCTTCTCCATTCCTTCACTCTTACAATCATTGAATAATATTTACTCTCATAATAAGAGGGCTAACTTAGGCATCAGAGTGACTACAGCAGAACACAAGTGTTCGTATACCAAAACGAAAATCACCCGTCAATAACCAGTGTCGATGGGAACGTGTAATGATGGCCATGATTCCCAATGTTATTTTGAGAAAAATCTCCCAATGGGATGTTCTTTCTTAGGATGTTCTTCCTTAGGATGAATTTATTTACATTTGTTTTGTAATTACGAGAAGTGACTGAAATTTCTCTCATAAAGTGTCACCTACTTCCGAGGAAATGCAATACACTACCGCAATTGCCGATTACTTTTTAAAGACATGTTACAGGATGTTGGCTTGGATGGGGGTGGAAATTTCCAAACCTAACTTCTCTCTTCGGCATCAACCTTTTTATTCTCCATGTTAGCATGGTTGTTGGTGTTTGATGAGAATCGCTGGATTCTTTGAGCAAGTGGTCATTGAGTTTCCCATCATCTGTTTGTACCGCGAAAGTTGAAAACTACCTTGGTTAACCACCATTATGCACCCATTTCTGCAAAATGCATGACGTTGAGAAAGGAAAAGGGTACGATGGTTTTTTTCGTACGAAAGGGTAACCACCACAGTTTGATTTTTAATGGTTGGTCACTGTCTTCTTTCTGGGAATTTATATACTTGAATGATTGCTATTTCATCTTTTTGTGGCTTTTAACGGCCGCTGCCCAGTTTGTTATTGCAACTTCATGTGTTGCTTAATTTTCTTTAACTATCAAAACTGAGCATGTTATGTAGCCTACACCTTGTGATTGTAAATCACATACAAAGACGAATGCTAAGAAATGTGGTTGAAGCACTCTAAGCGCCAATAATTGGATTTACCATGGTGCCGACCTACTGTCTATAAGTTACTCTCTACAAGTTGCTTCCTCTACTTCGACTCCATAAGCATATACAATCAAAGAAATCATCATCGAAACCTCCATTTATCCAAAATCAATCGTTCGAGGAATCAAATCATGAGTAATTCTCAAAGGGGACTAAGCGACAAAGCTAAATTATAACTCATGCCGAGAACTTATGTTTCGCACATGCTGAGCTAAAGTATACAAATCATAAATCTTCCAGAGCAAACTTGTGCCGAGTTGTACTTATACGTGATTGCAGCAACGAGACAAAACTCCGACCTGAGTTGGAGATTGTATCAGCTCCTTCTAAGTCTCGCGATTGCACCAAAGCAACCTTGGGGAGACCTCACTTTCCACCGTCATGCGGCTTGGCGATGCTGAGTTAATTAATACGGATTACCTTGTCGACTCGATACTTGAGTTTACGCCGAATATATCGAGATGCATTGATGCTGATTAATTTTCCAGTTGTAACAATGGCCAAGAAGCCGAGTTTTTCCGAGTCGTCAAGTCGAGCTTTTCTATCGGCCTACAAGCATCCGAGAGGCCGAGATTACATAAAATGCAAGTTGAACTTCATGCCGAGTGGCTGAGAAATTTGGCTGAACAACTCTGGCCGACACTTTAACATCCAAGAAAGAGGCAAACCAATTGAAAGTCACAAGGGATGCACGTCCAACAATAATAGCTAAAGACCAAACGAAAACCAACCTCTTCGTGCGTCCAACGTGATCAACCTGAACAACATGCAGAATAATGGTAGAGCTGCCTTCACACGTCCAAGCAGCTCTAACACGACTTAGTAAATGCCCTCCACGAATTGTAGAGCCGAGCTGACTTACTTTTCTGTCCAAGCTGATCAATCCTAAGACTTCTACGATAACACACTTACATCTCATCGTGCTGAGGATTTTCCAATGGTGCTAAGTTAGAACAACACTAAGTTGCCGAGAGACATTGTGCTGAGAAGTTTTGGCCTAGCGGTCCACTTCATGAAAGTGAGTCCTGTGCCAAATTGCTGAGAAGCATTTGCCAAGCTGTTGACTTCCAAAAGGAAACTCTAAGCCTTGTGCCGAATTGCCGAGAAACTTTAGTAACCAAACTAAATTCATAGTAGCCGAGGACCCGTATTTTGCAAATTGTTCGAACTATCCATGGCACAGTAGTAGGTAACCAATTTGTATGCAACCGAGACGAATTTGGTATCCCCATGCCAAGCAATTACCGCTCTTTGCAACGAGCAATCAGACTTTCTAAGAGTTCGCATTAGAAAATTTTAGTTGGAATTCAAAATGTCTCGGCCTTCCATGGCCGAGCAATCCACATGCCCAGCAAGATTTTCTAAGAGTCCGCATTAGCAAGTCCTACTAAGCTATCGGAATATCAAGTTGAAGTTTCTGATCTATCTATTTACCAAAGTAAATTTGAGTTCAATCGTTGAAGCTATATGCCGAGACCTCACTTTTCAAGTGGACCATAGCAACTCAAAACAGAGCATAAAGAGAAAAGGAACACTGTGACTCAGGCTTAGTTAAGTGATTGATGAATAACTCCAAAAGTCGAGTAAGTGCCTCCTGAGCTCGATGAGCCTGAGGACACTTGTCGTAAATTCCAGTATAAGTTGATGGAAAACTGATCCATATCATATACAATGACCATTTCATGTGACTTTTACTGTCTAAAATGAGCTCACATAACTTCGAGAGCCCTACTTACACATCAATTCACATTGATGAAAGATAAGTAAAACCTCTCTATTATCATTTCTAAATCATTCGATTGTTCATTTTTATGATATTGTTTTATGTTGTGCTATGCGTCAACTAATTAAAGGTGTTCACACTTGATTCATGCACAATATATTATTTATCTATCTAATGCTCCAATGAGAACTCAAAGACGGACTGGGGTTAAAGAAGCACCCTCAATTTTTAGCCCACACAAAGTATAACTTGCTAATGGGCTACTCCTGAATAGTTCTAAGCCCTACACAGTATAGATGACGAGCAAATCACAAAGCATCAATTCTTAGGTCCTATACTTTAATAGACTAGAAGCCAGTAAGCCTATCTTGTGACTTAGCACGAGTCATGTCTAACTCGGACAACCTGCATGCTTCCCCAACTGTTTTGGGCGCTCTAACCTCTTTAGGCCCTCTCCTCTTCTAGTGCTTTGGCCTCCTCAGGCCTCGCCTCTTTAGGCACTTTGGCCTTTTCAAGCCCTTACCTCTATAGGCCCTTGCCTCTTAAGGCACTCTCACCTCTTAGGCACTTTGGCCTCCTTTGGCCTTCGCCTTTGCAGGTGCTTTGGCCTCTTCAAGCCTTTGCCTCTTAAGGTGCCCTTGCCTCTGCAGGCGCTTTGGCCTCTGCAGGCGCTTTGGCCTCTACAAGCCTTTTCCTTTTTAGGTGCCTTCGCCTCTTCAAGTACTTTAGCCTCCTCAAAGCCTTGCCTCTACAGGCGTTGTGGACTCTTCGAGCGGTCTCATCTCTTTGAGTGCTCTTACCTCTTCGGGCGCCCTCGCCTATTCGGGCACCTTTGCCTCTTTGGGCACTCTTGCCTATTCGGGCACCTTTGCTTCTTCATGCACTCTAACCTCTTTAGGCCAAGATTGTAAACCTTTCTAGAAATTTCATAAAATCAACCTCCTTAAATACTTTCTTTTTCAACTTTGTCACCAAAGAGAATGGGGGGTGGGTAAGTATCAATAGGCATTTTTAGGATAATTATTATGTGGGCTTATATTAGTAGGCCCAATATCTAAGCTTGATCTAATGACCCAGTCTAAAAACAATCTCCATCGACTCACTATAAATACTAGCCAATACCTTAGGTAAGAGAACCTTCTTCTCCATTCTTCCACTTTCACAATCATTGAACAATTTTTACTCTTATGTTGTAGGTGTTCGTATATCGGAACGAGAATCACCCATCAACAAGTTCGATAATAAGTAATATAAAACTAGGATAATTAAGTTAAACTATGATTTGAAGTTTATATGTGTAATAAGGGTATAAATACTAAAGGGTATAAATATAGGAGGAAGCAATAGGATTCAACCTTACATAAAGTTTGAGTGAGCAAATTAAGGATTTCAGGCAAGTTGAGATCAATATATTACTATATTTTAGAGTACTGTATTATGGTACTTAGAGGCTTAGGATTATATTTGTTTATACTTGTAGGTAGATGCTTGTGTGTCTCTGACCAAATAGTAACACCTTTAAAAAGGATAGTAATGTAGCATAATAGTCTCTTCTTTAACTTTAGTCAAACTAAGTAACAAGAGAGAAGGTCATGGTAAGGATGAAGACAGTGGTTCGAAGGATAGTCATGAGAGTAGTGATGCCTCCATTGCACAAATTTGGGTTTGGTTGTAAGCTATTACATATGTATTAAAACTTCTCAGATTGGAATTAAAGCAGGTGAAATTTCTATAGTTTTACTACTCACTGGACAACATTGTGTGATGGCCTTTGCACATTGCATTGCATTTAATTGTTTGAGACTCTTGTTTATATTTGTTATATAGTCTTATATCTCCATCTCTACTTACTGAGCTATTGGTTGCTCACATCCTTGTAGATCTTCTTAGAGGTGTTGACTAAAATGTTGCATTATAACTATCCAGTAATTAGTACCCTTTTGAAGATTTTTGGGGGAGTGAGGATTAAACTAGAGAATCAACAGTGTTTTACAGAGTTTTTGTTAGCAACCCTTAGACATGTAGGTTGATCATGTAATAGTTTACTTATTAGATTACTATGTTGTGTAAATATCTTCTAGGATCATAAGATAATATATATATATATATGACTTAAGGTTCTGTATGTAATTTTATCAATAATCTTATATAAACTATTTACTTTAAAGTAAGTAATCATGGATGACTTGTGTAAATCACATTTATGATAGTGATTGAGACGTTAGTTACTATCTAGTGTGCTTAGGAGCTCAGTTATCATTAGAACTTACTAAGGCGGATTTGAATTGAAATGGGTCATTCGAGATATTGAAGAAAATTAGAGAGAAATAGTCCACAATCGAACAAGAGTAGCTGACATGAAGTTGCTTAGAGGATATGACTTACCAACGAACACAACACGACTTGACACCACACTTGATATGACGCATAAGTTGATGTCAAGGTCCATCCACCACTAATCTTGAGCTACTCGGCAAGATTAGATAAGAGTGTGTGAAATATGGACTTGGTGAGGGTTATCTCACAAGAATAGAATATTCAATATTAAAATGTAAGTTATCTTTTAGCTTACAAAAGAAAAGGACTATTTATAGTAAATCCTTAGAGCAGTATTACCAATAATGAAATTACAAGAAAGTATGAACAAAAAAGGGATTCTTAATACATACCAAAAAGGGTTAAAAGGACAAAAGACCAAAAATGGAAATGTAGTACAATGTCAGACGAGGTGAACAGGTGGCAGTGCAACATTGGTCTTATACGAATATTTTCTGAGCACAGCAGGCAAGAGGGGTTAAAATGTTGCGGCAATAAAAGGGCTGGGATAAGAGGGATGGTGGCATGCCGAGAGAAAACTATTTGGCTGTTTAAGTGAGTCTCTTGTCATTCGGTAAGAACTTCTTGGCAATGGTTGGTTGGATTACTCGGCATAAGGTCTTCGGCAAGGGAATGGTTAACATCATCACTATCGAAGTGTACAGATCAATGTATGACAATTAGGGGAACTCAAGGAGTTCAGCCATATTCTTTTGGCGTAAACTTTTTCGTCATCAGTTGGTTGCTAAGAGAGAATTCATGGGGTGAGGGATTAGAGTCCTCAGAGCCGTGTGCAAGTAATGGGATTGTTGTTTAGTAGTTCATCAGTTCCCCGGGATTATTGAAGATTTTCCCTTAAATCTTGGTCTTCGTCATCTTCAGGCACATATGGGTTAAGTTGGTGACTTGAATGTGGCAGACATGTCGAGATCTTCTGGTAGCTCAATCTTGTAGGCATTATCATTAATGTGCCTTAGGATCCTATAGGGGCCATCCGCTTTGGGAGATAGTTTGCTCATCCTCTTACTAGGGAAGTGTTCCTTGCTAAGATAGATCCAAATAAGGTCCCTAGGGGTATAAACAATTTGTTTCCTTCTACGGCTTCTTACTTCCTTCTGTCAGGCTACAATTTTGGCTACTTGCTCGACAATTCTTTGATGTAACTTGTGAAATTCCTCGACATGCTGTAAGCCGGATTGACTTTCCCCTTATGTAGTCGAACTATTAACTAAGTCCAAGGGTAGGTTCGGGTTAAGTCTATAAACAACCTCAAAGGGTGATGTCCTAGTGGAGCTGTGAGTGGAGTGATTGTAGGCAAATTCAATGATGGGTAAGCATAAATCCCAGTCACGAGAGTTCGTTCTAATAGTGGTGCATAAGAGATTACCGACGGTTTTTTTAACTACTTCGGTTTGGCCATCTATTTAAGGGTGGCAAGAGGTACTGAGCAGGAGCTTAGTGTCGAGTTTCCTCCATAAGGTCTTTTAAAAGAAGCTCGTGAATTTGGAATCACGGTTGGATATAATACTCCTTGGCACTCTATGCAGTCGCACAATTTCTTACAAAAAGAGGTTAGCGATGAATAAAGCATCATTAGTTTTGTGGCAGGGAATGAAGTGGCCTATCTTGCTGAACTAATCGACCACCACCATGATCGAATCGTGTCTTTTCAACGTGTGGGGATGGCCGAGCATGAAATCTATGCTTAGATCAGTTTACGATCGCTCGGGAATTGGTAGGGGTGTATACTCTCCATAGGGTTCTCTCTTCCCTTTTGCATACTTACACACCTTACACCTCTTTAGTATTTGGTGCACATCCCTCATCATCTCAGGCTAGTAAAAGTGCTCTTTCAATATCTTAATCATCCTTGATGGGAATCAGCCTCCAACCACATCTAAGCTGAGGCCTATTGATGCTTACTGAGGCCAAACTGTAGCCAGAAGGATGAGAGGAAAGAAGATGAACACTTAGCATTAGGTCTGTCGTCAGTCAGAGTGCCGAGAGATCACACAGCCGAGTAATCAAAACCAAAGAATCACTCGACACATCAGAAAGAGACTCGTGCCGACTGATTTTATGACTCAGTAATTGTGGGCTAACCTCTCTAGTATCTTGGCCAAAACATGCAAGACATCGAAGACCCCTTCTTAGACCTAAAGAACTAATTGTTGACCCCATTTGATTTGGATACTATTCCACCTAGGACATGCCAAGTCCTGTAAAACACAGTTTTGTATTCTTATATATCTTTTCCTTCATTTTATTTATGGGCCCAATTCTTTAGGGTTTAAGGCCTTATACATTATTTATAGTTTTGCTACTAGGGTTTAGGACTTGCTATAAATGGCAACATTTGTACAGATACAAACGGATGGATATATAGAAATATATACAAAGAGTGAAACTTTCCTCTTTCGAGTAAGGTTATACTTGAGTTAGTATTTACCGGATTATTGAGTGTTAATCATACTCTTTAGTTGTCCCTACGTTTTTATCAATCTTGTTCTCAAATTGTGGTGAACCCCTTCATTTGAACCAGTTAGTGAGTTGCATCTAACCTTCATTTGAAACCCTGAGCAACATTTAGTGTTCGTAAGTTGTATCGAACTCTATTTCGAGCTCAAACCTATAATCGTATTTGTATCTTGGTGAGTTATATCCATTCGCATTCACCATAAAAAACCTTCCTGTTCTTCGTACCCATCTTCTTTTGAATACCCATTCCTGTTCTTTTGTTCTAAATTCGCTTACCTTTCTCCATCTTCTTTTTCTCGGCATAGGTTGGTGTACTTAGGAGCTCATTTATCATTAGGACTTATCGAGGTAGATTTGAATTAAAATGGGTCCTCTGAGATATCAAAGAAAATTAAAGAAAAATGGTCTACAACCAAACAAAAGTAGCTGACATGAAGCTACTCGAAGGATGTAACTCACCAATGAACACAACATGACTTAACACCACACTTGATATGATGCACAAGTTAATGTCAAGGTCTACCTGCCACTAATCTTAAGTTACTTGGCAAGATTAGATAAGAGTGTGTGAAATATAGACTTGGAGAGGGTTGTCTCACAAAAATAGAATATTCAGCATTAAAATGTAAGTTATCTTCCAACTTACAAAAGAAAAGGATTATTTATAGTAAGTCTCTAGGGTAACATTACCAATAATAAAATTACAAGAAAGTATATACAAAAGGGGATTCTTAGTACATACCAAAAAGGGTAAAAAGGACAAAAGACCAAAAATGGAAAAGTAGTACAATGTCAGATGAGGTCGACAGGTGGCAGTGCAACATTAGTCCCATATGAATATTCTTTAAGCACAGCAGGCGATAAGGGTCAAAATGTTACGGCAATAAAGGGGCCGGGATGAGAGGGATGGTGGCATGTCAAGAGAAAACTATTTGGCTGTTTAAGTGAATCTCTCATCACTCAGCAATGGTTGGTTAGATTACTCGGCATAGGGTCCTCAGCATGGCAATGGTCAACATCATCACTACTGAGTATATAGATCAATATATGACAATTAGGGGAGCTCAAAGAGTTTAGCCACATTTTTTCGGCGTAAAATTTCTTCTCATTAGTAGGTTGCTAAGAGAGAATTCGTTAGGTGAGGGATTGGAGTTCTTGAAGCCATGTGCAAGTAACGGGACTATTGGTCGGTAGTTCATCACTATCTTAGGTGGGTTTACACGGCGAGATTATTGCAACTTTACCATTTAAGGGCGTAACAATTCTTAGTTGGTATCAGAGCATCATTCTTGTAAACTTGCTTTAAAGTGTCATAATTAAAAGAAGTAGAAATCATAAGAATATGGTGAGAGTAAGTAGTATTAGGTGGGCGATAAAAGGTTGTACTATGCATTCTAAAGTAAAAGTAATTATAATACTTAGTAGTGTGTTGAAAGTTGACTAATCCTAAGTCTAATTATAGGGTCGTAAAGGTTAGTTGATAATCAATTAGATACAGTTTAAATGGAATGGAGAGGAGTCTCCTATTGTCTATCAGGTTAAGATGTAGCGACTATTATTAGAGATGGCTGACTGGGATATGTTTAGAATGGTAGATGAGATTATTGGTAAGTTTATTGATGGAATGAGTTATACTTGACAAGCTATGTGGGTGTTAATGGAGATAAACCTAGGACTTCAATATAATAGGTATACTATAATAACAACCTTTGAGTAGAGTTGGTTGGATAGGGAAGGAATCATAGCTTTAATGATGCTAGTGAGATATTTCCTAGCTAGATCAGAAGAAGAGAGTCCCTATCTTGCTAGTATCACCCATATACCTATTAGTCTATCATATATTCCCAGGCACTATACTTTAGGGATTATTGATTAGTTTCAATATTTCTCTGAACCAACTGGAGTGGGTATAGAGATAGCATTAGCACTTAATGAAACAAACCCTAAGCCTATGATGCCAAAACCACCATGGGAAAACCAACAACTAGCGGAACCACAAGAGGTAGCCCGGTCAGATATATAGAGTAATCATCTTGAAAATGGGGTTAATGTTGAGGAGGATCTTGAAGACGAAGAACCTGAAGAAGAAGAACTTGAAGAGGAGGAATAGGAGAGAGAGAGAGATATTGAGGGTGAATCTAGTTAGGACATGCATGCTCTAGTCATGTAAGCTATAGTTGGTGTTGATATAGATGGAATAGAAAATGGTATAGAAGGGTAGTTAGAGGTAGATCTAGTACAAGATGAAGAAGTAGAGCATGAGGTAATGGGAAATGGCTATGTTGATGAGTTTGAGGATGATGAAATATATAAGGTGATTCCAATTCCCGAAAGTCTTGAAGTAATATCAATAAGATTTGAATCTACAAGTGAAGAAGAAGATAATATAGTAGGTAGACATATAAAGTGGATTCCTTTTGATTAGATGACTACCACAAATAGTTTTGATGAGGATTAGTTTTGATGAGGATTAGTTTCAATTAACTGACTTATTTTTGCTAGATCCTTAAGTGTGATCTAGTAGCATTTTTTGCTGAATCTAATGTATATTTTGATCTTTTGATGTATTTTGTAGCTCTTAAATCTTGTATAGTACTGCAAATAGTCTATGTAATATGATCAAATGTAATCTTAGTGATCAATAATGTAAATTTTTATGATGTACAGTTATAAATATTGAGTCTGTATAAGTTAATGTAAATAGTTATGTACTTAAGTTGTAAATCTTATGTGTGTACTCAAAGGTTTATCAAGTTGTACATTTTATTTTCTAGAGTTGTAATTAGCTACAATGATGTAAAGCAAGAATCAAGTTAATAGTGAAAGTTATATATATTGTGCATATTGACTGAAATGATATCATTATTATTATTTTATATAAGTACAAATCACAAGAACTCAGCAATTTGTGAAATATTTATAGAAATAAGAATTAGACGACTTATTAATAGATATGTATGTAGGTTTTGTAAATTAAAAATATTAAATGAGTAATAGTTGAAACTAGAGGTAGAAGTCACAATGGAAGGACCGAAGGAAATCAAAACCCTCCATTACGAGTATCATGACATAGAGGTAGGCATTGAGCCGGCCTAGCCATGAACCGGCCTAAAATTACTGTTCATTGGTTCGCCTTAATGCCCTTATATATAATGATCTCACTAATTGTTGATCTCCTTTGCATACACTGACTCTCATAGGAGTGGGGAATTTGGCCTTGAGGTGAGCAGTGGAAGAGATAATGTCGAATAAGCGTTGACACAGCTATCCCATGATCATATTATATGAGGACCAACATTTGAAAACAAGCAAGTCCACTTTGTCTTTCGTAACATGCTCGTCATCTCTAATTTGGATTGATAAAGAAATTACTTAGGTTACCCAGACAGGTTGATTGTTGAAGGTATACAAATCATAGCTGTAGGATCTCAAGTGTGCTTTGATCTTTGGTCTCATCTAATAAAAATTATGTTGAAAAATAATGTCTACTAAACTTCCAGTGTCAACAAGAATTTTCTTGATCTCGAAGTTGGCAATTTTCGCTCTAAGCACAAGTATGTAATCATTCAACCTTTGAATACCTTCAAAATCTTCTTTTGTAAAAGAAATCGCATTTTTTATTTTGACCTTCTTGCCCTGGATGTTGCAAACATAACTAATGGCATTAGTCGAACTTAAAGAGTTTGATTGGCCTATAGTAGAAGGTTTATCGATAGTAGTGTTGATTATTTCATTAGGTGCTCTAATGGTGTTCTCATCTCTTGCATCTTTCCCAACAATAGCTGGTCAAGTAACATTCTCCTAGTCTTTTCATCTCCTTTGAGATGGTTGCTCAATATTCTCGGTATCATGAGCTAGAAACTTACATAAGTGCCTTCATTGAGTGGCATCCTTAATTGTGTTCTTAAATTGGATGCATTCATCAATGTTATGGCTTTTATCGCGATGGAAACCATAGTACTTGTTGAAATTTTACCTTGAAGGGTTTCCTTTCATCCTCTTTAGCTACTGCAACACGCCTCTTTGTCCATGTACTTCCATTAATATGTTTGAAATTGGACGATTGACTGGTGTGTAGACAGAATATGTTGGAATTTGTAGCCTTTTTTTCTTAGAGTTAGGACATTAATCATCATTTGTTTTGAGCCAATCTTTCGTACCTTTCCTCTTGTCACTTTTACTATCTCCTCTATTTTGATTAACCTCTCGTTGAGTCTTTATATGGTCCTCTTGTTAGAGGAAAGATGTGGCTTTAGCTTTGAACTAGGCAAAAGTTCTCAGCTTATTCTTGATGAGAGACTTAAAAAAGTTTTCATAAGGCTTAACACCATCAATAACGCATTGAAAGCTACACTCATGTCCAGTTTTGAAATTTGGACCATCTTAGCCATACACCTGATCAGATAATCTCTAATATATTCATCTGATCTTTGCTTTATTTTATTATACACTAAAGAATCCTTAACAAGAAGCTTACTTGTAAGGAAGTGTTGAAGGAATACTTCTACTAGGTCCTCAAAACATGAAATAGTGTTCAACTTCAGGTTTTTAAACCATGTACTTGCCGCATTCCTCAGTGTTGAGGGTAAAGCTTGGTAGGCTACGATATCAATCAAGCTGTACAACTTGGCAAAAGTGTAGTAGTACTCTAAATGATCTTCAGGATCTCTCGTCCCATCATAGGTTTTAAATTGCAGCAACTTAATATGCCATGGTATAACCTCCTCCAAAATCTCTAGGATGAAAGAGCTCTTCTTAATTTGAAACTATTTACTCGTTGTAGTAGAGGTGTTAACATGAGAGGGTCCATCATGGTACACTTGTTGTAGTTGCTTACCTTTGTCATTTTTTTTTCGCTAAGGGCCAAAGGTCCCATTGTAACTTCAGCTTGCTTTCCGGCATTTCCGGTGAATAGATTGAGTCTTTGTTGTTCTTGGCATTATGATCGGCGTATTCTTTGTTTGGACTTAAGTGGGCATTACCACGAAGAAGAT
This sequence comes from Lumnitzera littorea, assembly GCA_024138015.1. Classification (NCBI taxonomy): domain Eukaryota; kingdom Viridiplantae; phylum Streptophyta; class Magnoliopsida; order Myrtales; family Combretaceae; genus Lumnitzera; species Lumnitzera littorea. Next base: position 77,481,549 of record JAMXBB010000004.1, on the reverse strand, counting down.
CAAGGATCTTTTCATGTTTTTTACTTAATTCTTGGTTTTCTTTAGCCAAGTTAAAGCAAAGTTACTCCAGCTTAACCAAACGTTGCTTGTTAGTGTGCTTACTTCCCCCTTTAAGGTGGTGGGATGAAGTACCAGCTCCTATACTTTTAGTTAATTTTGTCTTAATCATGTGAATGGGTAAGAAAAAATAGACAACGCTAAATGTTGTTGTGTGGTTTTTGGATAGTTTCCTTTCTCTAAAGTATGAAGAACTAAAGGTTACTGAGGCTAATCCGATATGGCCACTCTGATGCTTAAGTCAATAAATGAATTTAGTGAGAAAATAAAGTGAGTAGTTATTGGGTCTTAGATTGTTATTGCAATGCTTTTTGTTCCATATTTATAGGTGAACGCTGTGTGTCTAAAATAACAGCTAATCACATGATTATTGGGGACACGTAGAGACCTTTCAACCAAGTACATTCCTCAAATGTAGGAATAGTGGGTAGCTTTGTACAATAACCATTCTAAGTGATAATTGTTCATGCCACTTTCCTCAAATTCAAATTAGATATGGACTTATGTTAATCGACGTTAGCCAAGAAGTAAGTTACTTGGCATGTCACTAGCTGAGTGGACGAGTGAATGAAATTCAACTATTAACAAGGATGGCATTGTTAAGTGCTAGAAATGTGGAGCAAATCATCTTCCTAGACAATGTGCGTAGCATAGGGGAAAGTGTTTTATATGTGGTGATCAAAACCATGTAATGAAAGCTTGCCCCAGAAGGAAACTAGTGAAGTGTAACAAATGTGGTAAGAGTATGCTTTTCTCCAGGTATTGTCCACAATTTAGACAAGGAGCTGGAAGGACTAGAGATTTTGGTAACACGACTACACTTGCAAGTGTTTTTGCTATAAAGGATATGGAAAATGAGGAGGATGAAGATTTTGTTGATTGGATAGAGGAGTATTATTATGATGATACTGACGAAATTATGGGAGCTGAAGAAGAAATTGATGAAGGACTTATGATAGGTATGTACTCGGACTATTTATTTTGATGATAATTCAAGTGTAAATTAAATTTAGATACATATCTTGAGATTTATGAATACAAGTTTAGTTAGTAATCATAATATTAGTATATTCCAAGAGATGTACTTATAAATGGACAACCTGCTTTAGCATCATTTGGTACTGGTGCATCTCATTCTTTCATAAGTGAGAAGTTTGTGAATGAGAAGGGGATTGTAATTAAAATTAATATGACTTATAGAGTTAGAATACCTCCTAAGGAGAAAGTAACGACTTAAGAAGTGATAGACAATAGTCGAATTAAAATTCAAGAGAAGGAGTACCTTATAAGTCTCGTAATATTACCTTTACAACGATACGATATAATTGTGAAAATAGATTGATTTTCTAAGCATAAAGCAAATATGGAATGTAGTAGTGAAACTATTATTCTATGTGAGACCTTGCAAAACTTACAATTAGGATCTTACGCTTAGATGTAGGGTAATCACAGGAGCTATCGAGTTAAGAAAAGGGTAAGCTTCGTGCTCTAATAAATGGGTCTCAAGCATCTAGCTCTAGTGCACTCAAGAAAGTAGTCTAGTCGAGCTAATGTTCTATGACTTAGCTAACTACTACTACTACTACCAATAATAATAAATGAATAAATAAATAAGTAAATAAATAGAAGAGCAAACAATATATAAATATGTATATATATAATAAACAAAGTGACCCTACAAGTGTAGATTTTGTAAATATAATAGCAAAATAATAAAATAGCTAAAAAGCTAATTTGTAACACAACATCTGTTATTTATTGGAAGTATGCAAGACAAGTTCTAACATTTAATGTGCCCTTAGAGATAAATTATATGGACAACGGTTTAAAATCCATACATATACGTAGGTGTAGAATGATGTTGTTCGCTTGAATATAGGCCCCTACTTTGTAATGGAATGAGAAAAGCTAGTATTAACAATGTCATGAATTTGGATATAAAAAATTTAATAACAAAGTATTAATACAACTTACAAGAATTAGCTAAGTTATATTATTCGCTGTTTGTTTGATATGTGTAATTTGAGTCTCGACAATTAACAAGCTCTTAAGGAAAGGAAAGTTCAAGTTTCATTGCGAACATAGATTTTAGAAAATTGATTAATAAAATATTAATGTAGTTAACAAGTTAAGTATATTAATATGTGCGAATAGTGAAATTTGAGTTTTCGAAACTAACAAGAGCATAAAAATAAATTATTCAAATAATAAATTAATAGATGACACAAGATAATATTTAAGAGATAATATATACTTGTGAATATACGTAACAAAGGAAATGTGTACTTATAGACTAGTAAGCTCTAAAATATAAGTAAATTATATATAATATATAGTATATAATCTATGCAAATGATATATCTAAACAAAAAATGGACTAGAAGAATAGAGAAACTAATCGCAAACACTAGCTAAACCGTAGGTAAATATATATATATATATATATATATATATAGGTATACATAAATATATATGTATATGTTGTAGGAAATTACTAAATATAAGTGATGTTGACCATTAAATTGGGAAAGTTCGAGGCAATCCAAAGTGAACTATTCTGCAATAAAGAGCTGTATGATGGCAGCGTACTCCCAACGATTAATACATTTTAATTTAATGAATATTATAGAATAATATATGTCACAAATGCATGGTTAACATCTAGAAAGTTCTCTATACTTGTCAAAGAAGTGGAAAATTTCCACATGCAGCCATCTAAGTTTCTGATTGCCAAAAGCATAAAACCTAAACTAAAACTAAGAGGAAAAAGAAAATTCAAACCACAAACGAGGAAGGGAGCAGAATATAGGTGATTTCAAAACTTGTCCTACTGATTGGCAGTCGTACAGAAGAGGGAAAAAAAAAATTCCTTCACGACAAGCCATCTCACTACTGGTGGAAGCCAAGTTGCCGGAGATGATGGAGTTGCGTATCCACTTTCTCATTAGTCGAACAACTTAAGGAGTAAATGACAATTCAGAAACACAAGGTATGATTATTCCAACACAATTATGACATGGTGACTATGAATTTTCATTCTATGCGTGCTTTGTATTTATTTTATGATTATTGGTAGGTTGGTTACGTGATAATCTATCAAGTGTCATTCAAAAATGTAATTCCATCCAGAGCTTAGACTATTAAGAACATAAACTATTCAAACAATGTATTTGATTTCAAGAAAATGAAGTCTGACATTTGTTTCTAATAAAATGCCACAATTCCATTAGTGTATGTCTATATATGTAAACAAATACACTTGTAAATTGAGTTTAGTTTGATAGTGTTATGGTTGAAATGCGAAAGTACTAATAGTACATTTTATAAATTTAGTTATGTTAATCATGGGCTCAATATTACTTGTCTGTGGAATGGATTAGTCAGGAAATTCAAATTTGTCCACAGGATGTTAATAATCATAAAAAGAAGAGAAGAAGAAGAAGAAATGAAACTAAACCCCTTGCTAATTAATCTTGAAACATAATGGAAGATAACCTAAAATCATAATCATTTTTATCAAAGATTCCTCTTAGCTTTCAAATAAAGAATGATGGTGTGGACTTGCTAAGTATGTAATCATAGTGAGACAGAAAAAAAAATTACAATATTAGAAATTGATCCTAAATTTGTGATCAAGCTTACCGACTTATTTTTAGGATTTAGTACAAGTATTTTAACTAGGCAGAGCCATGTACTTTCCTTTCCATTTTATAAGTTTTTTAGCAAAAATAATAATCATTTACTACTTTAGGTACTTAAGTTTCTTTAATGCCTCCATTTTTACTTGAATCAAAATAATTAATGTACCTCTCTCTCTCTCTCTCTCTCTATATATATATATATGTTATCACATGGCAAAACTTATATATCTAAGGGATACTTAATAGTTTTTTTTTTCTCTATCTATATGTATTGGTCACGCTTGTATAATGTGTATTATATATATATATAAAATATTATGCCTATGAATCACGATGACATGTTCATTCCTGTTGATATGTTAGTAATAACCACCATAAAATTCTAACGGTTAGGTAGCTATTCAATACAAATAATAAATACTAATTAAAATAATTAACTAGGCAAAGCCGTGTTCCTTTCTATTTTAGATGTTTTCTAGCAAAAATAATCATCATTTACTACTTTAAGGTACTTAAGTTTCTTTAATGCCTCCATTTTTACTTGAATCGAAATAATTAATATACCTATATATATATATATATATATATATGTTATCACATGTTAAAACTTATATTTCTATATAAAGGGATACTTAGTAGTTTTTTTTTTTTTTTGTTCTATCTATATGTATTGGCCATGTCAGTATAATATGTATTATATATATATAGATAGATAGTAGTATGCTTATGAATCACGACTACATGTTCATCTTTATTGACATGTTATTAATAATCACCACAAAATTCCAACAGTTAGGAAACTATTAAATACAAATAATAGATATTAGTTAAAATAATTAGGTAAGTGAGACAAAATTCTAACCACCTTCATATTAAGTAAAATTCCTTTTAGAAAAAAGAAGAAGTAAATAATAATAAATAAAATAAAATTCCTTAAGGCTTTTGTTAGGAATAGTGAATGGATTTATTGAATATTGCCAATAAGTAAACATCACGGTGATTTGGACAGATGCACCTACAAATTTGTGTCTATTAAAGATAGTTAAAATCACACCAACAAATTTGTATGCATATATATAGAAGTATATATTCTCCTATTATACTTTAATATATATGTTCATATGTTAGGTTTATATATATGAATATTTTTCTTAAAATATACTATAAGATACATAGAGGTATTTTTATACGTAAATTTAAACACCAAGTTATATATATTTGAATGACAAAAACATTTTCTGGCAACATAAACTATTAGAATAAATTAGATAAACCATAACAATTTCATAAGCTCTACAAAATCATAAAGCTTTGTTATGCTTTATAGGGATTTTGTACAAACAAGATCACTAAGTAGCCACTTCTTCAAGGAAACATAGCACATGTAAGTGAGATCAATGCTTAATAACATTTTAGAGTATTATTTCAGAATATCTAGGAACTTTGGTATGTATTTGCTTATGATTGTAATTAACTATTTGTGTGTATGCAATGCTTATATTTGAATTTCGATTTGCTGTGATGGGAGCTAAGCTCTATGTTATGATTGTTTTATGAATATTATTATACTTGAATTATTTAAGCTTGGTTGATCACCCTAAAAATGAACTAATTTAAACTCGGCTTAATATTTGACTTGACATGTATCGCAACCCACTAGGGATAACAGTTAGGATTCTTAGGCTAAACACAGACTCCTTTCGATAAGGATAGTTGAAATGGTTTTTTCCTTACCTTAATTAAACTAAGTGATAGGAGAGAAAGTCGTGGTAAAGTTGGAGGCCGTAGTTCACAAGTGGTTGTGGGTGGAGGGTATTCTCCATTGAACAAGCCTTGGTTTAGTTCTGATTTACAAGTATGTGGCATTAAACTCCTCAACCTAGATTAGAGCAGATGCAATTTCTCTGATCTCACAACGAACAAGATAATGTCGCACGATAATATTTGTTTGTACATGCATTACACCTAACTAATTTGGTTGAAAACCTTGCTTGTAATGCACTAAATGCATAATTCTATCTCCAACTCACTTATTGAGTTAGTTATCGCTAATTTCCTTATAATATGTTCTATAAGTATAAAATAGAACTATAAGTAGTGAACCTAAAACCAACTCTTTTGAAAGGTCAAATCTATAAGTTTGCTTGATCAGTTGACTTCAAAAGAATTATTCCACAGGTTTATATTAAGCATGTAATAAACTGGACACTTCAAAGCAGTAGAGTTGAGTACCCATGGTGTGAACTAGATCTATAATTGCAGCTGTAAAGTCAGTTTCTATTTTAAGATGGTTCACATAGTAGGACTATTACGACTTTACCTTTTTAGGAAATTAATTTCTAAATGATGGAGAAATAGTGTTTCGGAGCAAGTGGAAATAAACTAAAGTTAGTTGTTGTTGAGATATGTAAAGAAATGTATGGAACAATGGTAGAGAAGAATGATTGGAAGTTTTGTTGGATACTTGCGACCAAAGTGAAGAAAGAGGTACCTAAAGTAGTGAATATACCGGTAATATGTGAGTTTTCATATGCATTTCTAGAGGATCTATCCGGTTTAGCTTTGCATCGAGAGTTTAACTTTACTATCGAGTTAGTCCTTGGAATTGAACCTATATCTAAAGCTCCATATCAAATATCACCCATGGAACTTCAAGAGCTAAAGAAGCAACTTCAAGAGTTATTAGATAAAGGGTTTATACGTCCAAGTGTTTCCTAAGGGGGAGCACTAGTATTATTTGTGAAGAAGAAAGATAGTGTTATGAGATTATATATAGACTATCGGGAAATAAATAAGGTTGCTATTAAGAATAAGTATCCGCTACCCTGTATTGATGATTTGTTTGATCAGTTATTGGGTGTAACTATGTCTTCTAGAATTGACTTGAGATCACAGTATCATCAACTACGAGTTAAGTTGGAGGATGTACCTAAAATTGCATTTGAAACTTGATATGGTCATTATGAGTTTCTAGAGACGCCTTTTGGTTTAACAAATGCCCTATCTATATTTATGGATTTAATGAATCGTATATATCAGCCATATTTAGACAAATTTGTTGTGGTGTTTATTGATGATATTCTAATTTATTCAAAATTTAAGGAGCATGTAGTGCATTTACAGTTGGTGTTACAGAAGTTAAGAGAAAATAAGTTGTATGATAAGTTAAGTAAATGCGATTTCTGGTTAGATAAGATTTTTTTTTAGGTCACATTGTATTTGGTGAAGGAATTTCTATAGACCTTGGAAAGATAAAAGCAGTAATGGAATGGAAGTAGCCAACCATTGTTTTGGAAGTAAGGAGTTTCTTAGGTATGGTTAGATAATATCAACAGTTTATAAAGGATTTCTCTAAGATTGTAAGACTGTTGACTTGATTGACTCAGAATGATGTCAAGTTTTAATGGAGTAAAGAATGTGAGTAGAGTTTCCAAGAATTGAAGAAGTGACAATTGTGGCACCAGCATTAACATTACTTGATCCAAATAAGTCATATAATGTCTATGGTGATGCTTTTCGGAATAGATTAGGTTGTGTATTAATGCAAGATGGAAAAATTGTAGGATATGCATTGAAATAGTTGAGGTCACATGAAATAAATTATCCAATTCATGATTTAGAACTAACAGTTGTATTGTCTGCTTTAAAAATTTGGAGACATTACCTACATAGACAATGATGTGGAATATATACTGATCACAAGAGTCTAAAGCATTTCTTCACTCAGAAGGAGTTAAACTTAAGACAAAGGTGATGGTTAGAGTTAATTAAAGATTATGATCTAAACATAAATTATCATCTTGGAAAAACCAATCTTGTGGCAAATGCTTTAAGTCGAAAGAACTACAAACAAGCTGCATTATTCTTAATTTCCCAACTTAAGTTGATGCAGGAATTTGAAAAGTTGGAAATTGGGTTTGATTGGTGTGAATTTAATAGTCAAATGATGAATTTGGTGATGTAGCTTACCTTAATAGAGAGAATTAAATAGAAGCAAGAAAAAGACAAGAATATGATGGAAATGAAAGAAAATCTAAGCAAAGAGAATAATTCTAATTTCAAAGTGGATGAGAGAGTATATTAAGATTTAAAGGAAGGATATGTGTGCCATGAGATCCCGACATAAAGAAGAAAATTTTAGATGAAGCACACATCACCAGTTATACAGTATACTTAGGAGGAAATAAAATGTAACATGATTTAAAGTCAATGTTTTGATGAAATGGAATGAAAAGAGATGTTGCACAGTTCATGGCAGAATGTATTATGTGTCAATAAGTTAAAGCAGAACATCAAAGACGGGGTGGTCTGTTGCAACCTTTGGAGATACAAAATGGAAATGGGATCATATTACAATGGATTTCATGGTGGCACTACCTAGAACTCAAGCTAGTTATGATTCGATCTAGGTGATCATAAATAGATTAATGAAGAGTGAACATTTTTTGCCCTATCAGATAAGAGATTTAATGGAAAAGATGGCTAGACCGTATATCTGAGAGATAATAAGATTACATGGTGTGCCTAAAAGCATTGTTTTTTATCGAAATAGCCGGTTTGTATCCAAATTTTAAAAAAGTTAACATAAAGCTTTGGTTACAAAATTAAAATTTGGCACAACTTATCATCTATAGACGGATGTGGAATCCAAGCAAATAATTCAAACTTTAGAAGATATGTTGCAAGCTTATGTATTAGATTTTGGTGGTGCTTAGGATAAATATTTGTTATTGATAGAGTTTTCCTATAATAATATTTACTAGTTAACTATACAAATGGCACCTTATGAAGCATTATATGAAAGAAAGTATAGATCGCCATTATATTAGGATCATGTAGAGTATCCAATGATTGGACCCAATATGATTAATGAAACAAATGAAAAGGTTAAGACTATATGACAACAAATGGAGGAAGCTTAAGACCGTTATAAGAGTAGGGTAGATTTGAAGAGAACGCCATTAGAGTTTAAAGTCAGAGATTATGTTTACATTAAGATAAGTCCAATTAGGAGACTTAGACTATTTAGCTCAAAAGGAAACTTGCATCCATGATATATTGGTCAATTTAAAGTACTAAAGAAAGTGGGTAATGTGTCCTTTCGAATAGCCTTACCCCCAAGTTGATTGAGCTACCATGACATATTTCATGTTTCAATGTTAAGGAAGTTTATTAAGAGTCGAAATGCAATTGTAGAGATAAAGCCAGTAGAATTGAAGAGGAATTTCCAAGTTGTGAAGCAACCTATAAAAATACTAGATAATCAAGTTCAAAAGTTAAGGAATTAAGATACGGAATATATAAAGGTACAATGGAATGAAGGTCCAAATTTAGAGGTTACTTAGGAACCAAAAGTAATAATGATGAAATAGTATCTATGGCTCATTTGATTTATAGGTTAGGAAAAGAATATTAGTTGTCATTTTTTGTTAATTGAGTAAGATGGAAATATAAAAAAGTTTTGAGGATAAAACTTTTTTTGAAGAGGTATGAAAATATAAGCCTCAAAAACAAGTATTTGAGAGTCAATATGTAAAATTTAGGGCTATTGGATAAATTGTTTAATTGGTTCTAAATTTTACAACGAAGTTAAGAATATCAGTAAAAGTAATTCCATGAGTTTGAATTTAGGAAAATAAATAATTAAATATTATAATATTAAGTCATACATATATTTCTCGTTATATATTGAAAATGCGTAAAACGAGTTTCAATAATTAACAAATCTATAGAGATAAATTATGTAAATATTCAAAATCATAAAATAACATAAACAATATATAATAGTATTTATTTATACTATATATGTTTTTAAGTGTAAGTAAAAATACCCAAAATTATTTAAAATACTTAATATATGTTGAAATAATACTAAATTAATTAAACAAAATTAATAAAAATAAAGAAAAATAAGTGTTAAGTGTAGAAATGTCTGGATTACAGGCGTATCATGCTAGGAATTAAAGAGAGAAAATAAGCAAATGGGAATTAGCAAAATAGAAAGTGAAAAGAAAAAGGAAAATGGACATTTGGCATTAGATAATTCAGGAACCCATCTAAACTACCTTATAAATTAGGAGACACCCATCTAAAATTCATTTTGCTCAGTTAGGAACTCATGAAAAATATAGAGAGATCAAAGAGAGAGAACTAATTAACTTTAGAAAATTAAATAAAATAGCGTGCAAATAGGGTATTAGAGGAGAACCCATACCTAATGGCCACCACCACCTAACAGTGGAAGCATTGGCATGGATGCTGACATAGTAGGAGCCACTACTAGTGGCTGGAGGTAAGTTAAGTGTAAGTTTCTTCTTTAACCCAATTTTTGTGTAATTTCTTAAAAATATCAAATCTATATGGAAAATTATGAAATCTGGTATTCAATAGTATTTTTTGTATGTAGATTTAGGAAAAAAAAAATCAATTTGATAAAACTAGGTCCCGAGATATACTATATTTAAGAAATCACTAAATCCAAGCTGATTTTCACTTTTTATTTAAATGGTCTTAATGATGTAGTTTTGAACGCAAAATTTTTATATGTATTGTTTAGGGTATATATTACAGTACTATGAGGATATTTTATTAAAATTAATTTTTCAAATTTTTAGTTAATTTTTTAAGTCTTAAAATCATAAATAAAAGGTAATTTTTAGGCTTATTTTATGATGTAATGTTAAATTGATAACAAATTTTGATTTAAGATATATTTGGGCATCTGGAAATGTTAGTTGATGATGAGAGATGATAATTGTAGTGTTGGAGATGTTAGATATGTGGATTATGCGTAATTATGTAATAATGGGTAATATATGAAGTTGGAAGATTAAATGAGTGGAAAATATTAGGTTAAATTAATAATATTATGATATTAGAAGAATAATATAAATATGATTTGGAATGTAAATTTAGGTAATTATGTGAAAAATGTAAGTTATTTTAACATCGGAAGCAAATTTGGTAATTAAATTAAGAGCATAGTATATTGTATAGACCAAAATACTAGTTATGAGCTAAATAGGAGATTTAGAATCCCCAAATATAATTAGATAAATTTCACATATTGGTTTGAAAGGAGTTCTTAGGGTTTGGGAATAAAAACTGAAACTAGAAGTTGAATTAGAACTTAATTTAGGAATTGATTTAAAAATTAAATCAGAAACTCGTTTAGGATTAGTTTGGTAATAAGTAATATAAAACTTGGATAATTAGGTTAAACTATGATTTGAAGCTTATATGTGTAATAAAGGTATAAATATTAAAGGGTATTTATATTATAAGAGCAAGCAGCAACAATTCAATCTTGCATCGAAGTTTGAGTGAGCAAATCAAGGATTTCAGGTAAGTTAAGATTAATACATTACTGTATTTTAAAGTACAGTATTATGGTATTTGAAGGATTAGGATTGTATTTGTTTATACTTATATATAGATGCTTGTGTCTTTGATTATTGGGTTGTATACTGATACTTTGCTTTGGTTATTTGTTGTAATTGTGTGGAGAGAAATTGTTTGATCATCCTAAACTAGAATTGGCTATATTTAACCTAAACCCCTAAATTGGACATGCATTGTAACCCTTTAGGGGACGATTAGGATTCTCTGACCAAATATCAACACCTTTGAAAAGGATAACATTATAGCATGATGGTCTCTTTTTTATCCTTAATTAAACTAAATAACAAGAGAGGAGATTACAATAAGGATGGAGATAGTAATTCAAAAGATAGTCATGAGAGGATCAGTGCCTCCATTGCACAAATCTAGGTTTAGTCGTAAGTTGTTACATACGCGTTCAAACTTCTCAAACTCGAATTAAAGCGGGTAAAATTTCTCTAATTTCACAATGAATTGGATAATGCTGTATAATGGCATTTGCATGTTGTATTGCATTTTGTTTGTATTTGTTATATAGTCTTATGTCTCAATCTCTACTTACTGAGCTATTAATTGCTCATACCCTTATAAATCTTCTTACAAGTGCTGATTGAAATGCCGCATTATAACTATTTAGAGATTAGTACCCTTTTAAAGTTTTTTGGGAGAGTGAGGATTAAATTATAGGATCAATAAAGCTTTAGAGAGTTTTTATTAACAACTCTTAGATATGTGATTTGATTATGTAATAGTTTACTTATCAAACTACTATGTTGTGTAAATATCTCCTAGGATTATAAGACAACATATATATATATATATGTTGTGTAAATATATATATGACTTAAGGTTCTGTATATAATTTTATCAATAATGTTATATAAACTGCTTACTTCAAAGCAAATAATCATAGATGCCTTATGTAAATTATGTTTACGACGGCGATTGAGAGGTCAGTTACTATCTTAAATGGGTTTATACGGTAAGACTGTTGTAGCTCTGCCACTTACGAGTGTAATATCTACTTTAGTACCAAGAGCTGAAGTATTCAACACTTCTATTTCAACATCAGTTACCAAATTTTCACAAAACATTCTCAAAACAACCACATTTATAGTTTCTTGAATATTTAACAACCCTAAACATCCTGGATTACCTAAGAACTGATTCCGATAAAACCCATTTCTTTTGAAGAAGCTAAGATTAAAAAATGAAGAGTTACAGACTTTATCATTACTTTTTTTGAAAGTTGAAATGTCTTCAATTTGTCAACATGTTTTCTTGCTGGGTGTCTCAAATGGTTATACTTTTGCTTTTCCCTTTCCTTTTCTTTTCTTGGAACCAGAGGTAACATCCTTCGAAGGTTTCATAGATTCCTTGTCTTTCAAGGTGATAAAAACATTTGGAGTAGTTTCATTTGGTTTGTTTAAGTTTTGGACTTTCCCTTAACAGGGGTGGTTTTCTTTAATATAGAGCATAGGAGACAAGATGGAGTTTGTAGAAGGACTCTTTGGAGAGGTTTTGAAAGGAAAGATGAAGAGGTGTTTTAGAAAACTCAAGGGAAAGATATAAGGAAATTGGACAATTTTAATAAAAATGGACATGTGAGAAAGTGGAGGATGTAGGGGTCACATGCAGTATTTTAGGGGAACATGTAGACAATTTTTTGAGAGTGGATTGCAAATTCTGAGCTCATTTCTTGTATATTCAAATCTTTTTTTTTTAATAGTTTAGTAAAAATATTAGCATACTTCAAATTAGTTAGAACAAATTCAACATTAATATCTCTACTTGACACATGATTTTTAATAATATGATGTCTTTTTTCTATATGCTTAAACCTTAAATGATGTATTAGATTTTTAGTTAAATTAATTGCACTTATGTTATCACATGTAATAGGCACATTTTTATAATTTATGTCATAATCCATCATTTGTTGTTTTATCCATATAATTTGAGTACAGCAATTTTCAATTGAAACGTATTCTACTTCTGCTATTTGTAGGGCAACAGAATTTTGTTTTTTAAAAGACCAAGAAACTAATTTATCACCTAAGAATTGATAAGTATCAGAGGTACTTTTCCAATTAACCTTACATCCAACATAATCTGCATATGAATATCCAACTAAATTAATATTTTGACTCTTTAGACATTAGATACCAAGCTTAGATGTAGTTAATAGGTATGTGAAAATTCTTTTAACAGCTATGAGAAGCATTTCAGTTAAAGAACTTTGAAAATGTGCACATATGTTAGGTTTAGAAGTCACCAAATATGGTAATGATCCAATGAGACTTCTATAGAGTTTTTCACTTGCCTTCTTGCCTTCAAAATTTAAATCTAACTTTATAGATTTGCTCATTAGAGTCAAAGCTCCTTTAGCACTTTCTAAATTGAACTTCTTGATTATTTGGTGGGTATATTTTTCTTGGTGTACGAGTATGCCTTCATTAGTTTGCTTAATTTACAAATCCAAAAACAAGGTTAACTTACCCATCATTGATATCTTAAATTCAACCTGCATCATCTTAAAAGATTCTTTGCAATAATCTTCGTTAGTAAGACTGAAGATAATGTTACTAACATAAATTTATACAACTAATATATCTTTATCATAATGTTTTAAAAATAGAGTTATATCTATCTTTCCTCTACTAAAGCCATTCTTAATTAGAAATTCACTAAGCCATTCATACCAAGCTTGAAGTGCTTATTTTAAACCATACAAAGCCTTTCTTAGTTTGAAAACATAATCTTCCATAAATGGATCTTCAAATCAAAGGGGTTATTCTACATAAACCTCCTCTTTGATATACCCATTTAAAAAAGCACTTTTTATGTCCATTTGAAATAATTTGAAATTCTTAAAACAAGCACATGCAAGCATGAGACGAATTGCTTCTAATTAAGCAACAGGGGTATAGGTTTCATCATGATCTATGCCCTCCTCTTATGAATAGCCTTTGGCTATTAACTGTGCTTTATTTCATACAACTTTGTCATTTTCATCTAACTTATTTTTAAACCTCTACTTTGGTACTTTTGATCGAAAAATCAATTTGATTTATTTCATATCCCTTTCTTAATGAGAAAATGGGTTAGATTCTACAAGATAAAACCTATGGAACTTGAGGAATGATGGAAGGAAATAAAAAATGATTCTCTTAATAATGAATTTTTATCAAATATATCTATTTTTTCCTTCACACTTGGTTTCTATGAAATTGATTTAATTCTTTTTGCATTGCATGAATCCAATTTATGTTTTTTAACACAGCTTCAACAGAGTTTGGTTCTTCTTCGGATAACATAGCAAAGTGATTTTCTATGTTTTGATGTTTAGATTGTGTTCGGCCTCTAGTTTGGACATCTCTAATTATTAACTCGGGAGGATGAGATGGTTTAAACTATCAAGTCTTAGATGACCTTCTATTGGTTCTTCTACTCTTTCTTCGACAAGGTTAGGAGACTCAGATTTATTTTAGCTTCTACACATTCTAAAAACTTCCTTTTCTCTTCCTTTTTATTTATTAACAAAGGAATATCATCATTTGTTTCTTCCTTTTTTAAATCATCACAAAATTTTATGTTTATAGACTTCAATTATTTTGGTTGATTTGTTATAGACTCGAAAAGCTTAACCATTTAGAGAGTACTTTAGAAAAATGGCTTCATCTACTTTTTCATTGAATATTCCTAAGTTAGCAATATTCCTTTTTACATAAAACTTGCAATCGAAGACATGAAAGAGACTATTGGTTTCCTTCCTTTATAAACTTCATATGAAGTCTATTGATAGAGTTTTTTTTTTAGTAAAATAGGCTAAAGGCCTAAACCAATAAAATTAAGGCTTAAGCCCAACTCCTTTAGTCCATCCAGGTACATATGTTTAGTCACATACTATAAATACCAAAAAAGATCCCTAAGTAAGGAGACTCTCTTCCATTCTCTCATTTTTTCCTAATCACTTGACAACTCTCTACATAGGATAAGGGGGCTAACTTAGGCATCAGAGTAATCGTAGCAGAGTACTCTTCAATATCCCTTGCAGCAGTGTTTTTGTTTTGTAGGTGTTTTCAAATCTGAACGAAAATTAATAGTCAACAATTGGCACCGTCTACCAGAATCACATGATCATGGTTAAAAGCTACAATTTTTTATCATTCTTTAAAATTTTGTAAGGTAACTGCCATCTAAATCTAAATTTACATGTGTGAATGGCTAGAAAAAGTTGCTAGAAACTGCAATTTCCTCTATCATAATTATTCTCGTGCAATTCTTTATGGAGGTTGTAAGTCTAGATTTGTGGTGTTTATTAAGGATATGAAAACCACACCTGGCAATATATAAGCAATTACCTCATCCTTTGAAATCTATACGTACCGTAGAAATTCAGGAAAGCCATTGTGCAACTACTTCTATATCATGGAAAGACATTGGTAGTCTAATAGTTTATCATGGTTTCTTAACTTTGTCTTTATTTTGTGACCATGAATTTGTTCTTATTTTTAGGTCATGAATCTACATGTGGATGTTACTCTCCCTCATATCTTTATGATTTTTGGTGTTTTGGTTTTTAAATGGATGGTTTTTGCATTTCTCAAGACCTACAAGTACAAAGAGGGTTGAAAACTGTCTCATTAACCGCTATTGCACTTCTAACTACCTTCCGGTTTTTCTCAAAGGAAACAGTTGGATGAAGCTAATGATTTCCCTAGTTTTTTTTTTAATCTTTTAAATGATGAATTCAAGAAATGTAGAGGGGATACAAAAACCACTAACAAAAAATTTCTAGCAAATTCCAAGCTAATCCAAGCATTTTCCCAAACTATGTCATCGGCAACACAAGGCTGAGTTTTCATGGATGTCGAGCATATTAACATTTTCAGAGCAACATCTTGCCGATAATTTCTATTAACTCCAACAGCCTAGAGCTTTATTGTACGCTAATTGTTTAGGGGTTTAGTTGATGAAAAATACCACCAAAATCAATGTAATTGAAGCTCCAAATTGTCTAGCAATATGCAATGTCTGAGCATTCTAAGTTACGAACTGCAAAAGCTAAACTTGTTGGAGCTGAGCTCTAGATCATCAATGCTAAGTGTCGAGCTCTATCTATATGAAAAGATATTGGCCAAGCTCCAATGTTGAGCAAAGCTATTGGCATGAACCAACTAAGCTTTAATGTCGACCAACGATGAAAGCCGAGAAGTTGAGTCTATTCGAGTCAACAAGTCATCAAGCTCCATGTTGAGTGGCCAAGAAGTAATTATGAGCATAAATCCAAATAGCATGTCAATGCTAAAGAGAGTTCCTGATTTGAGCTTGAGCACATGGTCGGATTATCCAAGCTGCTCACTTAAACACAGACCTAAGCTTTCAGTAAGGGCAACAAGTATAAGCTATCTTTTGGGAATTTCAAGCTTCATATGGTAGAAAGCTACATTGACAAGCCAAGCTATTAGAGCCATGTTGTTTCAAACTCCTTTAGGTTAAGTAATTGTCCATCTCCTTATCGAGTAAGTGTTGCCAACTAAGCGACCAGCTTCATGTTTCATACGACTCAAGATGTTCATCACATAATTTGTCGAGAAACTTTAGGTGTGCTGAATAATTCACATGTTGAGAAACTTTAGATGTGCCGAATAATTCAAATGCTAAGATGCTACACCGAGAAACTCCATGTGTACCGAATAATTTACATGTCAAGCTACTCCTAACATACACGTCGACTTGTAGACTTTCAACTATCGAGCTCTCCATCATGCAGGTTCTCTATTAATCAAGCTAAACAGCCACACCATGGAGCAAAAGGTCAAGCTAAGTTTGAGATTGGATCTAAACTCCAAATATCTCGCTTAAGTTGCCATCTACACTCCAAACTGAGCTCATAACATGTTGAGCTATTCTTAAATGTTTTACTAACCTTTATGACGAGCTTTTGGTCAAGTTCTTACACTATAGTTTCATGCTTAAGCTTTTTCACATACTAATCGAACTGAGTAGGAAACAATTTTCAAGCTAAGCACTTTACTTGACCAAGCAAATACAAAGCTCTAATTTCGAAGAAGCCAAGCTAGTCATCAACATAGCCAAGCTCTACACATACACTAAGCACCCTACAGCAATAATCGAGCTTTATTTTGTATTGAGCTCCAATAGCTCAAGATGTAGAGTAGTTGAACAAAGGGTGTTTAACCAAGATTTCAAGCTCTTCTTAATCGAGTTACATTTGACGGACACTGAACTAGTTTGAATTGTGTAAATGCTCTCCATATGTTAAAGCTAGTAGCATGTTAGAATCTAACATTAGCTTATGCAAATCTCAAGCACCTTCCATAGTTTGATCTTGTTAGAACAAAGCTCTATGGGAAGTGGTAAGGCTATGCTAAATTTGATTGTATTGAACTGTTTCTTTAACAAATCCAAACTCTAGTGAGATCAAAGCTTTATACCATACTGATCTGTTGAGCCAACATGCTTGAGCGTATCCAACTTCTTGCCAACTTTGCCTAAATTGTGCTTAAGCATAAGAGATTGACATGCGATTGAGCTATTATCTACCTAGTAACGGTGGGGTTAAATTTGGTGAGCTAATGAATTAAAACTAATGGCACCGAGCTACAGTGCTGAGCAATAGATTCTACAACCCTTGAGTTAAACATAAATCAAGCCTTGCACTTGAGGCCGAGACTCTTATATGTGCTTAGTAATCCTCTTTTATATTTGTTGAGTTGCAAAAAATACAAATAGTGAAGTGCCCAATGAATCAAGCATGTTGAGCTACAAATAGTATACAAGTAGGGACAGCTAAGTGTAAATTTATGCTGAGCCTTATCATTTGCATGTGTGAAAAAGTGGAGCATTAAGTTGGTGAGTGCTTCATTGATTCTTACTTGTACAGTTAAGCTTAGCTCAATAATTTATTAGGAACATTGTCTATTTGTATGGATACAAAGGCCAAACTCTATTTAATATGAATCGCTACCTTTAGACAATTCCCATAATAGATGCACATTAGATCGAGCTACATTATTCTTAGATAAGCGCATGCCAAGCTACTCATAGGTTAAGCTTCACATAACAAAGTCTAATAAGCTTGCTGTCCAAGTTATCTTAAAACTATTATGCCATTTATTATCAAACTGAGCTCCTTTTGACTTGAAAGTCACGGAAAAATCCTTAACATTTGAAAATCAGATTAAAACAGGTACACGTGTTGTCCCATTATATTCTGTTATAGGTGCCGACCTACTGAATGATTTAATAATCTCAGGAAGTTCAAAGGTGTGGGAAGCAATGGTCCATGTTTTTAATGGAATAGTACAATAGACCTTGCAAGCTGGGCATCCCACAACAAGTTGGATATACATGTAGCTGAAATCTTAAACACACACCCATGATATAAGTTTGTAGTTAAACTACACATACTAGTCCTTATTGATTAAAGGTAAGTACACCTTATCACTATTGTTGTTGGTTTTTCTATTATTAATATTTCAAGAGATGTGTTTTATGCTAAGCCTCAACCCTATTTGCTATTGGAATGGACACTTGATTTGTGGTTCATGAATTAAACTATACATAACTATATGTTACTTGACAATATGGGCTTCCATAAGCTTGGTAATAAAATTGTCAACCATTCAATGCTCGTAGTGATTTATCTAAGTCTTAGTGGGTCTAATTCTACTTCCTATAGAGATGAGTATGAAAACTCAAAAACGGATTGGGGTTAAAGAAAACCCTTCGCTTTAAGCCCATGCAAACATAATCCGCTAACAGACAACTCTTAATAGCTCTAAGTCCCACACACTATGGACAACGAGCTAGTATAAACTCAATTGCCCTGTTTAATAAATAGATAATGAGCTACTTAACAACCTTAAGCCATTAGGCGGTGATAGGTAAAATGATCTAAGTTCGAAAATTTACATAGACAACGAGCGAACAAGCCGATGGTCCTATACATTAACGGATTAAAGGCCAACAACCAATTTTACGGCTCTACTTAGCACAGGTCATATCCAGCTCGAACGACTTGCATGCTTACTTACCTCTTTAAGCGGCTCTCTCTTCTTCAAGTGCTTTTCGCCGCTTCAAGCACTTAGTCCGCTTCAAGCATTCTAGGTCTCTTCGCCTATTCAAGTGCTCCAGCCTTTTCAAGCACATTAGCCTCTTCAAGCATATCAGCCTCTTCAAGCATGCCGACCTCTTTAAGCCTTTAACTCTTCAAGCATATTGACCTCTTCAAGCCTTTACCTCTTCAGGTGCTTCGGCCTCTTTAAGCCTTTGCCTTTTTAGGCATATTGATATCTATAAGTGCTTCAACCATTCCTGATCCTCACCTCTTCAAGCCTTTACTTCTTCAAGTACTTTAGCCTCTTCAGGCTTAGATTACAAACTTTTCCATAGACTCCATACAATCAACCTCCCTAAATACTCTCTTTGCTAACTTTGTCACTAAAGAGAGTGGGGGGCAAATGTTGATAAGGTTTATTAGTAAGATAAACCAAAGGCTTAAACTAATAAAATCAAGGCTTAAGCCCAGCGCTTTCGGTCTATTTGGGTACACATGTCCACTTATGTATTATAAATACCAAACAAGGCCCCTAGGTAAAGGCATCTTCTTCCATTCTCTCATTTTTTCCTAATCACTTGACAACTCTCTCCATAGGTTAAGGGAGCCAACTTAGGCATTAGAGTGGTCACGCTAAAATACCTTCTGAAGCCCTCCATAGTCATGTTTTTGTTTTGCAGGTGTTTGCATACTGGAACGAAAATCAATAGTCAATAAAGTCTTATTAGTGAATGGCTTTGTATAAACCTTATTGATGATGTAGCATGTTGTGCAAGCAGTTTTGGCCTAGAAGAATTTAGGTACTCCAATATCATTTAACAAGGTATGAGTCATCTCTTAGATGGTGCAATTTTTATGCTCTATAACTCCATTTTTTTGTAAAGTGTAGGGCATAGAAAAATTGTGAGTGATATCATGATTTTCAAAAAATATTATAATATTATAATTTTAAAATTCACCTCCATGATTAGTTCTTAAACTAATTATGAAAGCACCCTTTTCATTTTAAACACGTTTGGCAAAATTTTCAAAGTTTTTAAAAATATCACTCTTGTTTTGTAAAAACAACACTTAAGTGTACCTTGAAAAATTATCTACAATCACAAGACTATATTTGTTCCTACTAAGACTTATTGTTTGAGTTAGACCAGATAAGTCCATATGAAGAAGCTCTAGAGGTCTTTTTATAGAATTACTTTTTTCTTTTTGCAAGATATCGAAACAATCTTATTCTTTAGACAAGAATATCAATGAATATCTTCTTTTATGTTGATTTTAAGTGAACCATATACTGGATTGTTTTTGGAAAGATATTCTAGATGATGAAAATTAACATGTTCTAACTTTTTATGCTAAGTATAAGTATTATCTATTACCGTTAAAAAGCATTTTTCAATTAAAACTTCTAATGGAATTACTTTACGTACATTATCATTTCTAAAGCCCTCAAATAGCAAAAATTCACCATTTTTATCATAAGCATAACACTTGTCTTTTTCAAATTTACCTTATATCCTTTATCACAAAGTTGACTAATATTAAGTAGGTTGTGCTTTCGACCTTTCACAAGATAAACATTTGCAATAGAGAAGGGGGAAATACTAATAATACCATAGTTAATTATTCTACCCTTTCCATTGTCTCCCAAAATGACATAACATTTCTCATTCCATGTTAAATTGGTGAACAACGAAGCATTTCTAGTCATGTGATTTGAACAACCACTATTAAGATACTAGGTTCCAAAATAGTTTGCTTCGCATTTCTGCATTTATCAAAATATATTAAACCTGTTTACAAACTTAGCAAAGCTTGAGTCCTTTAAAAATCAAGCTCATGTTTTGATTATGTACTTAAGATTTATTAGGCTTTAGATTTTAGTAAAAATAATGTTTTTTCTACATGTCCTATTCTATTACAAAAAGAAGCATGCATAGGATGAAGAATGACTATTTGTTTTCTTTTACCTACTTTTTATTATAAAGAGGGAACCTTTTACTATACCTTCTACTTTCATTCTAATTAGATTTAGGTTGCATCAAGTACCTTCTAACGTACCTTCTACTACTAACTATAACCTTTCCTTTATTCGTTGTTTAAGCCATTAGCTCCTTTTGTTTTTCGTTCATAGCTTTCATAAACACAGTTTTAGATAAAGCATTTAAACATCAACCAATTTCATATCCTAATCTAACTTTAGACTGATCTATTCTTTAACTGGATAATAACATTTGAAGCTTTTTATCACCTTCATCGAATTTAATGAAAGTTGATTTTATTAAGTGATATAGTTCTTTAACTCCAAATTTTAAACCACTGATTTCATCTTTCAAAATATTTTTTTCTTTGCAAAAATCCTCTTTTTACTTCCCTAAAACCTCATTCTCAGATTTGAGAGAATCTATCTCATTCACCACAATCTCATATGTTTGTGTCAAAGCCTCTTTTTCATTTTTTAAAGCTCAAATTTCATCATCTAGTTTAGAGATCTTTGCATTGGATTTAGATAGTGCATTCAATACTCTTTTAATTTCTATATAAACATCATCAGGAAGAGATTCGATTTCAAATTTTGAATTTACCTTAGGGAAGGCCTTCAACTACAAACTTGCTTCCTCTTCTTCTTTATCTTCACATGATTCTTCATTTTTAGTTTTTGAATCATCTAACTTGCTCCAAGTGGCCATTAGGGCTTTCCTCTTTTTCTTAAAATTCTTCATTTTCTTTACAAGTACTAGACACTCATTTTTTAGTTTCTCATTCTTCTCCTTTTTCTTTTCTTCTTTATATCCTTTACCTACATTGCTTAACAACTTTTTAGATTTAAATTTTCTTGAACTGAAACCTTTCTGAGCTCTTGATCTAAGAATTCAATTAAGTCTCCTGACGACAAAAGTAACATCTCCTTCTTCATCACTTGACTAGTTGTCATCTAAATCTATATCAATGTCTTTAACTTTGAACACTAAGGTCTTTTTCTTTAAGTCTTGTTCATCTTCCTTACGCAAGAAATCTAATTCATAGGCCATGAGTTTGCTCCTCAACTGTAGAAGGGTTAGTTTGCTTATGTCATAAGCCTCCTCAATGGTAGTCTTCTTTGCATCCCATATCCTAGAAAGTACTCACAACATTTTCTTAACAATGCCAGCTTCATCGATCCTTTTCCCAAGTGATGATAGTTCATTTGTAATAGTTGTGAGCTAACTGAATGAATCTTTGGTTGTTTCTCTTGGCCGTATCCTAAAACACTCATATTCTTGCAACAATGAATTAATGTGTGTTTCTTTAATAGTATTGGCTCCTCCATGAGTTTCATAAGGAGTATCCCATATATCCTTAGCAGTTTTATATGAGGATATTAAATAAAACTTAGAAGCAACTATTACAAAGAGTAAGAGATTTTTAGCCTTATTATCCAGGGTAGCTTTCTTCTTATCATCTTCAAAAGCCAATTTTCCTCTAATTTAAATATCTTTGTATTTAATAATGTCCCATGATTCACAGTTTGTGGCCTAAATATAAGTCTCCATCCTGTATTTCCAATAAGCAAAGTCATTGCCATCAAAATAAGGAATTTGGTTAGCATAGATGGTCAAATTATTTTTTGCCATTAAATCTTATACTCAAGATGATAAAAAAAGCTTTGGCTTTAATACCAATTGTTGGTCTTATTTAACAATCAAGAGGGTGGTGAATTGATTGTTATCAAATTAACCTTTAGAAATTTTTTGCAAAACTTTAATGTAAGCTTTAACCCTCCTTAAGGATTGTAGATGGCAAAATAATTTGATGAAACGAGAGGAGACTAAAATAAAAATAGTAGTAAAAGAGAAGAGATAGGAAGATTAGGTAAGAAATTTTATAGAGGTTCTGCCTCATGTATTAGTTTACTCTTCTAACTCTACCGCTAAGGATCTGGTCATCTTTACTGGTCATTCCACTATATAATTCAATCAACTTTTAAAAAAAAGTACAATACTTGGTCTTCTCAACCTTCACATACAATTCCCTTATCCCATTAGCCTCTATACAGATTAAACATAGGCTATAGTATCAATCTTACTCGCTTAAATTTACAATCAAACATTGTTCTCATAAGTGATTATAAAACAGAAGAGAAAAATATAATTCTTCTAAATTTAGCTTAAGAATAATAGATCACTATAGCTGGAAGGAATGTATGCTATTCTCTTTTTCGTACATATACTTATTTGAATTCTTTAGTAATTTATAGCTTCTTCTCTAACATTCAGAAGATGATATTTTGCTAAGATTCTGGTGAATGCTTATCAATGAAGATTTGAATCAACCAACCCTCGGTAAGTCTATTGAATCTTATTCATGTTACGCCTCGAATGCTACTGAATCGTAACAGTCCGTCATGTATATCAATTTTATACTAGAAACTATCTACTCAGTCACTAACATAATCTTGATATACATAAGGCTCATACGGAAAACCGCTCTAAAGCATTTACAGTTCCACAAATATACTAATATTTATACTCATAATAAACCTATATTTACAACAAGGCTAAGTACAGAGCATTTATAAAAGTATATAAGTATGTGATATGACTTAAAAGTAGTAATCCAATTAGATTGCCTAGAGCCTAGATGATCTAGTTGATCTTACAATAAACAAAAGTTCCAAAAGGCATAGTCTTCATCAATTTAGCCTCACTGAAGCCCTAATATACCCTTTTTGCACATTTAGAGGCGATTGTCTTGTGGTATGGTTACTCAAATCCTACAAGAAAATTTATAGGAGAATGAGCAAACCATAAGTCAATAAAGGGCAAGTGGTAAAAAACATATACAAGCTAAATAGTACAATCAAGTTATCAAGTAATAATTATGTGCAATGTATGAACAAGTAATGTGTCATTTGCACAACGTTATCCTATACATCCTGAGGTTAGAGAAATTTCTTCTGTTCTAACTCAGGTAGAGGAGTTGTGATATGATGGCCAAAATGCCAATCATAAAGGCCACGAAGCCCTCTTATGGAAAATTTTAGGATTATGTAATAAAGACTCTTACTCGGCCCACGACTACCTTTAAACCCAGTGCTCCCAACCTCACCATAACCTCCTCTCTTGTCACTTAGTTCGACCAAGGGTGAGGAAAGGCTAAATTGCTACAACCTCATCAAAAGCGTTGGAATTTAGCTGGAGAAACCTATTATGGGATGTGATGCATGCTTGATTATAATTTTAGTTTATTTTTCAATTAGCACAGTCAAGGGTGATCAACCAATTCATAGTACACCAAGCAAGTTCAATTAACACAATAAAGCATTTAGCTCAACTATCAATCAACATCTCAATAACCAAGCACAGGCGTAACATGCACACAATCAGCTACTTGCAACCACAAGTGAGCATATACTCTAGTTTCCACAAATCCCACTTATCTAAATTGAAGCTCACTCCAACAGGTTTGGAACGTTAGTGTTCCACTCACTTGGAAATCTTATAAATTCTAGAACTCATATTCAGTTTTCGTAAGATTTATGAAAACGTTAGGGCTTTATTTAACTCTTCATATTATTATAAAACTTGGTTGGAATATTATTTATATAGTTATTTAATAGAGTTGCTTATATATATATATATATACACATATTACATATACTTAAGGCATGCTGTAAGCTTGTTATCCTCACATTATTATACAAGTATTGTATCTTTATTAAGGTCATGCGTACATATTTACATATATATATATATATTTATAAGCTTCTAAAGTATATATAAACATACACACAAACACACATATATATACATACATATATACTTCGAGTATTATATCTTATTATATAGGCTATATTAAATTATCTAAAGTTACTCAATTTTAACAAGATCGGTATCGTTGGGTTCGTCCAAACTTGACGATATATATTACGAGTTCTATTTCAATAAATAACTTCTAAATGGTATATTTTAGTTTCTTCTATACACCTATATCCCTATAATATACATTATTATATTATGTCCATATTATATAAATAAACTATATTTTATATATTTTCATAGCATAGCTTAATAATATATGCAGTATCTAGCCTTAACATATGTATATCTTAGCCTAAGACATATGATAGTATAAAGTATATAAATATTGACTCTAATCAAACTTGGTTAGTATGTGCATGTATGAGATTTATTCAAATATTTATTATATTTTAGCTTAGTTTTGATAAAAAAAAAAACATATTTCTATTAGTAAATTAGGTTATTTAACTAGGAAAATTCATAATAAATAGATAGGGTCACCAAATAATTCCAAAAAAAATTTTATAAACTTGGAAAAATATATGGAATTCAAGTAGTAACTATTTTTATGTAATCAAGTTTATTACCTATATACGTAAAATTACAATTTTGACCTTAAATTACGGTTAATTAGACAAATAATATTATTTTCATGCAAAATAATTTCCAACATATCCTAATATCATTACAACTGTCAAGAAGCCATTACATGTGAATTTCATCCATTATTTTTATAAAAACTAAATTATCTTCAAAAATGCCTTTTTTGCTATTTTTATTTTTAGGGCTAAAAATACAATAAATACTAGACATATCAAAATCAAAATTAAGGTACATAGCATCAAACTATATGAATTAAGAGTTCTATTGAAAAATTTGAGCATCAAAGAACATAATTTGATATATTTATTTTTAATTCGAAAATTTGAGTGGACAGTGCGTTTCTTAAGGAAGTACATTAAATGTTTAATTTTTTATCAAAATAATTATGTCACATGAAATTACATCTAAAATAACCTAAAAACAAATTTTTTCATAATTTTCCTATTTCATTTAATATTTTTTAGAAATTAGTGAAAAACAATGCATAATTTTTTAAACCTGATTTCTCGAAGCTCAGGCTATCATTTGTTAGTGGGTGGTTATTGGCCAACAATGTTAGGGGGCATTTTGTTGGTGGTTAGACGGGTGCAACAGCAAATCACCAAGGAATTAGGAACCAAGTTAAAGCGTGGGTTGCTTTGTTTTTTCTATTCTTTTGTCTAATTTTTCTAAATTTTTTTCAAATTTTTCTTAAGCCCTCTTAGTTGCTAAAATGTGAAATCTGAACCCAAGGATCATATTTACAAGGAATTGGGTTGGTTGGGAATTTTCTTAAATATTAAGTTATTTCTCTTTTAGTTATAAGTGTAAAATTAAAAGTATGAGGTGTCAAATTTTTATAAAATTACTTTTAATGCAGTCATTTATCCTTTTTAAGTTACTGCATGTTATTATCTAATGATTCCAAGTCGTTTTCTTTTTTCTTTTATAATTTTTAGATGATATTTTAGGGTATTTTGGTATTTTATGTTAATATTTAATGATTTTGTTAATATATAGGTATATATCATGTATATATAATACATGCAATGAGTAATTATATGTATATAATCATGTTTCTAGTATGTGTTTTATTTTTAAGATATATTTTCCATTTAATCTTGTGAATTTATCACTTATTATATATAGTTTTAGGTTTTCGAGTTAATTTACAAGTATAATTATTATATATACTAGGTATATTCATAAAAATATATATATTCATATAACATATTTGCTATATTATCCCTTTTATAGCTTAAATAAATTATCTCTAAATCCTTATTACATTTGGGTTTGGTTTTAGTCGTTTCGACGAGTTTTATGTTATATTGAATAATTGTATTTCTAAGGTAAAAAGTATGTTTTTTAGGATATTATTTTTAAAATTTAACTTTACTAAGTTACTTTAATTAAATTTAACTTTACTAAGTTACTTTAATTAAATTTAACTTTACTAAATCACTTTAACTAACCTTTGTAACCTAATAATAAAGTTTGAACTCAATTAGATAAGTTTTCCCAAAAGCCTTGAATTTAGGTATGGTTGCCCTAAAGGTGATTATGAGGGCTCACATCTTAGATTTCGAAAATTTTATATTTCGAAAATTCTTTATTTTTTGTTCTACTGTTTAATCCTTATCCACATATCCAAGTTAATCTCTATTTTCTTTTTTTTAAAAAAAAAAAAAAGTTGCTAAGAAAATTTATTTTGTATAAATCCCCAGAGAAATTTTTTCTATTATAGTGGAACGGGTCAATTATATTACCTAAATATAATTGACCAATGGAGGTAGGTCTTCAAAGTAGAATAATCTAAAATTATTTGATCTATTCTAAAGCTTATACTTGATCTTCTATAACTTCGGCAATTAGCAAATTTTATTTGTTCATAACGTTCTATCGAACCTTTTACAACCGCTTAATGTATACTTTTCAAACCAAAGCTTCCACATAAACATCTATTGGCTTCTTCTACTATTTTTCTTTTGAAACTTCTACTAAAGTTTCTACAAGGCTCTCAGTGAACCTTAAATCGTAACCTTGATCCATACTTTATAAAACAACGTTCTACTTAAACTTTTACAAGAATTTTCCATATAAACTTACACATTATTTCTGTCTTTCTTTTTGTACCACCTTCTACTGAAGGTTCTACATCTACAAAAATGAACTTCTACACAATTTCTACAAAGTCATTTCCTGCAAATTAAATCTTCCACTCCAAAAACACAGTAAATAAAGGATCTTCTTTATTATCATCAAAACTAAGTAAGAGAAGAACCTAACAGGAATATGTCTCCCAAAGCGTACTCGATTGTTAGTTCTCCATATACAATATATAGCGACTACAAGTGTTGCTTTTTAGGCTTTTATCTTGGTCATTCTAAAATTAACTAATGTAAGGAGGCCCGACGAAACACCATGCCACAAAGAAAGGAAAGAGGGCATTCAAGGGTCTCACAAACATTCTTCAATACTTTAGATGTGTATGAACAATTAAAAAAGAGATGGCTATGGTTTTCTTACTCTATATCGCCACTTTTTCATTTTATCTAAGGTTTAGAGCTTTCTTACCTAAGCCAACCAAAGAAAGAAAGCATGTCTCGAGATGGTGGATTGATTCCAAACAATCTTATACTAGGAGATAGTAGGAGTTGCAGGGGCAAAATGGTCATACTTAATTTTAATAGAATACCTATCCATCAACAAGATCCCCCAAAATAATTGGCCTGGAAAGAAGGATCGGGTTTGATAAAAGAGGGGATGTGAAGATTATCCCAAAACACTCTTACTGGTAACTTCCAATTTGACCTTCCATTAAGGAGTAAAGCTTAGCATTACTAGGAATCGCTATATTCACTATTGCATCACACTAATAAGGGAGTCGATTGGATTGCTCAGTAACCAAAAGTCTGACCAAATCAAGATGGATTGCCCTTCATTTACTTTCCATCGAAATTGATTGTGTATAAGAGGGTGCTACTTAAGGAGTTTCTTCCAAAACCAAGATTAGGTAGTTAGATCTTCACCATCTATACACTTCTTCCTTTGAGATGATATGATTAAATCCAATCTATCCATAGGCCACTTCCTTTACCCTTGCAAAGAATCCATAAGTACTTTATTTTGACCACCTTGTTCCAATTAGCTAGGTTGGGGATGCCCATACCCTAACAATTCTTAAGTTTACAAACTTCTTGCCAAGCTACCTTCACTTTAGTTGACACTTTGGCATTCCACTCCATAGGAAATTTCTCAAATTTTGCTCAATTTGCATAATAACTAACTTAGGGATGAGAAATGCGGAGCTCCAAAATACTTAAATTGAGAATGGTACTAATTTAATCAACTAGAGTCATCCTGCATTAGAAAAGAATTTAGAAGTCTAAGATGAAATAGGACCCATAATTTATTTTGCAAGCATTACAATTCCACTTCTTTAATTTAGTGGAAATGAGAGGCACTCCTAAATAATGGACCAGTAAAACTCCTTCTTCAAACTTTAGTTAGTTCAATATGGCATCCTTGGTTTCTTGTTGCATGTAACATAAAAAGACATTACTCTTGCCTTCATTAGTCACTGTACTTAACATACTAAAGTAAGTTTGCAACGCATCATGCATACAAGAGATATAATTTATGCTCCTTTTGCAAAAGAGCAGCAAATTATCTACAAAACAAAGATGAGTTGGTTTTTCTAATTTGCATCTCCAATGATAGGAAAACCTCATATCATTGGGCAATTTTTGTAGAGAACAAGATAAATTTCCATTCCAAGAAAAAAAAGAGACATAGGAAAAGGGGGTCCCTTTTCTTAATTTTCTCTTGCTAGGAAAGAAACCCATTAATTTTCCACTAACACTTATAGAAAACCTTGCTATAGAAATGCATTACTCCACTAACTTGCAAAAGGGAAGAAGAACAGGTAGCAGAGAATCTCAAGCAAGAAGGCCTAGTTAATGGTGTCATAAGCTTTCCTAATATCAACTTTTTGAGAGCACACCTAGGCAAACCTTTAGGAAAGTGATAACTAGCCATTAACTCTTGAGTAAGGAAGATATTATCGATGATTCTTCACCTTAAAATAAATGTACCTTGTTCCTTCCCAACCAAAGAAGGTAAAACATTCTCTAATCTTGTTGCTAAGACATGAGAGGTGACTTTATATAAGATATTGCAGCATGAGATAGGCTTGAAGTCATTAAGAGTTGTGGGATTATGATAGATTGCTAACCTCTAAATCTATCACTTACACTCGCCTCCGAGGCCTTAAGTCTCTCACCAAGAGGATTCTCTATTCTTAGCTTATCAAGGATAAGTTCTTGTACATGGAAGAGTTGTGGACGAACTCTTTAGGGGTCTAATTCTGACATACCCTGCTCTATTTGAACTCTTGCCTAATTACTGACCTATTGAGTATTGAGGTCGACTTGTTGAGTGCTGATGCCAACTTACCAAGTGCCAGGTTTGAGGACACTATACACCGAGCTCTACTTTCCCAACCTACTAAACTATAACATCATTCAATCACCTCGACGACTTCCACCACAGCTCATTAACAATAGCCCAAACATCAACTCCACTCAACCACAGTGCCTTAAGATCCCATAACACGGACCTAATGATGGCATGCCACCTATCATTCCTTTTTCTGATATTATACTATATTTTTTTGTACTATTTGTCCCCTTTTTACCCTTTTAGAAATGTACTAAACTAGTATTATTGTATTACCCTTTATTGTAATTGCACATGTTTCCTTGTTACCCTAGGGACTTACTATAAATAGTCTTTTGTTTTTTGTAGTCAAAATCTTCTTACACTAAATAGATATTAAATATACTTGTTCTTGCTAGATACCCTTCTTTGAGTACATTTCTTTTATATTCTTATATAATCTTACCAAGTAGCTCAAGATTTATAGCGAGTGGATCCTAGTATTAGCTTGTGTATCATATCAGGTGAAGTACTAAGTTGTGTTGTGTTATGTTCGCTAGTGTATTATATCCTCCAAGCAACTCCACGGAAGCTATTGTGTTTGTTAACTTTTCCATTCCTTCATTCTTCAATACTTCAAAGGACCCACTAATACTATTTCCTACAATAAGCCCTAGTGATCAACTCAACTCCTAGGTACATCGGATTAGACACTTTAGACATAAGGGAAAATAATGGTGCTAATGATTTCTTTAAGGATTGATTGCAATGTGAGTATTTCTTTCACCATTGAGATAAGGTCTTTGGCAATAAAAGGCCAGGAAGATTTGAAAAAATTAGTTGTGTACCCATTCAATCCCAGAGCTTTGTCATTTGATAACATCCCTAATTTCTTTATCAGAAAATGGCCACTTAAGAACTTGTTTTTGGGAATATGCTAACTTCCATGACACTGAACTTTCAATCTCCTAGGGAAAAGGCTTAAACCCATGGTCGTCATAAAGATCTTGAAAGAAGGTAAGTACTTCTTGAGGAACTTGTTGGACTTCTAAAGCCTTCAGGTTTCAAGATGGAATGGATAACTTTCTTATTATGGTAGTTAACCATGGCTCTATGGAAATATGCTGTATTCTTATCGCGTAACTTCAATAATTTGACTCTTGACTTTTGCTTATAGAAACTTTCTTCTGCTTTTCTCAAAAGGTAGTAATTCTTATAAGCTAGATGCTCCTGTTCCATTAAATAAGCGTCACTATTCTAAAGGATGGCAGATTGTAAAGATGAAAGCTAGATTTTTACCTCTCCAACTTGAGAAGACACGTATGAAAATTTAGAGATATTTAGCTACTTAAGATTCATCTTAAGCCGTTTCAATTTTGTAACAAATTAAAACATCTTTATGTTGTGATCATGAATCCTCCATGACTTCATAATTAAATCCTTAAATTGTTCATGCTTAGCGTAGAAATTGAAGAACTTAAACGTAAGGCATCTTGCCTCAAAATGGAAATTTAAGTCAACAAAGGTAAGAGAGTGATTTGATGAGGTAGGAGATGAAAGAAGGCTTGTGTTCTTGGAAATGACAAGCAAGAACTCTATCAATCTTGTTAAAGATGGGATTCCCCTCCTAATTATTCGACCAAGTAAAAAATTTTCCACTAAACATTAGGTCCACAAACTCAATTGTATCAAGAAAGCTTTGAAACTCTCACATAGCAATTGTAGTAGTATGATTTCCTACTTTTTCTTTTAGCAATGTTAGTTGTGACATTAAAGTTAGAACCAACCAAAGAGTACTTATAAGCCTAGGAACTAAGACAAGCAAGTTTTCCTAAAGAAACTTTCTTTCATAATAAGAGTTTGAGCCATACACTAAAGTGGCAGCAAAAGACACATTAACAAGTCTTAAAGAGACTAAAGTGTAGATGAACTGAGGATACTTAGCCATAATTTGAATATTCCAGGTATTTGGATTCCAATAAACCCATATCTGTTTCCTAACTAACCGATTGATAACATGGGACCATATAGGTCCAATCTTGTGCTTGATTAGATCTTCTTTTTATGAGTTTACCCTTGTTTCAAATAACCCAATAAGAGAGATACCACATTCAACAAATATCTTCTTACATCACCAGCTCTAATGGGACTGTTGATCCCTCTAACATTCTGAGCAACTAAATTCATCCATATAAAAGAGAAAGGGGCTATTTTTAAGCACCCAATTATAAGTGTGTCTCTTCTTTTTTCCTATGTTCTTATCCCTTACTTGAAGAACTTGAGCTGTGCCCACTCTTAAAAATAGTTTTTGATGCTCTAGACCTAGTCTTCTTGATTACTAAGGCTTCAATAGGAGTATGAGAGTTGTCTTTAGTGGCTAAGGCCTCTTCCTCCTCAAAATCACAACCTAGTCCTTCTAGATCCAGTTTTTCATTATCTTTACAAACTAGTGTATCAAAGATTTGGGTAAGGCTCTAACATACTTCATCCTATATATGACTAATTCCTCTAACCTTTGTTTCGTGAAGCTCTCCTTAAGCAAATTTTTCCATGAGTCGGTTTGAGCTACTAGTTGGTTAGGATTATCACTAGTGGCTCGTTTGAGGGGGGAGACAACCTCCTCACTTATGCTAAGATGATTCTAAGTTTTTAGAGTAACTGGGGGTGCCAATGACGTAGAACCATTTGTAGCTTTACCTTTACCCTTTAACTTTTACCTACTTATCCTCTTTAGCTGTAGATTTCTTTATAGAAGGGGGGCCAAAGCCTAAAGCATAGTGAAAGAAAGAATGGCTAAACACTTGATAATTTGCACATCGTTTAAGCATCTATTGGTAATCAACTAATATCTAAGTAGATGTGCTACTGTCATGTTCAACTACAATCTAGTTAACTAACTCATCCTTCCTATTTAGTTCCACTAATATCCTGGCTTAGTTGCATGATTACATGATGCAATAAGATTATCATCCTTTAAAGGTAACCTAACCCTACTAGCAATATGGCTTAACTTGTTAATGTTCTAAAACTTACAAGGATTGCTAGAAAAAAGAGACTACACTAGAATCTGAGCAAGTTGAGGTTTGTTAAGGGACATTCCCTTCCTTTATTTTTGAAGAATTAGGAGCCTTTGTGCAAAAAACCAAGTTTTTCTAAGAATGAGAGACAAGTTTAATTCCTTGCAAATTGGAAGTAGTAATGTAACGCCCTGGAACCCAGGGCGCTACAACTCTACTATGTGTTGGCTCTAGAGGCAAATACGCTAAGGCATACAAAGATCCAAGTACTTTTCTAAAATCCTCAATTTATCGTGAACCTGCCAAACTTATAATTTAATAACTTCAAATCTAAAATGAGTGGAACATTAACCACTCAATCTCCTCAAATGCCATACAATAACATACTGAAATATGACATAAAGGAAGAATCTGAATTAAAAACACTAAACCTAATGATATGGAGTATCATAGCTCCTACAAAAGTCATCCCACTAGACATCAATAACAAGAGTCACAGGTGACTCCATAACGTGACAAGTCTCATAAATATATAAGTATAATAGAGATGAACATGAGTCCTCAAAATTCACTCTTAGTGTTAAATTATGAAGCCTATCTCCATCATTGTAATAATAGAAATCTCCTTCCTCATTGTAATAATAGAAATCTCCTTCCTCATCATAATATAAGTAATCATAACTGGAATCCTTGGCATAAACCCCATTGCATATCTCATAACTTGAACTTGTAACTGAAAAACAACAATCCTGCAAGGTAAGCTAATGCCCAATATAGGATACCACACATATGCGTGTAAAACACAAGTAACCAGTTAACTACACATAAGTACCATAATAAATGCAGCAAAAACTATTTTAATCTTGTCATTTAATTCCACAAACAACATAGTTTTAATGTCCTAAGACTTCGAGTTACTCATGACCTCTAATACGCAATATATAAGTATTATATAGGTATTAGTATTAGGTACTCCCCAACACTCAAGTGCCAAAACCATCTTAAATTTACTTGAGTCCTTTTAGTGCAAAAATCCACTAGGAACAACGTTGCACAAAGATTGCTAAGTGTCTCACCAACACTGCTAAACCCGACCAGTGGGTAGTCGAAGTTAAGCACAAGCAGCAAACAATTAAGTTAGAGTTTCGATTAAGTCCAATTATCATACACTAACTTAGCATACACAATCATCAATCATGTATCCTATACCTAAATTCTCAATTGAAACCAACAAGTGTCCTGGTGTCTTACAACCTTAATCATTACAAAAATAATACCTCACCCTCTAAAATTGCTTATATAAGTCACTAACCAAACCATATACCCTAACCCATCGACTAAGCCATGGGATCCTACAAGTACCCTTGATGCGATTCTTGTGAAAACTTTGATTGATGTTTTTGTTTAAAACATGTCAGAAAAGGGTTTTGATTGAAAAAGAAGGTTAGAAAAGTCATGAGATACGGATTGAAAAGGCTTTATACATTGTTTCACATAAGGTGTTCGGATGCCAACCCAAACTCATATTCTATGAGTTTTGGGGGGGTTGGGCATCTAAACGCTAGGCTTAGTGGTGTTCGAATGCTAGGTACAATTTGCAGATTTCTATAGACTATGTCAAGCGATTTCCTTCCCTAAAATGCTTTGGCCTTAAACCCCGATGTCCAACTATGATTCTAGGGTCTTTCTCTACCCTTAGATACTCCTTTAATAGCCCTTAATAGCCTCTTAATAACCTCCACAATAGAAATTGTAACCTAATCTCAACCAACTCTCAAACCCCATACATACAACAAGAACTAATCTTTGAATGAAATAAGGTTTTCAAGGCGACTTACTTATCGTTTCTTGAAGTGATAACTCTTTAACCAATGATTCTCGTGTGTCTCCTCTGTAAACACATGATTTTCTTGAGTTCCCCATGCTTAAACAAGAGAAAAACGAATTTCTTTAAGGAATAAGTGGTGGCTTACCTAGTTGTGATTATCCCTTTGCAAAAGCTCATGTTTTACTTTGATTTCCATCCCTTAACTCCTCGAATTTGAACCTACAAGTGTTCTTGAGGGTTTTCCCTTAAGTTTCTTGGTATGGCACATACAAGGAAACCATATCCTTTAGTTGTGGGTAAGTAGGAGAGAAAAGAAACATAGAGAGAAGACATAGGTTTTGAAATTTCCCTTGGACAAATTTGCTCTTGGCACTAAAAGTATATTACATGCCATATCAAGCCTGCAATTAATACTTTCCTTTATTTTCTTTGAACCCTTTTTATTTATTTATATTTTAGTTTGAGTTTTACAAGTAAAAACCCTCATCATTTGTAATGGCTCCAATGAACCCAAAGTTTCTCCAAAGCCTCATAGTCGGAGACAAAACCAAGGGAAAAGGTAATTTACGCCTAAGAAAAAAGCTTACTAAAGTAGAATCCCACATCTTCACCCCATCTTCTTTAATAGCCCACGGTATCAAACCTTTGATGTGCTACCTCGAACGATGGGAGGGACAAAGCAAAGCTCAAACTTTAGGGAGGAAAGCGCTTAGATAGGAGTAGTAGTTTCTATGTAAGAATTGGGCTTAGGCTAGGTATGTGAGAAAGCCCTTTAAGGAAGAGGGTTAATTCCATGAGAGTTCTTAACTTTTACATTTTTGAGGACTTTCTTTAACTCTTCTAAAGCAGTGTTCCTGAAGGAGGAAGTACTCTCAAATTGTGTCGAGGGAACCTCTAAAGATGAAGGATTTTTATAGGAAAAGTTCAATATCTTGAAGATAGAGGTAGAGGCTTTCCCATTAGAACTTTGTTCTAAGTTTCTATTCTCTTGAGTTTTCGATATTTGAATAATAGGAGACGCTTCGAAGCCTCTTGAAGACCCCTTTTCCTTCTTTTTTCTCAATATATTTTAGGGATAGTTGAAAGAAATGTAAAAGAAAAAAAAAAGAGCATAAGCTTGTTGAGACTTAATAATATGCATATAGATATTGAACTAATTAATGAAAAAAAAATTAGAAAATAAATAAAATAAAAAGAAAATGCATAAAAATAATTTAAAAAAGAAAAAAAAGTAGATAAAAATTTAAAAAGCAAAAAGAAAATTAAAAGAAAGGAAAAGCGGTCTTTAGGTGGCCCTCATAGCCCCATTATACTTATGACCAACCATTGTAAGTAAGCATTATGACCTACCTTTGGTAAGTGATGATCCCTCAAAGTTGTATTCAAAACCTATTTTATGATTTTTAATACCTACCAATCAAATCAAGTATTATAGGGTACAAGATACAATAGGTTACTTGCTCACCAAATAAAAAATAATATTAGGCCTAAAGATGTGATATATGTAATAATGGAAAGAGCTTACAAGCAACCAAGTAATTAATAATCGGGAAGGTATGGTTATAAGTTCTTATTTGACACTTTCAAGAATGAGAATCCATCATGAAATTGAATAAGGGAAATAAAACCACATATTTTTTATTTATTAATAAATATTTTTTCACTAGAAGAGAAAAGAAATATGAGGTAAGGAATTGGAAGAAAAAAAATTAGTTTTCCTTTTGGAAAACTATGGGAAAGGCAATAATTTTTTAAGAGAATTCTCCTAGACTAATGAAAATAATGGAAGTAATAGGAGGAACTAAGAACACTTACATAATTCAAATGAATTTTAAGAAATAAAAAAAAATAGAAAATCTAATTAAATTTCCTTCCATAATTATCTATTTCCATTCAACTATCCTTAACTTTTTTTTTTCTATTTTTTCTCTATTCTTCCTCTCATTTCCTTTCCTTTATAATCTTTCCTTTATCCCAACATAGTGTGAAAGGTAGGGAAAAGGGAAAAAAAATAATATAGCTTAAAAAATCCCTAAAATTTGCACTTCTAAAAGTAATTCAAGATTATGGAACTTGAAATCGTGTTTTTAGGTTACGATTACAATTTCAAATATTTATGAAATTGTGACTTTAAGTACGATTTTGAGTAATTGACCTAAAAATTGTGTTTTGAAGACACGATTTCAGTTAATCAACTTGAAATCATTTCTTAAAAATATAGTTTTTATCTTTAATGATAATTGAATTTTAACCTGATGCAAATCTACAATAACTTCAACATTTTTTTTAACTTAATTTTACAATACTTGCTTATTTAAACATGAGTAACATCATTTAAACTCAACAATGAACTCCTAATATGAACATGAAGAACAAACTCCTTAGCATATACCTTGCTTAGAAGCCAAGTTCCTTAATCATTACATATAAAGTAACATATTATTTAACATCAAATGATATCTCATCAACAATCTATCAACACATGCCATAATCCCACAACTACTCACTAATAAAGCGTTTGATATATTAGAAGTTCTTTGACCATGACAAGTCTTTAGTTATAGTAAGTAATAACAATTAAGAGAAGTTAAAGACACAATTAAAAAAATAATAAAAAGATTTTTATTAATAGATAATTCAATTGATTAAATATAAATGTACAGATCGAAGAATAAAGGATAAAAAAAAAAAGAAGATAGCAAAGAATCTAAGGTTACCTTCTCCACCAATCCTTGAAAGTCTACATCTCTTAA
Organism: Lumnitzera littorea; assembly: GCA_024138015.1. NCBI lineage: Eukaryota > Viridiplantae > Streptophyta > Magnoliopsida > Myrtales > Combretaceae > Lumnitzera > Lumnitzera littorea. The sequence goes on along the minus strand of JAMXBB010000004.1, from coordinate 77,443,988 downwards.
GTACTTAAGTAAGTGTTAGGTTAAGGCTACACCATGAGATTGGTATCCACTTATATGATTTGTATGCCATCCTAAACTGTAGATTGTGAGCTATAAGAAGAGTCACATGCATTGTAATTATAGTGGGCTTCACCCATATGAGCACTTGCTTATGTAATAACCATCGTCCTCATCATTAAATGTTATGTATCCATTGTCACCCTTGCCATAAAAAAAATGACTTGAGCTCTAAAATCCCAATAGCATGCACGTCTGTTAAAAGCTTGTAGCATCAATCGTTCTTTCTTTGAGACCTATGAGGCTCATCAAGTATTTAAACCCAATCTTTATATTATCACTACTATTAACGTTAAAATTATCAGATGGATCTATATAAGTTTCATCATTCTTATTATTAGAGTCCATATTAGCTTCACTTAAGCTGAGAATATTTGCTTTTGGATGAAAATGAGTATTACTTGCTTTTTGGCCATAAGAATATGTTGGGATTTATACACATGCATTTCAACTAGATTAGCATAATAAGTCTCCTATCTAAAGATCTCTATCATATGTAATATCTAACTTAATTTCATATATTTCTATAAATAACTTCACTAAACCACTAGCCTTAGCATGTATTTTTACAGATAACATCAGTAACACATCATAATTGTTGTTCATAAGTACAACACAATAATAAGCCAAATTTCCTCCTTTAGAGGGACAATTATGAATCAACCTGATAAGTCATCTTATTAATTTAAAGGCAATTGTATATGATACCTATTAACTACTCATACCTTACATCATAAGGAACCTTAATAGCCGCTATTGGGCAGTTATCATAGCATGCCCTATAGTCTTCATACACAATATTTCTAAAAACATAGCAAATCTCTCTTACTTGAGCCATTTTTACATAAGCATGTTGAATATTTAACCAAACAAGGTTTATAACTACATCATCATAACTAAACAAGCAAATACCAAAGTTCATGATATAATAAAAGATTTTAGGGATGTTTCATCACACATACGTAATTAATATCTTAGTCCTAAGTCATGGTTATATTGTAAATATATAATGCTTGACTTATCAATTTTATCTCATTAACAACTACATCTACTTTGGTTGGCCATTTTAATTTGAGCATTAAAAACTAAGAGTTAAAAGACTAACTCAACTTTTTCTATCTTATTAGCGTAGCATGAGACATTTGATTATAGTATAACTATTGATCACATTATCAAATATTGGATGTAAAATAGCATACATAAATAACTGACAATGACTTGATAACGTCTCCATGAACCAATCACATAACATGAATTACCAATGATCACCAATAAAACTAAAATTGCACAATTGAAACTACCAATAAACGTTGTTATAAAACATCATATAATACAACACTTGTTATTCAATAACATCTTTATTTACTTGAGAAATTATTATACTCACCATCATAACAATGCAATAACACTAAGAGTCCTCTTACTAAATATTCACAAATATAATCAACATTTTCATAAGTAAAATTATTAACCACATTGATTAAAATCAATATAACACTACAATCATTAAAATTGATAAAAAAAAAATACAACAATAACTTTCATAAGAACATAAACAAATATTATCACAAACACTAGTCAAACATTTAATTGAATAGTTAGTATGCCATTAAACTTCATTTTTATAAACAAAGCTTGAATCTAAATCAACACATCACACTCATATTACATTATCTACAACAACTACTAAATGCATACAACTCTAGAAATTGAAAAAGAAGAAGGAAAAAAAAAAAAACACTTAAAAATACATGAAACGACTCTTTAACAATGACAATGATAACATTAGATGAATAAATTTAGTTGGTTTTGGTATAGAATTTGTGATTTTCTTATGTCTGGAAGATAGTAAACCTGAGTAAGTGTGTTTTTACAAAGAGAACATGCATAGCAAAATGAGGAAGAAGAGATAAATGGTCAGTTACAACCTAATACATGCGGTGAAGTCACGATTTTTAAGTGTTAATAGCATCGATTTTTCTTAAATATATTATTTTTTTCGTTAAAGGCACATTATGGGCTTCTTTTACAAACTCCATCCAAAGTGATAATGTGAATAGGGATGTGAAAATAGGTTTTGATTTGTATGCTAGCCTATTTAATTTGTATAAAAAATGAATTAAGATGGAGTTTTTTCTATTCATTTAGAAAGCGAGCCAAACGAACCTAGTTCATTTGACTTATGGATGAAAGTGTGTCGGAAAAAAGTTACCTATTTGTATTTTTGGTTTATAGATTAACCCATTTAACTTGTTTTAAAAGTAAGTTAAGGCTAAGATCTTTGACTTGTTTAAAAAATGGATTAAATGAACCTGATCCATTTAATTGGTGGACTAAAAATGAGTCAAGTAAGGGTTGACACATTTAACTCATTTGCACAATTTTAATGGTCATCTTTGAATTGTCTTTATTTTACTATAATTGTTTTATGAGGGGATTTTTTTTCCTTAAATTGTTTTTTAAAATATTATAAATTCACACTTTTAAGAAGAGGAAAATAATATTGCTTTGTTAAACCGGTTGATTTGTTTAATCCATTTGCATAACTTTAAATTGGCTTTATTTTACTAAAATTGTTTTACGAGGGAATTTTTTTTCCTTTAATTGTTTTTTTAAAATATTGCATATTCACAATTTTAGGAAAATGAAAATAATATTACTTTTTTAAAAAATAATAATCTAAAAAATATTGTACTTTAAAAAATAATCTAAAAAATACTAAAATTTGAGTTTTCAAAATATAATTTTAATTTAAACTAAAATTGGCTTTTAAAAAGCCGAATGTAGTCACCTATCCTAAATTTGGCTTCAAAAGCAAATTATTATTTAATCATATGCTACAATTATTCAAGATTGTGTTTGTTGTTTAGTGGTAAAAGCGTCCGATGTTAATTTAAGAGAGTGGATTTAATTGCCAACTAATGACATTTTACTTGTGATGTTTTTCTTTTTCCCTTTGCTTGGGTCCTCAATTCGATATTTCACAAGCCAATTATCTACATTATTTAAGTAAAAAATGTTTTATGTAATTGCTATCATTTTTTTTCAATAAAATTTAATCAAATATGTTTAAAAGTTTACGTTATTCAATTCTATAAAAATAATTACACGGAATGAATCTCCCTCCAGGTAAAGCCATGAAGTGAAGGTTCCTACCGCGACAGAACAACTCCTCCTTTCCGCGCTTTCCACTGAAAATCAGCACTGCTTTGTGCTATGTTGCTAAGAGAGTCCTAAACCCCAACCCTGATCATGTGGAGAGCAACCTTAGGAAACCCTAAGAACACCAACCTTTGTTCTTCTCTTGTTTCAAGGAGATGCATATCATCATCGGTTCATCAGAAATCAGTACAAGAGAGGGTGCTGAAGGATGGTGAATTAAGGGTATTTATAGTTGCTGGAGAAGTCTCTGGGGACAATATTGGTTCTCGTCTTATGGCTTCTTTGAAGACTCTGTCTCCTCTCCCAATACGTTTCTCTGGTGTTGGAGGGTATATTTCTTATTGTTTTGCTTATGGGTCTAACCTTCAGTTTTCAGTTCATTATTTCGTATAAATGGGTTTATGTCATTTTATCCGAATTTGCTTCCATGTATGGTTTATTGAGAATTTTGTGTCTTTTGTATCATGCTTAAAGTTCCCCACTTTAGTTTTCTGTTTTCGTTAATGCATTGGGATTCTGTCATTTTTCTAAAAATTGATTTTTCTATTGTTGATTGTGAATGTAAGTTTACGAAATTTACTGTTTTGTAGACTATTATGTTGAAAGTTCTTCATTTTGCTGTTCTGTCATATATATGATATGGTGAGTTCTTGTCGATTTGATGAGATAGAATGTTGTTGTTACTCTGTTGCTTATCCGAAACGATACATGATTCTGCTTTTTTAAGTGTCACAGTAGTACTTAGTATACTCTAATTTTTGGGACACTTTTGTGGGTGGTTTATGCACCAAAGGACCTTCCTTGTTCTGATCTCACAAGTGTGTGTGTATGTATGTATATATATATATATCTAGGATTTTTAATTGGGTAAGTTGAAAGGACTTTTCAGTCTATCTTCCTTTTGTAATTTTTACTGTATAGCCATCCATTGTGACATAGCTGGGAAATCTGCCGTTTCTGCTCTAACAATGGTGTGTGTGTGTATATATATACCCCTTTTGGGAAGGGACTTCTAGTTTTGTCTTCTTTCCCTTTTTTATTAGAAGAACTTCAATGATGAGATGTGATCCTAAAGCTTATTCATGGTTAATTTGTAGGCCTTTAATTCTTTGTCGGATAGCTTAGTAAGGAGATATTGAGAGTGTTGAAGTCTTCTCTTATTACATTATTTTTCAATTGGGCCAGGATTAGCTAATCAAGTGTCCTTGTGTGATGAAATAGAACATAAATGAAATTGCATGTGTGATGGATGCAAAAGCAACAATCTATATAAGGAGATGCCTACATTGCAAACACTGAAATGTACTTGAACTGGATAAAGGGTGAGTATAGCAAAAAATTTTCATAAGCATTTCAGTTTCTCTTGGCCAGAAAATCTTTTATGAACAAATGCTGACACCTAGCTGCAAATGCATTTCATGAAAAAGTGAATGGATACCAAAGATGTCTCAAATATCTCAAACCCGGGCAATGTTATGCACTTTAAATGCCTTGTTGGATTGTTTTCCAAAACCTATTGCAACTACCAGATCTTACCAAATCTCCCCTGTTGAAGAACTGTTTTTCATTGTTATTTAAGGTCTATGATGTCCAATCAAGGACTGAAATCTTTGTTTCCCATGGAGGATGTTGCAGTAATGGGGATATGGGAATTGTTGCCACATTTGGGGAAAATCAGAGTGAGTGGTGAGCAGCTTAATATATTTGAATGCTATGCAATTGTTTTCATGTCATCTATATAGCTATTGAGTCAATCAATCTACATTTTGATTCACAGGCAAAATTAAGGGAGACAATTGATGCTGCTCTTCTCTTTCAACCTCATGTGGTAGTCACAGTGGACTCTAAGGGCTTCTCTTTCCGTCTTCTGAAGCATTTGCGGTGTAATTTCAGTTCTATTGTCGTTCTGATTATTCTCTTGATAATCTGATGCAATAAGAATGATGTAGAAAAATGATTTTGCAGCAAAATATACTTTACATGGTGGCCCCTTACACTTCCACTATGTCGCACCTTCATTCTGGGCATGGAAAGGGGGCGAAAAAAGGTTGGGAAACCTAGCTAAATTTGTGGATCACATATTCTGTATACTTCCAAATGAGGAAGAGGTTTGCAAATCAAATGGTTTGGATGCAACATATGTTGGTCACCCTATAATAGAAGATGCTTTGGATTTGAATCAGGTATGAAGGCTTTATATCCTTAAAATGAGGCTCAAGCGGATAGTTCATCATAAACTCTAGTGAAAGTGAAGTCATGTTTTAGTGTCGTAAGCCTTTTAGTTTTATATGTAATTCAGTTTTGAGAATCTTTTAATGTGACAACTTCATGATCAACTAGCTTTTGGGTTTCTAATCTTTGAGTTGCATTTTTGCATGTGGACATTCCAAACTGCTTTGGATCCTTTGATATGTGTTTCACTAATATCTTGAAGTAATTTACATTCAGGGAAAGGATACCTCATCTGATAAATGGGAGGTCCCTCAGGGTTGTGAGGGCTTTCTATCAGAGTACCGGATACCTTCAGGTTTCTTCATTTGTTTTCTAGCTCTTGTACTTAATAATTGAGATAACTTATCTAGAAGTTTATATGCAATGAGAAAATGCAGAATGTTCTTTATGTGAGTGTTTTTAATATGTTTCTTTGTCTGCCATCTCTTACCAAGTCCTATTTCTTTTTCAGATGCATCAATCATTAGCTTGCTTCCTGGAAGCAGATTTCAAGAGGTCTCCCGCATGCTTCCCATCTTTATGGACACCATCAAGCTCCTAAAAGAAGCCTTTCCTATGCTTTTTACTTTAATCCATGTGGCACCTAATCAGGATGTTGAGAGATGTATTTTTGGGGTCGTCCAGAAGTGGCCTGCACCAGCCATATTGATTCCTGGTGGAAAATCAAAGCTTAAGTACAGGGCTTTTAATGTAAGCCAAATTACTTTTCTCTTAAATGAAAATGGGAAATAATAAGTGAGCCAAAAAAAAGGGATGTGGTCAATAATGATGAGGAATGTGGAGCAGACTTTTAAGAATTGATTCTTCTTAATATAGGTTTATGTCATGGATATTTTCTCCTCATTTCATTATGTACACATGTAGATTGTAAACAGACATGTTGAACTATACTAGCACTTTTTGTGGATTCTAGTCATGTTGAATTAAAAGTCCTGTCTAATAAAGTGCCTTTTGGAGTTTGTGAGGCTTTTAACCTTATAAACAGCTGAAACATTTGGCATATGATGCTTTTATAAATATTTAAAACAAATAAAGGCATCCAATGAAGTATCGTGGTTTAAAATCTCTATCCGATGTAATTGTGTCATAATTATGACTTATTGCAATTTAGTTTCAAAGATATGCGGAGCAGATGCCACATGCACCTCAAGTAAGATAAGATGATGCTTCCTTATTTGATAAACTATTCCTTGGGAGTTCTATGAACAGGCATACCTGAGTGTTTATGGTTGGAATACATTGCAGTGAAGTGTCAAAGGCAAAATACATCAACACTAGTAGATAATGGCTTTATCATAAAAGTAATGCTTGTAATGACTTCGGTTGGAACTGATGCAGGCAAGTAGGGTTGCTTTATGCACTTCTGGCACAGTTGCTATGGAGCTGCAACTTGCCCGGCTTCCATGTGTTGTTGCTTATCGAGCTCATATCCTGACCGAACTGTTTGTCCATTACAAAGCGAAGATACCGTATATTTCACTGCCTAATATTCTTTTAAATTCAGCTGTCATTCCAGAGGCTCTGTTTCAAGGATGTACACCCTCAAAACTAGCATGGTTGCTTAGGTAACATTTTCTTCTTTTTCCCATATTCTACCTTTAAGATTACTTAGATAAAATGTTGGTGCAACTTAGTATGAACTTTCTAATTAAAGTTACATCCACATGCCACTTTTGGTCTTGTGTTTTCTGTTGGCTTAATGATATGCAGATCTCATCCAAGGTTGCATCAAAAGTTTATTAGATGTATTGCTTCCATTCATTAGATAGTTTGAGGTTTTCCCCCTCCTCCCCTCCTCTTTGGCAAAATTATGCCAATAACTCTTACATGTTTCTTAGCAGGGAAATAATGCTTGATGAAGAATCTCGAGAGAGACAAATTGTTGCATCTGAGAAGGTAATAAGATTTTTATGGCCTTCAAAAAGAGCCACAAATAAAGTTGGTCAAACAAATTTCTGCGAAGAGTATACCAATCACTATCCAAGTCTGATAGCAGCATCTACCTTATTACACTATGTGAAGCCATGATGAAAGATATATCAAGTGCAGATTAACAATAGGTTTTTTATATTCTTGGGGTGATGAGTAAGTATCAAATCTTATTAAGGCTTTCCTGGTGAGCAAACGGGTAAACATAAGATTTAACAATACAGAATTGACATTTTGTTTCACATGCCATTTCTTGGAGGATTTGACTTGATGTGATGTATTCAGCTGTTCAAAATAGGATTGGTGTAGGTAACCAATTTGGCCTGTTATTATTCTACCTTTGTTGTTAAAAAGATATGTTTTTGCATCTTAAGAAGGATAAAATTTATGTTTTTATTTTGTGATGGCTTCTGGCCAATGTTTTGTAATGAATTTGATTGAATCAATGCAAGAATTCGGGTCATGCAGCTTTGCCTATTTTGTTATTTATTAGAATGAACTCTTACCTATAAGTGTACATATAAATCTCTGTAAAATTTTAGACTGATCGCGATTCTTGAATCTTTTGCGTCTAGGGATTTTGCATATGGGGTTTGATTGCACATCCTATAGGCTAATGTTGAGTCACATTGGGCAATAGCTGACATTGCATGTGTTTAAATGGGTAAATATCTGTTCACTTGTTTGAGTCCATGTCCAAACTCTGAGAAAGGGAAACTATGCTGTCCAAAAAAAGAATACAAAAAAATTGTGATGAATAAAAGAACGTGATATGCTATGGTGATGCTATCTTCCTCTCAACTGACAGGCAAAAGTTCCTTTGTATCATGTAGATCCTTTCTCATAATATGTTAATAGTTCAGTAAATATTGTGTTAAGGTATATTTTGCAGTATGTTACATCTGATACTACTTCCTGAATATTCACTCCCCTTTGGGAGAAGAAAAAGAAAAAAAATTTGCTTGTCTTTTTCCGGTGGTTTGTTATAAACTTTCTGTTCTCTTGACAAACAGTGACTACACTGCATGCCGAGTTATAAATCAACATTTTGGTGACAGGTTTGAATTATACATTTTTTTACAGTGAAAGGTATCAATAGCAATGTGCTTTTGCATAGCAAGTGAACCCGGGTTCCCTTCTTCAATTAGCTTTTTATGTTTCATATTCAAAAAAGGAAATCTTACTTTCCAGGTGACTGCTTTTGTGAACCAAAGTAACTGCTTCACTTGACTTCTTTCTTGGGGCATAATTTTCCATAGCAAGGAATAGCTGATTATGGTGGTGCAAAGCACCTAAAAGTAAAGCATCTTGCAGAAGATGTAAAAGAATCAGACCCTCCCCAATACAGAGGAGAAGATATCCATATTTTGGCAACTTAAGAATGTCGTTAATGTCAGGAGGATGACTGTTTTGGGTTTGCCTACTAAATAACAAATAAAGAATGTTGATATTACATTAATTTGCTGGCTAACCTTAGTTTAGCCAGTGAGATGTGATTTACGGTTCTAGTGAGCCCTAAATTTAAGATTCTCAAGTGTCGGCCTTCTGATGTAGGATTTTTTGTTCCATGTTTGCATTGCAAACCATCAAGTATGATGCTAGTCTCCATTAAGGTAGCCTTCTAATTAATCAGATAATTTTGGCTTTGATGTCCTTCATTTCTATTTGATCTCAATGGCCTACTTATGGCTCAAGGAAATGAGAATAGTGTCTTGTGTGGAAACTTTATACTATTCATTGCTAGTGCTGTTAATCTCAATCTCTTCAATTCTTCTGAGCAACTCACTCATCTTGGGCCTTTTCTCTGGTGCTTCATCTGTGCACTCCAATGCTATCTGTGTGAGGCCAAGCATCTCATCATGCCCCTCTTTGGCTGCTACTATTTCAATGTCCAATATGTCGGTCGACCAGTCATCATTGACTACCTTCCTCACCCAGTCAGAAAGATCTTCAAATTTATCCTCATTTCCTGGTGAAATTTCACCTGGGACTTTCCCAGTTATGATCTCGAGTATGACAATGCCGAAGCAATAAACATCAGCTCTGTGCGTCAGCTTTCTTCCTTGACAAAACTCTGGTGTCTTCCCAATGGCTAAGACTTTAGAGAACTTTTTATCTGGCAGTAAGGGCAGGAACCCGTAATCGGTTAGCTTGATTTTGTAGTTCTTTCCATCTTGCCGAAGTAGCACATTGGAAGATTTGAGATTGGCATGTGGAACCTTTCGAGAAGATAAAGACTGGTGTAAAGAATTTAAACCCCTGGCTATTTGTTTTATGATAGATAGTCTAGTAGACCAATCTATTGGTAATCTTCCAGCTCCTCTATTACCTGGCAGTTGGAATCAACAAAATGTTCATGTTGGAAGTAAATTATTTTTCTCTCACCTCTTGTTAAGTGTGAAGTGTTGGTAACATTATTGTACAGGATTTGACCTTTCACATATTTGCAATTTAACATGATATGGGAAAGATGCATCAGAAGTCCTAAAACTTTTTGGGTTTTTCCAATTAACTTCTAGAACTTATAATTTTCAATCCTTAAACTTTTTAGATATTTTGCAATCTAGTCATATAATTTTTGTAAGGGTTCTAGACCTTATTTATTTATTTTTTTTCCACATGCAATGTAGTCCTGTAGTCCTAAAATTTTAAAATAATTTAATTTTTGTCATGATTTGTTTAAGCTTTTGTTACTTGGCACGTAATGTTATCGCCATATGATAAGGAAAATATGTTACATCAGTCATCAGCATCAACTGGCATTTTAGAACTTGATTGCATGTTTTTAAAAGTTTTAGAGCTAAATTGCTGGCTATCAAAGATAGGATTCAATTGCAAAAACTAGAAAGTTTTAGAACTTCTGCTGCATTTTTTCCCCATCAGACACTAACTTTTGGAATGTTAAAAGGATCAGGCTCTAAATTCTACGTTTCGAAAGTTTAGACACACCGCAAAAATGTGAAATTTCAAGAACCTGAAAAGTTATTGTTCCCATGGAGTCTTAATTAAAATGTGCATGATAAAGAATCCATACTGACCATGCAAAAGCTCATATAAATTGCCGTCAGGCATGTACTCGCAGATGACCAGCTTTTCCTCTCTGGAATAATAAAATGAGATGATCTCCACTAGATTCTCATGTCTTGTACTTCCTAGCAATTGCATCTGTTGGATGAATTCCTTCTTAGTCAAGCCATTCATGTTTGCAAGTCTTTTCACCGCCACAACCAGGCCTGATTCCAGCATTGCTTTGTAAGTTGTACCAAGTTTTCCCTTCCCTAATACTTCGGCTGATGCCCTGAGCAAATCATCTAAGTCAAAAACTGGAGTCTCCTTGTTGAAAAATTCGAGTTCCACTACCCTTTCGGGATCGTCACTTCTCTGCGATTGATGCATTGCTGTCTCTGTGAACTCTACAGTCCCTCCTAGTGACAAAATGTAAAACGATTAGCATTCAGTTAATATTTTGATAGAATCCATTCAGTAGAATTCTATTTATGGTGTTTGGCCTGAATTGGTGGTGTTTATCTGTGCTGATATACCTGTCTGCTCCTGTGGTTCATCTTTTTTATGGATTGACCTTCTGCGGTAACACAGGAAAAGCGCCATGATGAGGCACAGAACCAACGCTGCTGCTGCTGCTGCTGCTACAATCAAAGCAATAGTCCACACTTGAAGTTTTCTTTTATGCTTATTCTTTGGTGGGGGAGGAGGCAGGACAGGACATGGAGTCCCTATGAGATCTCCACAAAGACCAGGATTGTGATCGTATGAACTCTTGGGGAAATTCTGAAGAATGTGAGTGTGGGGAATCTGGCCTCCCAAGTGGTTGTAAGAGACATTGAAGGCTACCAAGGTTGACTGATTGAATGGTGGAATTCTCCCATCCAGATTATTCTCCTGCAGTTCCAGACTCGTCAACTTTGGCAATTCAATGTACTCTGAAGGAATAGTACCAGAGAATCTGTTATTGGACAGTAAAACATCCTCCAAGTTAATGAGATTTGCTAGCGTTGGTAGCGGACCGGATATGAAATTGTTCCTGAAGCTAAGTCTACTCAAGGATGTCAGGTTCTGCAGGAATGTTCTTGGAAGAGAACCCCTTAGCGAGACTCCTTCAAGAACAAGCCGCACTATATGCCCCTTCGAACATCCAACTCCAACCCATCTGCTCTGATCAAAGTAGCAGGGTGGTCCTGTCCAATTTGTATGCAAATTGGAAGTTGAATTTGTAGTATCTCTTATCCGCAGCAAGTCGTTTCGTTCACTAGGATAGAACTCTTTGCTATATTGAGAGAAAACTGTGCTTGATAATTGGATAATCAAAATCAAAACGATGAGAAGTGCATAAGTTGGTGGTTTCATCATTAAAAAATGGGATTGGAAATGGGATCAATCATGGGTTGGATTGTTATTGCTATCGGGAACGGGTATGAATAAAGAATAATAATATCTTTGGGACATGAAAGTCGTGCCATATTTATGATTATAGGTTTGACGAAATATGCAAGGCAAGTTTGCTAAGATTCTCCACCAATGCGGATTGCGGATGTAACAAAGAATTTATTACAACGTTGCCACCTTGAGGAGATTTCCATGTCTTTTCAGCAAAGTTTGCTCTTTGTATTACAAACTTACTCGATCGGGTATGGATGGATCCCTAAATTCTTGAACGTTTATTCGTCTCCTGATGGCATCAGCTCAAACTAATGCTATAGCCCTAAATTTGTTGCGGAAAAATATACAATTATTAGCGCTTATTATTAAATTCTTGTAACATAATTCGTGTGACGCAAATAGGGTTGAAATCAAAATGCGTATTAATTAATTTATACTAAGGACTAATGGGACAACTGTATGATGTCAAAGAAACAAGATAACTACATTGATGTTCTTAACGAAGGCACAACTCAACCAGAAAACAATATAATAAGCTCTTGGGTATGTCCGTGTATGGGGCTAGGTGTTCAAGGCAACTAAAACCGTTTTCTGAATTTAATTGGCTGCATAATTTTGGACCTTATTTGGCTTTGTTACTTGTAAAAGCAGGGAAGAAAAAAAAAAAAAATCCACTTCCGGTAATTGATTAGTTAAATATTTTGTGATAAAGTTTTCTTATTTCGGTTTATCCCATGGTACTTATGTACATATTGTTATATATGAATAAAAAATAATATATATATATATATATATATATGTATAGCTTGTATGATAATTAGAAATTAGATGACTTTCTACCTTATACCTCTATAAATTCTTACTCGTTAAATACAAGGATTGACAAAAAATGACATGTCCAAATATAAATTCATAAAGACAAAGGATTATAGAACAGAATTAACTGTGGTTCATAAAATACATTGCAGTGGGCCACTGGAGAGTAATGGATTGTTTGTCAGTAAAGTCTGCATATCATGCTATAGTGGGACCAAGAGTTGTGTGGGATATAAATTGGGCTTCATCTTCGCATATCATTGATGCCAGGAAATTGATTTGGAATGTATGGTGCATGCCAAAAATTAAACATTTCATGCGGCGGCTCCTCACCGATGCCATGAGCTCATACACTGACTAACGAAAGTGGCACATTAAGGATCCAGCAAGTTGCTATTTCTGCCAGCAAGAGGAAACTACTGAACACATTGTTTCGTTATGTGGTTGGACCATGCCAATATGGGAAGTTACCACGGCCGATAGATGGTTGATGTCGCTGGTACAAAATTTCAAAGGTAGAAAATCTAAACTGAAGTTCCTTGTCGGAGAAATCGGTATTTGTTTATGGTACATTTAGAAGCATAGATGCTATTCCTTCTTCGGCTGCAAACTAGCAAACCCCCAAAGTTTGATAGTCGTCATCAAAACTGCATTGGCTAAGCCCCAGCGATTGCATCCGGGCATAGAAGTTCCTGAACGCGCCAACATACCCTGTGAAAATAGCAGAACTGCAGTTCCGAATAGCATTGATGCTGACACAGCTTGGAAGTTTTCTCCATCGGACTTTGTTAAAGCTTAACTGTGATGGTGCTTGCAGCCAAAAAAAAAAAAATCCCTCCAAGACTAGGTTTTGTTGCAAAAGATCAAACTAGAAGGTATCTGGGTGTAGTTAGCTGCGCGGTTGACGTCCAAGACTCTCATTCTGTTGAAGCTTCTGCTGTTAAGGAAGCTTTGTTTATGGCCAAAGCAAAGGGTTGGAGGAATATTATAGTGGAAACGGATTCTTCCATTACTCACAGCTGTGTTACGAAGTAGAATAGTCAATGGGCTCTCTACTGTTATCGCTGATATCAATGAGCTAAAGTTTAGTTTTGATTCATGTTATTTTGTGCTGATGAATCCAAAGGCCAATATTTGTGCCTATTGAGTAGCATCCCAAGAAAAAAAAATGGTTTGTGTGCAATCTCCCAAGCCCTTTAGCTAAATTGTTGTGTCGTGATCATGTAACACGTCCACTCGGAACTTTGTAATGTGTCGTTGTTCAATGCCAAGTTTCTTTCTGTTTGGAAAAAAATAAATAAATCCATTGTAGTGAGTACCAAGTTAATTATATAGAAACTCTTGATCTGGTAGTTGAAGTATTGCAAAAGCTTAGTTCATCTTTTTCTAACGGTTCCCATAAACTCGCTTTTGGTGTTTTATTTTTTTTATTTTTTTATTTTTAACTCTAAAGCATTTAAAGACACTCGCGTATAAATCCATAACTTACTTGAAAGAAACCACATTTTACGAAAAAGTAAAAGGGGAAAAAAAAAAAGAAAGACAATAGTATAATAAAAGGAGCCATGAAAAAAAGGAAAAGTTACAAAGATTTAAAGGAAAAAAAAAAACTTATATAATAACTAATACTCATTTCAACTGCATATCTTTTCTCAAAAAGAAAAACCACCAATCTTTCTTCCAAAGGCGAAAAAGAGAAACCTATTATAAACCTAAATCAACGAAATTTGTTCATCTAATCTCATCATGTCACATTCGGAGCTTCTTTTCGTCGCTTTTTCTTCGATTTCATGCTCTCTTTGAAAATTCGACTTTCTACCCGTACCTAAAGTTAGTAGTCTTTCCTTTTCTTTTCTTTTTCTTTTTTTTTTTTTGTTTTTTTGAATTTCTCAAGTTATTTGCTATTTGTAAATGTTTTAGCCATACTAATTGCAAGTATAATGTGGTGATTTGGAGTGAATTTGTGTTTATAGAAAGGGATTAATGCTCTATTTAGAATGGTCAACTAGAATCTACCTATTTATTAATGGGATAGAATTGATGAGTCAAGCATTACTGATTTGCAACATAATCATGACTTAAGGATGGGATTAATAATTACATTTGTGCAACGAAATATTCTTAAAATCTTAATGCACTTGTTTTTTCTGCTAGTATTTTCTTTTTAAATGCATGGTTATATTAGGTACGTAAACTCGTTATATCACGAATATTAGTATTTGCTTGCTATGTTATTCGTGTCATTATAAATAGTGTTCGGTTAAATGTTAAACATGTTTAGGTAAAATTAGGTAAAGCTAGAATGAAATATTGTTGAGGAAGACTATGAGGTATGCTACGATAAACACTTTATAGTTGTGTTTGGGATTCCTTGTGATGTAGAGTATGAGTAGTTGGTGGATATTATATGCAATCATCTTTCGAATTTAATAAGATGACCTATTAGGTTGAGTTGATCCATAGGTATCTCACTAAAAGAGGTAATTGAACTTATTATTGAGTACACCTATGAATGATGATTGTGATGTGCATTTGATGTTGCCAACCTATGCCTCATTGTTGGGTCGATAATTAGATTTGGCTTATACAAGTGTTGCCTATCTACTTCTACCTTGTGAAGCTTCATGTGCCAAATTGCATCACTCAACAGTTTGGAATCCTCTAATAGATACTAAAATTCACTAACACCGAGAGGTAACTCCATAAGGTTAGCTTACAAGATAAGACCAAGGTAAACTAGATGACTACTCGTGCCACTTAGTTAACTTAGTAGTTGACTATTGAAATAACATCATTCAACTAGAGGTACTTAGCAATGGTATAACCTCGGAGTGTGCTGAGTAGTTGGGCCATGTTAGTTATATGATACATACACAATTTATTCATCATCTCATTTGTCTTGTTTGTTTCTATTTTGAAATTTAACCATAGAGCATACTTGTGATTAGAGGCTCATTTTATCAATTGTATACCTAATGTGCCACATGACGATGTTGTTTTTAAGGCATCGAAGGTGGTGCGAGTTTGGACGATGTATGATGCACCACCTCTAAAACTTGCTGATGCTAGTTGTAACAACTTACCATCTCCTTAGGAGCCCTTAGGAGGATTACTTAGGGGATGAGGGTAAGGAGAGGGTCGAGGAAGAGGCCTTAGAGTGCCTATGTAGTGATCAATTAAACTTATTCCCATAAGTCATGTTATTGTGTACGATCCTCTAGGTTTCTATATACGAAGATAGTATCTATTTGAATACAAATTAAGGTAACCATCTAGCAACAATTATTGGTCATCTAACGTAATAGAAAAATTGTGAACCAGAAGTTACTAAGAATCTATTACTATGTAATTAGATCTCTTCATTAAATGATATCTTGATTATGCATTTAATGTCATCAATATTTAATTATTTACTTGGTTTCCAAGATAAAATAGATTTAGTAAAACTTGTTATGAACACGGGCTTACAAGTCACTATTATTTCAATCAAGTGGTCTTAGATATAAACTCCCTAATTCAAAAGAATGATGAATTTTAACTTGACTTATTATTATCGTCTCTATATTTCATGTCGTACACAATAATCATATTATTTACAATCAAAATTAAGATTGCATTTAATGACATCAAAGTGTGATATTTTATATATAAGATATATAAAGGTCTTAAATCTAAAGATTATTTACTCTCATTTATATAGAATAGGGACCAATAAAATTAAACATGTGGTATCTTCTATTAGTAGGTTGTGTCTAGTGTATTCATTTAACTTTAGGTATGTACTTGTATAACTTAGATATCTTTCTCTTAATTTGGTGAGATGACCTTAATTATACAAATTATTTGTCTAAATATTTATGTTCCTTCTAAATATTTATCCGACTAAGGACAATTTAAGATAATATAATGTCATGGAATCTCACTGATAATATATTTTTATTATAATTCCATATATCTACTAATTATCGACAAAATTTTATTATAAAATATATACAAGCAAAAAAAATATAAAATTTCTTTTTATCAATAATATTCATAAAAATAGATAATTATATTTTAATTGTTGCTGCGCTTGATAAAAAATCCCTCTAACTTTACGCAGTCCTCTAAAATAACGAGTTTCAAGTTTTCACTGTTTAGCAAAATCTAGTTGCTTAGGGTTTTCTTCGTCTTCCTCCTCGTACTTTTCCATCTTCAATTGCGCTCGGTAAGTCTCTCTCTCTCTCTCTCTCTCTCAATATATATAATCATAATGCCATTTGTGGAACTGTGACCATTCGCTAATATCCTTGACTACGTAGTTGCGCTAGGGCATAACCGGGAAAAAATTTTTAAAATTATATCTTTGTATGTACACTTATGTCATGTTCTATTTGCTCTTATACATTTATCTGAAACAAGAAATTCTTGCATTCAACGGCTTTTTGATTTTAGGGCTTATCTGAAGCTACTTTAAACTAAACAAGCCAAAATGAGCTTTAAGCAAATCAAGCTCAAGTCCATCGGGTTGAGTTTGAGCTTTGACTTTTTAAGTCGAATTTGAGCTTGATGCTATTTAAGTTGGTTCATTTACATCCCTATTTGTTCTTTACTTCTTGGAGTCTTTGTATGGATAGCTTTGTTGCTGCTATTTTCGTTGATTTCATATTCATCAACTTATGTTCAACATGTGATTTGGGGCCAAAAGCATTCATTATTTTTTTCATTTTCAGCAGAAAAAATTCTACCTAGAGGAAAAAACTTGTAAACAACTTTGTTGCTATCATAATTGCAAAATGTCTGCCGGCCCTGGACTTGACTCCCTTGTAGACCGTAAGGAATTTCTAAACCTCTCCCCTTTTATTCTCTTAGTTATTTAATTATTTGATTTCTACCTCCTTGTATGTAGTATGTGGTGTTATATGAATGCATGGCTGTCTGCAGAGGTTGTTTGGCCGTTTGATCCTTTGAATGTGCAGGTTACCTGTTTGATGAGTGTATTGTTTTAGTTCATAGTCTCTGATCAGCTTTTCATTTTGATTCATTGAGCAAGTTGAATATATTTCCATCAACACATCATGCTTTGTGTGATATGGAAATCTTCATTTTAGTAATCGTAGAATCCAAAAGAAGCAATGTGGACAACAGTACAAATCGCAACATCTCCCACTAGTGCTGATAATGTAGTCTAGGAGCAGTGTCTATGTTTACCAAATTGACTAAGGTTCTCTTAGGAACCCATTTAACTCTTTTAAATTGAAAGGCATGTTCATACCATGATTTGAAGGCCTTGGAGCGCACATACCTTCTGCATTCAGGAAAGGAGGAGGCTGGGTAGGGACAGGATGACAAATTATTAATCTGTCTCAAGTTTTTCATT
Organism: Lumnitzera littorea; assembly: GCA_024138015.1. NCBI lineage: Eukaryota > Viridiplantae > Streptophyta > Magnoliopsida > Myrtales > Combretaceae > Lumnitzera > Lumnitzera littorea. The sequence goes on along the minus strand of JAMXBB010000004.1, from coordinate 77,426,035 downwards.
TTTCTTCAATTTTACAATTGTATTAACTTGATTTGGAAAAGCCAAATGAGTAGAAATTAGTATGTTCATCCAGTTTTCTTCTTGTTTAATCTTTTCTTCCTAGCTCATCCAGTTTTCAACTTAGCGACTGATGAATCATTACCGTTTTTCCTGGAATGTTTCTATATGGGACTACTTTTCCAAAATCCGAGACTACTTTCTTGATTACTGGGAAATTAGTAATGCATTTAGAGGCCTGCTAAAAAACACATAAGAAAAGTAGAGATTAAAGACCTTCTTATGGTATCTAAAGAGTAGAGTACTTGTGCATCTTCCTGGTGTTATCTTGAAGTTACAAGTAGTTTTTATCTGCGTGCATGACATGTTTATATATATTCTTAATTATTAATTTATTTTTACAGAAACTATCTCCGTTATCACCAATGATGGACGCAATATAGTGGTATGTCTTGTGTCATTGTTTTGTACTTAAATCCTTTGCATCCATTGGTTTATTAAAGTGTAAGATTTAACATACTTCTCTTCTCAATTACTTGTAAACCCTATTCAGGGCATATTGAAGGGCTTTGACCAGGCAACAAATATCATTCTTGACGAATCTCATGAACGTGTTTACTCTACCAAGGTTTGCTTCCTTCATTCTCTCTTTTTTCAGTTGGTTTTCCCTATTTTCAACACCTCTAGATTTTGATTCTTTGAAGATTGTAGTGTTAGTGGTTTTTTTAAGTTTGTCAAATTGTAAACCGTTTTGTCATTAGTTTGTTTTGCTGATGAAATTTTTCTTAAGTCCAACAATCAACTTTCCTAATATAATCATTTGATATTGCTGATTTTGTACTTACATTTACTAGTTTGGCACCAAGTACTTTGCTTATGGATTTGCAGGAAGGTGTTCAGCAGCTTGTGCTGGGTCTTTACATAATAAGGGGTGACAACATGTAATATGATCCCAAACCTTTATGATATCATGTTTTGTCTTCAACCTAATGCCCGTGATGGTTGATAATGTTTTCGTGTTTTTTGCAGAAGCGTAGTTGGAGAGCTTGATGAAGAGCTTGATTCTAATCTTGACTTGTCAAAACTGAGAGCTCATCCCCTAAAGCCTGTTATTCATTGATCAAGGGTATAGGTTGATGTCTCTTTGAATGGATACAAGTAACTTGAGAATGCCCTGCCACAGAAAGGATTACAGTACATTACCTTTCCATTGTCGGTCCTATTCATACTGTGTCTTACATTGTTCATACAGCAATGAGTCTTTATCACCCAGCTGCAGATGTTGTAGCCAAAAACATAGTATAAAAAGCCTGCCAATCCTCATGTATTACTGCATATGCTGTCTGCAGGGTAAGGTGTTCAGAATGACCTCCAAAAATGTGAGATAGAATGAAGCTGTATTTTGCTAGGCAAACCACTTTGGATCAGATTTCTTTCCTATCTTGTGTTTGAACATATGATATTCATTGAGTCTCCATTAAGGTGGATGCCACGTATTAGTTCCTCAATATAGTGTGGACAATCCTAATCCGAATTCTGATGACACGGATTTAGCAATGGCCTTTTGATTTCCCACCTGAAATAACTGTCTCAAAATCCTGCCAAAAGAATTGTGATATTTGAGTTGCACACTCGAGTGTTGTGTTTTCATGTAGTAGGATATAATTTCATGCAACCTTCAACGAGAAAAGGTGGAATCCGAAGGGAACAAAATGATGAACGAATCTGCAATTAGCTATAGCCTATAAATGGAATCATCAGGTCTTTGGGATTGTTGCGATTGAGTGAAAAAGGACTCCTGGATTAGGCTAATAATTAACTTGGAATGATTTAAGAAAACAACCATCTTGTGTTGTTAGAGAAGAATCCTATTGCAGAAGAAAGCTGGAGGAAATAGGATAAGAGATGAAGATAGAAATGCTAGATGTTATCATATGCCACCACTTTGCGAGGGAATTGAATGGTTGAGCCTAAGTAATGAGAAAACATGGTAAAATCTGCGGCTGTAAGATCAATAAAATCATGGAAGACGTCAGGTCGGAAAAGGTCTTCATGCACACTTGTTTAAGGAGGGTTGGGTGGTAGTTTGTCATTCAATAGAAGAACTTATGGTCAACATTTTCTGCACACAAACAGTACCGAAAGACCTTAACCAATCATCGATGCAAACCATATTTCAAAAGTCAGACCAGTCGGTCTCTGTAATATTGTGTGTAAAATGACTATGAAAGTCTTTCTCTACTGAATGAGACTCTTGAGAATTTAATCTATCCTACTCGAGGGAGTATTGTGTATCGCTATTGCTTCGATTCTTGCTCTTTTACCTCAATTTCGTCTGACAAGAGGCACTCGACAAGATCATCTAACGTCTCCATACTTATTTACATTAACCATTGAATTCTTCAGTGGACTCCTTGAATATGACATTGATGAAGGAAAATAGTTACCAGTTCGAGTCAAAGGAGCAAATTTTAAAATGACTCATTTGATATTTGATGATGACATTGTATTGTATTTCAAAGCGACAACAATCAGCTAAAGGGATTGACTCGCGTGGCAGGTAAGGTAGGTAACTTTAATAAATTCAGTTTTAATGGCTATCCCTGTTTCTTACATGCAAAGTGTCAACTCTTCTGGTTGATTTCTTCAATAGAATGGATGGAGCAAATGGTGAGAACTTCTTATGGAGTGGTAATTTGAATGAAGCCAAAATATACTGGATCAATTGGGAACTTGTTACTCAACTTAAAGACTTTGGTAGTTTTGGTGTGGCTAATTTGATAAAAGGAAACTAAGCTTGGAGAGTCAAAAGAGCATGGCAATTCAAAATGAAAAAAGTTATGTGGATTGCTTGTCAGCAGAAATATAGAAAGAAAACAAGACATCAACAGCTAATTGCTTCTTCCACATCTCCCATACTTAGAAAGAAGTATCTTATTATTATAATTTGGTTGTATGTTCAAGGATTTAAAAGATTGGGTGATGCTAAATCAATAAGTTTCTGTTTTGACAACTAGTGAATTAAATGCTTAACGAGACAAATTGTTCAAGAGCGTCTAATGCAAAACTTACTTAATCTTATAATCTAGGCTATGATCTCTATAACCAAGTAATATGAAAAATGATCTCCCAATAGAATGGAGCAATTTCTATTCCCTCCTCTCCCATAGTTGTTGAATCGTATTTGGCCAAGAAAAGGGGAAAATAAAAAATAAAAATCTTATAGTCCAGGATTGTCATGAGTCTCAGATGAAAAGGGATGGGGATTGGCTTTCCAATTTCAGATATCATCATAAATGAGATCCGGCTAGTTTACTCGATGTAAGATACCACAGATGATTTTGGCATGTCTCCATCAAGAAGCAATAATTTACAATTAAGAGTTATTTACTAAAGCCACAAATTATCATCAGGAATAATTGGAAGTAGATTTGGAACTAGAATCTAACCCCCAAAACAAAGTTCTTTTTAAGGTCAATATGCGATGACGGATCACCGACTGCAGTAAAATTAAAGCAAACCTTGCTTGAATGCTATGGTTTATCCATGATTGTAAAGAACAACTAGAGGGTATTGATCATGCTTCTTGGAAGTGCCCTGTAGTGGTCTCTATATGGAATTCAATGGTCATAAATTACGGGTAGTAGAGAACACGAAATTGATGTTGATGAATGGATAGCAAATACTTGCAGAGTGAAAGGAGAGAATCATTCTCCACTCATCCACCATGAACTGTTATTTTCAGTAGCGCTTCATGGTCTATTTGGATAGAGAAGGATAATATGATATTCAAAAGGGGAGATACAAAACCCCATTACCTCAAATGATTAGATGGCCAGCTCATGAATACTGCACTTATAATGGAAATAAGATAACATTCGTAGTATCTCTTTTTCTCACCCAATATCGGGTTGGGTGATACTGATTTCTTCTTCTGTTCAAGCAATAATTGGTGGTCTTATGAGAGATGACCGAGGTCATTATCAAGATAATGGGATTTGTAGAAAAGGTTACAAATGTAGATGTATTGACCTTTGAATTGTGAGGGCTGTTTTGGGATTTAAATTTCAGTCTCTTAAACGGAATGAAGCCCATTGAAATCAACTCAGATTCGAAAATTGCGACATTGTAAGAAACTCCCAAACGTCGTTGATGCATGCAGGGGAAAGCTAGTGGAGCTTGAGGCTTACAATATAATGTTTTGTTAGCAAACGCTGTTAGGGAAAACAATGTTGATTAAGTGATTGTTTTTTTACTACTTTTGATGTTGTTTAGTTGTTAAAAAAAAAGGACTTAATACATATGGTTATATTAGAGGATATAGTATTCCCGGTGAATGATGAGTAGGCTATGTCCTATTTTCTCTATTTATTTCATGCTATATAATATCAATGATCTTATTTATCGGATGTGATTGAAAAGACAATTACAATCTAAGGTGGGCACTTACAGTTAATGAAGCAGTACTGATTCTTTTCTTAAATCTCCACTACTATGGACTCCTTCCTACTTTCGCTCCGGTTGGAGAAGCTGGAACACGTTCATCCATGTGGTGGAAGAATTTCAAGGGCATGTCCATTTCATCATTTAATCTTTTCTAAATTTTGCTCAAATAGAGAAAATTATAGGTTAGGCTTTACGGGTGGGGGTGGGGGTGGTGGGAAATGGAATTACTTTAGCATGTTAAATTTAAATGGAACTGTAGATTTATTTATTTATTTATTATTACTATTGTTATTCAATCTTTGGCTGCGGTTGATCACCTGGAAAAGAGAAAACAATAGGATAAGGGGAGTATTGAAGCAATTAGATATAGCCATTTCAATGCCTAAAGTCGGATAGGTAGTGATGTAAAAAGGAGATAAAGTATGTAGGTGAAAAGCGAGAGAGTCAAAGAGCTTTAACCAATAGCCTTTGTCATATAACTATAGAGGACAAGACTAAACCTTCCTTAGGTGGCAACTAAATCGCCTAACGCATGTCCTCGTTTTGTAGAAACAGGGACAATTGGCAATTAATAACCATTAAACTATTCACATCGCTTGTCTTTATTTGAATATTCAAATACATGGGTTGGACTTAGCTAACTTAGGTCTTGTGATCCAAATCCTTGTGATCTTTGTTTCATCATGTTCTAAGCTCGTCTAATGTAGTTTGATCTCTCAGAGAAAGAAATGTGTATATAAATTAGTTGAGCTTAAGAGAGATTAGTCAAGATCTTATCCAAAAGGTTGATATTGAAGTATAATCCAAATGGACCAAATAAGTCAATTTGGGCCAAGATAGCTTAGCTTATGTTTCAAGGATGTCGGCCTATGCTGGGAGCCCTTGTCCTGAGTTACCTATTAACAATAATAATAATAATAATGACATAATAAGGATTACATTTATTTTTGAAGTAATTAAATAATGCTACTCATATTTGACTTTATTATATATACAACTTAGATTTGAATTTATATTGAGTTGTGCTTCAATAGATGAAATTCCGGCTTGATTGATAGCATCAAAACGTAAGCAAGCAGTGTTCATTTATATGGCTCTATCCATGAATCGTGAATTGCAATGTTACATCCCATATATATATATATATGTTGATAGGGGGTTTTTGTCCTAGGTTTAATGGGCCTAAAACAAGCTATCGAGGCCTATTTCTAACCTCTTTCGTCTTATACTGGTTAGAGTAAGTTCATATGTTTAGCCTAGTAGTAAGCACCTTAGGTATGCCTTAAGGCCAAAGGCATCTTAGACAAACTCTTGAGAAGAGCTCAGACTTTAAAGCGAAAGCTCAAAATTGCTAGAACAAGGTCTATAAAACCAATTGATAAAGTTTAAATGTTTAAATTAGGATAAGGAGCACGAATAATTCGACAGTAATTACATTAAGTAAATGTCCCCTAGATAATAGAGAGACACATGGAGAGTAGTTGATGAACACTCAATTGCTACCCTTGAGTCGCCATTTGACCTGTCTACAAATAGCTTAAATCAAACGATAGTAAGATTCTTCTAAACTCCTTTGCCTTTTACGTACATATTACCTTTACCTTCGCTTCATATAAGCATCGCAATGGAAATGTCGAATAGTGTTGACACCCTCGAGACCATTTTCTTTTGTGTATGTAGATTTTAGGTCCATCTCGAAGTTAGAGAATCAACAATATGAAATATGAATATGTTTCCTTAATTGCTTATCAAATGAAGATAGACCCTCCAAACTTTCAAATTGTGTTGTGTATGCCACAAATTGTTATGAACACTCCAAATTCAAAATCATCGTTGATAATATATAAATATGGTTTTGAACCTTTAGTGATAGTTTAGATATATATACATATTTTTAGAAATTATAGGAAGCTAAAAGAGTACCTTTAAGAGTTTAAGGAGTTTATTTGTACTTAACTAAAAATTATGGAAATAGATCCTTTAAAATAGGAAAAGTTATGAAATAAAATGGTTGAAATTGTATAGATATTTGAAATATCTTGTCTTTTTTAATCTCAATTATTGATTACACTTAGCAATATTTTAAAGGTAATACTTTAAAAAATAGTAACTTTAGAGGATCCAAACATGATATTCGTACTTCTGAATTTAGTTTCCTAGTGTTGACACACCATATAAGACTACACGATCTTGCAGATTCAATAAGACTAATTGTCTTTTCGAATCAATATTATTCAACCAAAGCTAAGTTGCTAGCTAATAAAACCAGTGATCAGCATAAACATTTGAAGCCTTCATATGTAGGTGAATAGAAAAATAACTATTTGACTTTCTACCGCTACATAATTCAAGAAATAATCAAAGAAAGTTCCTAATGAGCCTGTCATGTATGCCCTTGTGTAGGTGTCACAAGTGGATTCCCTCACTTAAACCTGTATGGTAGTTAGCATCTTTGACTACACTAAAAAAAGCTAAGTCAGCCTATGACACACTCACAAAGTTTAAAGAGAGAAACTCTTATGCAAATGGTATTCACTTAAATAACTGGATTATTGTAGTTAAAGGGATCTCTCACATATATACAAAAGACCTTTCAAGATGGATGGCTAAGATTAATTCGATTTAATAGTTACAATTGAATACTACCTGTCTTTACATTAAATGCATCCACCTACCTGACTTATCACCTACTTTGGAACATCCTAGAATATTTTGGATTATTCACTCTAGGCTTGAATGAACATTATGAGTTTAGGCCCTTTTGAAGTGGCCTATGAGGTTCTCCCCCACTCATTCCAGCAACGTCCTCATTGCATTTTTTTGTGGAACTTTTGAATCTTGTCTGGAAACTGCCATAGAGATTCAACAGGTTCCTAACTAGCCTTACTTTTTGGCTTTCCTTTCTAAATAACCATATACTTATGCCTAGGGGAGTGACCTCATCTTCTTACATATCTATTTGCGATAATTTTTCCAACTTCTTTGTCATACAGTTCTTGAGCCCCGATTGGACCTCTTTGTAATATGTTTTGCATGGTTCGTCCCCGTCCTTATGATATGGCTTAAGTATATTAACATGGAACATTAGGTTGATTTTAATCTTAGAGGTAACTCTAACTTATAAGATACTCGTCCCACCTATTTCACGATGGGAAATGGTCCTTCATAACACCTCATCAATCCTTTGTGCAATTGGCCCTTAGTTTACTGGATCAAGTGTAATTTCACAAGTACTTGATATTCCATTGGCCAACATTTCTTATTTGCAACCTTCTTCATTCGTTTGATAACATTGTCTAAGTAAGTCCGAGCTAAGTCTTAGCTCTCTTGCAAATTTATATGCCAAGGGACTAAACCCTGTATATCCTGATGTCACCGTTTAGGAGTTAGTGGCTATCTCCCCAAGACAATCTCAAATGGACTATGTCCCTTTGATTCGTTCTTCTGTAGATTGAAAGAGAATCGTGCCACATTCAATAACTTAGACTAGTCCTATTGACTTGCACTTATAAAGTGCCATAAGTAAAGCTCCACTAACACATTCACCCATTCCGTTTATCCCTCTATCTACAGATAAAGACTAATAGAAATGTTTAGCTCATAACTAAGAAGCTTGAGTAGTTCAATCTAGAATTTCCCTGTAAAACGACTATCTCGATCACTTGCAATGTTTCTGGGCAAACCCCAATACTTCACTATATGCTTGAGGAACAACAGAGCCACTTCATTAGTAGGGTACTCCTTTGTTGTTGAATGAATGTTGCATATTTTGAGAATTTTTCTACTATTACCATAATAATATCATATCCCTCTAACTTAGGCAGGCTTACGATAAAATCCATAGAGACACTTTCTTAAGGATGCTCTGGAATAGGTAAAGGCTTTAATAGTCCAGGGGTTGGCCTTTGTTCCACCTTATCTTGTCGATATATGAGATAAGCTCTGACATAACTCTCGACATCTTTTCTTAGATGTAGTCAAAAGTACATTTCTTCAACCAAGGCTAGGGTTTAGTGTATTCTTAGGTGACTTGCTCATTTAGAATCATGGCATTCCTTCAATATTTCCCTCCTTAATGGTAATGAGTGGTGAACATACACCCATCGCTCCTTAGTGTATATTAATCCATCCTCCTCCTAAAATCTTCTCGTTTAACCCTCTTTGCATTAGATTAATAGAGCCTTAGCGAATTAGTTAATCTCTATCCCTTCCTAAATCTTCTCTAGGAGGTTGTTCTTGGGGCTACTGATAGCGACCAATTTTACCCTTTGACTTAGGGCATTCGCTACAACATCTGTCTTGCTCGCCTTGTAGTCCATGTCGAAATCAAATTCTATTAAGAAGATTTGCCAACAAGCTTGCTTAGGGGATAGCGTTTTTGGGGTCTAAAAGTAACTAGTGGCCACATTGTTAGTCTTGACCAAAAATTTCGTTCTAAGTAGTATCTCCAAACTCAAAGGCATTGCACTATAATTGTCATTTCTTTCTCATGTACTAGGTATTACCTTTCCGTTTCATTCAACTTTTGGCTCTCAAAGACTATCGGATGGTTATCTTACATCAAAACCCCACCAATGGCATAATCACTAGCATCCGTACATACGTCAAATGATTTGTCAAGGTTAGGGAGCATAAGAACTGGCTATCTAGTAATTGCTTCTTTCAATGTATCAAATGCTTTATGTTGACTTCCCTCCATTCCTATAGAACATCTTTCTTAAGTAAATTTGTTAGGGGGGTAGCCATTCGAGAATATCCACAAATGAATCTTCTATAATAATTTACTAGGCCAAGGAACAACCTTAATTTGGTGGGCTTAGTAGGTTCTTTCCATTCTCTAATGGCCTATATCTTCTCTTTGTCCATTTTAATCTTCCCCTAGCTTACAATGTATTTCAGGAAAGCTACTTCTTCTTTTATAAAGGCAGATTTCTCCAGTTTTACATATAACTCGTTTTCCCTTGAGGCTAGGAAAACTGCACGAAGATGTTCTATGTGCTCTTCCATAGTCTTGCTATAAATCATGATATCATCCAAGTAAACCACAATAAAATGATCTAAAAAGGGTGTCAATACCCTATTCATGAGAGTGCAGAAAGTAGCCGGGGCGCTTGTAAGCCCAAATGGCATAACAAGAAACTCAAATGCACCATATCTTGTGATGCAAGTGGTTTTAGGCTCATCTCCGTTTGCTATCCGTACTTAATGATATCCCAATCGTAGATCCAGTTTTGAAAAATATCTTGCCTCTCCAAGTTGATCAAACAAGTCTGATACTAAAGGAATGGGGTACTTATTCTTCACAGTGACCTTATTTAAGGCCCTATAGTCAATACACATCTAGAGAGACCTGTCATGTTTCTTCTAGAAAAGAACTAGACCCCCAAAAGGTGCCTTTAACAGTTGGATGAATCTGACTTCCAACAACTCTTTCAATTGTCGCCTTAATTCTTCTAATTCTTGTAAGGACATGTGATAAGGAACTGCAACAAGAGCCTTTGCACTCGATTCTAGCTTAGTTGCATGATCCACTTGCCTTCTTGAAGGTATCTTCTTCGATAACTCTTTAGGTATGATGTCTTTAAATTCCTTTAGCAACTCCCCCACTCAATGTGGAATTGCCTTTGGACTTCCCATCTCTTCCTCCCCCTTTTGAGTAGCTACATACATGATTTCATTCTTTTTAGGCCCTTAGCTAGTTGCATAGTAGAAAGAAATTTTGTGACCTGACTGGTTTTCCTTGTTACGAGCACTACACATTGAGAGTCAGTATCAAGCACTTAAATATAGTTAGTACGGGGAACAATAAGTACATCAATATGATCTAAGAAGTCCAGCCCAATCACAAATTCAAAGTTGTTTTCCTTCCCTTTCTATCCTCCCACATGGAGGCTTCCTTTGAGTTTACCATCTTAAGCCATGTCTTAGTCTTCTCTACTTCCATTCCAAGCTTGCTTGCTACTACCTTGGAGATGAAAAGATGAGATGCCCCGGTGTCAAAAGGGCATTTAATCTCTTGCCAGCAACCATCACCTTGGAGTACATCAACCCCTTTTCGCTTCTTAATGGCTTGCGACTTCATAGCGCTAAGCAATTGTACAGAATGCAGTTTAGCCTCATCCCCTTCATCGGAGCTCTCATTTGCCATAATTGTTGGCAACCGATCTTTCTTTGAGCATTTCCTGGCATAATGGAGGCCACTATAAAAATAGCACTTTAATTCTCTAGGCTTCTATTGTTCTCCATCCTTTCCTTCATGAGTCCTTCCTCGATAATTGTTTTTCTCTTCCATCTTAGCCTTCCCCCTTAAGGAACTCCCACTCTTTTCCTTCTCAACTCCCCCCTTCCACCTTCTCATCAGGGTTTTGTGTTCCATTTTCTTAAACTCAATTAGGCCTTCAATAACTACTATAGCCTTAGAGATGTCTTCTACTCCTCTTCACTCTAGCTCCAACTTCGCCCAAGATTTTAAACCATCTAAAAACATTACTAAAGTGTCATCCTAATTAGGTCTGGGATCCCCAGCTTTAACTCCGATAATTCCTTCACATATTGCTTGATGTAACCATTAGGAGTTGATGCAACTTTACCTTTGTTTCTTTAACTGCATTTTGAGGGGAGAATTGCTCCTTGATTTCTTATACAAAACTAGCCTAAGTGTTGATTTCATTTGCCTTCCAATATCACTACGTCATAGCAGAATTCTTCAAATATATAGCAGTAGTATGTACTTTTCCGAGCTCATTCAAGATTCCTATAGTATCGACATATTGTTCTATCCCTTAGAGGAAGTTGTTTACCTCTCGAGCAGATTATATCCCATTGAAAGGTTTGGGCTTAGACACATTGACCTTATGAGCAGGCTGGATTATCACTCCATTTGCTACTACTGTCCAATATGTCACTATTTGGTTCTTAAGTTTCTCAATCTCTTAGCACATGGCTATCATTACGGCATCCATCTTAGCTTCATAAGCTTCCTCCTTAGTTTCTAAAGCCGTAACTTGAGCTTGAAGTGCTTTATTCTTCCCTTCAATAGCCTCATCATGCTACTTAAGCTCCTTAATTACTTGATTCAATGCCCCTTGCAACTTACCTCAAAGTTCTTCCTTTATTTCTTCAAGGCTGCCTTATGACTCATCGAATTATTCCTTTGCTTTAGCAATGCTCAACTCCGCTCTATCTATCTTATTAAGAAAGGAGTTTAGTAAGTCTCAGGACCTAGCCTTCTGCTTGGTGACACAACGATCATCCTGGTCAACCAACTCCTTGATCATCGAAGTGTTGTTGTCTCCTTTAGATGATATCTTCTCTACACATAGTCTCTTTCTCTAGCTTTGATACCACTTGTCACAAACAAATTCCCTCACTCGAACCTGTGTGGCACTTAGTGTTCCTAACCACACTAAGGAAGGCTAAGTCAACTTGTAATACACTCATAAAGTTTAAAGAGAGAAAGTAGAGAGAGAAACTTTAATGCAAATGGTATTTACTCAAATAACTAGATAATTACAACTGAAGAGATCTCTTCTCTCTATATAAAAGACCTCTAAAGATGGATAACTAAGATCAATTCGATTTAACGGTTACAATTGAATCTTACCTACCTTTACATTAAATGTATCCACCTACCCTAGCTGCCATCTACTCTAGAATCTTCTAAATCTTTTAGAACATTCAGGATTATCTGCTCTAGGCTTGAACAAACCTCATGAGTTTAGACTCTTCTAAATTGGCTTGTGACACAAGCCAGTGTTAAACACCATAGATAAAGATTTCATTGACTTTTGGCGCAATTGTAAAAAATATTTTCCAATGATTTCCCACTTGAGTATACATAAATCCAATCTATCTCAATAGTTAAGGTATTGTTTTTTATGGCTTAAGTGATTTAAATTTTATTTTCATTATACAAATCTAGAACTGCTAGCATAAGTTAGTACAATTGACTGTGATAATATAGCCAATAGCTTTATTTCCTCGCAAAGAAAGACAAAAAAAAGGATGTTAATAATAAAAACTAGTAACTAATTACTACTTACCAGAGTCAAACTTAATTTTTTTGACAAAATAATAATACTAATAATAATATTGTAGAAATGGGATTTGAGCACATAAGGCCATGACCTCAGGATTATGAGTCTTGCAAACTATCAAGCCGCTCTACTATATGATAAAGAGAAGAAGGAAACCTTAAGATAATTATATAAGTTATAAATAGTGAAGGCTTACTTATGGTTAAGTGCTAAGTACTTAAAAATGACTATAAATAGGCTTGCTTGCCTTAATGAAACAAGAAGAAGAAGAAGAAGAATGTTAGATTTTTACCTTTACATTGAAGAAAGTGAGAGATCTTTACTCTTAGACTTCATAGACAAATGTTCCAACACTAAATCTTAGGACCTTTGTGGTTGGATAGCTTGTATTGATCGGTTTCAATTGACTTAATGGTTTAATTTATTTCTATTTGTGTTTTTTTTTAATATATAGGACATAATTATTGGAGATTCATGTTTCTTCATGGAAATCTATAATTTTTTTTAAACAAAAAATTAGAACTAATTGAAAGTGCTCGGATTCATAATTCAATACTAAATTGCTAAGTGTTATATAATAGGGAGATGTTGATAATGTTGTGTAAACTTTTAATATGTGAAAAATCATATTTGATCTATGTTTTTACTTATTAAATTTGTTACTTTGCCTCTTATCATTTAAATTTGTACACCTCAACTCATAAGTGTTTACTACAACATTTTTCTAAAGATAAGATACTAGAAGTGGTAATTCAAGTAAGTAACTAATCAATTTGTAACCCTAAATGCTATTTTTTTAAAAAGGAAAAAAGATAAGTACATTTACAATCTTACATAATCATATCATCCATTGATTTCATAGTTTTGTTTTTAAATTTAGTAGTTTTATTATTTTATTCAGTGATAAGATAATTTAGAAAAATTATAAAAGTACGTAACTAAAGCTTGGAATTCTAAACACTCAATTTCACATATGAAAGGATAAGTGTATGTGAAGTAAAATATAAAGAGGTATATTTACAATTTATCCAAGTAGTTTTAGAATGATATTGAATATATAATATGCTGCTATAAATAGGATTCCTCTGCCATTTTACTTATTTCTCATTTTCTATCATTTCCAAAATCAAGCAATAAATGAAGACCGTACGAGAGTAAAGAAACATGATGTATTTTCTTCATGATGGATACTAATGTAAGTGATTAGAAACAGCAAAACGAGCCCTAAGAGCACTCGATAGACCGTCAAACAATTTTTTTCTTTTAAATATTTTTATACACTTAATTTAAAACATATAATCAATTTTTGAAATAAAAAAAAAAAAAAACTAATGAGACCATATTAATATATTGCTCAAGGCATTGAATTTTGCTAACTAGCGGATTAGACTAATTTTATTATGTATATCCTCGAGTTCAATTAAAATTCTACACGATACAAATGATAGAAAAATGCCACCAAGCAAGAGAAATTAGGTAATATGGTCCCTTATACCCTAAGTTTTACATTTTAGTCGTGAAAATGTTATGTGGAATGACTGATTCTAAGGTGTCAAATGGAGCAAGTCGTTTCCTTCATTTACTCCTCAGCCCAAATTGTATAAGTTTTTGAATACTAATTTCTGTTATTTATCGAACAAAAATAACGTAAAAGGTTCCTTTATATATCCTTAAGAAATGTTGATATCCCATCTGCTAATAAAATGCTTAGAAACAAAACACATACTGTCTAAGAGAAAGAAGTATGGCAGCCGAATCATAAATAGTCGGTACATGCAAGCACAGTACATAAAAGATTTACTCGAAAATGCAAATTATCATATATTTTAATTCTACGAGAAACTGAATTTAAGACCTGCAAGAGTAAGGATTTTAATTTTAATAGTCTAAAAACTTTTGACCAGAGCTAGTTAATGATTTTCATTGACATATTTATTTTTTTAACAAAATCAGGGGTTGTCCTATGACTAAGACCACAAGCGCTCTATCTCCGGACAAGACCACACCACGTAAGTACCGGCTTCTCTTCTTCACTTGCGTTTTAAAGAATAAAAATAGTATTAATCACGGAAAATATGTTTTTTTTTTTTTTTTTTGTTTAAAAATCCTATCATTTAGTTTATACCTCTGATTAATTACCATGGAGTAAGGAAAGGAATCGAGAAAGTTAAAAGGTTAGAAAATGAAACAGCCAAGAGTTTTCGAATTCTTTTTTTTTTTATTTTTATTTTTTCCCTCACTATGTGTTTATTTTTAACATCTAACTAAAACTTTCTAAACAAAGGAAAAATACAAGTTGACTGTGTAATGTGTCAAATACAAAAGTACAGGTATGTAAAATAATACAATAAGAAGATATGGGTATGTTTTATAAAATTAACAAAAGAAAAATAAAAAAGAAAAAGTAGATCTCATTGCACGTGGAAATAGTATAATTTTTATAGATTTTTTGCTATAGAAAAATAGGATGTATTCGTGGTTCGATTTTACATATATTATGTCAAATATTTTGCAACCGAATATATCTATTTATTATGAAAATATCTTCCATGTCCAAGTCATCAATCTGCACCTTAATCCAATTTTCCTGAACTTCTTTGACATCTCTCATACATCCACTCTATAAATACACGGATCAGTTAAGCAAATTTCTTCAAGCATTGAATAAAAACTAGAAGATGAATTCCCAACTCCATTTCTCCCAACCAATATTCATTCTATTGCTTGTCAGCTTCATCGTACTCATCGATGCTCATAGTCATAGGGATTTCGGATGCCAGTCATTTTTGTGTAATGATCCACAGACCAAATGTTTCAACAAAGTTATCACTTGCCCTAAGCAGTGTCCTTCCTTTAAGCCAGCCAGGCCATCTGCCAAGGCTTGTGTTATTGACTGCAACACACCTAGATCTGAAGCTACTTGCAAGAGTAAAGTCGTATACATGCTCCATTAAGTCTTGAGCATGCATAATTTCATATTTTTCATGTCATTATATCCTAGAAATATACTACTAGCAAAAATAATTCGATCCATAAATACAGTATTCTTAATGATGTTTTCACAGATCGGAGGACGAACTGTAATGGAAGAGGCTCAGCTTGTGGAGACCCCAGATTTGTAGGCGGCGATGGGGTGATCTTCTACTTCCACGGAAGAAACAAGAAGCATTTCAATATTGTTTCAGATCAGAAACTCTAAATCAACGCACGCTTCATTGGCCGCCGACCTCAGGGAAGGAATCGGGATAATACATGGATCCAAGCTCTGGGACTGGGACTCATGCTTGGTGCCCACACTTTCACCCTTGCCGCAAATAAGGTTGCTCATTGGGATAACAATGTAGACCAGTTCCTGTTCACATATGATGATGATAACCGACTACATATCACGGAGGGACACCTCTCTAGTTGGAATGCTCCTGATAGCCCTTTGTTTATTGAGCGAACCGTGGAGTGCAACTCCATCGTAGTAAGCCTTCCGGAGATTTTGGAGATACTCTGTCAGTGTGGTTCCTATTACAAAAGAAGATGATAGGATTCAAAACTATCAGATTCCTGTAGATGATTGCTTTGCTCATTTGGAAGTTCAGTTCGAGTTCTTTGATCTTTCAGAGAGAGTTGAGGGTGTTCTAGGACAGACTTACAGGCCTGATTTCCAGAGTCCTGTGAAGAGAGGTGTTGCCATTGCCAGTTATGGGTGGCGAAGACAAGTACTTGACTTCTGATCTCCTCTCTGCTGACTGTAAGTTCTGCATTTTCACCGGAGATGCAGCGTCCGTTTTGGATGCTAAGCCTGTAGGACTAGAGCCCACGAATGTCATGGAGTGCACCAGCAGGATGAGCAACGGCCAGGGAGTCGTCTGCTGCCGTTAGACGAATTGTGCTTCAGTCCTTTCTAGACAACGGTTGATAGAACAATAAGATCTTATGTACGTCTTCAAGCCTCAGTTCTTCTTCTCATTTTCCCATTTTTATTGTATAACCTATTCTTATTCATGCACAAGAGCACAATAACTCCCATGAGATGGCAGCAGACAAATCCATCTAGTGCCACTATACCGATCATGGTGGTAACGCAAATGGTTTCTAACAAAGAATCCCAATTTTTGGGCGTAAATCAGCCAAAAGCTAATGAGGAGTCCCAAAAGCATTAAGAATCGAGTAAAAGCTGATTTTAATCAATGAGAAAGCCAACTTAAACTGGAGATATAGATTCATAAAGCCGTGAGGTTAAGTATCTTACAAACCTTGATATGATTGAATAAAATCACTTCCATCCATTGATTGAGTAAATTCAATAACCTTGCTGTAAAAATCTCTAACCCATTAAACTATATTAATCAAGAATCTTAATATATTGAATAAACGCTATAAAAACAAAAAGCAAATCTTGAATAACTTAATAGTTCTTTTAATCTCTTGAAGGATTTTTATCCATAAAGTTATTTTTGAGTACATTGAAATGTTTGCTCATAAAAGTTAACAAAACCTAGAGTTTAATTATACTAAATGTGGAAACTAAAAGTCTGAAAATAGAACCAAAAGAATAAAATAATAGGGATAAAGTCAAACAAAATGCATCCTAGATGCAGTCGACCACCTAGGGCCGGCCAACTACCTCTGGTTGGCCTGGGTTGAGATACTCCACCAAGTTGAACCATGTTATCAGAGGTCGGCCCAGCCCAGCCTTAAGTTGACCTGATTCTTTGCCTTACGAGCATGCAAAATTTCTAGTATCGGCTTCTTAGCTTGAGTTGTAGGGATTGGACCTGACTAAGCATGCAATTCATGCGTTCGACTCCCGCAGCTAACCTGCAGAGCACTCAAAATCAATCCGATTACGGTTGCTTACGCTATAAGATGGAATGCAAATTCCATAATAATCAATTAAGCGGCTTCCTAGCGAAATACTATCGCGCTTGATTCAAACTCTGCTAGAGTCGACATATTAACTCAAGCTTGGCTAAGCTTCAATATGATTTCAGATAGGTAGTAACTTTCTAAAATAAACAAATTTAATCTGCAAATTACGAAGAGCCTTTTTTTGTCAAGCATTCAAGCTTCAGCATATCATCTCAAGTCAATTATACTACCAGCAAATGGTAGCACGTGTTATGAAATCTAAGAAGCCAATCTTCCCTGTCTTGTTCCAGTTTTCAATGAAGATCTCGACAACAAATACCCAGCTAATAATCCTCTTGTTGTTGACGGCAATCGGTTAATACACATCCGTGTAACAATTGCAAGTAACATTCTAGCGATGACAGAAGGAGCAATGCCATAAAACGTCATAAACTTCATGGACATCGTATTTCAATGCGTGATGGATTTGCCATCATGCAGACATTCTCAAAACTTGAATTGACCTTTTCATAAAAGCTTACTATCACAAGAAATTCAACCACAATAATGTAAAATAGATGTTGCCATAGCGAGAACAACCAAGCAAGTAATCTCACTGGTGCAAGTACGAAAGTGTTAAGCGTGCATCATCAAACATGCAAGGAATAAGTTGTATAAGATGCTTAAGCATGTTGATATGAATCACCCCAAAGTGGATGGGGGTAAAAGTATTGAAACTCAAACGTCCAGATAAGCACTGAGCATGACGACGACAACCAGAGATATGAAATACATTTTTCCTATTTGCTTGTCAAGTCAATTACACTGATAAGAAACTAGCAAAAATGCTAATGAAAGAACCAGAAAACAGCAATACTAGAGGTAAATACTACCCACAGCAGTATGAGTCTGGGAAATCTACCATCTAGTCAATCTTCCTCATCAGAACTAGCATATGCCAAGCCCAGCAGGCTTTTCACAGGAGTTTCAACTTTTGTCTCATCCTCAGGCTTCTTAGTTGTAGAATCAGGTTGTTCTTTTCCATGATTAGTCTTGGACTTAGAATTTGATGACAACTGATTGCCTGAAGTGGTGGGTTCATTAGAAGGAGCTACGCTAGTTATTCTCAGCTTCTTGGGTTTAATTTCTACAACTTTTTTGAGTAAGTCTTGCTGCCTGCATAATCCCAAATTTAATTGCTCAGATAACAAACAACTTTGCAAATAGAAATAAATTTCCAAAACAACAATGAATACCTGATCCCACTTTTTGGTTTGGGCTCAACACGCAGAGACAATGGGATTGATGCAGGAGTTGAATCTGCTAAACTCGCAGCTTTGTATGCAATAGTCAGGGGAAAGAAAGGGAACAGTTGATATCGATACAAATTTAACAAGAGAATGAAACCGACACAAGCCAAACAAGAGACAACATTATCATGCAGCATAGATGCAGGCATTTTAGTAGATATTTTTTAGCACATTAAGCAATGGCATCTGCCATTAAAGTCTTAAATTAGCAATGAAAAGATGAGTAATTCTCTAACCAATAAACTACCTTTACTCAAAACTCAGTTTGATTATAGTTGAATTAGCAAGGCACTTCAGCACTTATCAAACCATGCTCAATATTTGGCTTGATGAGCACATGATCAAAAAATGGGTCAAGTTTAAGCTTTACCAAGCCAAAACAAGTTTAGCCAAGTTAAACTTCAAGCTCATTGAGTAACACTTACAGTAAACATGACAATGAAAAATCTGAACTCAATCTAGCTTTAGCTTAACTCAAACATTGAATTCTAGAGTCAAACTCGAGCTCAACAATTCTGACTCAATTTGGTTTGCATATAGCGTCAACAACTGCTACGCATATGACACATTACACAGATCAGCTTGTGATCATGTTCTGGGACAGCTTAGGGATAAATCAATGGAAAATTTTATCTGATTTTCTTCCTTGCTTACCCATTTTGGTAGGTGCTCGGGCTCAATTAGAGAGATCTCAAGATATCTTACAAAAGGACTTCTTCAGGAAATGATACTCTGTTTTTCTCACTCCAATTTTTCAGATATAGGATAACTACCCTAGACACAATAATAGCTACCACAATACATGCCTAGAGACAAATAAGGAAAGCAAAGTACTGCACAACTACATTCCTAACAACTGTTCTACGCATGAAGAAAGCAACGCATGCATATATGCTAAAATAATCCCATCTCATCCTTCAATTTCTCACATTCCTGTCCCTCTTATGTACCTGACATGATTTTAAAAGGAATCTATTTAGCTGCCTTTCAGTCAGAAATTTTTTTGGTGTCTAGCATCATGGGTCTAAACCAACAAATCATGGTAACAACATCGAAATCGAGACACAAGAGTGGTTGATCCCATCTCTTTGCATGTAATCAAACACAGACAATCTTCCCAAAGTTATACTGATGCATGAATCACACAATGCAATTATCTATTGCTGCTTTTGAAGGCAATACCACATATCCCTGCTTGTTTGCATCAATGGCAAGTTGTCAGTTTGTTTCTACCAGGAACATAATAATACACACACCCAACTTTTAAATAGTGATCCTAACCCAAATATATTTTTCCCTTAACCAAAAAATAAAAATTTTTAAATATTCACATCTGCCAGCCTGGCTACCCAGCCACAACTATGTCAAAAGATGCAAAGTAAGTAGTATCAAGGAGATGCAATTCTCAGTCATGCACATAAGGATATCTTAAATGCAGCAAAAGCACGTTTTTCAGTTCGACGTAGGAGGCGTTCTGCATCTTCCTCAGCTTCCATCTGCTCCTTCAGATAAAGTAGATCATCACTGTCCAAGGCTGCATATTCAAGCTTAACAGAAGATCAGAATACCAAACAAAACTACAAGAGTAGACCAAAGAATATCTTTGTAAGTGAAAACAAAAATAGAGAATGCAAAAAGAAAACACAAGGAGTAAGTAAAACCATACCTCCTCGTCCATGAAGGTACCCACCCCGTTCTCCAGCAACCTCTTGCATCTGCTTGCATCATCCACCCGGTAAAAGCCATAATCCCTGCCCGGGCATGTTATCAGAATACTATACTAGAAAACATATCTTAGATATAAGTCATGAAATCTCATTCTCTATCCATAGCACAAGCCTCTCATCCTTGATATACAAACATCTCACCCCAAATCGCTAAAACACAAAATACACCAAGAAAGATCTATGCAATTCGAGGAAGCAGGGACATAGATCCACATACAGCTATGGACTACCTGAGCAACCATATCTCCAGACACCTCAGAATTTATCAACGCCAAAGGGCAAAAAATATAAGATCCCCACAACCGATTTGTATAACCTCAATGTACTAAACCCATCTGAATTGCTTCATCATAATCACACACTAAAAAATAAGAATTTAAGCCCTCCAAGTTATCATTAACACACAATTTGTTGTCAGAATTTGAACAAAAATACCCATTCTTTATCAAAAAAACACATGGTAAAGAAGCTTTATTTTAAGGCAAAATACATTTATAAGCACTCTGACCTTTACTCATTGTGCAATAAAGACCCCATATTTTCACGTTTAATCACATTTCTATAAAGGGTTCATTTGACTCTTAGAGCTCCTGCTTCTTGAAATTGGAGCTTAATTAGGGATTTTTCGATTTTCTACAACAAAAAATTCAGGGGCTTGTCTGAACATATGGAAACTTACAGGAGTAATTAACTGCATACTTCACCTTATCAGTCTTTTGGTTGGCGATAATGTCACTATATTCTACAAGCAATTCACGCCTTGCTTTTCAATCACAGACTCCACAAATTTCCTCTAAAAAAAAAGCTACATGTTTTTCAATTATGACACGAATTCACATGATTGGGACTAAGCAACCCACGCCTTGCTTTTCAATCATAGACTCCACAAGATTCCTTTAAAAAAAGCTACATGTTTTTCAGTTACGACACGAATTCACACTATTGGTGCTAATACAAAACGAAATGAGACCCAATAACACAAAACATCACCCTTAGAGAGAGAGAGAGAGAGAGAGAGAGAGAGAGATGGATGCGACTAACCTTGGCGACCATGCGCTGGAACGTAATGTCTTCATCATCAATCCTATCTTTGCCCTTTCCCCATTTCTTATCTGTTCCATTGAAGAAATAAACGAATAAATAAAAGACCCTAGCTTTAATTGAAACAACACAAAAAAGAAAGACACGAAACAAGGGTTTTGTTGGGTAAACGCCAATAGAAAAGAAAGTTGAAGCTGACCCTTGGGATCGGTGAGATTGGTGTACTCGCGAACCTCTCTTCCAGCCATCTATTTTTGGGTTTCTCCTTTTCTTCCCCTTATTTCTTAACAAATAGAGCGTGAAAATGGAAACCCTAGCAAGGAATGGGTTGGTGTTGCACGGTAGAAGAGAAGAACGGAGAGCAACGCGAATGCCTTTAAAGTAGAGTGGAGATGTAGCACCGCGGGACCAGAAGAAGAAGACCCGAGAAAATCAACTTTGGTACTTCTATAAGTACTAGCGAGACCGTGGGTATAAAATAATTATATGTAAAGTTATATATAAAATCTATAATAGTAAAGTGATTAATATTTTTTGGTACTTTTTCTTTTTACGTTATTTATAAAAAATAATTATATATATATAAATTTAAATTGTTATTGCACCTCTATTGTATATTAGCAAATGTATGCATATGTAATAAGAGTGCTGCAGATATCTCATTTTTATTTTCCTATAATTTTAGAAATTTTTAAAATATGGAAAAAGAGTCTTAATTTAAAAAAATAAAAAAAATAGAAAAGTATAAAAATACAAAAAAATTTTGAAAATTTAGAAAAATACAAAAAAAATTTAAGATAATAAAAGTCTTAAATCTTAGAATTGTTAGGTCGTATAGAGTGGGTTACCTCATTTTTATCATCATATAAGATATAGATACACACAATCATTAAAATGAGTAATTATTTATTTATTTTTCCCTTTAGCACGTGTATGTGATATTATTTAGCTCTAATCAATTAGGGTTAGGTTTAGGTTTAGGTTTAGTATAGTTTTAATCTTACTTTTTATTTATTTATCATTATTTGATTTTCTAATAAAAAAAAAAAAGATAGTAGGTCTCGATTTAAGATTAGGCGTAAAGCCCAATCCATAAAGGGCTAAAAGCCCTAATATAATGTGGGCTAAATAAGCCCAACATACACTTAAGGATTACTTGCCTACGACATCTGTTTCTTTTATTTTCATGCACGTGATTGTAATATACCCATGCACTAAGGTGCATCCATTACATGCTTCGCATGTGATTGGGCGAATTTCTTACCATCTCTTACACTTTCTTTCAATATTTACATATTTCTCTCTCTTGTTCCAACTTACTAGACTATGTTTAAGCCCCATTTTCGTGTGTTTTTCATAAGATTCCACACAAATTCTTCACAAGATCATATATTAAGCATGACCTAGTTTCAATTGTGGCCAATAATGCATCTAGATTCAATCAATTATGTAGCCAAAATCTGATAAAAAAATGAACGAAAAGCAAATGTCCAAATTTTGCATTTAATGCCAATATTATGAATCTAAGCTTTATGAGAAGTTCTTGAAGCTTCCATTGCTTTTTTTTTTTTTTCGAGCAAGATATCAACTAATAGCTTCAAATCCTAACTTAAATTAGATTTTTTCCAAGAATTTGAAGATAGTCCAAATCGGATAATCTTGATCCGATTCCACCTTTAAAGACTTTCTAAGCTTAGAAGAGTTTGCTTTCCTATAAATTTGACCTCCCAAGACATCAGAAAACTTTGACTCCCTAGAAATTGATCATTTTCACTACTCTTTAATACTCTCTCTTTAGCTCAAACCTCTCTCTCTCTTCGAACCACTATAATCCAGTGATTGTCTTGTAAAACCACCACTACCACAAGCTCTAACACTCCTAAGAAACCAACCTACAACCAACTACTTACTCTCAACCACCACTACTGACCATAACCTAACACTACCATCATTGCACCTACCCCTACCACCATGAACGGTTGCTATTTCGTTTGTGGCACTTGTTCTACCCTTATATTTCCAATCCAAAACATACAAATCCCATATTCCTTGTTCATTTCGTTGCTTAGATTATCCCAAGCAACCCCCATCAATTGCTACTTCATCACCTTAGTTCCATCGGAATCCGGCCTGCTCCACAATATAAGTTTGACTCGAAGACAGGTCCGACTTGCACATAAGTCTTCAATCCAACCTTCTTTTATTTTTGTATTTGTATTGTATTTTTTTTTTAATATTTGTACTCTATCAAATAAAAAAACGGAAAAAAAAAGAGAAAAGAAAAGCAAAAAAAAAAAAAAAAAGAAAAACATAGGAAAACTTAGTCTTTATTTATTTATTTTCTTTCTTCAGCTAAAATATAAACATAAAAATAAAAAAAAAATAAAAAGGAAGGAAATAACAGAAAAAAAGGGTTTAATCACTTAGAAAAACTAAATTTCAAAAACAAAAAAAATTAATAAAACCTATTTCAACATTAAGGCTTCCTAGGATTTTTTTGAAAATAAGACATCTAAATTAGGACTTTTTAGAATTTTTCCTAAATAAAATTAATCGAACTAAAACGTAAACTTGACTAACTTTCAAAATTTTAAAAAGAATTGATACACCTAAATTTTTCCTAATAAATTATGGACGTCTAATCCCAATTAACGAGTACGTAAGTATTTTCGAGGCAATGTAAAATATTTAAAACCTTTAGTTTTTCATTTTTTGTAAATTATAACTCAAATTAACTATTTTTGTAAGGTAAATACAAGTTAATTTATTTACTAGTGAGTCAATTTTCTTTTAAATATTAAAAAGGGTTATTTTGAAAACTAATATAATTTCAAAAAATTAATAGTGGTACCTATAAGGATTTAATAAGGTAACCCTCAAACTTAAAAAATTTGGTTTCTTGAATTCTTTTCAAAAGAATTTTTAAAACATAAATTAGTAGTTAAATTAGACTTGATTCGTCTAATCGATTTTAATTTAATCACTTTTCTCGATCTTACCAAGTAGTGACTCTAATTTTTTTTAAAATAAAGAAATCAATTTTTATTTAACTTTAGTCAATGATTTAAAGTAAATAAGCATAGGGTTTAGTTTAAATCAAGTTTAGAGAAATAAAATTTAAATAAGAAAAAAAAAATGAAGCTTAAAAACTTGACAACTTCATTAGGGACGTCAAGAGGGCTAGCCACTTAAATTTTTTAAAATTAAGATTATTTTTCAAAAAAGGCCTAAGTTGTAAATTGTCCATTTTCTTTTTGTTGTAAAATATAAGTGCTTATATTAACCCTTTTAATTACAATTCACATATGAGCTTATCTAAGGGGGGGTTTATTTTGTGAATCGTATGCATGGTAGATACGATTAAAACCGAGCCATCTGCTTGACTGACTCATAGATGTAAGTTTGAATCGACAAATATATTGGGTCATGGAAGTAGTATAAACGATGAATTAAGTTCATATTCCATAAAGAGCTAAGAGCTAAGAGCTAAGAGCTAGGTGCTAGGTGCTAGGTGCTAGGTGCTAAGTGCTAGGTGCTAGGTGCTAAGTGCTAAGTGCTAAATTATTTGAGTTTTTTCCTAAACTAAGTTATCGATAATTAAACTAAAAGTGAGTGAAAACTAAATAACAAGATGAACACTAAGCATATGTTCTAGCTACACTATGAAGGTCCCAGGTATAAGAGATAAAAAAAAGAAGATCAAATTAGAATTCGTAAATGTATTCTTATTTGAATTGATTTGATGTCTTAAATCGATATTCAAAATTGACTAAAGAGGATTTAACTAAACTCATTAGAACTCGCCTACTTTCCAAAATAGCGGAACTCTAATTATAGTATAAATTCACCCGCTAAGGCAATTTATCTATAATTATTAGGTATATCATAATTCGCTCATTCTGAAATTATTATTCTAGTTAAAAATACGATTTAAGCATGTCCCCATAACTCGAACTATATTTCGAACCGCATTAAGTGTGTAAGTTCATGAATTTAATTAAAACATGCATATCCTTATGACAAGCTTTTTCAAAAATTGAAACTATATTCAACATGAGCTATCAAAACCTTCTTAGATATTCTATAACTCTATTTAGCTAAAAAGGAACGGCCAAATACTAAATAACTAGATAATGAACACAATAAAAAAATATCTAAATACTCAATATTGATGTTGGAATAATATACAAAACACATCAACTCATCAAATCCATTAATACAAAACTCAAATAAATTAAGTATAATATCACATCACAAAACCTAAATGAATCAAAATATATAAAAATTGGAATAACAAGGAAAATAAAACACCTCGATTAATATATTCAATCTTGAAACTCGATACAAAATAGGCATATCTCGATTCATTTGGAATCGGGGTAGTCCTTTAGTGTGTTAGAACAAAATGATTTAGAGTCACCCTAAAGAATGAGCCCATAATTTAAATAAAGAAAATATTTACAAAAATACAAAATTGTGCGTTTAACAAAAGAAGTTGGTATGCAATCATTCGAGTTGTCTTAGAAGGGGTAAGACCTGAACTGGGCCAGGATGACAACTGTATGTCCAAATTTGGGTAGGAACCCTTGAAGTAGTGCTTAGCCGGGATACCTGAAAGGTCAACTCACAATTGCCGAGTTCTATGGTTAGTCCGCATTAATCTCTTCATGTTGTGCCAAGTGGATCTATGGCCTTGAGGCCTTGGCTATGTGATCTCTCGACTTCTCAATAGATGGGAAACTTGATGCTGAGTGGCTCTTTTTCTTCCTCTCAGCCTTCTGGCATTAGCTCGACTTCAGCAAGAGTTGATCGACCTTAGCTTAAAACAATTCAGCCTTGGGTTAAAGCGAGTCAGTTTCAATTTCTGACAAGTCAGTATCGGCTTGGGATAGGTCGGCCTTGGCCTGAAGATAGTCGTAGGTTGATTCCTATCACAAAGGAGAAGGGATGATCAATATCAAGAAGATCAACCTCTTTAGGCCAGAAAGGAAGCAAAAGAATGAAGCAATAACAACAGGGCCCCAAATGGTGTTATGAACACCATAGTCGATGGACACTCTAATATAGGTTGGTCTTACTCTTCAAGCTTAACTAACGCCATGAGTTATGTTTGTAATGTGTAGGGGCAAGAAAATGAAGGTCGACAATTCTATAACCTTCGTAGAAAAAGATTTTGTGGATGTACAAAAATCCCATGACAACGCGCTAGTTATTGGTGCAAGGATTATGAACTTTGAAGTTTGGAAGATTCCAGTTAATATGGGAAGTTCTGCAAATATTATATTCTAGCACACCTTTGACTAGATGAAGCCTAAAATCAAAGCACAACTGAGGTCATATGATTACGACCTATATGCCTTCAATAACCAACTTGTTCATGTCACCGAGGTAATCACACTTCTAATCTAAATTAAAGATGATGACAATGTAGCAAAAGATAAGGTGAACTTCCTTGTTGTCAAATGTCTATTGCCTTATAACATGATCATGGGTTAACTATGTCAAAATCTATTTAGCATGGTTACCTCAACTGCTCGTATAAAGGCCAAGTTCCCTATTCCTACTGAAGTTGGAGTTTGCAAAGGGGACTAACGAATCATGAGGTCTTTATATCTAAAAGCACTCAAGCGTAAGGAATTTTTTTCACATTGAAGCGAACCTTAAGGGTAAAGTAACACATTGAAGCGAACCTTAAGGGTAAAGTAAGTAATATAGAAAGCATCGAAGAAGGAATTGAGGAATTACAACTCAGAAATAAGTCAGAGAAAACCATTAAAATTGGAAAATCCTTGCCAATGAAACTAAGATATGATCTAATCGAATTCCTCCAAGACAATGCTAATGTGTTCATGTGGGCTCCTTCGAACATGCCTGGCATTTTAAGAGAAGTCATGATGCATAAATTAAAGATGACCCTAATACGAAGGTCATTCAATTCAATAAAAGAAAAGATATTTTGCCCTTGAGCGGCAAGCTACAATCGAAGAGGAGATACAAAAATTATTGAAAGCATGATTTATATGGGAAAAGCCTTACCTTATCTGGCTAGACCATGTGCTGGTAAAAAGGTCAAATAGCAAATAGTATATGTGCATAGACTTTATTGATTTAAATAACGCTTACCCCAAAGATTGTTCTCTTTACTACAGATCAATCAAACGGTGGATTCAACTGCTAGATACACTTTGCTTAGCTTTATGGATGCACTTTTTGGATACAACCAAATTAAGATGGATAAGGAGGATGAGGCACACACTTCATCTGTCACTAATTTTGGAACATATTGTTATAATGTTATGCCCTTCGAGTTGAAAAATGCCAATGTAAACTATCGAAGACTAGTTAACCTCAAATTTATTGTAATGTTGAAGTGTATGTTGACAATATGATTGTAAAGATAATATTGTAACACATGGCATATAAACACCAATAAGATATTGATATATATACCGTGTACAAATCACGTATGATAATTGATTTAAAACTATTTATAAATTAATATTTGTATTAATATTTTATTGGTATTTACATGTCATTTATGCATAACGCGTTATATATAATACTTATTGAATCATTTTTTCTAATCAATATGGCCAAGACTAGAATCAAAAGTCACAAAAATGGATCATTGATTTCATTTACCCATACACTTTATTCCTGTCCTAAGTTTCATTCATCTTCAATTATCTCCTAATCATTATCAGACAACATAAATGGCAATAATATAGATACGCTTGTAACTATTAATGGTTATTAAACAAAATAGAAACAACTCCACGAGAGTTAATAGAATGGACAGAAGGCCTCATCTTCATGCTGCGCAGAAAAGCTGATTTTTCAGTTCAATTCACGATTCGATCCGCAATTCATAATTTTTTTTTCCTAGCCCTAATTCTCTCCCACTTCCATAAGTTGTCTCAAACCAAAAATTGCAAAACTCCAGAAAAAATAAAGTAATAAAACAACTTCTATACACAAATTTCTTACCAATCAACTCTCAATATTGCTTATACTTTTCCGAGTCTACAATTGAGTAAGCGACACCACCCTATTTCGCTTGTGCCACCCGAAATATAACCTTATGAAATATCAGCCAATCGGGAAAAACCATCAAGTACTATTCAACTAGGTAAGATTGTTAGAACACCAAAAAACCCAACTAAAGAAAAGACCAATTATAAGAAGTAAATTGCTTCCAATGATTCAAAAGGAGTACAAATGGGAAAATCCACATATCTAGAAACAAGGTCCTAAGGTTCAGCTTATGAAAAGTAATGGCGACTTGGGTGCTAGCCCTACTCCATATGGGAGGATTCCTTCTTCTGTATTTTCAACAACTAAAGTCAAACTCCCCATTGGAATAGAGAGTAGCTTGCACTGAATCTCGTTATTTAGTATCCAAATGGGAACCATGAGTTTCCACGGTGATGTGTTAATGTTAGGTATATTAAGGGAACTATACAAGCCTGGTGAATGTTTCATGCTTGATCCACTAATCAAATACATTAATAATCAACCCTTGGATAGCCAACCAAAGATGTCAAAACCAAATGAGGATGAACAAAAGAGTAATCAACTGCACTAGTAATTGACCAAATGTTGCCAACAAAAGAAACATTTACTCGGGTGATGGCCTACGTGCAACACCACAGGCTTTTGAGACACGAAGGAGCTTTTGCAAGAAAATTCGGATCCTAATAAAGAACAAGTTTCTCTTAAAGATTCTAATTATTCAAATAACCCTTCCAATTATTCGCATGAAAGTGGAGCAAGCACTATGTCTTTTTCCTTCTCCATGTAAGTAAGCCATATTCATTCAATTTTGCTTACACAGTGTATTTAACTCCTTTGTTTTGTTAATTTTAAAACTATTGTCTAATTACTAACTAATGCCGATGTTTTGTCCTGCTTTTACATGAACTCTTTAGAAAAGGAAATTTTTATGTTGTACTCCTTTTCGGCATAATCTTGTTTGCAAATCTTTAATTGTCACATTACTCCTTGCTAAATGTAAATGTAGGTTTTCCAACACTGCTAATGGCAAATCAGATATTTAGGTTTCCGAATTGGGATCTTTGATAAGCTTCTTTACCGCAGAAAAGATTTCAGTACAGTTCAAACTTAATATCTTCGCACCCAT
Organism: Lumnitzera littorea; assembly: GCA_024138015.1. Lineage (NCBI taxonomy): Eukaryota > Viridiplantae > Streptophyta > Magnoliopsida > Myrtales > Combretaceae > Lumnitzera > Lumnitzera littorea. Next base: position 77,396,496 of record JAMXBB010000004.1, on the reverse strand, counting down.
CTGGTCAACTCTAAATACAGTTGCCATTTTACTACTTAAATTGTATATCATTAATCATTTAACCAAAAGACAAAAAAAAAAAAAAAAAAAAAAAAGAATTGTATATCATAGTTGACAACCATGTCAATCAACAGAATATCGTCCTTTCTACATGCTCGATTTGTACACACCGTACACTCTCCAGTTTTGAAATCCTTTGCAAGTGAAAAATAAAAATCTATGAAGTAAAAAAAGAGTTCAAGATAAATATGGTTGAAAAAATTTAAATTCTTATTTCAATTAGTACTAAAAGGGTTGCATCCATACCGGCTTCCTTCATTTTCTCATGCGGTAACAGTTAGACCCTAACCACTTACGAAGAAGTGTACATAGTCAGTGAGTAGTCTTGTTGTTACACGAGGACATCACCGTCGTGCGTGTTTCAAAAAGAATGTGGCAAACAAATGGGAGAATCACAAAAATTTAAATAAAAAATTAATGTTTTAAAATGTTTAAATAAATAATTAATATTTTATAAAATAGTTTAAATAAGAAATTAATATTTCAAAAAATTTAAATAAGACAATAATATTTCATAAAGTGGTTCAAATAATTTTGTAGATTGACTATTATAAATCTTTTAATTGAATTTTTTGCAACATTGATCTCATATTTGAATTTTTCAAAACATTGATTCTTTATTTGTACTTATCTCTAAACGTTGATTTCCTCCATTATAAATTTCTCGCAAAGAAATATATCATATAGGAATATTTTAATTATAAATAAGAATTTGACATTAAAAAAAAAAAGACATCATTAGTATTAATTATGCCTTATTGTGTGGTTTGAGACTACAATATCAATATTCCATCGTATTTAATTTATATGTCACCTCAATTTGAAAAGCACATTATTTACAATAGAACTCGATTAGTTAAAAAAGTTATAGAATTTTTTAAATACAAATGTAATGACATAAGAAATTGATAATTGTTCACCTGGGTTTTTGAAAGATTTCATCTAGAAAAAACTTTTTCTCCTACAATACAAATGCAAAATAAATGTCAAACCACTTAAATATCTTTTCTTTTGGATAAATTACTTTAAATGTTATGTTTGGGTAGCAAAAAAAGTGTAAGTTTTTTGTCTTGGACATGTAGCATCCTAAATTTCCCCAAATGTTGATTCTTGTTCTTTGAGCATCTGATTGGCCCCATCTTATGACCTATTTAGAAAAAGAGAGAAAAAGTAAATTAACCAGGTGAAATGTGATTAGGGTTTGTTTCAGAGAAATGTTCTAGAACGCTTAAGGAACATTGATGTACTTTCTCATGCTTTAGATCTACTTAAGCTATAAAGAGTTGCTCATGCTGTAAGGCTAGGCTTTATCTAATTAGGTCGACCAATCTTAAATAATCAGACCCATCCACTCCCTTTTGGTCTTATTACATTAGGATAAGAATAAAGTAGATTCTTAAATCTATTATTGTAATAGACTGGTGATGTGGCACCTAGCATACACCTTTAGCACATGCAATCACATAGGGGAGAATATTTTATTATAAATACACCATACTTCTATACAAATAGATCAATAAAAAATTCCAAAAAGAATTATTCCCCAATTCTTGCATTCGAGTAATTGCACATCCCTCTATATTCGAAAGGCTCCACTTTGATTTCTAATTTCCTCTTTTCCTTATATCAAATTGGTATTAAAGCATCCCCAGTGGTTGGAGGCTAATAGTGTTTGGACCAGCTAACATTGATTCCACGCTCTAAGCCAAATTTGAAGAGAACCCGAAACCCATAAATGACAAATTAAAACTGATGTAAGAATGTCTGACTAAGTATGGGTAGGACATTACTGAATTGAAAGCTAAAAACACGAATCACCCCCCAAAACTTTAGCACGAGTACACTTAAAGTTAGTAAGTCTCCAATAACTATTATACCTCTAAACTTTGAGAGTTTGATATAGGCTCCACACGAGTAGCAAGTAGTGGTATCAATGGTGGAGTTCCCTACCTTCAATGGGGAGGGATTGAATTGCTCTGGAAAGGACACTTAAAAATTGGAAGGTTAGAATGGCATCCATGTATTTCGAAGGTAAAGCTTTATAATGGTACTACTATTACACTCATAACCATGTTGATGTTCAGAACCTAACGTAGGTTGGCTTAGTAGCTACCATACTATCTTGATTTGGGGATAAGGCTTTTGAGGACCCAATGGGAGAACTCAAAGAACTATACCATATAAGGAGTCTACAAGAATACTTGGAGGCATTTGAACACTTATCCACATTAGTACCATTATTGGAGCACCACTTGGTTAATCTCTTCCTCACTGGATCGAATTCAAACATCTAATAGATTATTCGTGTGTTTAGATCCAAGCCACTCCAAGAAGCCACAACACTCACCAAACTCTAAGAAGCCAATGTTTTATCCTCAACCTAGAACCTCAAAAATAATCGAAACACTACACAATCATACCCTACAACTCTTAAGCCACAACTAAACCTAAGAATTCATAACCAAACACCACAAACACGGCCTAACCCACTTATTACTTACTCCAATACAAGACCTGATTATAACAACCAAAATAATCCTAGATCTACTAAGAGAAACATCCCTGAAGAGTTAGAAGAGAAAAGGAGGAAGAAAATATGCTTTTGGTGCAATGAGCCCTTTAAACTAGGGCATTACTGCAAAAATAGAAGGTTGAACATGATGTTAGTTACTGGAGATGATGAAGACACTGATGAATTGTAGGAAACAAACACTGTTGTAGAAAACATTGAAGAGGACCTATCTAAGCTTACACTCTGTGCTATTAAAAATGGTGTAACAAAAGACTGCAATTGTATACATGTTACTGGTTTCTAGAAATGAAGGAAGACGAGTATCTTAATTCATAGTGGAAGTTCCTTAAATTTCATAGACATACACTTAGCTGATAGGTTTCAATGTCCATCCACTAAAATTCCACCCATCAGAGTTACACTAGTGGATGGCAAGATTGTGGAGTGCAGTACTAAGGTTGATAAGTTCTCATAGAGTATGTAGGACCAAGAGTTTGAAGGGGAAGTATACTTACTTAGCTTAGTCGGTTATGACCTATTGGTCTCATATAAGATATCGAGAGGTTTAACAACTTATAATGGTGAACAGTGATATTTTAATAATTCAACATACAACAATTGATATGGCAAATTAAAAGAGTAAAGAAGGAGAATATCAGGTTAAGGATTTATAAACCTTCGACCTTCTACTCTCTACTAGCTCCACTGCTCTCTTTCAGCTCCACTACTAGAGATTCAGTCTACTTCACCAGTACCATTCCACTTGATCCACTATAACAAAATCACAAAAAGATTATAAGCAATTACCACACACAGACTTTTACAACACTCTATTGTGCCTATTTAGCCTTTCTGCAATCTAAGCTAATACATATCTATAGAGTATAAATGTACTTTTCTTCAACACTTAAACAACAAATAAAAGTTATAAATTACAAGTGAGAACAAAAAAATGAATCTCAATTACTTTCACTCTAAAGAGAAATAACGATTGTTGTATAGTTTGCTTTGGTGCAACTTTCGAAAAAAGTATCTGAAAGACTTTTCGTGACTTTTCAGAAAGTAGAATCCGATCATGAATTTTTGTGTAACAAAAACTTTTTTCTAGAGAAGTATTTGATATTTTGAATCCTTTCTCTTTTTATATTAAAATCTTCCAATGGCTAAATTGTTGAAGATTATCTTCACTTTCGTGTTTTTCTAAACATTATTTGTTAAAGATAATTCTTAAATATTTTGAGAAGATCTTGGTATTTTGAAATTAAAAAACAACTCTTCTTATCTTGTTTCAATCAGATATACTTCAATCCGTAACCATCGGATAAGCTTCTGATTTAAATTTGATGAGGAGATATGCTTTATCAACAACTTCCAAGCCTCATATTCAAAATTGGAAATTCTACAAAATCCGAATCAACCTTATCCTTATCAATATTTATATATATCTTGATTTATCCAAAGATATTTTCACTTAAAAATAATCCCTATGGATTCTTAAATCCATCTAAAGTAAAATGAGACTAAGTATATTTCCCTAATACACCCAATCTAGTGGAGCTAAGCTTTATTGAATTCGCATCTGATATGAATTAATTTTATACATTACTTTTCCAAACCAACTTTCTTATAAAAGCTTCTGATACTCTAGAGTCTCTGAACAAGTTTTTGAAGTGTTGTACCAATTCTTCTTATAAAAGCTTCTAAAATACTTTCTGAAGATTTTTAAATTAGTCTCTTTTTTAATCAATTTAAACTTTCTGAATAAGTTTCTGAATGCACCTTAACTTGTAATTTTAAACTTTTTGAAGAACTTTCTGAATACCTACAATCTTAATGAATCATTAGCATTTATCCCTTTTTGTTATCATTAAAATTCATGAGAGATATCTAACATGACCTCATACTTGGTATTCCATGGCTCTTAATGCTAGGAACTATAAGCTAGAACTTCTAAACCCTTACCATGATATTCAATTGGAAGCATCACGCTTGTTTCTTGAAGGTAGAACGAGAGGGAATACAACAGATTGAAGGTACTACTCTATCTAAACTTTTAACTTCTGATATTCATATACAAGTTCAATGTTGGGTTATTTGTAGAAGAGAGATTGAAGATAGGGAAGGAAATAGTGAATGTTTATGGCCAGAATTAGTGCACTTGCTAGAAGAATTTCATGAGGTCTTTGATGAACTCAAGGGGTTGCCTGCTATTAGAGAGTTCAATCATAAAATTACAATACAAGATGAAACTAAGGCCATCAATATTAGGCTATACAAATATTTTGCTATGCAGAAAGATATCTTAGAAGGCATGATTCAAGAAATGTTGACTAATGGGATTATTAGGCCTAGCCATAGTCCATTTGCTTCACCAATTGTGCTTGTTAAAAAGAAAGATAATACTTAAAGGATGCATGTAGATTATAGGGAAATTAACAAGCATACAATCAAGGATCGCTTTCCTATACCAATTATAGAGGACCTATTTGATGCATTATATGGTGCAACTAGGTTCACTAAATTAGATTTATGGTTCGACTATCATCAAATTAAGATACATCTCATGGGTATTTACAAGACAGCTTTCCAAACCCATGAAGGACACTACGAGTTTACGGTTATGCCCTTTGGATTAACCAACACCCTTTCTACCTTTAAAGGCCTAATGAACTATATATTTGAGGAACATTTAAGGAAAGCATGTGTTGGTTTTCTTTGATGATATATTGGTTTACAGCCATACCAAGGAGGAACATGTGGCTCATCTACACTTAGTGTTTATGATACTAAGGAAGGAGTTGCTATGCGTAAAGAGAAGTATGAATTCGAAGCACAACAGATTAAGTATCTTAGCCACATAATTTCACATAATGGGGTAACGATGGACCTTAAAAAGATTGAGGCCATATTAAGATGGCATCCCCTTAAAACACTTAGAGAGTTGCATAGATTTCTCATATTGATTGGGTATTATTATAGGTTCATTCATAGTTATGGAATTATTCCTAAGTTACTAACCTTACTTCTAAGGAAAGGGTAGTTCGGATAGGGGGAAGAAGTAGCTACAACATTTGAGAAACTCGAGGAAGCACTTACCTAATCCCCTGTTTTAAGGCTTCCAAATTACACTAAGAGTTTTGTTATTGAAATAGATGCAAGTGGAGAGGGAGTAAGGGTTGTCTTAATGTAAGACAACCACCCAACTGCTTACCTAAGCAAAGTTTTACCTCCTAAACAATTGGGAATATCCACTTAAAAAAAAGAGCTGCTCACATTGGCTTATGCCATAGAAAAGAAGAGATACTACTTAATAGGGAGAAAATTCATAATAAAAACCGATCAACACAACTTGAAGTATAAGCAAAGATCGGTGACTTCCAGTCAACATAGATGATTGACTAAGTATATATTATTAATTATATACCTTCTAAAATGATTAGGGTGACAACCACTTAGAAATCATTAGAATTGTGTAATCCAATGTTCGTACAACCCTCCATGAATGCCTCGTCTAATAATATTACAAAGAGCAAATTAGGGTAAGAAAATAAAAGAATTTGATAAAGAAATGCATCAAAATAGTTAAATTATAAATAAGAATTTGAAATAAACAAAAAGAAAAGAAAAGAAAAGACATATTAGTATTTATTGGACCTTATCTTATGGTTTGCTTTCCTAAATTCTCTCAAGTGTTATCTCTCATTCTTTGAACATCTTATTAACTCCATCTATGATCTGTTTAAAAAAGAGAGAAATAGTAAGTTAACTAAGCTAATGCGAATGTACTTTGGTATTTGTCCTTTGTCATTACATTACTATTTAAATGTAAATGCCCATTAAGCTAGATATATTTAATTCAATGAAAAAAAAAATTATATTAGATATATTTTAATTTGTCAAAAGAAAATTCTTCATTATTGTCCAAGTGACACGACACTTAGTAAGGAGCTCCCACTAATTTAGAAAAAAGAATAAAAAATTCATAAACAAGCTAAAATCATGTACAATTGGTTGAAAAAAATATAAAAATAAATAAATAGTTTCACAATTGCAAAAACTTACTATAATATGTGGTTTGTCAATAAGGGAATGTGTTTCTTGCTAAAAAACTTTCCCATTCTCTTCATCAACAAGCTATGAAAGAAAAATCGTGCATAAGTTAGACATGACCATCATTTCAAACAAGGCCTGATAAAGAAAATAGGGCAAAAAGTCACAAACGATAAATATGAGTTCTTACACTATAAGAAATTCAAATTCTTGTAATAAAATATAACGGTACGGTGATTTATTTTTCTAGTGTAACGAGTTAGTCACTATAAAAAGGTATTTTCATCATTTTTTTTTTCTATTACAATTACATTTGTTATCTTTTTAATTAGTAATACATTTTAATAATTTATGATTATTTATTTATCATATATACTAATTTATTGTTAATACTTTTTGGTTACGAACTATACTTTATTTTAATTTTATTTTAGGCAACAAAATCCACAAAGTTTTATCTATGCATTTCTATGTCATGTCATCACAATAGTATAAAAAATTATATATCTTTTTACAGTGATTAACCCATTAAATTAGGAAAAAAATAAATTTGTTGTAAAAAGATATTATGCCACAATATTTCATTGTGATAACTCGAATTTCTTGTAATGTTACCACAATAACCCTACTCTTAGCTCAACTCCTAATATTTTAAAATACTCAACAATTTGGACAAGTTATCTCTTGCAATTAGAAGAATGTTTAACTTCATTACCAAAAAAAAAAAAAAAAAAATAGTAATGAAACATGTGACAACACAACATACCTTGGTGACATAATACATCCAAATAATATTTATGGAGATTGCTTCTTAATTAGCATAATAATATCCTTCAATCAAAAAAAAAAAAAGAAAAAAAAAAGAATTAGTCACAATGTCAATAAGTTAAGAATATACTAGTGGTGAATAAAGATAACATATCTCATAGACTGTGTAACTTCTGAAATAATTGGCATGACAACCATTTGGAAATCATTAAGACTGTATGATTTGATATTTGTACAATCCTCAATGAATGCCTTGTCTAATAACATTGCAAATATCAATTAAAGTGAAAAAATAAAAAGAACAAAGGTGAAGAACCATACAAAATTTAATATGCCATAGAAAATCTATACGCATTCCAAAATTCATTTAATAATTGCAATTGCAACGAATTGTAAATGCTAGTTAAGCAAATTGGACACACAAATACCTTAAATCAAACAACCATCAAATCCAACATTTTCTTGTTTCAAAGAAGTGTATAAGAGCAAATGGCACGTGACATATTTGTACTAGATTTTGTACAAAATAAAATTACGTAAATTTTAGTTGGATGTATATAATAATATATAATAATCAAAGTTTCACATCATGCAATACACATAATTAAATGAGCCAATTATACGTGCTTGTATGTATTCTTATTTTTACATTTAGTATGACAAAATTTGCTAGGCACAACACAATTGATTGTATGTCTTCCTTGATTGGCCTTAACTTCAAATTCTAATTCCAAATGAACCCTATACTATAATTCTCCTAAATTCAACCTTAAACCTACTTACTTTGGTCAGAAATAAGTGACTAAAAAATCTAGAGAAGCAATTGATATATGATCACAATGTGTAAGAATAAGACAATAAAAGACAAGTCATAAAATATAATCAAACTTAGCTCTGGGTATTAACCAATTAAAAAAAAAAAACAAAAACTAATAGAATAGGTCTTTGTACTAAGATTCAACTAATGTACACAAATCAAAATCTATTATAGAAGAAGCTATTTTGCAATTCTACTAAATTCAACCTTAAATCCTATTAACACCATTACTGTGGTTAGAAATATGTAACTGAAAAATATAAGTAACGATTGATTTATGATCACAATGTATAAGAATAAAGCAATAGAAGACGAGTCACAAATACAATCAAACTTAGCTCTCTATACTATTCAATAAAACAAATGCCAGTAAGGGAGTAAAGACAAAAACTAGTAGAAAAACTCTTTGTACCCAAATTCAACTAATGTACACAAATCAAAATCTATTACAAAAGAAGCTATACTGCAATTCTCCCATATTCAACCTTAAATCCTATTAACATACTTACCATGGTAAGAAATAAGTGATTGACAAATCTAAAGCAACAATTGATTTATAATCACGATGTGTAAGAGCAAAACAATAGAAGGTGAGTCATAAAATACAATCAAACTTAGCTCTAGGTACTAACCAATAAAACAATTGCTACTAAGGGGGGAAAAACAAAAACTAGCAAAAAAAGCTCTTCTTACCTAGATTCAACTAATTTATACAAATCAAAATCTATTACAGAAGAAGCTATACTACATTACTCCAAATTCAACCTTAACACACTATGGTCGGAAATAAGTAACTGATCAATCTAGAGCAATAATTGATTTATGATCACAATATGTAAGAACAAAACAATAGAAGGTGAGTCATAAAATACTATCAAACTTAGCTTTATATACTAACCAATAAAACAAATGCCAATAAGGGGTGACAAAAACAAAAACTAGTGGAAAAAGCTTTTGTCCCTAGATTTAACTAATGTGTACAAATCAAAATCTATTATAAAAGAAGATTGTTGCAATTTAGAATTTTATTGACGATAGAGAAACTAATCTAAAATGCAGTCTAATAAAAATGATTTATAATAATGGCTTGAGAGTATATCAAAAGAGTAGAGATAGTACAAAATAGCAATTAAAGTGAATTCTTTTGTGAAAGAGAGAGAAAGAGGCACAAGTGATAAGGAGAGGGTAGAGAAAGAGTGCAATCTTTGGAAGGATTGATTTAATATTATATTACTTTTTCCTTTAAATCCAAACCTACTTACCACGAGGTTATTAGTTTTTTTTTTTAATTATTTTCGGGAGGGGTTAATTTATTATTTTTGGGAAGGTGTTTATTGTCATTTGAATTTCGTTAATAAAGATTACTCAACTTAAGCCTAAAAGTGAGCTTGAATCTGTAGGACAAAATATGGTTAATAGGCATCAGAAATTATTCAACATGACCACTGCGATGCTTAAATCAATATCTATAGAATTGACTCGATGAGAAAGTAAGAGGGCTTGTGCGTGTGAGCATAAAATGTCAAACCTATAAGGTTTGACCCCTATTAATAGGTTTGAAGGAGAGAATCTAGACAGATTTGTATCTTTTAAATAGATATGATATGAGATTCTTAGATGTGATGTAATACATTTGTGATTCCTATGGAGTGATAGTTACATGGTGTTGCTTAATGTTTGAGATCCAAGTTTCCTAAATAGATTACCAAAGTATGAGGTTGCAGTAGCATCCATGCTACAAGATTAAGCAAAGTACGAGAATCAAGATACCAAACTAACCTTCATAAAGTCTAGGGACGGTAAGGGTCGGTCATATAACGGATCATCTTCTAAGGTCAAAGTTTGGATTACCTACCAACACCTGCATACCCAACACCACCACTAGCCACCCCCTTCCCCTTAAGGTAGCGGTTTTGTTGTTAATGCATTAGCAAGGAGGTTAGGTATGAGAAGTCACTTTTTAAGCTAACTATCACTATGCTTCGAACATTGGACAAACTTCTCATATCTGCTATGGAGTGGCTTTCATGTATTTACCATGGTGCTTTCCTAAGGGTTGGTAGACTAGCTCGGATGCCCTAATAGGTAGATTTATATCACCCATGTTGCACTATAAATCCTTGCACTTGATTGAGTCAAGGCTTATTCTAAGGCTAAGGTTCACATTTGAGCCATCGATACTGGTCAAGTTATTCATTCTTCTACACGACAAAGGCCTTGGGATCTTGTGCTACGCCTAATTTAAGATGTCATAGCGTCCTAAGGATTATTCTTCTAAATTTCAATTTTGTAGCACGACTACTCTTGTACATTTAATGCATGGGACATATGGTAAGCTGTGATTATTTGGACTTTGCACTCGTCTCATCACTTCTGAGGGATCTCATTTGTTCGATCCAAATGTGGTCTATGTAGCACAATCTAGGAAACAAACACATTGTATCCCTTGAACTTCCTATAACAGTCTAAGGCCCAAATCCCTAGGTTGTGCTTATAAAAGGGTTTTGATTGTGCATTTCACACCTCTTACACAATCCTAGCATGAGTTTTGCATTCATATTAGCTTTCTTCTACAAGTACTCAACTCCCAATTTACTTTAAGTAATCTAATCTCTTCCTCAAAACTTGAGAGGTATGGCTAATTTAGGTAAGAATTTATTATCAAAATTTTATGGCTTTTTCATTACTGTGACAATAGAGAGTGATGTCAATGTCAAGGTAGTGGAAAGAGTAGCTCCACCTTTGATAAAGCTAGCGAAACTAGGTACGTAAGAGAAAGTAATGGTAGCTTGAGGAGGTTGAACACATATAAGCAAAAAGAGATGTAGATTACTACGCTTCCTTATGGCAAATATCTAGATGGGGATGACAACAGCAGCAAGGAGTTAGCCGTATACATCTTCGACTAAGTTACTAACATGGAGCTTATTCCTTATGGTTAAGGCAGCAAGATCTCTAAGGTGAAAGTGAGCTATTTACCAACAATGTACTTCAAGGATTGGTTATTGGGCTTCCATACATATATGTTCGATGAAAATGATATAGTTACGCTAATCCATAGAGATAGGTTTTGTCTCTACCAAACCTATTTAAGCATAGAGGACTCTGGTTCCCATTTTCAAACTTTTGGGTGAGGTTTTTTAATTATCACCATGTCTATTCGATACAACTGGTTCCAAACAATATGAAGATTTTGTTAGCCTTTAAGGCCTTGTGCACTTAGTTTGAGGTATGTGCTATGCCTCCCCTTTGTTAGTATTCCTTTTCCATATAAAAGAAATGAGATAATTGGTATTGCATTTTGGCTCACTTTAGTAGGAAGATATTAGAGGTAATGGAGTCTTCCATTCGTAACTGGAAGAAAAAATTTATGTTCATCCAATTAGATCAAAAGTTGAATTTTCATATGGAATGGACAATCGCTATCTGAATTGGCAAGATCAAGGTCTTAAAGACCTAGGATACTCGTGTGGCTAACTGCATCCTCCATCGCTTCTATCATTGGATGAAGTCCCCTAGGACACCAAGACCTTAATGAGTTGACTCTATCAAGATGAGTTGATTCTCTTGGATAATAAAGAAGAAGTCAAAAGTAATAGAGGAGATGGAGATACTTTCCTTGATGTTGTGCCAAAGTAGGCATGGAGTGCCATTGTTGCCCTTCGATGTCAAGGGGAGCTTCTTAGCTTGAGTATGTAGTTAGCATGATTGTACTTGTAAGTCATTCCAAAATCCCTTTGTCCATCCTCTAAATGAGTTCTTTATTTTTCAAGTCCTGAACTCCTAACCTACGATGCCATCAACTTCGTACCTAAGTAGATAGCTAAAGCAGAGCACTTAAAGGAGCCGACCACTCGAAAGCCTAAGAAGAGGGTTAAGAAAAAGGCAACTAAGGTAATAGCTAAATGTTAAGGCTGACAAAGCCATAAGGAAAAGGAAGAGAGATCCCTTAAGAAGGCTGAAAGAGCTCCCTTTCAGCGTAATGCTAAAGGAGGTTCATGAAGTCTAACTCCTAAGGAACCAAAGGTGACTACAAGTGTTTGGTGGCAGTTGCATCACCGAGCCGGTTAAGCCATAGGGACTTTTAGGAGAATTGTCTTAGCAAAGGCTAAGTACGACTGATCAAGTGGATCTAAGTCCAACCAACAAAGCTAGTGTAACTTTTCCCTATCCCCATTAATGAGTTAGATATGGAGGCCTATGTCCCTATATCTAATGCCCTCCAATCAACAAGGGCCAAGGTTTCAAAAGGCATTGACCATGCTACCTACACTAATACCAACTAAGGTACCTACTAGCTATGTATACTAACCTAATTGGTCGGTATATATCAATGACTTGAGTTTGAATAATGGGAACAATTGTAGGGAGCTGGTATGGGGCACTTTTCTACCTCTAGATCATGTCGCGCTAGACAGTTTGCTCAACCAGATATTCAACGATAAGGCAGAGCTCCTAGGCTTCACTAAACTTAAAGAGATGGGTTAAAGGCCTATGCAAGGTTATCATCGATCTTTCATAGGTCAATGATAAGGGTGAATTTATATATATTTATTATAGTAGTTTATAGTAATTTTCTTCTATTTTGATGTGGATTTTAATGATTTTGATACTTAGATGAGTAAATTTTAATTTCAAGACTTAGAAGAGTTATTGAAGTGAAAATAATGAGAGTTGTTTAAGTTTTGAGAAGAATTTCACTTAGATTTAAGAACTGATTAGAGATAGCATGCTTCAGAAAAAAAATTTGTTGAAGATCAAAGTCTAGAGAAAATCATGCCTAAGAACATGCCTATGTTCCCTGGTTGTGATCCCCTCATTAAGAATTTCCATAGATTTCTTAAAAGACTATAACAAGGAGAATGCACTTGAAGTACACACCCATGTTTACACCTATGTTCTTACGGCATGGTCATACCATGACATTTAAAAACTTCCATATTTAAGTTATTTTACACATCCTTATAAATAGGAAATTAGATACTTGTACATGAGAGGAGGAAAAAAGAGAAAAATGAGAAGAGACACTATTGTTCTTAAGGGTTTTCATTTTTAGTCTCAAGATTTTATTGCAAGATTATCTTTTTAACATGATTGCAACGTAAGTTGTAAATATCTAAACTCATGAATCCTTGAATTGACATGTAATGTGTGTACTTTGTTCTTTTCTAATGAAATTTTCTATTTCTTGTTAGTTCAATTATGTGTTTTTCATTGAATTTGTTGTTATTTCTAGAATGGCAATCTAGTTATGTGATATTGTACCTTGAGGACACAAGATCTTATGCATAATTAAGTCTACCTTAATTGAAGAGAATTTTCAATAGTCTTAGCAATAAGTTATAAGATTCTTTTAGATTTTATTATAATATCTGTAAAGCAATTCTTGTTTTTAATGCTATCTTAATTTACTTTATTGTAGAAGCAATTCAAATAGAATATAATTAGGGTAAGGAGTTAATAAGTAAAGTGATTCCTATTAACTCATTAATTGAATCCACTCAGTTAATATGAATAGGGAGCAAACTAGAAATTTTTTGAATTATTGTATGTTAATTTCCTGGTGAAACATAGTCTAGATATCTGTATGATTGTTTAGTGTTTCTTGTTTGTTTATTTCGCTCTTAATCAATCACTCTTTAATTTTATTTCTCTTTTAATCATTAGAGCTTAATTATTTTTTTTTGTGAATGGAGTTGATAATTCTTCGTAAGTAGAATAGTAGAGCGAAAGTGAGTAGTGTATGTAGTGCTTAAGGGATCGATAACCTAGACTTTACTAGTCCACTATATTATAACTTGATAGGTGCACTTGCCAGTTAATCAGTTGATAACTAATTGGTTAGTCATCCATATAGGAAAAAATATTCATATAAAAATTTCTAGACCAATGGAGACCCCACAGGGAAAGAATAGCAAAATTCATCGCTAACCTTCATTCTTTATTACGTAGTGTCCATTGTGCATTTGACTCGCTATCTTTCCTATTGTAAAGGTCTAAGGAGACTAAGGAGGCCAAGGGTTCTTTGGCGGAGGTCAGGAAGAAGCTCTAGGATGCCAAAGCAAAGATTTAAGAGTTGGAAGGGAAGGTGGGTGCATCCTCTAGGGAGTTAGAGGATGCTAAGGCTAAGGTAAAGGAGGCTGAAGTCAACAATAGTCATCTTAACACTAAGGTGTCCCAACTGACCAAGGAGTTGGAGGGGGAGAGGAAGAAGTTCTAGGATACTTGAGAGTTAGCTGACAATAAGGAGAAAGTTGATACTGAGTAGATCAAGCATCTTCGCAAGCACGTAGTAATACTTGAGGTTGAGGATGATGTCACTCTAAAGCCTAGGAGAAGGTTTATAATTCCATCTTTCAAAGGCTATGCTGGAAGGAGATCTAGAAGAAACAATCCATTGAGGTGATGAAACAAACTTAGAAAATTATGCTAACTACTTAGCTTGATATCAACTTTAAGTGCCTCTCCTTTTTGGATCCTGTACTACCAGAGTTGGAGTTTGAGGGGAACTCTAAAGATAAGGTGATAGGATACTAAGGAGGTCCCTAAAGAACTTGCACTTTCTAGTCCCTAAAAGCCCACACCTGATGACTAAGAGGTTGCTCCTGTTACTCCTACTATGTTTACTTTTTGCCAATCAAGCTCTGGCTCCCAAAGTAGCTTCATTTTAAGGCATCTTCAAAAGCACTTAGGGCCGAATTAGTTTGAATATAATCTTTTATTTTTTGTTGCTATTATATATCTACATGTAATTACGATGGCTTAAATATGAATGAAAGATAACAATTTCACTCCTTCCCCATGGTCTTTTACATGTTTAGTGAATGTTATTGTTGATTCCCCTGCAGTAAAGTGTTATAAGGTTTGGTCACTAGGCTTAGGTAAGTGGATTTGGATATCAAGAACCTAGTATATCTTAAGCATTGAGGTCGCGGGGTTCCCCTACCAAACTGCTCGTATGCTTAAGCCAAGATGTTGGTTTGAATCGGACGAATGTCTAAGTTTTACTACCTTGGGCTTATCATTACTTGTAGGGCTTTTAGTCACGAACTTACATGGTCTAGGCATCGTAGCCTTTTCGTTTTCTAAAGGGTACTAAGCTTTTTTAAGCCTCAAATTTATGGGATCCAAGCTTTTTAACCTTTTATCCAATAGTGGTTGCCAAGTTTTCTAGCCTTAGATTTACATTATCTAAGGCTTTTTAGCCTTTGGTATGCTTTAAACTATCCAGAATTTATATCATTGGGGTTTGTAATTAGCTAAGCATTCCTGAGTTGGGCTTAAGGACCTAACCTCCGAGGGTGGCCCAAGCTTTGTTGCTTATGAAGTTCCCTCAATACCTAAAATTTAGCCTCATTAATTTTAGGTTTCTAAGTGTTCTTAAGCCAGGCTTAAGGACCCAACTCTCAAGGATTATCTTAGGCTTTACTACCTATGGGCATCCCTTAACACCTAGTTTGTTTGAATCTAAGTCGAATATAAGCATGTGTTAGGGTAGATTGTCTAAGGTTAGGAGATCAAAAGAATATGATATACAAGAGAAAGAAATATCATTCCATTAACAATTATAAAGACATAATAAATTACAAGTCTAGTCAAAGAAGAGCTGTAAATTATCAACAGCCCATGTCTTAGGGACTTCGGTCCCATCTAATATTTCTAGTCCAGAAGTCCCACTCCCAAACTCTTCCTTCACCTTGATAAGATCTTCCTAGTTTGGCGCTCGCTTGCCTTAGCCTTCACATGCGTTAGTGGCTTCAAGCTTCCGAGATATAAGGTCTTCAAGCTTAAATACCTTATGCTTGATTTTTTTTTTCTTTTTGTAGCTTTGTCATAGTAGCTTACTGCCTTATGTTGGTAGGTGGCCACACATTGGCTAGTAATGTCTTGGGCTTCTTCATTTGTTTTAAGGTCAGCGAAGAGGCCTATCTGGATGACTATTGCATCAAAGCCTCAAGTCCGAATGTTAGGGAGTTTGAGCTTAGTAGCATAGCTTCAATACCAAAGGCTAAGCAAAAAGGGGTTACTATAGCCACCATCCCATAGGTAGTTCGGTAACCCCATAAGATGAAGGGAGTTTATCTACCCATAGGGCACCAAGGTGTAGTAGGGGTTGATGCAATAATTCTTTGAGTGAATATATTTTTCTTAATTTTGTGTGATGATGAACTTATCTTATTCTTTAGACAAGTAGCACAACGAATATTTTCATGAGTATGCAATTTTAGTAAACCTTCAACAAAGTTTGTTTTAGATAACTTCTTAAGTTGAGGAAAATTTACATACCCTAACCTTTTATGCTAAAGTACGATATTATTAAAGTAACTTTTAGAAGACACTTCAGATGGTTTAATGAAATAAATATTCTTCTTTCTAAATCTTTCAAACAACTTTAATCCATCTTTATTAAAACCAATACACTTGTCATGTTCAAATGTTATTTTATATCTTTTGTCACATGATTGACTTATGCTTAACAAGTTATGTTTAAGACCTTTAACCAATAATATATTTTTAATTGTGTATGGTGACAAACCAATTGTACTTACTACAATAATTTTATCTTTACCATTGTCACCAATTTCACATACCCATGTTCCTTCCATTCTAAGCTTATGAACAATGAAGCATCACCAGTCATGTGTCTTAAGCATCCATTGTCAAGATACCATGTTTCCTTTAACTTAGCTTCATGTTCATACACATACCACAACATAATCATTTCTGTTTACGAACCCAGCGAAGCTTGGGTTCATGAAAATTCAAACTTAACTTTTGAATTGAACCTTGATTTTTGTTAAGCTTGTATTTTTTAAATAGTAATATTTCTCTATGTGTCTTAGTTTATTACAGAAAAAAAAAAAGCATAAGGTCTTTGCTCATTATACCTATCACTTACCACTTTCTTTTGACTTAGATTTTTTTTGACATACCATCTGTTCAACCTTCTGTTATATTATTTGAAAGGATGCTTATTGTTGTTTTAAGAATACTGTTTGTTATACCTTCTAACAGGTTCAACTACTTTTCCTTTATCATTTTCTTTAACTATTTCTTGATTTTTACTTTCTGATTTGACAAACACTATTTCTCTCTTTGTTTTAAACATTTCTCCAAATTTAAAACCAAGTCCAAATTTTAATTATTCAGTCTTTGACTAGAGATCAGCTTTTATAACTTCTTATCACTTTCATTAAGCTTTTATAACTTCTTATCACTTTCATCAAGTTTTTGAAACGTATTTTTGATTAACTTACATAAATCTTCTATGAAATTTTTCATATTTTTAATTTCTTCTTTCAAAATAAGATTTTCATTGACTAAAGCTTCTCAAGCAACATGCAATCCTTCAAAATCATTTTTTAAGATATCATTATCATTTGCCAACAATTGATTTATTCGATTAAGAGCTTACTTTTCATTTTTTAATGTCTTCGCTTCTGATTCAAGTTCAAAGACCTTGTCATTTACCTTAGAAAGAGCTTTAAGTAATTTATTAACTTTAGCGCATATATCATCAGGTACTTCTATATCAGTTTCAGAATCTACCTCAAAAAGTATCATAAGACACAAATTTGCTTCTTTACATTCTTTTGAACTTTAAAGAGATCAGTCTTTGAATCTTCCAAATTACTCCATGTAGCCATCATAGATTTTCATTTCCTTTTGTATTTCTCCATCTTCTTAATTAACACTAGACATTCATACTTGATAAGTCTTGGCTTTTGAATTTATAGCATATAATCTCCTTTTTTGGACTTTTTCTCCTCATTTTTCTTTATCGGCTTACCTGCATCATTAAACCGGCTTTTATTAGAAGAAAATCTTTTAGTAAAGGTTTTCTTACCTTTTTTCTTTAGCCATTTGTTAAGTTTCCTTACTAGAAGTATCACATCTTGATGTAGGTAAGCGCACCTTATCAAATTGTAATAGTGGATTAAGTCCAAATGTCGATCCCTTAAGGACTTTGACTACCAATAATAACAAGGTTTGTATTATCTAACCAGTAAATTAAATTTCAAGAAACTTAAAGAAGTAAATCTAAATTACTGCTAAAGTAATTTAAAAATTAACTAAGACACAGTTTAAGAATTAATAAGAAATTAATTCAAGATTTAATGTTGTACTTAGATCTTACTTCTCCTAAACTTAACATGTGATTTTCCTAAAAATTATCTAATTTATTCTTTAATCTTTCTTGATTGGGAGAATTCTCTATTAAAGTTAATCATTTTCTTAAGCCAATTAACCCTAACCTTAGAATCACTTATTAGAATCTCTTCGCAATTACATAATCTAGGATTACATTATTGAACAATGAATTCTCCACACTTTAATTCAAAAATTCCAGAAAAATCTTTTAAATTATCTCTAACCTTATAATAATTCTCATCAACTATGCCATCTAATCTTATAAGAAATTTCTCGATTCTTTAATAAGATATCAAGCTCTAGATTACTATCAATGGAAATAATAATCTAAATCATAAAGTAAACATAGTTGAATCAATAAAATAATAAAGAACTAAATTAATCAAGTAATTATCATATCACATGAATAGATTTAGGTTTCACAAGACCTAGTACCAAGATTTTGCTTTCTATATATTGCAAAATAGGAATAAAAAAACAAAGTATAGGAAAGAATAGAAAAAAGCATCATGAAATCTAAACAAAATTAAATCTTGAAATCTTCTTTTCTCCTCACTTTCTTGATTGTTCTTAGCTTTAAAAACACCCTCAAAGTTGTGCTAAAAAGTTCTCCCCATAAACAAACCCTAATAAGGCTCTATATAGGAAACAAATAAAAAAATAAGTCAACTGGAAAAGACCTGATCTGGGATACGACCAAAAGATACGATTGTATCCCAGATTGTGTCTTTTAGTCATGTTCTAAGTTGTGTCAGTTGAAAATAAGGTCCAAATTCGCTTGGAAATGACACAGTCATGTCATTCAACTGTATTGATCTTTAAATCTTCATAATTTATTCATTTTAGCTCAGATTTGAGTGAAATTTATTTCTATCTTCTCATTTTCTTGCATAGATCGTTTCAAAACTTAAAAAACAAAATTTTACTCAATTAAGTATCATTATCTAAAAATAAACTCAAATATTAAGGAAAATCATAAAAAATCACCATATAAAATATGTGCAATCAGGAACTCATCACATCTTCATCCTCTTCTTTAAATGTGTCTTCATCTTTAAAATTAGTGTCTATTTCTTTGGCCTTGAAAGCAATGGCCTTCTTCTTTGTATCTTCTGAAGTACTCTTTAATTTAGGAAAATTAGTTTTATATGCCTTAAGTTTGCTACGCAATTGGCTCAGTGTTAGTCTCTTCAGATTACAAGCTTCTTTTATGGCAGTTTTCTTAGCATTCTAGACTTTGGGAAGAATCTTCAGTATCTTGTGTATCATATCTGCATCACTAATTGTTTTGCCAAGAGAAGACAATTCATTAGTTATAGTAGTGAATCTACTAAAGGAATCCTTGATTTTTTCTTCAAGAAGAATTTGAAAGGTTTCATACTGTTGAACCAACAAGTTGATTCTCGAGTCCTTGATTGTCTTAGTGCCTTCATTAATTTACACCAAATATCCCAAATGTTTTTAGCTGTAGCATAAGAAGCAATTAGATAAAATCCTGATTGTGCAATAGTACTTAAAAGTAAATTCTTAGCCTTTAAGTTATGTTTAGCCTTGGTGATATCCTCATTTGATGTAACAATGGTTAGAACTTTGAGATCTCCTATTGAGATAATTTGCTAAGCCTGATAATTAGATGCCTTCACATAAGTCTCCATTTTGAATTTGTACTAAGGAAAATTAGTTCCATAAAAAAATGGTGTCTTGTTATGTTGAATTGTTAAGCTACCACTTGATTCACCTATGATCTTAAACTTTAGATGATGTTAGAGTGTGGCTTTGATACTAATTGGTGGTTACATATAAGGTACCTAAAAGAAGGGGGGGTGAGGGGTTAATTGATATCTTTACAAAATTTTTGAAACTTTTTCGATGTAAATTGAAATTATCCCTCTTAATAACTTGATTTGGTGAAAAATGGTACTTTAATAATTCAACACACAGATAACGATCACAAGCAAATAACTTAAAGTAAAAGAGATAGCTAGGAGAAAATTAGGCTCAAGATTTAAAGGGATTTGGCCTTATACTTACTGTTCTCTTCTAACTCCACTACTGAGGACCCGGTTTTCCTCATCGGTACTGTTCCACTTGATTTACTATATCAAAAACAAATCAAAAGAAGTTTATAAGTTTCTACTACACTTGCCCTTCACAACTCTCTGTTATGCTTATCTAGGCTGATTATAGATCTACAGAGTACAATTAGACCTCTCTCAAACAACACTTAAAAATGTCTACAAAATAGAATTAAGAATAATAATATAAATCTTGGATAGTTTGGCACGTAAACAGAGATGAAGATTGTTAAATATTTAGCTTTAGTTCAACTCTTTAAAGTAGTCTCTGAGAAGTGTTCTATGCTCTTTCAGATAGTAAGCAATGATCACGATCAGTGTGTAATATTTTTTTCTTCTTAAAATTGTACTTAGTATTTTGAATTGTCTCTTCTTTTATATTGGAGTCCTTCAACAACTAGATTGTTGAAGATTATATTTGCCTCATGTTTATCCAATCCCAACATTTAAAGATAATTCCTAGATATTTTTAGAAAATCTTGGAATTTGAATTTGCATATGATCTTATCTCGGTCATATCTCCTTGATGGATATACTTTGATCAGTAACTCTAGATAATCTTGAGTTTTGAATTTGATACACCTTAGTTTTCAAATTTAGCATCATCTTATCCAATCTTAGATGTTTTCTTGTTATTTGATTATCTCCAAAAATTAATTCTCTTAAAAATAATCCCCGTAGATCTCAATTCTAACCTAAGTGAAATGAGATTAAGTACATTTCCCTAATATACCCAATCTAATAGAGTTAAGTTTTGTTCACTTTGAATTTGATGTCTTGTTATTTTTTTCAGATTCATCCTTCTCATTCAATCATCTAAATAACATTCTGATGATATCTCAATCTACTTATCTTCAAGGTCTTTAGAGAACTTTTCGTAATGTTGTACTAACTCTTCATAAATGAGCTTCAAAAACATATTCTAAATACTTTCTAAACTTGTTTCATTTTCAAGTGACTCAGACCTTCTAAATAAGTATCTGAATGAAACTTAATTTACAATTTAAACAATATGAAAAATTGTATGAATACCTGCACACTACTCAGCACATACATTCTTCTCTTTTTGCTATCATCAAAATTCATGAGAGATACCTAATACCTTCGTACCAATTGATAGGTAGTTTAATATTATATAAACTCACATTTGTAACTAAGTTTTTAGCATTTCTTAGGCTAGATTTGCGAGCCTATTGTCTATTTTTATGTTTTATTGACTTGTTTATGATGTTTAGTGAAAGTTTTTTATGATTTTGATGCACATTTAAGTTTGTTTAGTGAGCGTTTGCTGCTTTCTTTCATATAATCTCTTATTCATTTGCTCCTATCTTGTTTACTTATTCTCTAATGGAGTTTGCTACTCTTTTTTTTTTTTTAATCTAATATGGCTGTTATTGTTAATATTATGAGTAACTAAGTAGTCTCTAACGGGTTTGTGATGATATAGATGTTGTAGACGGTGTAACTTTGTAGTTGTGGTATGGGTATGTGTATTTAATTGGGATTTTGCTTATTGGTATTTCATTTGGCTCTTTGAAGTGCTTGTTAATGAAATTTTCAATAGGTTTCCTTGTGATTATGATATCAAGAGGAGATTAGTCCTAAAAAGTACCCTTGAGAATTAATGGGTTTGAATAATTACAAGATCAAGAGAAGATTAGTTATGTAATTCCCTAATTGGGTCATTAAGATGATGAAATGTCAATAACAGGTTCTTACATCTATGAGATCAAGGGGAGATTAGGTGTTCCCCATTGAATTTACATTACATTATGTAGTTTTAGTAGATTATGATAAGTTATGAGACTGAGAGGGGATTAACCCCTAATCTCTAGAGGTAGAATACTTAATTCATGACAAAAATTATGTATTTAGCTAATCGTATAGGAAAATGAGACTGGGATAAGGTTTTTCGCTACATAGTTGAGTAAGGTGTCCTACCCAGGATCGAGCTCAAGTGAGTTCCATCAAAATCCAGTTAAAAATGATCCTTGATAACTTAATGGCATACCATTACTAATACTTTAGAAACATGTCATAAGCCTACATTTTCATTATTCATGTTAATTGTTGCTTTTTGCTCGTGTTTTAATTTCAATTACAATTCCAAAAATCTCCTGCTACGACCTTAAAGGCAATCTAGTAGCAATAGATAGCCATATACAGATTAAAAGTAACTAATTATATACTTGTATTATTCGCTGGTTACTTCTAATAGGCACATGAAGCATCAACACTAGAATAATCACAAAATATCACATATTTAATGGTATAAAACAAAGCTCAAACACCATTACTTAATCATAAATTACAAACTTGATAAAGTAAAGCTAAAGGTCCTTCAAATATATAGTAAATATTAAATTAACATAAATTTACATAAATCAATTTTCTTGCATGCTCTCCCCCAAGCCCACTTCAAAATCCTTATTTCTCACCAATGGTCTTGATCTTTCTAGATAGACCTAGTAGGATTCCTAGAAGAAGTCAAAACTATAAGGGTATAAGCTACAGCTAGTTTAGTGAGTTATCTACTCATACCACCTTTCAAGCAAGTTAATAAAACAAGCATATGCTATGCATTCAAATAAACACATGCGGCCTTCTGGTATTTGACGTACAATCTAAGGTTTATTCCCCTCCCATCCCCCTCCCCGTACAGACCTTAGGTTGAGGATTTATTAGTTCCACCAATGTTCAAGTGTCCAAATTAACGCAAAAGTCACTTTGCATGACATTTTTAGCCTCCATAAAATAATTGCAAAATCTCAATTTTCAACTAAACCAATAGCCATGTAAGTATAATGATTAAGAGATGATGCTCCTTGATCAATCCTAGGAGAACTAAATGGGCACATTACGCCTGATCTCATGAGAGAATCAATCTTTCGATTATCTAGGAGAACTAACAAATGTTCATCCTAGAATCTACTATTATTCCCAAGAAGAAGGATCTTCCAGTTAGCTAAAGGAACCAAAAGAAATGTTCACAAGAGAAAGATCTCTTGATCAATCCTAGGAAGGCCCAAATGAAATTAATAAATAATGCCTTCCCTAATTACTTAAATGATCAAGGAGTGATCAAATCCTTAATTGGCCTTTGAATGTATACATGCCCAAAACATAAAAATAGACACAACCTCATATAATTTACAGCCATCCTCAAAGTCACTTAGTTTGCAATAAACAAAAAAGGTTTTATCCTTTCCATTCCATGTGTAAAAGTGGTGGCAATAGAAAGAGATTCATATAATATGCTATGCATAACCACTTTAATATTTAGATTTTGATATGCTTAATTTCCACTTATTTTAGTGATCACTCAAAACATCACACAATAACAAGGATCACATCACATGGCAATCATCAACTTTACTTATGTAAATAATTCTTAAATGTCTTAACAAACAAATCAAACACATACGTTTCCTAAATACGCCATACAGAACAAGTTAAGTATAAAATTAAAAGTGTAACTATTCTACAAGTAAACACAAGTGATAATCACCGTAGATACTTACCTGGCCCTCTTCCTATTCATCATAATAGTCTTCTAATAAGTCCAATTTGAATGAACCTAAAAAATAAATATGGTTAAGAAACGTGCTTCGAGCTTTTTCTTTATAAGTCATTTATTTCTTAGATTTTTCCTGTTTAATGGTTCTTTTGCCATATCATGTCCGAATGATCCTTATTCAAAGTCCGAGTAATTCATGTCCATAAAAGTCATTAGCTCATGTTCCATAGTTTTCTAGTCCTCGCATAGGATCCAAATCGTTATGGTATTAAGATAATATGTCCATATGTCAATAAGGTCCAAGTCAAGGGAATTTATTCAAACATGATACATAAGTTTTTTTTTTTTTTAAAGCATGACTTTCTCCACTTATTTTAGTCTTTTGTTTTAAGGGAATCCTTTGGTTTTTTTCTTGAACTTCATTTAAGTGAGATGTTTGGGAAGCTTCTTTAAAATATGAAAATGGTTTAGAAAGACTTCATTTAAAATGAAATCAAAAGTTCATAGAGCTCATGTTTAAGAAACTTCTTTAGAATAAATAAGGAGTTTAGGGAAAACTTGCTTTTCTATAAATATTTTTAGAAACCATGATAAAGACCAATCATAAAATGGAAGTATCTCTTTATCTAAAAGACTTTTGAGTAGAAATTGCTTTTGAAAAGAACTTGTTGGTTTGAAAAGAATTGATATCAAAACAAAACTTAAGCTTAAGTTTAGTAAAAGATCTTATCTCTTGATAGAGCATAAGAGCTTCATTTCAAAATTGATAGGGATTAAGGACTGATCATGCGTTCCCTAACTTGGGGGCTAGCTCAAATGGTTCGTTAAGCTATCCAAGGTAAGTTAAGTGCTAAGGAGTAATGCTTAACCTACTCCAACCTGTTGAGCTACTTCACTCTCTACACCATCTAAGGAAATGGTAGGGTGATCAGCAGACATGCTAAGCTAACCCCTCCATAATACACCAGTCCAAGCTCCAAATCAGGATACAGCCAACCCTACAGTGCCAAGTTTAAACTAACAATTACTAAGAGCTGACCATTCGAGGCCAACCTGAATGTAGGTTATCTCTAAGCCAACCCTTGTCCAGTCCCATCAATTAATACTGCCAAACTACCGAAACCAACCCGACCTAATCAAGGCCTACCCCTGCTCAATTCGTAATGTTATGGGGACCACAAAATTAGCAAAATTATGCACGCGTTGTCTTTTCTGACATCTATACTGTCCTTTCTAACAAAAGATATTCTTTTGGCATGATTACATTGCTACCCCTATAAATTATTTCCCTTTTCCTAGCTAATAGAAATCCTTTTTCTATAATTTCATATAACCTAAGACTTACCCTAATTAGGTATTATAAATACTTGCAAATTGTAATAGCCGCATCAATCAATACATAGAGAATACACTAAACTTTCTCACTCTCTCAAGCTAAGTGTCCTTTCTGCTTACTATTAAGCTGCTCTTATCTAGCCTATTGAGCGTGGACTAGTAGCAAGTACCCTCTGGCCATACTTGTGCGTCATAACAAGTGTGATCTAAGCTCATGTGAGGTGTTAATGCATCATATCCATTGCCAATGCACAAGAACCCCTGCTCATCCTTCAATTACCATTTATCTTTCGGGCCATTACGCCGTTCGGACCTACCCCCTTTAGTTATGCATAATATTAGGCTTATGTGTTCATTCATGAGTTTGTATCATTCCTAATATCAGAGCTTGGCTATGTTTGAAGCTAGATTTTGCTATGGTGTTCTTTAAATGGTTTTTTTCTTGCTTTCGTACGATAGAGGTTCTATTGTTAACATTGGAGTTTGGTAGTTGAGAAGTGTCCTGTACTCCGTTTTCCCTTGTTTTCCTATATGCAAAACATAATATGGTCGACTATTTATTTGTTATGTAATTGTCGTGGTATTGGAAGTATTGATTATTAATCTGCTATTGTTATTTAAGGAAAGAACTTCAAGTGGTATTATTAGATGTCAATTTTGTGAAGTAACCAACAATGTCAAATTCAAGTGTTCAAGGAACTTTTGGAAACTAAGAAAGTGGTACTCGACTGGCTAAAGGCAAGAAGGAAGCTTCACACCTCAATCAGTAGGTGACCGCTTGGATAGGCTTACCGACTTGGTAGCTAATTCGGTAACTATTATCCAAGAAGATAGGCAACAAGCTAGAAATTGCCCCACTAGAGAACATAAGTAGCAAGAGCGAGACAATGGTTAGTTTGGCTGAGTTAATGCCCTAGCTCAACTACCTCAAGCTAAAGGAGTTGATAAGGATGATAGACAAAGGCTAGCGCTTAAAGAGATTGAGGAAGAAGCGGAAGGAGATGACAACGTAGAGGAGTACTACGAGGCTGAAAAAAGAAATTGATGAGCCCCTAGAGTTAAAGGATTAAGGATTCGCATTCCGAGTATTTTTGGAAGTGGTGATGTCAAGGACTACTTGGATTAGGTAGATAAGATTGAAAAGTAGTTTAAATGCCACGAAATGCCCGATAATGCAAAGGTTAGACTTGCTATGTTGAAGTTTACTTATTATGCCGCCCTATGGTGGACAAAATTGCAAGCCACCCAACAAAGAGAAGGAGAATGAGAAATTAGGAGATGGGATGAAATGAAGAGGGTGATGAGGAGAAGGTTTATACCAAGCTACTATCTTCAAAATGCCTTCAAAAGGTTACAGGAACTTAGGCAAGGAGGATCAATTGTTGAAGCTTATGTCAAGGAATTCAAAATGTTCATGATCTAATGCAACGTCAGCGAGCCAGAAAACTAAACAATATCTCGATTTATCAGTGGACTAAAATATGAGATTGGAAATGTCTTAGAAACCATGGAAATTAGGTCATTTGATGATGCAATTCGAGTTGCTTAGAGAATAGAAAGGTTTTGAACAAGAAGGCTCTGACCACCAGTTAACCGACTAGGTAGTAGTTGAACTGTTCCAAGCAAACCTGTAAGAATGGAACTAAGTAAGATTGTTGAGACCCAACTTACTCAGATTACCCAAGCAAAGGAGAAGGAAGGCCCAAGGAAGTTTGAGAAGGGCCAAAGTTTAGAGAGGAAGACGAGTGAGATCAAGTGTTTCAAATTCTAAGGATTTGGACATATGGCCGCCCAATGTCTAAATAAAAGGACTATGGTGATCCGAGGTAAGATGTTGACTTTCGAAGTGGACAACATTGACGAGGAAGTAGAGGAGCTAAAGGAAGACGAATAGATTGAGATGTCCGAGGAGGAAGTTATCTACAATGAGGAAGGTAACTTTATGTTGACTACTCTAATGTTGAGGAAGACAATGAATGTTAGCCCTGTGCTCGAAGACAAACAAAGAGAAAATCTCTTCCACATCGGATGTAAGGTGAATGAGTCACTATACGCCTTAATAGTTGATAGTAGGAGTTATACCAATGTAGCCTATGCATTTATAGTCCAGTAATTGAAATTGCCAACTAAGCCTCACCCAAAACTTTATAAGCTTCATTGGCTTAGTGACAAGGGAGCCCTACAGGTGAACAATAAGTGTCTATGTCGATCTACAGTTGGCTATGATATGTTGCCTATGAGTGTATCCTACATTCTACTTAGATGACCATGGATGTTTGATCGAGCAGTGATATATGATGGAAGGAGGAGTACTTATCCTCTAGAGTATGAAGGTAGGAGGGTGAAATTGTGTCCTATGACCATCGAGTAAGTACAGGTCATGCAATCCCAACTAAGTCGAATCCTAAAGAAAGAGGCTTTAGCATTGACCCGAGCTAGACTAAAAAGAGATATGGAGCTTGAACGACCGACCTATCTACTAGTCCGAAGAATTCTGGAGTTGAGATCCGAAGAGGAGGAGCTGTCTGCTAAGGTAAAAACCTTACTAAAGGAAT
Organism: Lumnitzera littorea; assembly: GCA_024138015.1. Classification (NCBI taxonomy): domain Eukaryota; kingdom Viridiplantae; phylum Streptophyta; class Magnoliopsida; order Myrtales; family Combretaceae; genus Lumnitzera; species Lumnitzera littorea. The sequence continues at coordinate 77,368,655 of JAMXBB010000004.1, read as the reverse complement.
TTTCCAACCTGATTTTAGAGGAGCTGTCGAAAAGTCTACCTCAAATCCGAGGCATTGAGCATGCAATCGACCTACAACCAAGAGTTGCACCACCAAACAAGTCTACTTATAGGTTGAATCCTAAACAGACCGCGAAGTTGTAGAAGCAAGTAGATGAGTTAATGAGGAAGGGGTATGTGCGTAAGTCCCCTAGTCCCTGTACAGTGCCAGCCTTGTTACTATTGAAGAAAGATGGTTCTTAGAAGATGTATGTAAATAACTAAGCGATCAATCAAATCACCATCAAGTACAAGTATCCCATACTAAGGCTTGATGATATGCTAGACGAATTAAGCAGAGTAAGTGTTCTCCAAGATCGACCTCAGATCTAAATACTATCAAATCTGAATGCACGAAGGTGACAAGTGGAAGACCGCGTTCAAAATGTGCCATGGATTATATGAATGACTTATAATGCCGTTTGGATTGTCTAATGCCCCAAGAACATTTATGCACCTGATGAATCATGTGCTTCAAGACTTATCAGGGAAGTTTGTCATAGTTTATTTTGATGACATCTTATTATATAGTCCTGACCCAAAGACTCACCAGCAACATCTTCGAAGCATCTTTACAAAACCCCAAGTTGAATAGCTCCACTCTAATATGAAGAAGTGCGACTTTTGCCGATCTAAGGTAATATTCTTAGGATTTATTGTAAGTAGTGGTAGCAAACGAGTCGACGAAGAGAAGATCAAAGCAATCACCAAATGGCCAATGTCAACCACTCCGGCTAACGTGAGAAGTTTCCACGGCCTGCCATCATTCTACTGTAGATTTATAAAGAATTTCAGTACAATTGTGGCCCCATTCACTAAACTCTCAAAAAAGAATGTTAAATTCAGATGGGGAGAAAAGGAGCAAAGGAGTTTTGAGGAAGTGAATGATAAGCTGACTACAACCTTTATCTTAGCTCTGCCGAGCTTCGACAAAGTGTTTAAAGTAAAGTGTGATGGATCCGAACTAAGCATAGGTGACGTACTGATGCAAGAAGGTTGACCTATTGCTTACTTCAATGAGAAACTTTAAGGAGCTACACTTAACTATTCTATCTATGACAAGGAGTTCTACTCCTTAATTCGAGCCCTAACGGTATGGCAATACTATCTACTGCCTAAGGAATTTGTAATCTACACCGATTATGAATCTTTGAAATATTTAAAGAGCCAACCCAAGTTGTCTTGAAGGTAAGCTAAATGGGTTAAGTTCATAGAGGGCTTTTCTTATGTTGTAAAATACAAGAATGGAAAGAACAATGTAGCGGTCGATGCCTTGTCGAGACGATATTCTCTCTTAACCAAGCTATAGACCAAGCTACTTGGTTTTTTAACCATAAAGAATTTTTATGCTAAGGATCCACACTTTGGTCCTATCTATGCTTGATGTGAGGAAGGATGGACACCAGATGACTATTATAAGGAAGACAGATACTTATTTAGGAAGAGGAGCATATGTATCCCGACTTGTTCCATGAGAGAGCTGTTAGTAAGCGAAGCACATGGAGGAGGACTGATAGGACACTTTAGCTAATGCCAAACCCATGAAGTACTAACTACAAGATTCTTTTGGCCAAGAATGATGAGAGATGTACAATCCATCTTGGAAAGGTGTGTGACCTGCCCAAAAGTAAAGAGCCAAGCTAAGCAAGGACACCAGTTACCCTTACCTATCCAGACCAAATCGTAGTTAGAGCTAAGTATGGATTTCATGTTAGGACTCCATCATAGTGATCGTAGATCAATTTAACAAGATAGCACATTTCGTGCCTTATTCCAAAACTAATGACACTTTGGCTATCTCTTTTCTTTTTTTGTAGGAAATTATCAAGCTTCACGAAATACCCAAAATCATTGTTTCGAACTAAGACCTAAAGTTCATGAGCTACCTTTAGAGGATGCTATGGAGGTGAATAGGGACCAAGTTATTATACAACTATGGAGGTGAATAGGACCATCCATAGACTGATGAACAAACCGAGGTTGTCAATAAAACTATGAGAACTTTGCTGTAGGTTGCTATCAAATGATGTTGATTGGGATTTGTGTCTACCAATCATTAAGTTCACATATAATAGGACTGCCTACAATGTAACAAACATGTCTCCATTCGAGGTCACCTATGGGTTTAACCTCAAGCTTTCGATGGACCAAGCACCCCAACTGAAGCCTAATGATGACTAGCCAACCATAGAAAGAGTTAAGGCCATTAAAGCCATGCACCAAAAGGTTGTAGAGTAATTGAGCCAAGTTACTACTAAGCTCGGGAAGCGAGGTTAAGGATGGAAGAAGAGAGAATTTCAACTAGGTGATTTGGTCTGAATACATCTCAACAAGGAATGATTCCCTAACTTAAAGAAGAACAAGTTGTCTCCTAATGCCGACGAACCTTTTAAAGTGCTTGAAAAGATCAATCCTAATACCTATAGGATTGAACTACCTAAAGGATATGGCGTCTCGGACTCCTTCGACATTATCGATATCCAACCTTACACTTCCAAAGATGAGCAACCTAGAGTAAAACTAGATTTGATCCCAAATCTCAAACAACTCAGAAGGGATGATAGGGATTAAGGATCGATCATGCGCTCTTAAACCCAAGGGCTAACTCAAATGGTTCGTTGATCGGTCCAAGGTGAGTTAAGTGCCAAGGAGCAATGCTTACCCCAGTCCAACCTACCAAACTACTATGCTCTCTACACCATCTAAGGAACTACCAAGGTGATCAACTAACATGCCAAGCCAACACCTCTACAACATACCAGTCTAAGCACTAAATCAAGACATAGCCAACCCTACAGTACTGAGGCCGAACTACCAATTGTTAAGAGTTAACCATCTAAGACCAACCTGAATGTAGTTTGTCCCTGAGCCAACCCTTGTCCAGTCCCAGCAATTAGCACTGCCAAATTATCAATACCAACCCGACCTAATCAAGGCCCACCCCTACTGGACTCACAATGTTATTGGGACCATAGAATGAGCAAAATTATGCACGCACTGTCTTTTCTGACATCTATATTGTCAAGGATATTCTCTTGGCATGATTAAATTGCTACCCTTGTAAATTATTCCCCTTTTCCTAGCTAGTAGAAATCCTTTTTCTGTAATTTCCTATAACTTAGGACTTAGCCTAATTAGGTATTATAAATACTTGCAAATTGTAATAGCTGCATCAATTAATACGTAGAGAATTCACTAAACTTTCTTACTCTCTTAAGCTAAGTGTCCTTTTTGCTTACTCTTGAGCTATTTTTATCTATCCTATTGAGTGAAGACTAGTAGTGAGTGCCCTCCGGCTAGACTTATATATCATATCAAGTGTGACCCAAGCTCATGTAAGGCATTACTGCGTCATATCCATTGCCAGTGCACGGGAACCCCTGCTCACCCCTCAATTGCCATTTATCTTTCAGGCCATCTCGTAGTCCAGACTTACCCCCTTTGGTTACACGCGATATTAGGCTAGTGTGCTCATCCACGAGTTCGTATCAAAACTCCTTCTTAAACATGGAAAATTTTTCTTTCTTTCTAAAAGAAGTTTACTATAAAAGAAGTTTTAGAAATAATCCTATTCTTTTTTAGATTTGGTCTTAGTAGTTGATAGAAATATTGAAACTAATCTTTAGGATATGGATGTTTGGATATTGTTAAAGAAAAGGTGGTGGGGCTTTGGTAGTTAGCTTGAGAATGATAGGTTAATGAAGATGTAAACTAGTCTTGAAAATAAAAGATAAGGAGAATGTTGGTTTGAGAGAAACATAAATAGTCCAATGGTGGGGCTATTTATAGAAAGCTCTAAATTAGCTTATCTCATAAGCTTTGTTTTCTTGTAAACTTAAACTTTCATTAGTCTTCATGTTGGAATTTTGGATGCATGTACCCTAAGTGAATGTCACCACGACATCATAGCTTATAGAATTTGGATTCTTTTCTTTTAAGAGTTTTATGTTGACTAAAAGTCTTTAACCTTCTAAAAGTGCTGCTAATGTATAGTGGACTTAGGGAAATGATTTTTCACATGTTTATTATAGGAATGCATGAATGAGTTCTTGGCTTACATCATCTTAAGTTACTTGTTCAACTTTGCTTCTTTATCCTTATCTACTCTTTAGTCCTTTTTCCACATGTGTTGATGCATAGATGGGAGTTGGCACCACATGTAGTTTTAGGGTATTGGTTGGTTTATTTCATGTGTTGGTTATAAGAATCCATTTAGTAACTTGCTAGTTTTCCTTAGGTCTTTTAATTTAACTAACATTCTTATCTTGACTTTGTTTGACCAAATATTTCTATCTTTGACTAGTTAATTCTAAGGAATATAGATAGTTCCCATCACGATTTATAGGTGTCCTAGCAAGTCTTGATCATATCTCTTAAATCTCCCATAGTGATTTTAGCCTATCTTGAGTATATCTCTAAATATTTTTTAACAATTAGCCTAGCTTATATTAAAGTTTTTAAGAGTATACGTCTCCTTTTGATTGGCTTAGATTAGAGTAGTAAGGTAGGATCTAGTACTTAACTGAATCCCTTTTCCCTAAGGAATTTAACTTAGTGAATATTCACCAATATTATTATTATAGACAATCCGCCACACTAGTCAATTAAGATGACACTATTTTGAAAATCTCCATTTATAAAGTGTCTTTAAATATATCATTTTTATCAATGTCTCGTGTCATCGTCAGTTACCTCTCATGGTCTAAGGGAAGTGTCACATCTTGACGTAGCATGGGATGCACCATCACATAGGAATACCTATTGAAAACTTAACTCAACTTACTCATTCATCAAAAGACAACATTGTTTACATAATAAAGGGGTTTATACATCGGAGTTCAACTAGATTTCCTGTTATAACTTATGCATACAACATAATATTTACATCAAAACATGAACTAGCTTTTTCCTTTATCATCTTCATAGTAATAGGATTCCTAACTTAGTATAAGCTTTATATAAAAGTCGTTGACTCCAACTTATGCTCTCAGTATATGTATCCCCCCTTCATGTTGGGCCTTCACGATGCTATTAACTTGAGGATAAAACATTTTATCTCCTTAGCTACTGAAGCTGAGTGAAGATAGATAACAAACAACATAACATAGACAATACTACATATCACAACTAAAACATTTCAGTTATAACCCATAGATTCAACTTCACATATGCATTCGCCTAATCAGGTATTTATTGCTAGCAATGCAATATGCTATGCTCATGCATGTAGTATGCATCAATACCGATATCCTATGCCCTCCAATTTTCTTCCAGTTAGTTGACATAGCTGGGCATCTGGATACAACGTTTAGGAACTTAGGGCAACAAAGAGTTGCCTGACAATAGCACCCCCACCAAATTGAATTGTACACTGTGGTCTACTATTATCAAAAAGGGCAACAAGGAGCTGCTTGGGAAAAGGACCCCCAACTTTACAAAATTAGACTACACACTATAGTTCACCAAATCAAAGTGGCAACACTGCCAAATTAGACCATATACTGTAATCTACTAAATTTGACTATCAAAATAGGCCAAAAAATGAGTTCATAAAACCATAATTTTTCCATGATCATTTAGAAGCTGCATCCTAAAGCTTCTGACCCATAGGTCCCTTTTTATGTCACGCAATGCCATTATATGCATTAATAACTCAAGAATATTAATCAGCACAATCAATCTTCCAGTTTTATTCAACCTAGTGAGTTGATTCTAGTTTTTCAAACTCTCCCTAGTGAAATTCTAGTATCTTACTTAGGGTTCACTGAGGTGAACACCTAGAAGATTAAGTTAGCAATCATTCAACTTCCTTGGTTAGCACAATCATTCGTAAGCACAAATCATCGCCCAACATGGCAATATAATAGTTCAACCAGAATACAATTACTGTCATTCAAAATCAACACATCAGCATCAACTATAGTAGCATATCAATTCACCCAGGATATACCCATATTCAATCAATATAGTATCAAACAGTACACAGTGTTATGAGCAGTAATATATTTACTCCAAGCATGGGTTAAATCTACTTACTTGAGCTTAATAATAGTGCAAAATCCTAAACTTCACAATGCAGTCCTTCCTTATATATCACACCTATGAAAATATAACAGTCTTCAAATCAACTATGGGTCGAACCTAAACTATTATAAGCTTTCATTTCCGCGTTTTTAAACTTCATTTAATCATATCTTACTCATTTATTATCCGATTTCAGTAAACTTTATATCATCACGATTGTTATTTCGAGTGCTATTGATATATATTAAGAATCAAGACTAATCGATATTGCCAAATATTTAAAAATACCCTTTCATATTACGACTTGACTGTACACTACCCTAACTCTATAATTGACCCAAGTAAACTTTAGTACTGAACTAAAAACCCTAAAAATTATACCTTTCAAACTTGTCCAGCAATACTTATTATACCCCAAAGTATTCATTTGACATAGATTTAATAAACATTCTAATAGCACTAATTACTATATTACACATTAAGCTAATATATAGGTTTATAATAGGAAAATATATAATAAATAGTATACGAGCCCGATTAATTTCACAAAAAAATCCTATAGACTCATAAAAATATGTAGTTTAGTTATTGATCATCAATTATATTAAATTGGCTATTATCTATTTTTATGAAAATAGAGATTTTAGCTCAAAATTACGGAAAATTAAGGAAAATAAATAAATTTATGACTAAAACAAAACCAAATATTTCAAATATCATTATAAGCATCCAGAAGTCTAAACATGTAGGGCTCATTCATTAATTTCATCAAAAACTAATTATTTATATAATTCGGTAAAATTGGCAATTTTATTCAAAATAATTATAAAAAATAGTAAACATGGAGATTTTCAAAAATTTCTTGTTACTAAAATTTAATGCATTATATAAGTGTGTTATAAAAAAATTTTCAAGTCAAAGTAACATTATTTAATATTTTGAAAATTTTATTTAAAATTCGACTAAACAAGACACGTTCTTAAGCAAGTACCAAAAATCAATGTTATTTTAAGAAAATAAAATTTTCACATGAAATTACATGTAAAATAACCTAAGGAAACCAAATTTCATAATTTTCTATGCTAATTTGATATTTTTAGTGAATTAATGAAAATTAGGCAGTAAAATTAGGCAGTAAAATTTGACTCACTAGTACATGGTGCTCCGGCCACCCTCCAACCGCCACCCTATGTCGGCCCACTTTCTCTCTCCACCAAAACTTTACGTCCTAAGTGGCTCGCTGTTGGGGTGCTTACAGCCTTAAAAATCGTAATTCACCATATTTTCCCATTATTTTCTTTTATTTTTTATAAATGATTTTCTAATTTTTTCAAATTTTCTAAAATTATTTTCTTGTGTTTTTAGGTTCCTAAAATATTATAAATGATGTTTGGAGCCCTATTTATAGGTTTTAGGATTTTTATATATAAAAAAGTAAAATTACACATCAATTTCACGTTTTCCTAAGCGCCATATATCATTCTCTCCTTAACCAAGTATTGACTCATTATTTGCAATTAATCCTAGCTTGACACATCATTTGGTAACTCACCCATTCAATTTTTTATTAATTTTCCATTATTTTACCTAATTTTAATAATTTATTATTATTATATGTATATATTTAATACATATAATGCATATCACATGTAAATACATATATATTATGTATAATTCAACTTCATTTATTATTTTTGAAAGTTAATTAACTTATCTCTAATATCTTGCTATATTCAAATGTAAAAAAATTTTACGATTATTGACTTTATCAATAAATTAACGTTTTTCTTAAATTAATATTTTTATATAGCTTATTGTGAGGAATTGACTTTACTTGAATTATTTCATCTAATTTTTCTAACTTTATTCTGAAGTTTAAAATAAAACCGATAATTTAGTCTGACGCCCTAAATTTAAGAGCTTAAATCCTAGGGTTATTGAACTAGTTTAAAATCTTAGGATATTACAAGAAGGGACTAAGAATGTTAAGGCTCCACTATGCAAATAGCCAGGAGTTACTAAGGGGTTATAGGCTGTTGCTTAGTAAATGGTAATGGGCACATGCTTTTGACATGCACGTACCATTGCACCACCTACTTCTTGTTCTATTTTATCATTAGCCAATAGTATATAAGTCTTAGGGCTTAGATGTAAAGGGCTTAAGCTTTGACATGATTGTTGTATACTCCTACATATAGCTCTTCTAAGAGTTTTTGACCTTTCGCTAGCTAAAGGCATTGAAATAAGGCAAGGCTAAGATATCGGTGATATAGGATTTCATCCAATAGAGTGTAGTTAGTTACCTTAAACTGTAATTTTTTAGCTTCCTTTGAATTTGCTAGTAAAGTATCGTGCTTTAAGATCTAGATGATCGAGTTCATCTAGTAAGGCTCAGGCTGATCAACGTACACAACCAAAGTTTTTTAAAGAGGTTGATTCGTGCTGTTCTCTGGAAAGTATTCCACAAAAATCTTCTTCTCCCTATCTACGGGATTCAGGACATCTATGGGTGAGTACTTAGACAAACTATCTACTTTAGAGTTCTCGAGTTAGGGGATTTTCATTATAGTCTATGAAGTGAACTCCGCAACTAAGGATTTGACCAATTCCAGGTACTTGATCATCTTTATCCCCTTTGCCTCTAACCTGTTGCACCATAAACTCAAGAAGATATGTAATTTCTCAGCTTTGAACTACTTTACCAACTTCAATTTAGAAATCAAAGCTTTATACTCGACCTCATTATTGCTAGCATCAAAACCAAATGTGAGGGTATAGTAGATTGCTATGTCATAAGGGTCTCCAAATAAGAGCCCTACACTACACCCTTCTTGGGCGGATAACCCATTGACATGGAGTATTTAAGTGGACTTTTAAATTTTTTCTTCTAACGGCTCTTCTTTGATATACTCGGCCACAAAGTGAGCTAAGATTTGAGCTTTGTAAGCTTCTTAGGGTTTATATTGGATTTCATACGCACTAAGCTCAAGTATGCACTTCATTAACTTCCTTGAAGTTTCTAGCTTCTAGAGTATGAAGCGCAAAGACTGGTTGGTCATGATAATGACTTAGTATGCTTCAATGCATAGTCAAACTTACCTAACTGAGATGACTACTACTAGAGTAAACTTCTCTATTTTAGAATATCGGAGCTCTACTCCCTGTAGTATATGACTCAAATAGTAAACTAGCTTATGCCCCTTCCTTTCTCAAATTGGGACCAAGGAAGGGGTTTAGTCGCTCACTACCAACAACAGGAATAAATCTTCATTAAGTGTTGGCTTCGAGAACACCAATGGGGTGGTAAGGAATTCTTTTAGCTTCTTGAATGCTTCATCCTAGCTTAGATTCCATTTGAACCTATAGGGGTTCTTCAAAATCTTAATAAATTCGATGCACCTATCAATGCTTTGGGACATAAAGCAGCTAAGTGCGACTATTCATCTCGTCAACTTTTGAACCTCCTTCACATTAGTTGGGGGCTTCATGTTGGCATTGGCCTTAAGTATCTCAAGTTTTGCTTCAATGCTCCATTGAGTCATTAGGTAGCCCAAGAATTTCCCAGATATCGTCCCAAAAACACATTTCTGATGGTTAACTTCATTCTGTGCTTCCTCATCTGGTCGAAGGCTTCTTGCAAGTCTTAGAGATGGTCCTCGAGCTTCCTACTCTTAACAATAATGTTGTCTTTATAAACTTCCACATCCCATACGAGTTGAGACTTAAAAAGCTTAGTGACTATCCTTTGATAAGTAGCCCCAGTATTCTTGAGGCTAAATAGCATCACCTTATAACAATAAGTATCAAAGCCTATGACGAAGGACGTATGTACTTTGTCCTCCAGTGTCATCAAGATTTGGTTATAACTAGAAAGTGCAGCCATAAAGTTTAAAGGGCATATCCTGAGGTCGAATCAATTAATTGGTCGATCTTCGAAAGTGGAAAGCAAATCCTTTAAGTAGACTTTCTTGATGTTTGTATAATTGATGAACATTTGCTACTTCCCATTAAACTTTTTCATAAAAACAACATTGGCCAGTTGGGTAAAGTACTTCTCTTCCTAGATGAACCCAACTTTTAGCAACTTTTACACCTTTTCCTTGACACTTACCTCTTTGAGGCAAAATGCCTCTACTTTTGATTAACTGGCTTGGCTTTCAGATTAATCTTAGGTTTGTACTTTGCAATCTTCGAGACTATACTCAATAAATCAGATGGTGACCATATAAACCTATCCACATTAGGTTGGAGGAGATCAATAAGCCTCTACTTTAAGTCCTCTAGCAAGTCTTTACACATGTGAGTGGTTTGCTTAGCATCTTCATCGAGCTAGATCTCCTTATTTCCTTCACTTGGGTGTAACCCTTTCTTGGCTAGCTTTTGCTATAGCTCAATTTCTAGGATAGAATGTTGTCCCCTATTAAGGTTTTGGTGTAGAGCTCCTAAGATAGTACTTGGTTGCCCTAGCATATCAAGACTCTCGTGGGGGTTGAGAACTTTGCCTTTGGATGCAAAGAGAATGCAATCATTTCGAAGGCATTCATGCTCAGTTGGCTAGGGATCCCGTTAAACTGTCAAGCCTGAAATTTTCCTTTTTTTGTTTTTCTCGATTTGATTTAAACTAAACCTTATACCTATTTAGTTTAAACCCTCTACTAAAATTAAGGAAACCTAGTTTCTTATTATTTTTCATTTAAAAAAAAAAACTTAAATTTGTTACCTAATAAAATTAGGAAAAGATGATTAAATTACAATCGATTCACTTAATCGATTTTAATTTAGCCACTAGCCTGTGTTTTGAAAAATTTTGCAAAAAAAAATCTTTCAAGAAACTAAATTTTCTTACGTTCATTGCTATCCTATTAAACCCAAACTGGTACTATTATAACTTTTTGAATTTAAATTTATTTTTTAAGTCACCCATCTAAAATATATTAACAAATGACGGTGGAAATTAAATTTATTTTACAAAAGGGGAAATATATATATATATATATTCATATTTTAAGTCACCCTAATGGTACCTACGTATTTATTAGTTGAGATTAAACTATTGTAGTTCATTCTAAAAAATCTTAGTAAGTAACTTGATTTTAAACTTGAAAACGGTCAAGTTTTCATTTTAGTGAATTTATTTTTGTTTTAAGAAAATTTTAGGAGAAGATTCCTAATTTGATGTCATATTCATTTTGAAATTCCTATAAATCTAATTTTGGAAAAAGGGTTTGCTATTTTTTTTATTTTGAAAAAAATAATTTCTCTAAGTGATAAAATGAGTTTTACTTTTTTTTTTTTCTAGAACACCAATTTTTGGAAAAGCATTTGTTATGGAAAAATTCTAAAAAAAAAAAACTTAATCTCAGTAAAATTGTTCTTTTTATTTTATTTTTTTAGAAGATTAAAAAATAATTAAAGAAGGAGCACATACCTAATATGGGTCGGTTCAAGTTGAACTAGTTCAAGTTGGGTTAAATCTTCTAAATGGGTAGAACTTCAACACCCATTTGAGGTAACTTTTAGATCTTCATCGAAACAAACAAGAAACACGATTCTTATGTTTTTCTAATTGGATTTAGATAGGGTAGGAGCGACGCCTCGAGTTGTTGTGGTGGTATCTAGGATTTTTGAAATTTAGAGGTAGTGGTGGATGAAGATAATGGTGGTTCATAGTGGAGTAGCTATAGGGCATTTGGGTACAAGAGAATGGAGTGTTTGGGGTTTGGGGACACCGCAAACATGACCTCGATGGTGGTTTTTGGTGTGCAAGGCCAGTGGTGAGGCTATTCTTAGAGAGAGAAATTCCTCATTTTACAGAGAGAAAGCTTCAATTAAGTGTATTTTTGTGAGTTTTTGGTTGTAATATATGCTCAACGTGAAGTATGACACCCTATTTTTACTAGTAGAGTTTAGATTTAATCTAAGAAAGTGTAAAAATAGAAGATCATGAGTGTGGGAGCCTAATATGTTCTTATCCGATCTAACTCTAAATTTTGAGGAAAGTGTTGGTTTGAGTGATGACACGTTAATAATCAATGTTTACATCTTAGATTTGAAGGAAATTGCCCAAAGAATAAGGTTTTGCAAATTTTAGTCAAGTGTGTTAATATATTTTTTCCTTTTTCAAGTTTGAATTAATCTACAATTTACGAAAATTGGAATGTGTTTTTTCTCCAATTTGGAGTATACTATGTGTAGTTTCCAAAAACATAAAATTCGAGTTAATTTTTCAAGATATAGATTTGGAATATGGGTTGAAAATGAAGGGTTTAAATAGGGAAATTGCCTTTATTTATTCAAAAACTCCAATTTGTATAAGTAGTGAGTGAAATCAAAAAAGGAAGGAGAAGAAGGATGGGACATGCACATGTGTTAGGTATGTGCCATGCATCCCACTTACTCGTAAAGTATACATGCTTGGTTAAGAAATGAAGGTAAGTGCAAAGTGCTTGCCTACTTGTGAATTCACTAAGATTGATTAAGGCTTCGACCCTGCTCCATGAATTACATGGACCAAGTTCTTTACCTGATCCAATTAAATCCCTTTTTAAAAATAAAATAAAATAAATGGACAAACTAAAATCAAATAACAAAATAACACCACACCTAAGTTTAACTTGAATTATACAAATCATGTACACACTAATAAGTAATTTTGAAAACGCACTTCAAAAAAGAAGAAAAAAAATGCTTGTCCTAAAATTGTAAGGGGTAAAAATGAGATGTCTACAACGAGGAGTTACAATTCGCTACCATAAATTCCATCAGGTGGACAACCACATTCTCATCATCACCGTCCATTTCAAGGGTAATTATGCCTTTAGGGTACGCAGCTTCATTATTGAAGCTAATCAAATTATGATGATAAGGCTTCATTTAGGTTTGAAGTTTTTCTCTCATTTGATCATAGGCATGCTTAAAGATGATGTATGTCGAGCTTCCTATATCCACCATCATCTTTTGAACTTTAAACAAAGTAATATAGGTGTCAATCACCAAGACATCCTGGAGCAGGGTTTCAATCCCCTGAAGGTTATCATTTATGAAAGAGATAGAGGTATCGATTATCTCCTCTTCTTCGTTACTTCGTAAACTCATTTCTCTCTTGAGGTAAACCCTAAGCTTAAGTAATTTGATTTGTCCTTAAGGTAGCCTCCTATTATAGTATTAACGATGCCATTGGGGTCCTTATTTCAAAGTCAATCTTTACCTTTGTGATCAAAATCAACACCTTAAACCTTTAACTAAAAGCTAAGCTAGAGGACTCTAAGGCCTAACCAATGTGCCCTAACTCAAAAGCTACTTAAGGATGAAGACTCCTTTTGTAATTGAGGTTTGTTGCACTTCATCCAACCTGGATATTAGACACTAGTCATGGTTATGACAACCACCAACCTACCTCAAGACAAGATAGCAGATCTCAGGACGCTAGATAACCCAACATGAGAAGTGTTGAGCATTGAGCTAACTTGTTCAACTTCCTAACTTAACCCAGATCAGGTCGGCTGACTATTCACTACTTCACTCGGTCCTCTATTGAGTTGTCTAACTTAGTTACCAAGCTACCTAAGACCCTAAGGTCCCTAATCACTAGGATCCAACCAAACATCTTTATTTCCCATCCCTTTTGTTAGAGCTTCCTACTTAAAGTCAACATGTGTTTGCAGCTCATGATCTCATGATAATTCTTTAACAAATTCCTTTTATTATTCTATCCATTTTACCCCTTTTAGAATATACGTAGACACCCAATTTTTGCTCTCCTTTTTAATTATTATTTATTTTATTATTAACTTATTTTATTTTTATATTTTTAATAGGTTAAAGGGTCCTAATTTAGGGAAAAAAAAAGAAATTTAGAAAAATACAAAAAATAGGAAAATAGGAAGAAACACAAAAAATAAGAAATTTAGAAAATTGAAAAAAAAAAGTAGAAGATTTTAGGGAATTTAGAAAATAACAATTTAATATGATAGATTTTTTTTTTTTAATTTTAAATAAGTTTAGAAGAAGGACCATTGAGCCTCAACTTAGATTTAAATATAGCCTAAGCTGACCTGATCCATATGTACAAGATATAAGTCAACGGCCTAACAAATAAACACATGGTTTGGCATTGGATTAAACTTAAAAGTTAGGGATTCAAATTTTGGTGAAGGTATATAAAAGCTTTTTTATTCTTATCTTATCAGGAACTGCCACGTGTTAGGATCTTATTGCACCATGTATCTTATATGCTGATGTGGCGCCATGTGGTAAGCCACGTGGCATGCCACATCAGTTGCTACATGCACGTAAGGAGACGTTGCAACATCTGGTTGGTCAGCACAACTGACGTAGTGCCACATTAGCCCCTATTTCCCTCCCTTTTCTTTCACTTTCCCTAATTTTCCTCCACTTTCCCTAGCCGAAACAATCCACTCCCTTCACTTTGTCTTGTTTTTTTTTTTTCACACATTCTACACATACGTGCGTGATTTCTTGCATTGATCTTGTTCTAAACGTAGCCTACTCTAAATATAATCAAAGAACACGTCCATAATCAGTAAAAATGCATTCAAATCAAGTTCCAAAAAGTAGAAAAAAACTAAAAATCTAAAGTTTGCACTTAATCCAAATCTCGGCTTTCCTTGTTTTCCAAGCTAAATTGATGTATAAATAGGAATGCTAAGCACAAACACAATCACATACAAGTAGAAAATTCACCCATACGAGCTCCCTCTTATTCGAATCTAGCTCAACTGCCACCCTCTCTCTCTCTTTGGTTTCCTCTCTCTAGCCATCCTTGAAGTAAATCAACACCACAGTTGCAACCCCCAAGCTTCTAGAAGATGAACCCAATCACCCCTATGCTCCTCCATGGCCTTTAGAGCGTCAACCACCAAAGGTTTTCATGAAACCCCAACTATTATCCCTCTCTTTCTATGACTCTCTCTCTGACCACTTCTAACACCAACCAAACCACCCACCACCCAAAATACCTTACTCGATATCTCCTTAACCTCCAACAACTACCATTTTGAGTGGCGCAACCCTTTCTCTCTCAACCCACAACCCCCAAACCTCTACTACCCACCAAACAACCACCAAACATGGTAGCACTTGAAAAACAACACATTCTCTAACCGAATACACGTAAAAACCAACTTCCCCACTTGATTCGACCCCTAGAATAATTTGAAACATCCCCTAGGCGATTGTCATCTTCTTCCACTGTCCAACATAGCTCTAACCCGACCCACGCGTCCAAGTTGCTCCTTGGTTCGACCCTTTCTCGCTACATGGTTCGGTTATTTTGTTTGTTTAGTTTTGTAATTTTTTTCTCTTTTTTTAATCTCTTTATTTCATTCCAATTGTAAATGTAAAATAAAAAGAAAAAAAAGGAAGAAAAGAAAAGGAAAAAAAAAAGAAGAGAAAAAAATAGTTTATTATTTATTTAGTCTAATAGATAAAAGAAAATAAAAAATAACAATAAAATAAAAGTAAAAATAAATAAGTACATAAATTAAAGAATAAAATTTGTTTTTTAACACTTAGAAAAATCAAGTTTTCAAAAAATAATAAATGGACCCTTTACAAATTAGGACTACTTTTAGATTTTTAAAAAATAAAATTTCCGATTTATGACCTTCTTTTTAGAAATTTTTTTAAATAAACTAAATTGAACTAAAAACGTAAAACCAACATGTTTTCAAAATTAAAATCAACTTAACCTGTTAAAGTTTTATATAAAGAACAACATTCGTCTAATCTCAAATAGTAAGTACGTAGGTACCTACGAGATAATGGTAAAAATGAAAAAAAATTAATTTTCCTTTTTTTTAGTTTAAATTACTCAAGTTATCCAATCTAGGTAAATAATCGAGTTCTCTTTTATAATCTCTTTTATAAAATTAACAGGTGATTTTTAAGGTTAATATTAATTTTGGAAAGTTAACGATACCCGTAAGGGTTTAAAATTCATAACCCTTAGATTCAGATCTCTTGTTTTAAAACCGTTTTCAAAATTAATTTTTATCAAAAGATTAGTGACTAAGTTATAACCAATCTAGCCAATTGGTTCTAACTTAACTTTTTTTCCCAACCCCAATTGGGTGGCGACTCTAAAGTGATTTTCAAAATATGAAAAAAAAAAACTGGTTTTTTTTTAAATCCTAGTCGAGAGTTAGTATTAAACGGGTAAGAGTTTAATACTAATTAGTTTAGAGCAAACTTAATTTATAAAATTAGGAGGTGAAAAACCAACTCAACAACTTAGTGACTCCACTGGGGACCGTTAAGAGGGTTAGCCATTTAACTTTCCGAAATTGAACTCTAAAAATCACCTTAGCAATTTACTTACTTTTTCATTCTTTGTTATTTGTATGATAATTGTACTAACGTCTTTGCAAGTTTAATGTGTTTTACTATTTTGAGAGGGGAGGGGGGAATCTATTTCTCGTACCATGAATGTATGGTAGAAACGGTCAAACCCAGACTATATTAAGACCTTAGGATGGGAGGCCATTGTGTAAGCTCTAGATGCTATGGTGTAACCATCGCTTGAGGTTGATTAGGCCATCCCTACTTAAATTTGATGTGATCAATGGAAGTGTTCTTTAACAAGTGAGGTTGTACAAACTTAAGAACCTTTAGAACCTATCCTTATACATTTACGACATCCAGAATCGGCAAATAATCAAGTAAGATGGAGATAAAAATATAGAACAGCTTGGAGTTTTTTTTTTATTTCCCCTGTAATTCTAACATATTGTAAACATAGAATTGTTGTAAATAGGTTTTGTTGTTGTCGATCAATCTTGTAACATATTTTTTCTTTTGTAATTCAAATTAGGAAATAGCCTGTTCATCCAATTATGTATACTTTAGGGAAAAGTTTATAAGCAAGCCCATCTACCCCAAGCCCATCTTAGACTAATGGTTACGATACTTCAATCCAAGAGAATAAGAGACCATCTTCAGTAAGATCAGGCCCATTATATCACTTCCTAAAGTAAAAATAGAGATTAATTTGATTAAAACTCTGACCAACTTTTAGGAACCCAAAGAAGTGCCTTTTCGACTTAGGCCTCACTTGATTAGATCAACACTTAAAGAATATACGCAATTACTTCAAGTCCCTTCTTTAGAAAATATATACACCCCAAATTTGGAAATGGATCCTATGAATGCCCTTTCAAGATTCTTGGGTATTAGAAAAACGGAAGTGAAAAAAGCTCTCGAAAGCTGTAACAGTAACTGCATTAAACTGGAGGACTTAAAAGCCTGGTTTATCATTGAGCCTAAATCTAACTGACTGGGTATCTTCTGTAGCAATCTCAAAGCTTGGGGATAGAACAAAATAAAAGCCTTTATCCTAACTGCATTTAGGACCCTCCTATTCCTTAATGGAAAGTTCCTCATACATTTTAGGGTCATTGAGTTAATGAGCCAATTTCTTGAAGGCAAATCATGTGTCCCGACCCTCTTTACAGAGCAAATCAGAAGCCTTAGTATTTTGAAAGAAAAGAATGGTGGCGTACTAAAGACTAGTAAGGCATTACTGATAGTATGATTCGTAAGCCATATGAAATGTTATAGGCTTGACCTAATTTGAGGAGAGTTTACTCATAACATCGATCATCTGATCGATTCATTTATCAATAAGGTCCATCTCCCAAGAGGAAAATCTACATACTGTTAGGTAGAAATGTTGAGAAATTTCCAAGTTGCCAATATCCTATGGATAACAAGATAAAGTAACTTCAAAAGGGTAATCCTAGTTTGCAAAAATTATCAAGCAATACCCCTAATCAAGATGAAATTATGCACAGGCTATTACCCTAACAATATGATCAAACAATTCGAAGGTATCCAAGATATAATCTATAGGCCTCCGTTAGATATCATAACCTTGGATTATGAGGACCTTCAGATTTTACCACCACAGAAGATGTCTAAACTCAGAGCAATCAAACGGTTATGGGAAACAAAGACTATCAACTCAAACATTGATTTAGGAGAAGCAGACAAGCACCAAGTTACCAAAGAATATTTATATGATCAACTCCATAAGGTAAGGAAATCCAGTATCAAACACAAAAAGTCATCTAACCCGCACCAACTGAACCAGATCCTGAAATCAAGACCTACATGGACTAAGTACAAGCTCATGTAGAAGTAATCTATGAAGAGTGGGGCATGTGGGAGGATCTCTTTTGAGAATCAAAACAACGTTTTAGGGCCTTGGAACATCAATTGAGGATAACCTAAAAGACGCTTAAAGAATTTGAAGAAATGGAAAAGCCTAACTCAGGAAAAAGGAAGGGAGTACCAGTAGGGTCTAATAAAGGGGAACGCTTGTCAAGAGCCAGAAAAACATTTCGAGATAGGAATAATCTTCTTGAATGTATTTTCTTTTTTAAATAATGTAAAAGGGAACTCTAAAAGCTACAAAAATAATAAAATTATCATCTTGCTGGTTATTAGTCGATTCTGTCTCTCTACATCCATATGCCATACATTTCTAAGTTTCTCATTTGTCTCTTTTAAAAATATTTGTATGCTGACTTATTGAAAAGTGATCTTAACTAGGTCACCAAGATAGCTCCCGTATGTCAAACCTTTTAAACAAGTCCTATCAGAACACGCTCTCAAACCAGAATGGCCAACCAAGGAAACAAAAACACCAACACCAATAATGGTAATGTTAACCTCGAAGTTATTGATCCTACTGAGCTTAGGTTCCAATCTTTAGAGCGAACAGTGGGGAAGATTGTAGACCAACTAAGCTTTCTTGCTGACAACATCGCCTTGCCCAAGTCTACGACTCCATTAAATGAAGAAAGTTCTAAAACCCGATATGGAAGGAATACTGAGGCCCCACCCCATGAAGCGGAAGGAGCCTACCCTAAGGTCAATCAAGCCTTCGAATCTTTTGAAACACAAGGGGACTTTCTAGAGGTCAACCCAACTTTTGAGCTGAATACTTACTCATTCCCGATCAATCCAAAGCCTGAAGTTGATCAGGATAAACTAAAAGAGCTTGAGAAGCGACTAACTAAACAAATTACTAAAAAAATGAAAATGCTCGAAGGTATGATGGATTCGAGCAGGCTAGTATAACGGATTTCTCTACCTACAATTACGGAAGCTTCCTAGAAAAATTCAAAGTACTCGACTTCAAAAAATACAATGGGACTGGATGCCCTCAACTGCATACCCGGTTGTATGTCCGCAAGATCGACAAGTGTATGCAATATGACCTGCTCATGGTCCAGACTTTTTAGAACAGTCTAACTGACCCTACTTTAACCTAGTACATCTAATTAAATGTGAATCAGGTGAATACATGGAAAAAGCTAGCCAAAGCATTCTATAAGCAATATAGATTCAACGTTGAAGTGGCGCCAATCATGATGGATTTGGTTAGCTTAAGGAAGAGGTACAATGAATCTTTCAAAGAGTATGCCTAAAGGTAAAGGTCTCTAGTTGCAAGGGTATCCACCTTTGTAACTAAGAAAGAGTTAACTACAACCTTTATCAAAACTCTTAAGAGACCCTACTTCACTCACCTGATCAGACAAACCTCTTCTAGCTTTGTAAAGTAATGGCAACAAGGTGTCTAATCGAAAGTGATGTCTCTTCCAATAAGCTATAAGAGACATTAGATAGAAGACCACTCTGTTAAACCCACCACCAACAAGCCAAGAGAAGCTACTGTTAGCATGGTCAATTCGAAGACTAAGCCTAACACCCAGGTCTCTTTTAGGGAAAATCCTCCACCGGCTCAACAACAATACAGAAGCCAACCACAAGTTAGTAGTGCTCCAAGGCAGTTCACCAAAATACTCGTTCCACTCAGTTAGGTACTTGAAAAACTAAGAAGAGATAATCTACTTCATTCTGAGGCTCCTAATGAAAGGTATAGGCCGAGATTTTTTTATCCCAATGTAAGGTGTCAGTATCATCTAAGGCGAGTAGGCCATTCAACTGACTTATGCCAGAGGTTAAAGAACAAACTTCAAGACTTGATTGATGAAGGCACAGTACAACTGGATTTTGTAGAGGCTCCTACTTTAAACGTCAACAACAACCCCATGCCGAACCATAGGCTCATCATCAATATGATATTTGACGACTCAAAGCCTGCCATCAACATGATCAGTTCCAACCGAAAGCCTAAGGTTTGAAGATTCTATAGACAAGAAGAGAAGCAAATTCCATAAACTAAACGGTATACCTTTCATGTGCTAGTAGCCCCCGAAAATTATAAAACTGCCCCTCTCAACTACCAAGTAATAAATCAGGCGCAATCAAGCTCACTTATAGGGGGGATTACCTGCTCTAATAGAATCTATGATCCGAAGGAAGACCCAAAAAAGAAGGTCGTGCTGGAAAGGACAAACAATGAACAAACTAAGCATAAAGAAGGATTGTTTACCTTCACCAAGATGATCAAGTCTAGCGAGTATAAAGTAATGGATCGGCTCACTAAAACTCCATCACAAATATCCCTCATGAGTTTATTGATGGTAGCGGAACCGCATCGGGAAGCTTTGTTCAAAACATTAAGGAAAGTCAAAGTCCTTCGTGAAATACTGGTTGAAAGAAAGGATTGGGTCTGTCACCAACTCTATCCTTACTATAGATCAGATTTCTTTCTCTATGGAGGAATTGGGGAAAGAAGGTAACTAGTACACTAAGCCTCTATTCATAATAGTGAGAGTAAATAACATCATCACAATGAGGGTCCTCATTGACAATGGATCAGCCTTGAATGTCTACCCTCTAACTACCCTGAATTTGTTAGGCATTGATACAACTGCTATCAAGCTAAGTTTGACAATAGTGAGAGCTTTTTATGGATCCAAGAGAGAAATAATAGGGGAGATTAGCTTACCAGTTGATATCGACCCACAGATGTTCAACATCTAATTCCAAGTTTTGGATATTCCAAGGACCTTCAATCTGTTATTAGGAAGGCCTTAGATACATTCAACAAGGGCTATACCGTTAAGTCTTCACCAAAAAGTTAAGTTCATCTCTAATAGCTAGGTTATCACAATTCTGGATGACCAGGATTATGAAATTTATAAAGAGATAGCTATACCCTATATTGGTACAGAGGAGCAAGAGGACTTTGGGCTCCAAATGTTTGAAGAGGTATACATGATCATTGATTGGGAGAAAGACGAGAGGCCAAAGTTCAAAGAAGGCCACTTTAGAACCTATAAGCTAAGATACATTACAACCTTGATGGAGGAGTTGCAAAGAATGCAAGCTAGGGGCATAAAAGTTGACAGATTGTATTACACCCCAATGACCTTCCCACTGTTATCAAAAACTTTCATCCCAGCCGAAGTTCTAGAACTCAAAGCCTACTAAAAAGGACATCTCCAGTAGAAATAAAGGGGTTGGCCCATCTAACAAGTCCCAATACTTGAATAATTGGTTCTCCATCCTTATGAATTACGATAAGTCTTCCTTAGGGTAAAGGATGAATTACGGTTCAGTATTTTGTAGATTTTTGTAATAAATTACCTTTGTTCTACAAATAATTGTACTCAAAAGAAAACTCCTCTAAATAAGAATCAGTCTCTTTTCTCTTTACTTCTTACTTACACTCTTTCTTTTACATACTTTTCTTTTTCCTAGATCTAATACTCTAAATAAAAGCCATTGATACCTTGCACAAATAGGTGATAAAAATATTGATATTACTTTCGGCCCTACTAGGTTAGTCATCAGGAGTGATGTAAATAACCATAATGACGTACAAGATAGCTAACAAAGACATGAAAATGAGTAGAATTTCCATTAACGAGCTAATTGAGATAATTAATGTTAGGACTAATGACAACCCTAAGATATTGAAGATTGGAGGAAATTTAAAAGAAAACCAACAGGCAGAAATGACCACATTACTATTCGAATACCAAGATGTATTCACATGGTCTTATGAAGATATGCCCGGATTAGATCCATCAATCGCAATCCATTGTTTACCCATACGAGAGGATATCAAACCTAAGAAATAGAAGTTAAGAAGGTTTCAACCGGATGTCCTATTGAAAATCAAGGAAGAAGTCAAAAAATTACTGAAGGTTGGCTTCATTGAAGTATTTGATTATCCCAAATGGATAACTAACATTGTACCAATAATGAAGAAAAATGGAAAAGTCAGAATGTGTGTGGACTTTTGTAAACTTAATTAAGCAACCTCTAAAGATAATTTTTCCTTGCCCCATATTGATGTCTTGGTCAATAACACAACCGAAAACCATCTTTTCTCTTTCATGGATGGATTCTCCAAATACAATCAAATTTGAATGTCTAAAGAAGACAACGCCAAGACAACATTTATCACAACTTGGGGCACATTTTGCTATAAAGTAATGCCTTTCGGACTCAAAAATGCATAGGTAACTTATCAAAAGGCCATGGTAGCAATCTTTGATGATATGATGCCCAAAGAAGTTGAAGTATATGTTGATGATATGATTGCAAAGTCTGAGGAAAGAGAAAATCATGTGGATAATATGAGAAGATTGTTTGATAAGTTGAGAAATTTCCAATTGAAGCTTAACTTAGAGAAGTGTACCTTCAAAGTGACTTTAGGAAAATTGTTAGGCTTTACAATCAGCTAAAGGGGCATCGAAGTGGACCTTGATAAAGTCAAAGAAATAGTTGACTTGCCCCCGCCACATACACTTAAAGAAATCAGAGGCTTATTGGGCTGCTTAAACTATATAGCTCGGTTTATATCTCAACTCACGAATAAGTGCCATCCCTTATTTAAGTTGCTAAAAAAGAATGCCAAGATCAATTGGAATAAAGAGTACAAGCAAGCCTTTACAACGATCAAGGAATACCTCATGAACCCTCCAATTTCGGTAGCTCCAAAACTTGGGAAGCCTTTGTTTCTATACCTAACAATATTACCAAAATCCATGAGGTGCATGCTCGACCAGAAAGACGAGGAAGGAAAAGAATGGGCTTTATACTACTTAAGTAAGAAATTCACTAAAGGGGAACAAAAATGTTCAGAAATTGAAAGAACTTGCTGTGCTTTAGTCTAGGTAATGCATTGGCTCAGATAATACACACTCTACTACCAGGTTGAATTGCTAACTCAGCAAGATCCCCTGAAGTATTTGTCAAACAAACCGACCTTGATTAGCAGAATCTCAATGTGGCAAATGTTACTATCAGAGTTTGACATTATGTATGTGAATTGGAATTCATTCAAAGGGCAAGCTCTAGTAGATCAGTTAACAAAAAATCCCTACAATAGTACCCCCCAAGAGGTATAAGTCAATTTCCCCGATGAAGATATCTTAGCAGTTAAGGGAAGCTCTGATAAAGGAGAAGATGATGAGCTACTGAAATAGAGGATGTTATTCGATAGGCATCCAACGTGTTTGGGTGTGGAATTAGGCTAATACTCATATCCCCTGAAGGTACTTAATACCCTATGGCTATAAGGCTTGTTTTCCCATACACTAATAATATCGTTGAATACGAAGCATGCATCATGGGACTCAAAATGGCCCTAGATAAAGACATTCAAGAATTAGAAGTGTATGGAGACTCTTCACTCATTTTTGACCAAGCTTAGAGAGAGTACAAGACAAAAGATTCTAAGCCAATACCTTATCATTGGTATTTGATTGAATTGACGGGGAAATTTAAAGAAATCACTTTCAATCACATACCAAGAACTCAAAATCAATTTGCTGATGCCTTAGTCACTCTAACATTTATGATCCAAATATCCGATGGAGTTGAGATTCAGCCCTTTACTATTAGAATTGAAGACAAGCCTGCCTTCTGTCTAACAATTGAGGGTACGAATGACCAAAAGTCGTGGTACCATGATGTTAAGGTATTCCTCCAACAAGGTACGTACCCTGAAGAGGCTGAGAAAAATGATAGAAAGATCATTAGGAGATTGGCCACTCAATACTTAATAAGCGAGTCCACTTTATATTGACGCTCTTTTGACGATATACTTTTAAGACGTGTAGACGATAAGGAAGCTGAGGTGTTAATTAAAGAAGTACACGAAGGAGTATGTGGCTCTCATATGATCGGTTACATACTGGCTAAGAAAATTATGAGGCTAAGGTATTATTGGTCAACAATGGAAAGTAATTGCATCAAACACATCAAGCATTGTCACTTATGCCAAGTTTATGTAAATAAGATAAATGCCCCACCTCAAGAACTACATATACTCTCAATACTGTGGCCTTTTTCAATGTAGGGCATAGATGTCATCAGACCGATTACTCTAAAAGCATCCAATGGGCATCGCTCCATACTTGTCGCCATTGACTACTTCAACAAATGGGTTAAAGCCTCTTCTTACTCAAGCGTTACTAAAGGGGTTGTAGTTAAGTTCATCAAGAGAGACATCTTGGCTCGAAATGGGACTCTAGAGACGATCATCACCGACAATAGCACCAATCTCAACAACAAGCTTATGTCAAAATTGTGCCAACAGATTAAGATCATTCACAAAAACTCTACTCCTTATCGATCCCAAATGAATGGAGCCGTTGAAGCAACCAACAAAAACCTTAAAGAATTGTTCAAAAAATGGCTATTACATATAAAGACTAGCATGAGATGTTGCCATTTGCACTCATAGCCTATCGAACTTCCATTAGAACGTTGATTAGGCCAACACCTTACTCTTTTGGTATACAGCACTGAAGTAGTGTTACCAACAGAGGTCGAGATCCCGTCACTTAGGGTATTATCAAAAACTCAGTTGGACGAAGCTGATTAGGTAAAGAAACACATCGAGCAGTTGAATCTAATTAACGAGAAGAGATTGACAGCCCTGTGTCATAATCAATGTTATCAACAAAGAATGGCTCAAGCTTTCAACAAAAAGGTATGACCTCAAAACTTCAATGAGTGTAATCTAGTGTTAAGAAAGGCTCTCCCCAATTCACAAAACTCTAAAAGGAAATTTGGTCCCAATTACGGAGGCCCTTACATCGTGAAACAAATATTACCAGGAAGGGCTTTGATTTTGTCTCGAATGGATGGTCCAGATTTGAGAGACCCTGTAAATACTGATGCTATAAAATTGTACTACCCATGAGAAGTCAATGGAAATTTTTGCTTGAAACATAAAAATGTTGGTTACTTTGAATGTCATTATGGTCTAATTTTCATTATCTGCAAGCAAAGATGATATCCTTGGCCATTGTCAACATTGGAATGATCACCCTCTCCATTGAAAGGTCTAACTCCCTTTGCTCCATTTAATCGAACACATACACTAAAAACACAAGAGAAGTTGAGAAGTGAGATCTAAGACATTGGTAATTGACAAAACTCTTTAAAATACTTTATTACAAATTAATCCCCCTCGATGGGGAGTTTTATCTTTTAAGGAAATGCAAAATCTAAGTAAGCAATCGCCCCATAGCAAATATTTATTAGTTACGAATGAAGGCTTCGGCTCACAAAGGTTCTAAAAAGATAAAAACATTGGGTGGCATTCTACATCGAGTTAATTTCCCTAATTTCTCTAAAAGTGCCAACGAAGTCTCAAACATTCTGTATTGAGATCATTCAGGTTGACAACAAAGGATCAAAGCATGAGCTAGTCAATTCTGATGGGGTTTTTCCAAAAAGGTTTAACGGTTTAGGTGCTATAAATAAAGACCAGGTAAGCACTTCTACACAATACTAGCACACTGATTTTTGAACATTGCATTTGCATTTAGATCATGACTAGTTTTTAGCCCCAACAGTCCTTTTGAGCCATCCCATAAGGCATTCACCTTTTTGCAATTATTGCTTAGCCAACCTTTGAAGGCATGATCTTAACTCAATCTCTTTTCAAAGTTCTTTTAGCGAGCTCATAGGGCCCTTCTGATCACCAAGTTTCTCTTAGCAAGCTCATAAGGCGCTTTCCTTTACTGGTTTTCTCTTAACAAGCCATAAGGCACTTCATTAAGTATAAATTTGGCTTAGGTTAATGAGCTTAGAAAGGCATGACCAAGTTTTTTAGATCGACTTCAGCTTAGGGTTGCTAGTTCCTAAGAAATGCTTCCACCTAAGTTAATAAGCCTAAAGAGGCACGACCAAGTTCTTTAGATCAATTTCAACTTAAGGTTGCTAGTCCTAAAGAGACGCTGCCACCTAAGTTAGTAAACTTAAAGAGGCATGACTAGGTTCTTTAGATCGACCCTAACTTAGGTTTACTAATCCCCGAGAGACGCTGCTGCCTAGGTTAGTAAGCCTAGAGAGACACGACCAAGTTTTTTAGATCGATCCTAACTTAAGGTTACTAATCCCTGAGAGACGCTCCCGCTTAAGTTAGTAAGCCTAGAGAGGCACGACTAGGTCCTTTAAATCAATCCCAACTTAGGGTTGCTAGTCCCCAAGAGACGTTCTCGCCTAGGTTAGTGAGCCTAGAGGGGCATGACCAGGTTCTTTAAATCGATCCTAACTTAAGGTTGCTAGTCCCCGAAAAACACTCCTACTTAGGTTAATCAACTCAAAAGAGCACTACTAGGTTTCAAGTAAAGGTCTTAGTCAACTTTAGGAATGCTTACCCATTTAATTCGATTTAGGGCCTTAGCTAACTCAAGAAGCGCTTCGTCCGCCTTAGTTAGTCTGCTCATTAAGGGCACGACCAAGTTTTCTCATCCTCTTTAGGGCTTTAGCCAACTTAAGGAGTGCTTCGCCTATCTGACCTCAATTCATTATCTCATAAGAGTACAACTAGACTTCAATTCTTCTTTCAATCTTTTGGTCATCTCTTAGAGCACCACCTCTCTCTTCACCAAAACCCCTAACGGATCAAGCTTAGGATAGTCAAATAGCTGTAGCGCTTCTTAGGGTAAAATCCAACCTTGGGGCAAAAATAATGTCTCTTTTGTCTTTATAGTAAAGTTTTACTCAAACCTCACCACAAAAAAAGATAATTATAAACACATAATTTTTGTTCCCTTTTATTTTATTTTATTTAATAGTTTAAAGGGTCCTAATTTAGGGGGAAAAAAGGAAATAGAAAATTAAAGAAAATCCAAAAAAATAAAGAAATTTAGGAAAAAATAAGAAATTTTAAAAAATACAAAAAATAGGAAAATAGGAAGAAACACAAAAAATAAGAAATTTAGAAAATACAAAAGAAATTGAAAAATTGAAAATTTAAAAAAAAAGTAAAAGATTTTAAGGAATTTAGAAAATGACAATTTGATATGATAGATTTTTTTTTTAAATTTTAAATAAGTTTAAAAGAAGGACCATCAGGCTTGGGCTCAAATTTGAATCTAGCTCAAGCTGATTTGATCTATATGTGCAATTTATGGACAAGGCATAGACCAATGGTCTAACGGATAAACACATAGACTTAACATTAGATTAAACATGGAGGTTAAGGGTTCGAATCTTGGTGAAGATATGTAAAAGCCTTTTTATTTTTATCTCATCAGGAACTTCCACGTACCAGGATCTTATTGCACAATGTATCCTAATACGTAGCAGCATCAGGTAAACTCGTGCTAATGTGGCACCATGTGGTAAGCCACGTCAGTTGCCACGTATCACATAAGGATACATGGCAACATCTGGTTAGTCAGCACAACTAACGTGGCGCTACGTCAATAGCCCCTCTTTCCCTCCCTTTCCTTCCTTTTTCTTTCACTTTCCCTAATTTTCCTCCACTTTCCCTAACCAAAACAGTCCACTCCCTTCACTTTACCTTGATTTTTTTCACACATTCCACACATACACGCACGTAATTTCTTATGTTGATCTTGTTCTAAACATAGCCTACTCCAAATAGAATCAAAGAACATGTCCAAAATCAGTCAAAAACGCATTCAAATCGAGCTCCAAAAAGTAGAAAAAAACTAAAAATCTAGAATTTGCACTTAATCCAAATCTCGGCTTTCCTTGTTTTCTAAGTTGAATTAATGTATAAATAGGAGTCCTAAGCATAGACACAATCACACAGAAGTAGAAAATTCACTCACGCAAGCTCCCTCTCATTTGAAATATCTCTTTCTCTCTCTAGCTCAATCGCTACCCTCTCTCTCTCTTCGATTTCCACTCTCTAGCCATCCTTGAAGTAAACCAACACTAAGGTTGCAACCTCCAAGCTCCTACAAGACGAACCCAATCACCCTTGTGCTCCATCGTAGCCTCTAGTACGTCGACCACTCTGTGTTTTCATAAAAACCCAACTACCATCCCTCTCTCTCTACGACTCTCTCTCTCTTACCACTTCCAATACCAACTAAACTACCCACCACCCAAAATCCCCAACCCGACGTCTCCTTAACCTTCTACAACCACCATTTCAAGTGGCGCAACCCTTTCTCTTTCAACCCATAACTACCAAACCTCCACCACCTACCAAATAGCCACCAAAACACGATGGCACTTGAAAAACACCATATTCTCTAATCGAATACACATAAAAACTAACTTCCCCGCATGATTCGGCCCCTAGATCACTTCGAAACACCCACCAGGCGACTGTCATCTTCTTTTACTATCTGACCCGCTTCGCGTTTGACCCGAACCTAAACG
Organism: Lumnitzera littorea; assembly: GCA_024138015.1. Classification (NCBI taxonomy): domain Eukaryota; kingdom Viridiplantae; phylum Streptophyta; class Magnoliopsida; order Myrtales; family Combretaceae; genus Lumnitzera; species Lumnitzera littorea. The sequence continues at coordinate 77,340,051 of JAMXBB010000004.1, read as the reverse complement.
CAACTCTAACTCGACCCGTACGTCCAAGTTGCTTCCTAATCCAACCCTTTCTCGCTACGTGGTTTGGTTATTTTGTTTGTTTAGTTTTGTAATTATTTTTCTCTTTTTTTAATTTCTTTATTTCATTCCAATTGTAAATGTAAAATAAAAAGAAAAAAAAAGGAAGAAAACAAAAGAAAAAAATAGTTTATTTATTTATTTAATCTAATAGATAAAATAAAATAAAATTAAAAATAAATAAGTACATAAATTAAAGAATAAAATATGTTTTTTAACACTTAAAAAAATCAAGTTTTCACAAAATAATAAACAAACTACAAATTAGAACTACTTTTAGATTTTTAAAAAATAAAATTTCCGATTTAGGACCTTCTTTTTAGAAATTTTCTTAAATAAACTAAATTGAATTAAAAATATAAAATTGGCATGTTTTCAAAATTAAAATCAATTTAACTCGCTAAAGTTTTACGGAAAAAACTCCATACATCTAATCACGAATAGTGGATATATAAACACCTATGAGATAACGGTAAAGATAAAAACAAAATCTTATTTTCCTTTTTTTAGTTTAGATTACTCAAGTTATCCAATCTAGATAAATAATCGAGTTTTCTTTTATAAAATTAAAAGGTAAATTTTAAGGTTAATATTAGATTTGGAAAGTTAGTGATACTCGTAAGGATTTAAAATTCTTAACCTTCGAATTCAAATCTCTTGTTTTAAAACTGTTTTCAAAATTGGTTTTTATCAAAAGACTAATGACTAAATTATAACTGGTCCACCCAATTGGTTATAACTTAACTCTTTTTCTCGACCCAAATCGAATCGCGACTCTAAAGTGGTTTTCAAAATACGAAAAGAACCAATTTTCTTTAAACCCTAGTTGAAGGTCAGTATTAAATGGGTAAAGGTTTAATACTAATCAATTTAGAGAAAACTTAATTTATAAAATTGAGAGGTGAAAAACCAAGCTCGATAATATATACTGGAAATCCATTGCAATTTATCGTGTAGTTTGCCCTTTTTGTCTTTTCCATTCTCATTATCACCCTAGAAGGCCAAGTATAAAAGGCCTCTATTGAGTAGCAAACAACTTTTCATTATTGAATATACCCTATATTTTTTTAACAGTATTTCTCCTTTCTTTTAGCTCTTGTCTAACTCCTTTAGCAAAAATTAGTGATGATAAACCCTAGTGAACGACCTATGTGCCATATCAAGCGTTCATGAACCCATGTGGATTGATTAGTGTATAATATCCACTTGATCAAACCTAAAGTTTTGCTAGCTTTTCTTATGTTCTTAGTTTAGTAGTAGTGTACTCTCATGTGTTTGATTTCGAGAAGCATTAGCTTTACCGATATTAGGGTACAGCTCCGACGAAGGCATGTGTGAAATGTAGTGAACTATGTATGTGTACTATTGGTGGCTGTTGTGTTCTTATGTAGCTGCTCTAGTGTATGCGTGCTAGAGTTATGAGAAAGTAGTTTCTATGGTTGAAGACTTTTGTAAAGTAAGCTATAGATTTGAGTGGTAATCTTAGTCTATTACCCCCTATTTCTATATTCAAAGACAAGGTTTGTAGGTTTACTAAGTTGTAAGTGTGGGTGTTGATTATTGATGTGTTGAGGTAGTATAGTTTAGTTGAAAAAGTTGACATTATTAGGTTTCAATTGATTGGTTGTAAGCGACAATCTTGGAAGTAGGGTTTTGTAGTTTGTTTCAGTAGAAGAAGTGATTTTTTCTCAGTATTATGATTGATTGTTAATAGGTAATAATATTGGATTCGAGTGTTAGGACTATCATTGGAAATTATGAAAGTAGAGACAAGGGCTGAGGCTAACAAGTAAGTCACACCCCAATATCCATTGAAGATAAGTTTGATAGACTTACTAACTTAGTGGAAAGCTTAGTTACTACCATAAAGGACAATGGATAACCCCATAGAGCCAAACAAAACAATGGCTAAGCTAATGAAGCACATGGCCAAAGTTATGGTCACATGGGCTAACCTAACTACCTAACTCAAAATACCTAAGTTGGAGTGGAAGGACTTGATAGGAAAAGACTTGCCGTAGATGAGATAGAAGGTAAATGAAGAAGTGGAGGAAGATGAAGAAGAATATATTAAAGTTAAAGATTGTGGTCGCCGAGCTCTTCAAGGACTTGACAATGTCAAGGTCAAAATCTCGACCTTCTCTAGGAGTGGAGATGTGAACAAATATCTTTAGTTGGAAAAGAAAGTTAAGAAAGTGTTCAAATGCTATTAGTATGCCAAGGAAGTTAAGGTCCATGTTACCACCTTTGAGTTCTCTAATTATACCACCATGTGTTGGAAGAACCTAACTACTACTAGAGAAGAGATAGGCAACGTTGGGTTAGAAATTGGGATGAAATGAAGAGGTTATTGAAGGGAAGGTTTATTCCTAAGTCTTACTTACAAGATACTTTTAAGAAGTTACAAGAGCTCTATCATGGAAGCTGAACTATTGATAAATATGTTAAAGAGTTTTAGATGCTGATAATTGAGTAGATGTAAATTAACCTAAGGCTTGCACAATTTTAAGGTTTATAGGATCAAATATGAACTCTGTAACATTATAGAAATTTAGAGATTTTACACTTTGGAAGAGGCCATCAAGATTGCCCAAAGAGTTGAAAAACAATGGCAAAACACTCCATTCTAACCTAATTCAAGCTAAACTATTCCCCTTAATCAAGTAATCAGCTAAAAGGCTAACAAAGGCAGAGGAAGTGCATGGCCAACCTGTCAATATTCAAAGTGATCTGAAGGGCCAACCTATTAACAAGCCTGTTAAGAGGAAGTTTAAGAAAAGTTAGTCCTCCAGTCTAAAGGCTAGTGAGATAAAATACTTTAAGTACTTGGGTTATGGATACATGGTTGCTTAATGTCCTAACTAGTGCATCAGGGTGATTTGAGGTGATGATGTAAATAGTACTGATAAGAGTGACCCTAAGAATGATGAAAAAGAGGTTGGAAAGACTAAAGGAGAATCCTAGGAAGAAACTTTTGTTTATGCTGATCAAGGAGAAATTATGACTTAGTTTTGAGAGGGAGTTGAACTTGATGCACGCAATGAAGAAGATTAGAGGGAGAATTTGTTCCATACTAAGTATATTATCAAAAGCCAATTATGCATCATTATAGTAGGTAAAGGGAGTTATACAAATATTGTTGCTCAATCTCTATTATAAAGGTTAGGGTTACTGTCCTCCAAGCACCACTACCTTACAAGCTACATTAGCTACACAATAAGAGTGCATTGTACTTGATGGAGCAGGCGACTTTATAGTTTTCTGTTGGGAACTTGTACAAGGACAAAGTGTTTTGTGACGTCATTCCTATGAAAGCTTTACATTTGCTCTTCAGAAGACCATGGTTGTTTAACTATCGTATCATGTATGATGGGTATGAGAACACTTATGCCCTCATTAAGGACAAACAAAAGGTTTTATTACAACCCATAAACCCTAGTTAGGTAAATGAAACACATAACTAGCTTACTCGAGTTGCCAAGAAGAAGGCCTTAATATTGTCCTATAGAGAATTACGAGCTGTTGATAAGGCCAAGGAATCTATAATATAAGTTTTGCAACACTTAACAAAGAAACAAATTAAACTAAGGTCTTATAAAACCTATATAAGATCCTCTCTTTTACATACCTATATCCTTTTAAAAGCATTTTAGTGGTAGAATCCTTAACAAGTCCTAAAAGTTTAATTATCATATTTTCATGAACTTTCATTTTAAAAGACTTTTCCCTTGTATTATTCAAATTCATTCCCTGTAGAGCATTTTTTTGTTATTATACTATCTACTTTTGCAAATTTCATAGATAAAATCATTGAAAAGTAAAATTAAATGAAAGAAGGAAAAAGGAGTAATGCAACCCTTTTCATGTGAAAGGACTTAGACCTAAATAAGGAAAATATATTAAAAATAATATTAATTAAGTAATATATATTAATATAATTAATAAAATTCTAAAAATTAAAAGTTAAAATTAAAAAAATTATGTAAAAAACACTTAGCCTTTTTGTTTTCCTCAACAGAGTTCTAAGGTAATTACTAACTATCTCTTGATTTTAGGGTACTTGGAAAATCAAAACAACAGCTTTTAGGCTATGAAATAAATGGTAAACAAGTCTTGTGACCACCTATGGTAGCAGTTACCATCCACTATCCTTAGTTAAAAAAAAGAAAGAAAAATAAGTGAATGCAAAACAAGGCACTAGCAAGTTCATATATCTAGTTTTTTTAACTTATATTTTTTTTATAAAAAAAAATTTTATGGGTGGTGGACAATTACTTATTACTCTATCATGTTAGTTTGTGACTTGAAGCTGTTTTGGTAATCTTCTAACCACTCTAAAGCTAAGAGATGGTCGATACCCTTTAGCATGAGGTAGATATATGAATATTAGTTTAATCGATTAAGGAAAAATAAGATAAGGGAGTAGATAGAAGTTATTTTGATGTAACTATGCGGAGGCATGTGTAAAGTATATATATAAAGTTCTTTATGCATGTTCTTTTAAGTATAGAATATCTTATAATTTGATTAAAATATTTAATCGAACCATTGTATTATATTAAAAATTTTACTATATAATTATGTTTAATTGTTGCATACAAAAGTCAGCTTTCCATTGGCTAGTTGAATTAATCTTTATGAACTAATAATACCTTTTTTTTTTTTTCGGTAGTGAACTAATAATACCTTGATATATGCTCTTTGTAAAGTATAACAATGATAATAATAACACCACACCTCGGTATTTTTTGTTTTATTTTAAATTTCCTCAAGGGTAATTGACACGGGATTTTTCTACATCCTTTTCGGACGAGGATGACAATTCGGATTTTCCTCTTTTTCAAGCCAACATCCTGAGACTGAGACATGTCTCTTCTCCTGAGGACTCCTACACTACCACAGGTACGCGACTTCGCTCTCTCTCCCCTTCCAATTACCTTCACATTTCACTGTAAAGATTTGAACTTTCATCAATTCAACAGCGCAAATTGAAGAACCCAAGTTTCATGGGTGCCACCATATTGAGCAGCCCTTTATCTCAATTGGGATTTCCAGTCAAAAAGGAACGATTCAATCAGAGAAGCATTGATTTTGGACACTACGATGCCGGTCGTTCTGATAGAATCGTAGTTAAAGTGTCTTGCCTTAATCCCAATGACGAACCTATCCTCAAAGAAGCTCTGAAGGTACCATCTTTATTCATTTTTATGTATAATCCCTTTTAAGTTTGATTAAATGCTAAAGAAAATACCATCTTGCTTAATTCATATTCATTTTTTTTTCTAACTTTATTTATTTATTATTTTTTTAATGATTCTTGGGATTGGTTGATTACATGTTTTTCTGGTAGTCTGTGAATCGATTTGTAGAAAGGGCTGTTAGCTCAAAACCTAGTCATTGGTTTTCATCAACTTTTGTGAACTCTCCTTGTAATTGCACAGTGTGTTCAGCTCACAAATTACAGGACTTCACTGGCTGTTTGCATATTTGATTCCATTGTCACTACTGTGTTGCTTACTGAATCATATCGTTTGTGTATTGTAGAATTAAAAGCAATAAACCACATAGCTAGAGATAGATTATCTTTTGTTTAGTATTTTTGAATTGGGACCAGATGGATTTCTATAGAATATAATTCTTATGTTGAAGTCAATAAAGTTTGATATCAGTTTGAATTTTAATAACTCTGGTTAGTATTATCAATGGAACTTGTCTTTCAGGGTTTGGTTATGTTTCAAGTGTTTCTGTTATGTTGGAATGGATTTAGGTCCTACATAAATAACATGCGCAATGGTGATAGTAATAATGTTTGCTGATACGTGACACGCTAGACTAAGACACATTGGATAAGACCTAATGAATTACCTTGTCTGAAGATGGTTTTTTATGCTGAGTTAACAAAATTATGTTGTCTGCATATGAACATATCTGGCTGAAATACTGGAAGTAAAGCGTTTGGAAAAGGAAGTACAGCAGAATCTCCTTTGTGGTCGATTGACTTATCAATGGCGTGGTCCAATATAGTGTAAGGGCCAGAAATAGAGCTCAATTTATATGAACTTAATAGACAATCACACTTTTGATTATACTTGTTTGATTACTTACAATTTAGAAGTTTTATATGAACTTAATGAAGTGATAATCAATGAAAACTCTGAAACTGTTCAAGGTTGCCTATATCATCAACAGCTTGAGGAGCTTTGTAATGGGAAAGGGATCATGAGACAACTGACCTTCCATACATTCCACAACTTCATGGGGTTGCAGAAAGGATAAAGTGGATCTCTATTATATGTACTTCAACCAATGATTGCTCAAGCAATTTACCAATATCATTTGAAAAGATGCATTGGGCAAAGCGACTTGTGTATTGAATCAAATACCTATCAAGTCAGTTGAAAGCTCCCAGTATAGAATTTGTGCATGTAGAGTACCTTTATGTCAGTACTGGGTCAGCAGCCTATACCTATATACATGAAACCTCTCATCAATGTAGAAAATTGGGACCATGGGGAAAAGTGTATCTATATATGATAGAAAAGTTGAAAGGTTATGTTTTTAGAGGTGAACTGATAGACAGACTATGACATAAATTCTCAGATGCCACTTTTCTTGAAAATGATTTCTGAAAGAAAGGAGAACCAGATAGACACTTCATGTTGCATATGCTAGAGGAGCCTATATGTTCTTTCTTAGATGTATCATATGGAGAAGCTGGTATTCTCAATCCTTGCATGGAGCTTTTTGGTCTCAGATTTAGCTCATTTTAATTTCTAAAATGAATTTAGATTGCAATTATACACTTTAACTACAGTGTTCATCCTCTTTGGCAATAGCAGACAATTCAGTGACTTGAAAGAGTCCAACTTCAAATTATGGTGAAGTCAAGGTCATTTTAACATCTGCAGCACCAACCAAACATTATAGTAGTTACTATTGCTCTATAAAGCATTGGGCCCGTTGATTGATTGGATGTGATTAATGTCTGCTCCCTACATGCTCCACCAAAGCTTGAATCATAAGGCGAGGGTTGTGGTTATATACCATTATGTTATGAGTCTGTAGATGAGAGTCGCACCATGATAACACTCACTAACATGCAAAAAGAGAGTTTGGAGACCTGATATGCTGAATCTGTGCATCCTAAATTATAGAAAAATATTTAGGAGGCTTTTTAGTTAGGGAAAACCACAATGGATGCCTCTAAACACTTATTAAGGACCCGAAAGAAGAAACTTCTACATATTTCCATGCATTTGCTCTTTCATGAGGTGTGTGAACATTCTTGAAAATGTGAGAAGTTCCTTTTTTGGGCTTCTTAACTGATGCCCCTGAGGATACTCATTACATGACCTAGCTAGTTATACTAGATAAATGCTGAGAATCCTGTGCTGGTTCACTCAAACTTGTAAAATTTTCACTGCCATAGCATCTGTCTGTCTGATAGCACTTAGTTGGCTGATAGACTAGTGAAATGAAATGAATATGTGCTATTGCTATGTGGATACAGCAGGATCATAAGACCTGAATCTGACCATTGACCAGTAGGGCCTGAGTTGTTTCCATATCCATTATGATGGTTGGTTTAGATAGTTTTTGTCAACTGAATAGACTGAACTGAAATTTTTCGATTCCTCATCCTCCTTTGGATTTATCGCTTTCACTAAGATAACTTCTCGGTATAAAGAACACTTAACACCTTGTGTAGTTGGGAAGGATGAATAAGAATCAGCTTCCCTGATCATGTTCTCTCTCGATCTAACTGTTATTTGATGTCAGTCTTCGTAACTAGGGAGGTGTCCACCTTGTCCCCATAGAAATTTTGTTGATTTTTGCTGTTCCTTTTGCCTACTTCAAGTTTGTTAAGTTTGATACCATGGCCAGCCCATCTAAAAGTTTAAGTTTATATGTTAATAAGCAGTTTTATATTTGTGATTCAATGGGGTCTTTCTATAAACTTGCGTGCATACACATTTATCTTGCTGCATTTTCAGAAGAATATCTGATTTATGTATCCGGTAATCATTCCAGGAGCCAGTTGCGTTTCTGGGTGGGATGTTTGCTGGTCTTTTGAGGCTTGATCTGAATGAAGAACCACTTAAAGAATGGGTTACGCGGACCGTAGAATCTGCTGGGATAACCAACGAAGAACTTGATGCTGAGGGATCGAAAGAAGAAGAAGCAGGTGCTCCTCAGGAAATAGTGATTGAATGAGATTCGTTATAGCTGGATGGTGTATAATGTCATGAAAAAAAATGCCATACATTATCTACTAAAGTTATTAGATCTCTTTTTTCACCAATGGTAAGCCCTCACAAAGATATACACAATATGCCTTCCTTCAAACAAACTTTATGGTCTCATTCGGTATCAATCGTGGCTTCTTCAATCATATATAATTATATATAAATTAAAAAAATGACATAGAAAAGGAAAAGCAATAAAAAAAACCCTCTTATTTCTTCCCGAAGAGACCTAGAAAACACCATTCTTCTTCCTCACCTCTCTCTGATAATATAAACCATCTTTTTAGTATTGGTTAATTGTGCAAAATTTATGAAATTGGATTGCAGAATCTTTGCTTTACAATTTTTAACTCTTTTAGTGGAATAAAAGGAGTGTTAAGGATCGGAGAAAATACTTAAAATTTATTTCATCTAAAATACAATATAAAACTTAAATTCCCTAGATAGTTTTTGAAATCTCAAAATTACTTTCTTACAATTCATGTAAATCATATTTTTAAAATTATTTTATACAATATAAAAATACATATCATACGATATTGAGGATATAAATATTAAAATATAATAATGAATCCAATATTTATAGACACAAAAATAACAAAAATATTACAAAAGTTTGCATTTAATATTATATAAATCAAACACAGTTTAATAGAGTTATATTCTATTTGTTCATACTAGTGTTCGCAATAAATGCTACCCTGAGATCACTGCAATTAATTAAGCTCTACAGTTAAATAGCAGTGCCAAATGCTAGTGAAAGCCGATGCTTAGTGATTAATTCCATAGGTTATTCATTTTTAATTCACTTGGGTATTAAACCACGATAATCAACAGGACAATTGTGAAATTGTAATATGGATCCGTATGGGTAAATTATACGGGCCATTTTTTAAACTTTGAAAATTTACGTGGACTTTTTAAGTCAGTACTTGCTCCCTGAAATGGGTATTGGCTTCTCTCCACCTTCATCTTCATTTTTTCACTTGGCGGCCTATGCATAAATTGTTGCTAACGTGGATACTTGATGCACTTTTCTTTAAATATATTAAATTAAGCAACATAATAAGAATACTAAAACAATTCAAGAGCTATTTACTATTACAAGTAGGTCTGTAAACAAAACGAGTCGAATCGAGTTAAAGACGATATAATACTAAACTTGAACTCAATTGAAACTTGATCGAGCTTTAATTTATAAAATTTAAGCTTGACTCAAAATGAAACTCAACTTGAGCTCGACTCAATTAAGCTCGTTTAGATTTAATAATCTTAATAAATGTTATAAACTTGATTAAAATAATAATAATATTTAAATTATATTCGAACTCGATTAGACTCGCAAACTTATCGAGTCGAATATCACAAATCTCGAGCTCGACTAGGTAAGCTATTGCTTGAGCAATTCAAGCGACTCGGTAAGTTGCTTGAGCAATTCAAGCTCGAACTCAACTCAATTGTGAATAAGTCGAATTCAAGTAAATACTGAGTTGAACTTGAATAGTTAATGAGTAGACTTGTTTTATTTACACCTATATTATAGTGGGTTTATGACACACCCATAATAGTGTAAAATCTAATGAGTTATAAGTTCTTTTTCTTTTTTAAGTTTTCTGGATGGTGAGTCACGCAATCTATTTACAATGTTAAGTCAAGAACTACAAAAAATATTTAGATAAGTCACGATGTATTATAGCAAGTGAGTTGTGTGACTCCACCATGAGAGTACACAATATGATGAGTTTATAAGTCTTTTCCTTCTTTTTTTTTTTTTTTTTTTTGTTCTTTAAAAATTTTGAAAGTATTAGGTTATATAACTCACTTATAATGATAATCACTAAAAGTTTACGATAATTACTGGTTATACAAAGGTAGCTAGCAAAGCTCTTTCAATTTTGCTAGTTGTACTTTTCTATAAAAATCTTTTATGTGTCTTCTTTCTACATTTTCTTTTCTTTTCTTTTCTTTTTTCATTTTTAGTGTCTTTATTAAATTGATTCGATATATTTAAACAAAATAATCGAATTGCCATATCAGTACCCTAGTGGATTGCAGCTTACACATAGGCTGCCAAACTAGCATAAAAGTGGAGTCCATGTTTGTTTCAACGAGTCAGTATTGACTTTTGAGAATTTTGAAAATTCGTGCAACCTTCAAATTCTTTTGGGTAGTTTACACAATTTATCTTATAAATTTTCGTTTTATTGAAATGCCATAAGGTTTCTATAACTTAAAAGTATGTTTTTGTTTTAAAAGTAATATAGTAATTGCAACCGTACGTAAATTCTCTCGATTTTCTCAAAATTTTGGAGAAATTTATAGGTTCATAAATTCAGTTTTCCTCCTTTGCCTTCTTTTTTTCTAGATCAAGGACATTCCAAAATATAGAAACTAAAAAATGCTCCCCGAAATAAAAGAGCAAAATAAAATAAATATAAAAGAAGCATAGAATTAATTTAGACAACTAGTTAAATAAAATGCATTTGCCGCTAATTTAGTTCAGCGAATTACATACCATCACACGTAAGGAAAAAAAAAAAATGAAAATAGTGCTTCTATCAAATATTTATTATAAATTGCAGCCCGAGAATATAGATTGATCTACTCTACCATTTGAGAATAGTAAATTTTTCTAGTTGTTAGCACAGTTAAGTAAGCGGGAAGATATATATATATATATATAAATGACAACATAAGTCATAAGTGCCATAAGTATCTATAATTTCTTATACTAAAAAATCCAATCATTATTTTACTCTACTATCCCGTTTTTCCGAAAGAGCAAAAGTCAACTTATCTTACCACCTTTTCTTCCTTCCTTCCTCTTATTATTATTTCTTTTTTAAAAATATACCTGGTCTTATAATCCGTTCATTGTTATAACGTAGCTTACCGGTTACATCTTTATAAGTCTAAGCATGCCATTTGTAGTTAGCTTCAAGCTTCCTTCCTTGATTCGTTTCCTGATATTTCTATATGAGTTGGGATCACTTTGGCACTTGTCATCTGTCACGATTCTATGAAAATGATGCACCAATGAGTTAACATATAATTAACATCGTGAATTATTCTATTAAAAGTTTATTTCAATAATTGAAGTATTCATTTCAATAATTTAAACAATTCATATTTAATTTTAGCAAGAAAACTAGGGCATTAGATTACTTTTTCTTTACGAATCCCCGTGGCATACAAGAATTCAAAGCCTTTGATTTGTCCGAACACTTTCCTATCCAAAAGTACTAACTTTTTAAAAAGTCCAATAATTTGTGCAAATTCCAAATTTTTTTTTTGAGTGGTTCATATAATATCCTATAATTTTTCATTTTATTGAAATACAATAAAGTTTCTATAACGTTAAAGTATGATTTTGTTTGGAAAATATATAGTAATTTGTAATTGTATTTAAATTCCCTCCCAATTCTCTCAAAAATATAGAGGAATATGTGGGTTTAAGCATTCCAAAATATAGAAACTAAGAAGTGCACCCCGAAATAAAACAACAAAGTAACATAAATATAAAAGAAGCTCAGAATCAATCTAGACAACTAGTTAATTAAAATGCATTTACTTAAAAAAAAAAAAAAAGATGTACCGATTTAGTTACGCTAATTATATACCATCACATATAAATATATATATATGTATATATAAATAGTGCTTATATCAAATATTTATTATAAATTGCAGCATAAGAATATAGACAGATGTACCATTTGAGAATAGGAATTTTTTTCTAGATGTTAGCATAGTTACGTGAGAGGGACAAAAAAAGAAGAAGTAAGACATAAGACAACATAAGTGCAATATCTATCTATAATTTCTTATACTGAAAAATACCTACTTTTACTCTAGTATCCCCTTTCCGAAAGAGCAAAAATCAACTAATCTTGACTCAACTTTTCTTTAAAGTATATATATATATATACTACATAGACGTAGTTCACCGGTTACATCTTTATAAGTCTAAGTATGCGATTTGTATATAGCTTCAAGCTTCCTTCCTTGGTTCATTTTTCTGATATTATTTTGTTGGGATTAATTTGAAACTTGTCATCTACCACAACTCTACGAAAATGATCCTACACTAAGAGAAGATATAATACGATAGGTTGGTATATAACATTGTAAATTTATTTATTAGGTATTTATCTCAATAATTGAGGTATTAATCTAAATAATTTAAACTATTCATTTTCGATTTTGATGAAAAAAAATAAGACATAAGATTTTTTTTTTCTTTTTCCTTGCAAATCCCCACGGTATATGTGGATCCACAGCCTTTGATTTATTCAGACACTTCCCATTTAAATAGAACAAAAAAAAAAAAAAAAAAAATTGATTAAAATTGTGAAGACATGCTTGTTTAAAAGTTACCAACATCTGAACCTTAAAAGTCAAGAATAAAATAGTGACACACATTGCCATAGTATTGGCTGACAGCCGTACTTGAAAGCAATGCATTAAGAAAGAGTTTATCAATTTTCTGTTGTTAACTGAAGTTTCCATGAATCCTATCCCTTGTTAGGATATTGCAAACTGGACACTTTCTAGCTCAACTACCTCCCATAATTAAAACTTTTTCTGTAGACATTTTTTAGGTAAGGAAGTTGAGATTTTAGAACTTGTTATTATGTCCAACAGACAAATCGGCCCAACGAAGTCAAATGAAGAATCTGTGTGTATAATATAGTTTCTACATCATTGTCTTTGTTCATACACCACTTTCCAAGTTTCAAGGCTAGCTTGTTTGTTGAGTCGGCAGACGAAAAATAAATAACACAGCTCCAGGATTACGCGACCTGGGACTAGAATTATCCTAGGATTTCTCAAAAATGGCAGATAATCAGAGAATTCATCCAGTAATTGATGCGGAATCTCCACCAACAAAGCCTCTGGTGCCACCAGGATCATCCATTTCAGAGAAAGGCAGTCTGCCTCGCCATCCTCACCTGCCGCAGCGAATCGCTCCCGTCTCGGATTTGAGACCACCCAAACCCAGAAACTGTTGTTGCAGGTGCTTATGTTGGACAATCCTGGTTCTGATCATCCTAGTGATCGTAATTGCAGCTACTGCTGGCATCCTATACCTTGTTTTCCAACCAAAACTCCCTCAATACTCAGTCAACAGCCTTCGAATAACCGACTTAAGGCTCGACACCGATATGACACTGTCAGCCAGGTTCATTGTCAGCATCACCGCGAACAACCCGAATGAGAAAATCGGGATATACTACGAGAAAGGAGGTAAACTCGCGGTGTGGTATGAAGAAGATAAGCTATGCGAAGGGTCATTACCGAGATTTTACCAAGGACATAGGAACATTACAAAACTTGATGTAGCATTGAGTGGTGAAACAGAAGCAGGAAGCACTTTGATGAGTGCTTTGCAAGAGCAGCAGCAAACGGGGAGGATTCCATTGGATTTGAAGGTGATTGCTCCCGTGGCAATCAAAGTTGGAAGGTTGAAGTTGAGGAAAGTTCGGGTGTCGGGTAACTGTCTGTTGGTGGTGGATAGCTTGAGTACTAATAATCTCATCAGCATCAAAACTTGTAATTGTAGGTTTGGACTGAAGCTCTGAATTTTGGTAAAATCTTTGCATTTTCCTGGCAGGGTTCCGTGTGAGATTTTATTTTTCCCTTTCATTCATTGTTTATTTCACCATGTTGATTGCTAGGTAGGAATCATCCTGATTCTTCTATTCTTGTATAAACTCGATGTTTCTCTATAAATATTATTATAGATGTCGGAATCGTCTACTGTGTTCCGGTTGTCCGCATTTCCTTGGGATGCTGTCAGCCATAAAAGATGACGCATGAAATTCAGGAAAAGAATTTTTATAAATTCATTTATTATGTTGAAGTTTAATGTCGAGTTAACAGTACATGAAGGCTACTCACGACTTGTATGCGTCAAGAATTATTTATTTATTTATTTTTTAATATTTCATTCCTAATGCGGCGTTATATTAGGACTATATGATACAATCAGGGATCGTATATTTAAGCGATTTTTCAAACAAATCTGGATGGAGAATACTGAATCTTTTTTATTTCTAACACTATGGAAACAAAAAAAAAAATGTAACTTTTATGGGTTTTTGAAAATTTTTTATGTGAGGAACAAAGGGAACTAAGTTATTTAACTGAATAATAGGTTTTCAAATTATTCAATCAATGTAACAAACGATTGAATAACTAGAAGGGTTCTACTATTAGATTGATATTATGTATAATTGAATAATTTTTTGAAGGGATCGTTCAAAAATGCAACAATTCAACGAAAGAATCGATAAGCTCTAAAGATTAGAGACAACCCTCTATTTAGGGTTTCTACAACCAATAATTTACACTCGTTACAAGAGTACATGTAAGAAATTCTTACAACCCCAAGGCAAGTAGGTAATTAGACCACTAAAATGAAACCCTAACTCAATGTCAATACTATAAATAAGTTGACTTATTTACAAATAAAATAAAATACACATAATGTAAATTTTAGCTAGTACACGGCCTAAATAAAAAAATGCTACATGGCCAGTTAACGAGGAGACATGCTTGTATGACTATGGATTGTGCCTGTGTTGCATTTGTTACTTTTCCAATTGTTAGACACATTGTTCCATTTCATGCCTATACGCCTTACATGCTTGTACTACTCTCCTAGATGCCATATCATCCACTCTTGCCACTATTCTAAGCAAGCACACCATGCCATGTTTCACACATGCATACGAGAATTGCATAAGGCCTTATACGATCGCGTCTTCTAAGCTCCAATTACAATTACATCATCAAGAGTCACATGATGCTCAACATATCTATGTTACACTTCTAGTTCTTGATTACATGGGTTGATATCCTCATCACATCCCCCCATCCCCTCTTTTGAATCTTAAACTTGATATTTCTCCCTTTAGGATCAAAAACCACCTTAGAAAAAGGAAGTTCGAAAGTAACAAAACGAAATCTCCCAACCAATCCTAACTGATGAATTGCATTTGCAAATCATCACTAGAACACCATTTCCCAAAGTATTTCAACCTTAACTTCAAGAATTAACATCACTTTTTCACCATGTATCACATTAGCCACCAAAAGGTCCCTAAATAATTCATACCACTCATTATGAACTCTGTTTGTAAGGCTTATATGAATTCGCTAAACATTAAACTCCAATAAAGGAATAATAAGTAGTGGTAATCCCCAGTTACCCCAGAAGAAACCAACTCTCATATAAACCAAAAGAATATCTGCATACTCAATCATAGAGGCTTCTACCAGTCCATAAAAATCTAACCTTCCAAAGTGCCCACATAACCTCAAATGACCAAATATTATCAACTCATCAATAACGTGACCGAATGCAAGAGGAATGTCACACCAATGCAAATAGCCATCAATAAATCTACCAATAATACCTATAAACATTTTATATGGTCTAACAAGAACAATGGGAGATGAAAGCATAAATGTCATCAATGAATAAAATTGAATCAACCATAATGGTGGAAGAAGAAAACATAAATGCTTATAACCCCCATTAACCCCTACAAACATTTTATATGGTCTAACAAGAATAATGGGAGATGAAAGCATAAATGTCATCAATGAATAAAATTGAATCAACCATAATGGTGGAAGAAGAAAACATAAATGCTTATAACCCCCATTAGCCTTAAGAGTTAATAACAATGTAACCATGTTAAGAACTACATTACAACCTACTATTGGACCTTTTAGTTTAGTCTCCTTATTTCTACTTATGACCTTTGCTTTACATGAATTTCTAGTTCAAGTTCTACCTCTCTCTCTTCATTTTTCTTTACTTTCTCAAGAAGAGCTCTTCTTCATGCTTTGGACATTGAATACCAAGGTGTCCAAATTCTAAGAACTTGAAGCACTTCTTCTTGATTGGCTTCTCTTTAGTTCCAATGATGTCAGGAACCTCTTTATTCTTAACCACCACATCTCTATGCATAAGATACGAAGGTGTAAGTACAAATCAACTCTACATCATTTCCTTCAATTATACCCATGAAGTGATGATAGGAATCAACTCTACAAATCCATTACTAGAAGTTGAGCTAGGGGATTATAAGGACTTACCCAACATGTATTAGCTCGAAGACTCTTCAAGGATAAGGATTCTAACATTAACCAAGGTATGCTATACTTCATTCGACTTGAGTGCTAAGCTTTGATCACAATAGGAACAGTCCCTGAGTTGATGAGCACCAGAAGCCTACTCGAGCCAAGCAATCAAGCTGTTGACCAAAAAAGACATTAAACAACCAAGTGTTTGAGCTCTTTCCTGACCTAAATCAAGCGAGCCAATTCATCTATTCCTCTTTATACCTCTACTAAGCTGACTTAACAAAGTTAATACTAATAGTTGCCAAGCTACTTGAGATTTTACACTCACAAGAACAATCAACACACACAATTTCAGGCTCCTTAACCATAATTTAACACATGTCCTTTAACGCCACAATCTGAAAGTATTTTACTATTTTCATACTTTGTACCATTTTGTCATTTCTGCCCTTTTAGCATGTTTTGGGAATCTTTGTTATTCAACTGCCATTTTTGTCTTTTCCTTTTTGTATGTAACCCTATGGAGGGCATATAAAAGCTTCATTTTCTTGTAACGCAGCAATCAACTTCCATTCACTAATCAATACAAAAACTTTCCTTTGAAAGTAACCCTTGTGTTCTCTATCTTACCCAGCTCTTATCTAGCTCCTTTAACAAGAGTTGGTGGCGAACAACCCTAATTTCTACATTCATACATAATATTGAGTGTAGAGTTAGGCCATGTAAGTTTGTGGTGCTTCATATCCATAAGCTACTTACAGACTTGCTATTTTGTTTTGTTTTGTTTTCTTCCATTATAGTACGACCTCCATATGTACGACTTTAGAGATGCATCAGCTTTATTGGTATCAAAGCACAGTTTCAAGATGGAGTGTGTGAAGGTTGTAATGGAGTTCTTATTTGTGGTGTTGTTAGTGGCTACTGTGCTCTCTCGTAACTATTATAGTAGATTGTATGTGATTTGTATAATTGTGGTAGAGTATTTAAAGGTTATGATGCTAAGTAGCATCAAGTTGCAAGAGGAAAGTGTAGTAACTTATATTGCCCTGCTCCACTTTGTTTCCAATTACGAAAATAAAGTAAGTTTGATTTCTATGCAACGTTAAATTATATTAGGAGTCAAAGTGATGGGAGTGTGATAGAGTGATTCTGGGAAGTGAGTAGCAACTAATTGAATGCAAGTAGTAGTTCTGAAGTAGTATTGGTCCACAAGGCTTATAGCTATGTATACTACTGCAGTTATCCTTATTGAAGAGAGCAGAGACAGTAAATAGTGTATAATGCCAAACTCAAGTATGCAAGGCACTATTGGTGACAAGGATAGTAGTGCTCGTGATGGCCATGGTCAACAAAGAAGTTATACACCAGAGTTAATCAATAATAAGCTTGATAAACTCACCGTTCTTATTGAGAGACTAATCATAGCTATGCAATATATGAGACAATAACTACAAGATGTACCAAATCGTGGCCAAGCAGAAGGTGAACAAGAGCCAAGATATCGCTACATTGGTCAAGCTAATCACATAGCCCAACCTCATAGAGCTAAAGGAGTAGTAGGCCACCCCACTCAAAGGGTTAGAGATGGAAGAAGTTGAGGAAGTAGACAAGGAAGAAGAAGAAGAGCCCAATGAACAGGCAAAAGAGTACTACAAAGTGGAAGAGCGAAGACATCAAGCTTCTTGAGGAATTGACAACGTAAAGGTCCAAATTCCGACCTTTACAGGTAATGGAAATGCTGATGAATACTTAGAGTGGGAGGAGAAGGTCTAGAAAGTGTTTGACTATTATGGATAAATTAAGGGAATGAAGGTCTGACTTGCCGCTCTTGAGTTTTCAAGATATGCCACCATTTGGTGGAAAAACTTGAATGTGGCCAAAGAAAGAGATGGCCAACAAGGTATGCAAACTTAAGAAGATCTAAGGTGGTTGTTAAGGGGAAGATTTGTACCTAAAACCTACTTACAAGACACATTTTCCAAATTACAAATGATTATGTCAAGAAATTTCAGATGTTGATGATCCAAGCTAACGTAAATGAGCCCGAACCTCATATTATATCAAGATTCATCTTTGGGCTTAGGTATGACATTTGTAACATTATGAAAGTACAAAGGTAATGATGGGAATCAGCCTCCAATCATATCCAAGCCAAGGCCTATCAATGTTTACCAAAGCCGAGAAACAGCCAAAAGGATGAAGGGAAGAAAAATAAACACTCGGCATTAAACCTGTCGTCAGCCGAAGTGCCAAGAAACCATAAGGCCAAGTACTCAAGACCAAAGAATCACTCGACATGACCCCGAAAGACTAGCGCCAACTAATTCCAGAACTCGGCAATTATGGGCCAACCTCGACTGAACTACGCAAGACATCAGGGACCCCTTCCCAGACCTATATATCCAACTGCTGATCCCATCCGGTTCAGATACTACTCCTCCCAAGATATGCTAAGTTCTGTAAAATGCATAGTTTTATATTTTGTACATGTTTTCCATTTATTTTATTTATAAGCCCGATTCTTTAGGATTTAAGGCCTTGTACTTTATTTATAGTTTTACCAATAGGATTTAAGACTTGCTATAAATAGTAACATTTATACTAATACAGGAAGAAACATAGACATATACAGACAGATAGATATACAGAGTGAAACTTTCCTCTTTCGAGCAAGGCCATACTTGAGTTAGCATTTACCGGATTATCAAGTATTGATTAGACTCTTTAATCTTCCCCACATTCTTATCAATCCTGTTCTCAGATTGTAGTGAACCTCTTCATTTGAGCCAATTAGTGAGTTGCATCTAACCCTCATTTGAAACCCCGAGCAATATCTAGTGTTCGTGAGTTGTATCGAACTCCATTTTGAGCTCAAACCTCTTATTGTGTTTATGTCTTGGTGAGTTATATCTATTTGCATTCACTATCAAAATCCTTATTATTCTTCATACCCATTTTCCTTGAATACTGTTTCTTTCTAGATCTGCTGTTGTTTCTTTCTAGATCGATCCTTTGATTCCATTTCATCTTGGCATCGAAGATTCGATCCCTTATCATGAGTGCTAAGCTCAATGTCGAGTTTGAGGAAGAACAAAGAGAGAACTTGTTCCATATAAAGTGTACCATCAAGGGTCAACTATACACAATTATACTAGATAGAGGGAATTGCACTAATGTTCTCACTCAGACACTCATATAAAGATTAGGTCTGCCAACCTGTAAGCACCCTCGACCTAATAAGCTCACCAGCTACATAATAAGAGTGTTTTGTACATAACCAAATAAATAGTTGTACTGTTTTGTGTTAAGGAATGTCTATATCAATGAAGTGGTTTGAGATGTTACCCCCATAGGAGCTTCACACTTACTGTTAGGAAGACCTTAATTATTTGACCAACATGTTATACACGACAAGTATAAGAATGCCTGTACCTTTACTAAGGATGGTAAAAAGATAGTGCTGCAACCCATAACTTCGAGCCAAGTGAATGAAACTCATAACCAACTCACTCGAGCTGGTAAAAAGAAGACCTTAATGTTAAGCCGATGAGAACTGTCACGCCCCGAAGCGGCAAAGTCGTAACAGCCCTGCCGTGTAAACCATTCTAAGACAGAAGTTGGCCTTACAACCACTATCTTAGACCTGATCTACACAAGGCGTCCACACTAACCCGCTTTGAAGTAAACAGTTTGTAATTTAAATAAATCTTTTACCTAAGAAAATGAGGGAATATATATATACACTATAATTCAGTTATTACAATTAAAGTTTACAATATTTCTCCGTAATATATTTCCTAGTTATTACATTATTCAGAAACGAAAAATTCTAAAGTAAAAGCTTAGACCTTAAAAATATGTGTTTATTCTTCAAATGTTTTTCCTCACTCCCCAGGATCCAGCAGTTGCTAGCTTCAGAGTAGTTATATGCTACTTCTTAGCCAGCACCTGTACAACGTCTATAGGGATGTGAGCAACCATAGCTCAGTAAGTTAGGAAGGAGGACTTAAAACAATACCGTAACATAACAAGGTTATCAACCAACTTATTAAGTGCAATGCATGTTCAAGCAAATGCCATCGCACGATGTTGTCCAGCCCGTCGTGAGATTAGAAAAATTGTGCCCGCTCTAATCCTGGTTGAGGAGTTGCCGTTAATGCAACAGCTCACAACCAAACCCAAGCTTGTGCAATGGAGACACTGCTCCTCCCACGACTACCTTCAAACCATTGACTTCACCCTCGCCGCAACCTCCTCACCTGTCACTTAGTTCGACTAAGGATGAAGAAGGGACTATTATGCAATTCTGTGCTATCCCTTTCAAAGGGGTTTGTATTTGGCCGGAGAATCCTAGGTTTCCCCTAATGGGTTACCATGCAGGTACGATTATGATTACAAGTCATATATTTGATAAGGTTCAATTTAGGGTGATCAATCATTTCATACAAATCACACAATACAACCTAGAACAACAAACAAAATCATAGCATCACTCATAATCAAGCACATGCTCACAACAGACTATCTAACAAGCACAACCAAGTATAATCTCAAGCCTCTAAAATACAGCAATGTATTAATCCCAACTTACCTTAACTCCTCGCTCACTCACTCAAAGTCCGACTTGCTCAAGCCATCACCGATCATCCCTATAATACAAACGTGGTTTCAATTTTTCATATAACTATTATAGGTTCATTTTATCCTATAACGCTTATTGTTATGTTTTGTTTAAGGTTTAATATATCCAATTATCTAGGTTCTCAAATCTTTTACAATTATTCTAGGTTTGGGGTTAAGTTCGGGTTCGGTTTCCGCATTGATTTCTAAATTAGGTTCTAGTTCGATTTTTAAGTACTGTTTTATATCCAAACCCTATAAACTTGTTTTAACTCATAATGTGAAATTAATCACATTATTTCTAGATATCTTAAATACCATAATTACCCTTAGTCAGTATTTTATTATACTCGGTACACTTAAATCCTTAATAGTATACCGAATTTACTTCTGATGTGAGAAATTTTTACATTTTTCATATAATTACATAAATTTAAGTTTTCTATCAGTTTTATTATATATCCCTATTATTTATATAATATCAATTTTTATCCTAATATTTTCTATTTATTATATTTTCAATAATTACATATTATGTATTATCACCTATTATGTTTATAGTACACATCTAATATTTCTATCACTCTAATTACCATCTCCCAACATCAATTATCATTTCAAAGTATCTAAATTCTTCCTAAATCAGATTTTACTCTTAATTACCCTAATTTACAAAATTAACTTAAAATTTACTATTTTTTCCTATTACTCATTTACTACATAATTAACTTAATAATACATCTAACACCCTAAATGCTAAAAGTATCATACTTCATCAGATTTCAACATCCTAAAACATATAATTATTCACTAATCAGTAATTAACCATTTAATTACTTAATTAACCCTAAATTACCTATTTTATGCCTCATTTTAAGGCCTAAAAATTATCTAAAATTTTCGAAAATTAATTTTTGAAAACAAGCTTCATAGCACTGTTATATATCATCTAAGTAGTTTACACAAAAAGTTTAGGTTCAAAACTACACCCCTAAGGTCATTTATTTATAAACCGAAATATGTTCGATTTTGCATGTTTCTTAAGGACCATATATCAAGAGACATATTTTCATCAAAATAATATTTTTCCTAAAAACTACATACAAAAATATTCCAAAATAACAAAATTCATAATTTTCTAAGAATATTTACTATTTTTTACAAAATTACACAAAATCGGGCTAGAAATCGAACTCACCGGTTTAGGTGGCTTCGGCCACCGCTGGCCGCCGTAGCCTTGTTGGCCGATCTAGGCACTACCACCACCATTTGGTGGTGGTGGCCGTCCACTCCCAGCTGCTCGTCTGGTGTTGGTTCCCTTTTATGGTCCTAATTACACGATTTTTCTCTTCTTCTTTTTTTGTTTCCTTAACCCTAATTTTTCTCTTAATTTCGCCTCTCCCTATTTTTTTTCACTCTCCAAACTGACCAAATGAGCTTCTGAAATTTTCTTGCTATTTATAAAACTTTAGGGAAATTGTTGTGCATTAATTTGATTAGACAACTACCTTATCTCTTCTTTTTTCCTCTTTCTATTTGTTGCATTTTAATTGGTTGATTTTGTTTCTTCAATTTCAAATTGACACACCTTATTTCTATATTTTTCCTAATTTTTCTTGATTTTTCCTTAATTAATTATGAATTTTCTTTAATTATTTAGTATTATTTTAGCGCATTTCGCGTATTTTAAGTAATTACGCGTATTTCTACCTACATATAAATTCATATATAGTACAAATAAATCTTCCTAAATATTATTTAGGTCATTTTATGATTTTTAGTATACATATAATTTATCTGTAGCGATTCGTTAATTATCGGAATGCATTTTACGTATTTTTGATAAATAACGAGTTATATACTTAAAATTTGGAATTTTTATATTTTATTGCTTATTTTCTTAAATTCAAACTTACGGGATCATTTTTACTAATATTTCTGGCTTTATTTATAATTTAGGCTTAATCGGATCTTTTAGCCGATCTAAACCTTGAATGACTAGTTGTGGAGCTTATAAGAACTTCGAGGTATTAAAGAGGCTGATGAGCCTATGTTTTTGTTGATTAAAAGATTATTGGAATTGAGAGACTTGGATGATGTACCAAAAGAGGTTTGGAAGTTGATGCATGAGTTCTCTGACCTATTCCTAGGAGAATTACCTAAAGGACTACCTCCAGTCCTTTAGCAATCAACTTCCATTCACTATTCAATACAAAAACTTTCCTTTCACAGTAACCCTTGTGTTCTCTATCTTACCCGGCTCTTATCTAGCTCATTTAATAAGAGTTAGTAGCGAGTAACCTTAATTTCTACATTCATGTGTAATATCGAGTGTATTATGGTGCATCATATCCATAATCTACTCACGAACTTACTAGTTTCTTTTGTTTTGTTTTCTTTCGTTGTAGTATGACCTCCGAATGTATGACTCCAGAGACGCATCAAGTTAACTCCTCCATTCTAACACCTTTCTTATAACATTGTACAATTCACCCCCAAACTTAGATATATCTAGTTTATTCTCTAGTTGCCAATTGTATTCTCTTAGAGTTACCAAGACTGCAACAATCAAATATCCTTTCTATTTTATCTAGCTAATCCCAAAAGTCATCAAAGGTACCAAAGCCATAGCAAGATGAAATCTTTGTCTTGAATTTCTCTACCCTCACACATAACCATAGAACTCAATTCCAAATCTTTAACACCAAGAATTCCAAAAGTATTGAGAATGTCATAACTTACCAAATTTTAAAGCATATGAATCGCAATTGTGATACTAAGATGTTATGATTAGGAACTATATATATTTGAGCATGTAACGATTTCTCAAACGACTCTAGATGGAAAATACCAAATCTATTTTATTTTTAAGGATTTGGAAATTAAAATATGCAATTTTATGGGTTTTTAATTTTTTTTTATATAAGGAATAAAGGAAATTTGAAGAATATATAAACAATTTATGATTTGGATGCGATGCACCAATTCATAAACTAAATTGGAGTTATTTAATCCGTAATTAATATGACGTACAATTAAGAACTAAACAAATGGTTTTCAAATTATTCAATCAATAAACACACTATTAAGTAACAAGAAGGATTCAACTATTCAACTAATGTTATGCACAATTGAACAATTTGAAGGGATTGTTGAAGAAGACAATAATTCGACAGATGGATTGATAAGTTCTAAAGAATAGAGGATAACTCTTTTTTTAAGGTTTCTACAATACTAGTAGTAACTCACCCTCACTATTGGAAATAATGTTACAATAATATTTATAGGAAACCTGACAACCTCAAGTTAAGTAGGCAATTAGACCACTAAATAAAACCGTAACTCAACGTTAATATCGTAAATAAGTTCACTTAATTTACAAATAGAATAAAATATACATAATATAAGTTTCAGTAAGTATACATCAAAAAAAAAAAATGGTACATGCCCAAGTAACAAAGTAACATGCCCATTAACTATGGATTATGCCCATGTTGCATTTGTTGCTTCCATATTGGTAGATATACCATGCCATGCCATGCCATGCTTACACATCCTACATGCTTATGCTACTCTCTTACATGTCACACCATCGATTCTTGCCACTATTCCAAGCAAGCACATTGTGTCATGCTTTACACATGCATCTGAGAATTGTATAAGGCCTTATACAACTATGTCTTCTGAGCTTTTATTTCAATTCCAATACTGAGAGTTAAGTAATACTCTATATGGCCATGTTGCACTTATGGTTCTGGATTGCATGGTTTGATGTCTTCATCGCTATAACTCCATATTCACAAAACAGTTTCATTTTTTATTTTGTGTGAAATTCTTATTAGTGGCAAAAATACACAAAATAAATGTATTACTATAATGTTCATTCATATAAACACTTTCATCATATTTTCTTCTATTTTCTTTACAATCGTACTTCTAAATATTGATTCGTTTTCCTATTACCATGAACTAACTTATGTAAGTGATAAGCATTGATGTGTACATCATAAAATATATATATATATATATATATATATACTTAAAACAAAAGATTTTAAGGAGTTTTTTAGGACGTTATAGTGTTATTTTATAATGTAGTTGTAGAGGGCCAAAAATTTCAATAATTGTTGGCTAAGTCTATAATTTATTTAAACTTAACCCTTTAGGTTAGGTGGTTGGCTCAAGGAATCTAGTCTATATTTGGTATGATTTTAAAGAGAATTGACTTGATGGGCTCGAAGCAAAGATCGTTAAACCTATCCATCCGTATCCAACCTTTTTTAAGCAGACTCATGCACTTATAAGGAAGGATAGTAACCTTATGCACATAAGCTAACTCATTTAAGATAACCATGAATTGAACAAGTTCCATCTTATTTGTTCATCACCTAAATGATTCGATGAATGCTATTATACCCAAGAGCCTAAATGTATTTAGCCTTTCCTCCTCATTTGGAACTTTTAGAGAGAACTAAGAAACAATATTTTTCTATTAAACCTTTACTCTCTGAAATCGAACAAGTGATTCAGGAAAAGAATTAATCCCATTCGCTCAAGATACAAGATAAACGCTTGAGATCCCTTAGGTTGTATTGTTTGTCACTTGTATATTTGAAACACTAAGATTATATGTTCCTCCTTCCTGCTTCATTTTCACCTAATCATCCCTTTAGGTATCATTCTTGCTTCACTTCTTTAAATCCATATGTAGCTCATTACTTATACAACTTACATGTGACTAAGCCTTAATTATAGTAAAATTTTTCAAATTATAGTGTTGTAATTTGTGTACAATGTGCTAAGATATTTTTTATGTATTTATGGATATTATTTATAAAAAGCAAGTATTTATAGTGTTTATATAATTTTCCACTAGTATGTATTTTACAATAAAGTCTCATAGATAATTAAAGTATGTATGGAATTATAATAAAGGTGTATTATGAGTGAAATTCCATTATATTGTATTATTTAAAAGTTATTTTTGATTGGATAAATATCTGAAGGGAACATAGATATTTAAACCAACACGTTGTACAACTAAAGTCATTCTCACTTGACCAAGGGAAAGATATTCAAGTTATATAAGTAGATGCCTAAAGTTAAGTAGGTATACTGGACACAATACGTTAATAGAGGATACTATATGTTTAATGTCATTGGTTCCTCCTCTAAATAAACAAGCGTAAATAATCCCTAGATTTGAGACCTTCGTATATTCTATATATGGAATGTTGTTAAACGCAGTTTCTATTGGGACTATAAATAATACAGTTATTGAGTACGACATGAAATATAGAGAGGATAGTAATGAGTCAAGATAAAATCCATCACTCTCTTAGATTAGAGAGTCAATATCCAAGGCCACTTAGTTAAGATAATAGTGACTTGTAAGTTCATTGCCACGGTAAGTATTATTAAGTCTATTTTATCTTAGAAACCAAGTAAAATGATTAAATATTAATGACATTGATGACATGACATGTAATGGTTTAATTAAGATATCATTTGATGAAGAGATTTAATTACATAGCAATCAATTCATAATGGTTTCTTGTTCACAATTTTTCTATTACGTTAGATGACCAATAACTGTTGCTACATGGTTATCTTAGTTTATATTTATATATACATTACCTCTGTGTATAGAAACCTAAAGGGTTGTACACTATATAACAATTAATGGGAACAAAGTTTTGACAAAAAATTTTAGTAGATACTAAAATTTGTCGATATTTATTTCAAAGCTAGAATAAATTGATCTGAAATAATAAATTGAAAGTAATTTATTTTATCACATAGTATATATTTACGATTAAATACCTTTTAAAAATTATGTATTTTATTATTTTCTTTTCGGGTATAAATAGATGGAATTTACTAATTTCATATTTAATTGCTATTGAAAAGTTTATGAAAATTAAAAGGATATGAAATTTATTAATTCCATATTTAATTGTAAATGAAAAGTTCATAGCAGTTAAAAAGTTGTCTACCATTAATTCCATGTTTAATTGTTATACAATTGAAAAGTTCATGAAATGAAAAATCTCTTTCATTAATTTTAGTTTATGTTTAAAAGAGACCAGAGTATGAGAAAAAGTTATGACAATAATTTTCTATTTAGAAAAACACCTTAAGAAAAAGTAAGAGAGAGAAATATAATATTTTACTTCCTAGTTTTTAATTCTAATCCCAATTATCTAGCAATATAAAGGATTAGAATTTATTTTTGTTAACGTGTGTGTGGATACTGTTAGAAGGATTACGTTTAGAGTAGTTATGATAAACACATTTTGAAACAATAAATCGGATTCAGATTTCAATTGAATTCCATTCCTAAAAGGAGACGATACTTCTTATCAGGGAAAAAGTAGTTTTATAATATTTTATTAACATATATTTTTATTGCATGTCACACATGAATCCCATCATAGGTTTTATAATTTTTTTATTTTCGCTGTATTCTTTCTAATCTATAAAACCTAACAGTGGTATAAGAGCAACTTGTGTAACATGTATAACATATATTGGTATTGGCTTAGATTTGATTCATAAACTAATTATTATGTTTTTTATGGGATTAATTTATTCATGTTTACATTATAGATTTAATGTGAAACATGAGATCTTTTGCTTTTGGATAAAAAACATCTATATCTCTTATAAATGTAAACTGTTGTTTAATATTGATAGTATTTTTCAATCCATGGATTGAGAAATTCTATAAATAAATTTTTTTTTATGAGAATTTGGTCATAATAATCCCAAGTGTGTATAGCTGGATTATAATAATTATTTTGAATCAATTAGTTAATATGATTTATGTTTTTTATGGAGCTTTTATTGCTTGCACATAATCATGGTCTAAGCATGAATGTTTTATGTGAATATTTATGGATTTATTAAATAGTCAACGTGTCATTTGAACGGGTTGAGCTCAAAAAACAAATGTAATTTCTTTTTTTCTTGGTCTATGTACCCATAAATAAAATGTAAATTAAGTGTACATGGGTCTATGAACCCAAATTTAAATTCCATTTGTACTCTATTTTCTATATTTTTTAGAAAATTAGTTTTAGTAGTAAATATGGAAGATTAGAGGTCTACATTTACTCAAGACATAGAAAAGTCTAGACAACTAAAAAGAAGCTGCATCCAAGTTAATGGATTTTAGTCCCATGACCTTTTAGTGCGGGCTTAGTCTCAGCCCATTTTTAGCTAGCCTATGATCATTACATTATTGTTTTATTATAGTTGTTATATTTATTTTACATATGTAAGTATTGTTAATGATCGACAATAGTATACATAATTAATGAGACATTATAAAATCCCCTAAATATATTAAGTCAAGGTTCGATAATGTTGCCCTCTAGTTATAAATTATAAAATAGTTAAGATTTCATGTAAGTTGGTACAACTTAGTTGTGGGCTTCCATTATATAACTGTAATTTTTGTAATTTATTACTAAGTTGACTTAAATTGAATTGTTGATTTGTTAGCTCAGCTAAGGTTAACAATTTAATGGGAAGTGTTGGGTTTAAAAGTTATACTTTAATAAAAGATAGCCCAATAAGAAATCCAAAAGCCGTATAGTTTTACGACTAGTGAGTTTATTAAGGCCTATCTAAGATAATGTAATATGTAGGTATCGCTTAACTATGTGTAAATTAAATTTATTTGGGATTTTGGATCCACTAAAAAACCTTCCAATGGGGTTTTTCAAATCTAATAGAGAGGGCTATTAGATTTAAGTAAAATAGTGGGAGATAATTTAAAAGTCCTTTTATAAAATAAATTCATAGACACTAAACTCTACGTTTTTTTTTTTAGATCTAAAATGGAAAATAACAATAATAAAATTTCATTACAATCTATTCATGATAAAGACAATATCCTCGTTGGACCAAATTTCCTTGACTAGATGAGGAAATTAAAAATGTCCTTAGGTATGAAAGGAAATTATATATCCTAAAAGAGGAAGAAATTAGAGAACCAAGTGAAGATGCAACCATAGAAAAAAATGAGCAATATTAGAAATGTCATCTGAATTGCAGAAGTAACATGAGAATATGTTTGTAAGAGAGATATATGCTCACTTGTAAGAACTATTCCAGGAAAGTGCTAA
Organism: Lumnitzera littorea; assembly: GCA_024138015.1. Taxonomy (NCBI): domain Eukaryota; kingdom Viridiplantae; phylum Streptophyta; class Magnoliopsida; order Myrtales; family Combretaceae; genus Lumnitzera; species Lumnitzera littorea. The sequence continues at coordinate 77,310,899 of JAMXBB010000004.1, read as the reverse complement.
GGCCGAACAGTACAATATATCTCGAGCCCTATTTAACTGTAAGATAGTTGAAGGGAGCCAAGTTGAGCCTCATGTACTTAAGATGATAGAATACATAAAGAGGCTTAAGAGCTTAGGTTCTAAGTTAGATGAAAACTTAGCCATCGATTTGATATTGGCTTCTTTACCAAATTCCTTCTCCTAATTTGTCATGAACTATAACATGAACGGAATGAAGAGATCTCTAACAAATTTGCTTGCCATGTTGAGGACAGTTGAAAAGGACTTAAAGTCTAAGTCAAAGATGCCTCATGAGGTTCTCTTTATTGGTAAGTCAAAAAAGAGAAAGGTTAATGGAACTAACAATTTTGAGGATAAGCAAGTAAAGAAATGTGAGTAATCCAAGCTTAAGAAGGGGCAATAAAAGCCTAATTCTGATGAGAAGGAAGCAATGTGTTTCCATTGTGGTAAGAAGGGCCATTGAAAGAGGAATTATATTCAATTCAAGAAAAAAGATGTCAAGTGAGAATAATACCTCGGGTATCTTTATGATTAAATGCAATCTTTCTATTCCTTCTACATGGTTCATAGATACAGGATGTGGTTCTCACATCTGTGTTGACTTGTAGGGTTTAAGTGAGAGCAGAAAGTTGTCCAAGGGACAAATGGACCTACGAGTAACTAAAGGAGTGAGAGTTACTACTTTAGTTGTACGAACCTATATCATTTCTTTGCCTAGTGGACTTGTATTAGAATTGGAGAATTGTTATTATGTTCTTAGTTTCACTAAAAACATAATTTTGGTATCATGTTTAGATAATAAGGGATTTATGTTTTAGTTTAAAAATAAAAGTTGTTCGTTTTATATGAATGAAATGTTTTATGGTGATGGAACATTAGTTAACGGTCTTTATATTTTTAATACTAGTAAATCTGTTCATTACATTGAGACTAAAAAACAGAAACGCATGATTCAAATTTAACTTACCTATAACATTGTAGACTTGGCCATGTAAACGAAAAATGCTTAGCTAAACTTCATTCTAAAGGGTATTTGGATTCATTTGATTTTGAATCCATAGATACTTGTGAAGCATATTTACAAGGTAAAATGGCTAAGAAACCTTTTACCAAGAAAGGTGAAAAGGCAAAAGAGTTATTAGAACTCGTACACAATGATATGTGTGGGCCATTGTCAACTTAAGTTGAGGTGGATTTTCTTATTTTGTGACTTTTACTAATGATTTAAATAAGTATGGATGTATCAACTTAATGAGGCATAAGTTGGAGACTTTTGAGAAATTCAAAGAATTTAAAAGTGAAGTAGAAAACCAACTTGACAAGAAGATAAAAACACTTCACAGTGATAGAGGTCAAGAATATCTTAGTCAAGAGTTCATTGACTACCTGAAGGAATGTGGAATAATTTCACAATTTACACCTATTGGAACACCAGAATGGAATGGTTTTTCAGAGAGGAGGAACCATACCCTAATGGACATGGTTAAATCAACGATAAGTCATGCAAGTCTTCCTTTAACCTTTCGGGGTTATGCCTTAGAAACAACAACATATACACTGAATTGTGTTCTAACTAAGGTAGTAGATAAAACACCATATGAGTTATGGTTTAGGAGGAAACCCAATTTATCTTATCTTAAAATTTTGGGCTGTGATGCTTACGTGAAGAGTGGATTATCTTATGTGCTTGCAATAAAGTCTATTAAATGCACATTTATAGGATATTCTAAAGAAACTAAGGGATACTACTTTTATCTTTTAAGTGAGCACAAAGTGTTCGTTGCTCGATATGCTACATTCTTAGAAAGAGAGTTTATCTCTAAAGAAAGTAATGGGAGTAAAGTAGATCTTGAAGAACTTTAAGATTCCATAAATGAGTTGGAACATGAGCAATTAGGTGTAAAAAAAAAAAATATCACAAGTACCTATGGTGCTACAACCAAAGATTTCTCTTGAAACACAAGAACCACATAGGTTAACAAGAGTACGTCGAGAACCTGAAAGGTTAAATTTACTCATAACACATCAAGAAGATGTACTACTTGTCAAAAATGACAAACCTTTGATATATGAAGAAGCAATTGCTTCACCAGACTCTAAGAAATGGTTAGAAGCCATGAAATTTGATATGGACTCCATGTACACCAACCAAGTATGGGATTTGGTAAATGCACCAGTTAGGGTAAAACCTATAGGGTGCAAATGGGTCTTTAAAAAGAAGACTGACATGGATGGGAATGTAAGTACCTATAAAGCTAAGTTAGTAGCAAAAGATTTCACTTAACATCATGGAATTGATTATGATGAAACTTTTTTGCCAGTAGTAATGCTTAAGTCCATTCGAATTTTGCTTGCAATAGCAACTTATAAAGATTATGAGATTTAGCAAATGGATATTAAAACAACTTTCTTAAATGGAAAGTTAAAGGAAGAAGTGTACATGGTACAACCTCTCGATTTTATAACACCTAAGAATGTTAATAAAATCTGTAAGTTAAAGACATCCATTTATGGATTGAAGCAAGATTCTTAGAGTTGGAATTTGAGATTTGATGAGGCAATCAAGGAATTTGGCTATCTTAAGAATCCAGAAAAACCTTGCGTTTAGAAGAAGGTGAATGGGAGCACAATTATGTTCTTAGTTTTATATGTTGATGATATTCTTCTGATTAGAAATGATATAACTACCCTAGAGTTTACCAAGGCTTAGTTAGGTAAGTGCTTCTCCATAAAAGACTTGGGAAAAATAGCCTATATCTTAGGAATTAAGATATACCAAAATAGGTATAAGAGGCTACTTGAACTAAGTCAAAGTACGTACATTGATAAAGTATTAAATAGATTTAATATGCAAAATTCCAAGAGAGGATTTTTGCCTATGTCACATAATGTACATCTCTCCAAGGCAATGTGTCCAAAAACATAAGAGGAGAAGGATAAAATGGATATAGTACCATATGCCTTAGCAATTAGGTCCATAATGTATGCCATGATATGTACGTAACCAAACATTGCTTATGCTGTGAGCATGACGAATAGATATCAAGCCGACCTAGGTGAGGGTCACTAGGCTGCTATTAAGACCATTCTCAAGTATTTAAGAAGAACAAAAGATTTGTTCTTGGTTTATGGAGGAGATAAGGAACTAGCTGTAAGAGGATATACTAATGCTAGTTTCCAAACAAATCAAGATGATCTAAAATTGTAGCAAGGTTATGTGCTTTACTTAAACCATGGAGTTGTTTGTTGGAAGAGCTCCAAACAAGAGATAGTAGCAGATTCTACAGCAAAGTCCGAGTACATAGTGGCTTCTAAAGTAACTAAAGAAGCCGTATTGGTTAGAAACTTTATCTCTAAGTTAAGAGTTGTTCTAAGTATTGCAGATCCTACTACACTATATTGTGATAACAATACAACTATAGCTCAGGCTAAGGAACTAAGGTCTCACCAGAGGTCTAAACATATACTTCGGAAGTTTCACATCCTCAGAGAGAGAGTTCAAAGAGATGATGCATTGGTTTATAGAGTAGCTACAGATGAAAACGTTGCTAATCCACTCACAAAGACCTTACCATAGCAAAAACATGAGACCCATGTGAAGAGCTTAGGACTTAGAGTCTACAGTACTTGGTAATAGTATAAGTGGGAGTGTTGTAATTTGTGCGCGATGTGCCAAGATATTTTTGATGTATTTATAGATATTTTTTATAAAAGGCAAGTATTTATTGTATTTGTATACTTTTTTGCTGGTATATATTTTATAATAAAGTCCCATAGATAATTAGAGTATGTATAGAATTATAATAAAGGTATATTATCAATGAGATTCCATTACATTGTATTATCTAAAAATTGTCCTTAATCGAATAAATATCTAGAGGAGATATAGATATTTAAACCAATACGTTATATAACTAAGGTCATTTTCACTTGACCAAAAGAAAGATATTTGAGTTATATAAGTAGGTGTCTAAAGTTAAATGAGTACACTAAACACAACCCGCTAATAGAGGATACCAAATGTTTAATGTCATTAGTCCCTCCTCTAAATGAACAAGCATAAATAATCCATCAACTAAAGACCTTCATATATCCTATATATGGAATGATGTACCTTAATGCTGTTAAATGCAGTCCTTATTTAGATTGTAAATAATATGGTTATTAGTTACGACACGAAATATAGAGAGGATAGTAATGAGTCAAGATAGAATATATCACTCTCTTGGATTAAGGAGTCAATATCCAAGGCTACTTGGTTAAGATAATAGTAACTTATAAGTCCATTGCCACAACAAGTATTATTAAGTCTATTTTATCTTGGAAAGCAAGTAAAATAATTAAACGTTGATGACATGACATACAATGGTTTAATCAGGATATTATTTGATGAAGAGATTTAATTACGCAGTAATTGATTTATAGTGATTTCTCATTCACACTTCGCTAATTGCATTAGATGACCAATAACTATTGTTAAACGGTTACCTTGGTTTATATTTATATATACATTACCTCCATGTATAAAAACTTACAAGGTTGCACACTATAGCACGATTAATGGGAATAAAGTTTTGACATACTAAAATTTCTTGATATTTATTTCAGGGCTAAAATAAATTAATCTAAAATAATAAATTGAAAGCAATTTATTTTATCGCAATATGTATATTTAAGGTTAAGTACTTTTTAAAGGTTATATATTTTATTATTACATTTTCGTATATAAATAGATGTAATTTATTAATTCTATGTTTAATTGCTATTGAAAAGTTTATGGCAATTGAAAGAATATGGAATTTATTAATCCTATATTCAATTGCAATTGAAAGGGTCATGATAACTAAAAGGTTATCTACCATTAATTCCATGTTTAATTGTCATATAATTGAAAAGTTGTGACAATTGAAAAGTTCATGAAGGTTTCTTTCATTAATTTTACTTAATGTTTGAAAGAGACAAAAGCAGGAAAAAGAGTTATAATGATGATTTTTTATTTAGAGAAATACTTTAAGAAAAGGCAAGAGAAAGAGACATATAATATTTTGCTTCCTATTTTTTTTTTTAATTTTAATCCCAATTATCTAGGAATACAAAGGATTAGAATTTTTCTTATTAACATGTATATGGATACCACTAAAGGAATTGCGTTTAGAGTCCTTATGGTAAATACATTTTGAAACAACAAATCGGATTCAAATTTCAATTGAATCCATCCCCAAGAAGAGACAGTACTTCTTATTAGGGAAAATGTAGTTTTATAATCTTTTATTAACATATATTTTTATTACATGTCACACATAGATTATAGGATAGGTTTTATAACTTTTTTTTATTTCCACTGCGTTTTTTCTAATCTATAAAACCTAAAAAAAAACAAGACTCATTAACGGTAAAAGTAACTCTTAATAACATTCATGAAAATCATCAACAGCTTTATTTTACTGTCAATAGTAAATCACCCTCGAACTCTAATTATAGTAAATAAAGCTTATCAACAATTAGAAGAATAATTATATCATATAGTCATTTTGAGTAAATGTACCGTAAAATTTGTCTATTATTATATTTTGTTCTAGTTAATTTAGTTATAAACTCACACTTTTTTCCAATAGACCATAATGTTTCGCTCCACAAGAGTATTATAATTTAATTGAAAAATAAAATTGGTAGAAGTTCTCAAATTTTCATATAATTGATAACAACGCGTCATCATGAAAAAAATATCATTATAAACTTTAAATCATCAATGTAAACTATGTAATATAAATTTTCTCTCTCTTTTTTTTTTTTTTTTTTTTGCAAAATATTATTACAACAACTATGGGAGAGAAAGGATTTGAATTTAGTTCATCTTACTCGAAGATTAAGTTCAACGTAAGTCATGATATTTAACTTAACTCATAAAGTTCTTTCACAATAAAAACATGGGGAAAAAAATGAGAAAAGTAAAGTTCAATCTCGAGTATTATTAAAATATTGTTGTTTTAACATTATGCATTAAAATGAGAAGGTGATATACATAATTAGGGAAAATTAAACGTAATAAACTAGAAAAATAATTTCATTTTTTTTAGAGTATTTTAGTTTTTCTTAAAGAATTTCTTTTCATAATTAATAAGCACATTTTTCCTTTTTATAGGAGAAAAAAGGACACTCTTTCAAATTGTGGTTATGACATTTAGGTTAAGCGTTGTAGCAAACATCACATGCTACCCATTCACTTTATTGAATAGAATAATACTATAATATAATAGCTATTAATTAAGGAATGAAATAAAGCTATAGTAAATTATAAATTGATATTACATTATCATTTGTTTTATTGTGGGTATTTTGGTTGAAGAAATAAATTTTGAATAGCTATTCATAGGTTTAAATAGTTAACAATTATATAATATTTTTTTTATAATAGGAATTTCTCATGAAATTACTATTATAGATTTAAAGTGCAACTAAACATTATAATATCTCATTCACAAGGAATGAAGGAAGAATAACATTACTACTAAAGAAAAGGGAAGGAATGTTATGGTTGTCAATATTAAAATAAAATCAATCTTTCTCTCTCTTCTCTCTTACAAATAAAATAATATGCATGTAAATTCTCTTCTTTTCCAAAATAAAGTGATTTCTTGCTACCTCACTTCTCCTCTATAACAATCATCCTAGACAAACCTTTTTCTCTATTTTTTACCCTAATTCCATATTTCTCTTATGATTTTAAGAAGTTTGAGAATTGTTGTTAAATTAGGATTTTAGAATTAGTCTTATGATATGCAAAAATCTTAGAAGTGTCTTAATTATCAACAAGTTGTGAGTTTCCTGGGATTTTTCATCAAGATTTCTTTTTAAGATTTTGAAAATGGGTTTTATTCCTTAATGGTTTTACTTTTGATAGGTAGAACCAAAGAAGATCTTCAAGTGTTATTGAAAGATCAATAATTGGTAAGTGTTTCATTCCCTTCAATTGATAAAAGTCTATCGATCTATAGAATGTAGGAAGTATAGAAACTGGAAAAAAGCTTAAACTTTAGTAGGTTGTTAGTGTGTTGGAAATCAATGAACATGGATGATTTAAAGACTTCATTTAGATCAATTAACATCAATTTTAAAGCATAATTAAGGAGTCATGAATTAGCTTATATGCAAAAATGGAACATTGGAGTTTTTCCTAAAGTGGTAGGCACGAATAACTATCATAGTGTCAAGATTTGGCTATGGTATAGGGGAAAAAAAATCATATTATAGGAGGTTGCATTAGCCTCATTAAGAGACTAAGAGATAACTAGTCATTTGCAGCCGGTCAATTGGTTGGTCAAAGGCAATCTAAAAGATCAACCTAATCCTTATATTGCATTGAAAGTTAAAAAAAATTATTAAATTAACTAATTCTATTTAGTTACCTTATTTTACATTGAAGGTACTAATAGCAATAATAATGATATTGATATTAATAAAAGTGACTAAGTCAATAATGACAACAACTTATTAAGATAAGAGTAGTTAATTAAAGTGGTAGTATAAATTATAGGTGTTATAACAAGTGCATATGATTAATTAGTTAATATTAATTAGGTGATAGTTCACTAAATAGGAAACCTATATTTTAGGGAATCATAATTAAAGCTGAGTGAATTTTTTACAAAAGTTTAATTAAATGAATATATGTTTATACCAAGATTTGAAATTTTAAACTATTACTTGGTTTAATTTTAACCTAAGTGTGTACATACTATGGTTTTTTGGGTGTAGTATAAGTTTAGAAATCGAAGTAGGCTTTAATTATATTGGAACCTAATAAGTGTTTGTTAGTTATGCTTACTCCTACATTAAGAGGACTAAGAGTACAAAGGTATTGAAAGTGGAGGTTGTAGAGTTGCAATTCTATCATCTTATAATAGTAGTAAGCCTAAGTAGTGTTATGCTAGTTTAAGTAATGAATTGCCACATGTAAGTAGGGGAGTTGTACATTAGCTAACTACTGTAATATGGCTTGGTCTTTTAGAATAAAGAAATAACTAGGTGACAATGGTAGATTAGGTCCCCATTATAGACGGTTATCATAGATTAGTCATAGTCATGGCTAATAGTAATATTAAAGTTGAGATGAAATAACTTTCAAGGTTGTAGTCTCAATTATTTATGTATTATTATATTGTGTGTTTTCTGAGGAGTTTAAGATACTCTAAGACTTGAAATACTAAAACTATAGTGGTTACCTTACCTAAATAAGATAATAAAAGAATTACTTGTTGCATCAGTCGATATATATTCTTATAAGTGTATTCATGCTTGTCATGTGTATATGGATATTGTAACTACTTTTTGGGCTATCAACTCACCATTTAAAGGAATGTTATACTTTAAGTGCAGGTACTTGTTTAGCATTGGATGTATATGGTGAGTTAGCCTATATTGTATGAGTAGGATGTTCAATGGTGACTTTGATTGTCTAGAGGATTGAATAGAAGACTTGTATATGTGGACAATATGATAGTTAGATGGAAGAAAATGTAGAAAGTTGGACTACTTGTGGTGCTTATGTTTAAGTATTTAGTTGTGTAAAAGGTTATAGAAGGTGACTTTTGTCTTATAGACTTATTGTGATTGATATGTTGTTATTATTTGTCACTTACCATGGAGGTTGTATTATTATGATGAAACTTTAGTAGAGACTATTTTGTGGTTTATAAAAATATTTGTAAACCTCTAGTAGGTGTTTTGAGCCTTTGAATAAACATATGGAAAATATTTATGTAGTGGGTTTTTCATACTTGACTTTGAGGCATTACATTTAAGATGGAGGAAGAAAGTATTATGCAATAGGTTAATAGTGTAAAATTGAAAAGGAGAGTAAATAATTAAGTTAACCACATAGGTTTTAGTGTAATTGATTACTTTTTTAAGGAAATATCATATTATGATCTTTCTCTACAAAGATATTTTTTTTTTCCTTATTTTCTTTGCCTCCATTTTTGTGGTGCATTGCTCAAAATTATTAGTTCAAGACACTGTAAGAGCCATATACTCTTACCTCATTGTGAGACTCCAATTGCACAAAATTAATACGATATAGAGCTTCCAAAATGTGTTATCGAAATCGAGTCAAACTTAATATTAGGTCATAAATGATAGAAGAAGAGTCCTAGTAAGGTCTATTTTTCTAAATAAAGTATATAAAATATTTAATTAAATAAAACATAAATTTACCGATACCACTCGCTATTTATTGAAAACTGAAAATTTGAGTCCTAAGATATGATAAGGCCTTAAAAATAGATAGATTACTTGACTTATAAAAATAATTGTTTGCAATGAAATTATATGTAAAATAATTATATGATCATTAAATGTACACGTCATACACCCAATAGATTAGTTGACTTATAAAAATAATAGTTTGGAATGAAATTATATGTAAAATAATTATATGATCATTAAATGTGCACATTATATACCCAACACATGTATGTAATAACCTAAAACCCTAAATATAGGTAAGTTACGTACTATATTAAGAAAATAATCAGATTATGATATCAAACACATTAAGCTAGGCATAGAAAATGTAGGACAGATTATGGAACGACTTAGCTACTTCGGGAATAACAAGTGGACACTAATCTAAACTTAAATTATTGCAAATATTAAAGGATGACATGTGGAAAAATTAGGAATCATGCACTACTGAGCTGGTCATATATATAAAGGGATCAAGATGTTGTTGTATTCATTTTGATGACTTGAAACAAGGAAAGTATGCTCAAATATAATCAAATTGTGAAAAATTAGAAAATAAGAAAATTTAGAGAAACATTAAGGAATTTAGGGTTTATAGAGCAATGCAAGACCTAACATCAAACTACTTGTGTGTTTGAAGGTTGGCAACGTAAGGCTTTTTCTCGATAAGAAGTGACAATTAGAGGGTAGCCAGAATCCTATGCATCGATGGGTGCTTATTTTTTTTTTCTAAATTTTATTTAATTATTAAAAGCACTAAATTACATTAGAAAATTATTGAAAAAATTTTCTTGGAGTTATATGTGTACTTTAATGCAGTAATTTTATTTTATTAAAATATTGATGATTTATAATACTCCTTTAAGAAAGTATCCTATTATTACGAGTTTTAAAGTAATTTTTTGAAATATTAAACATTGTTGTTTCAACCTAAAAAATTTTGTACAACACACTTATATCATGTATTAAATTGTAGTAGTAAGAATTTTCAAAAATTTTTATATTTACGATTTTTCATTAATTATTTTGATTTAGCTAGTAGTTTTCTAGATTAGAGAAATTTGATCAAATTTGTGAATGGCATCAACATGTAATGGCTTCTAGAAGTTAATGTTGATAGTAAAAGTGTTTTTTTTTTTTTTTATCTTGAGGTTAAAGCATGACCATTTATTTATTTTAAAGTAATTTTAGCAAATTTGAACCTAAAATAGTATTTTTGAAAATCCTGTATAATATGCTAAATTAACACTTTTATGGTTAGAACTTATAACATATATATTTGTGAGGCCATTGTACTTTTTGAAGAACTAATTAGTTATGTGTACTAATTATTATGCAATTTCTCATTATTCACCTATAGTATGATTTACATGATAAATGAGTAATTTATACTAATGATACTATTGTTACATGTCTAGTAGACAACCCTTTTCTCGTGAAATGCCTTATTGAGTGACTTGAAGTGAATAAAGAAGTAGGAGTTTTATAGGTTATATATATTAGTTTTATTAAAATCAAAGGATTTATTAAGTAGCCTTAACATAAGATGGGGTTAGAGATTAAATAAGAGAATGCAAGTAAAACTTTCAATTAGTATAGAATCAGAATGTACGTTAGAGGGTACTCATTTAAGGACTTTACAATTGACCCGATTTAGAGGATAATTCATAAGATAGGTCAAAGACTAAATCAAAGGATATCTAAGATGAATATTTCCATAAGGAAAGAATCAAATCTTAAACCTTAATTGTAAGTAAGTTATTAAATTAGTTCATATTCAACATATAGTTAATTTTAGTGCTATTTGCATTTTTTCTAGGTAATGTAGGTAAAGGGGATGTGGTATAGGGAGGCATAAACTAGGATTCACTACCAAGTCCAAATAGGTGGATTTATGTATGCTTAGAGTAGATTTATATCTACTCATAACATAATGTGTTGTATCATATAATTAATGGTTAAACTAACTATGAATTCTAGTTTGACTGTTATGTTTATGTTACTAATTAATGTTGTGATTGTTGCTAAGAATTGAACAAACTCGAAGAGGAAACCAACCACTAACTTTAACTTCTAGGTGTTCACTTAAGCAAATCCTAAGTAAGGTCATAGACTCTACTAAGGAGAGCATGAAATATAAACTTGACTAATTAGACTAAACTTGGTATTAGTTTGAGGTATATTTTGCTTGTTGTATGCACGACATGGCACGAAAAGCCCCTATGAACCGGCTTCTCTAAGTATAAGATTTTTCTAAACAAAGAAACGTTGGTTTGGAATATAATTGGGTTTTAAAGTATATAGATTTGCATTACTTGAGCAATCTAACTACTCTTTGTGGAACTAAGTAGATCTACGGTTTTGGGGCCCTACTTCTAAGCTACTAATTGCAACCCCTTAGGTTCCTGCACATTTCATCTAGATGTTCAAGTATGTCGTATAAGCTAGGTAAAGTTAAGATGTTAGTACCAAAGTATGTCAAGTGCATAAGTATAGCATACATTCTGTACATTAACTACTTGGCTTAGTTATTATGTTATGTGATTAAACAACAACCTGTTGTTGTGTTATGAGATTATTATTTGCACCATTGTGTTCTGTGTAATCTACTCCTACTCAGCTTATAATAACCTAAGAGGAAGAATTGTTTTATCTTTAGGTTTAAAAGAAACTTAAAGAGGTACCACCACCAGGGGAATGCATTTTAAGAGTGTTAGAAGGAGTTAGCTTCTTTTGGAAGGAATCTACACCTCATCTAAAGGTTAGACCACTATAGACTTGTGTCTACTTGAAAGAGCAAACAAATCTATGTTTTGAAGCTGTAAATAGTGAAATGTACATGTAAGTTGTAATCAACACTAAAGTTGAACTCCAACGTAGCATCCTTCCTATTATATGTAAGCGGGTTAGTGCTTGTGATATTATATTCTATACTAAGTCGAGATGTAACACTCATTATCGTCCCATATGAGACTTAGAGGGGTTTCCATTTCTTTTTTCTTTTTAGTTCAAATCTATTATGTTAAGTTAGAGTTAGGGTTTCATAAAAATTCATGATCTTCTGATATTTAAGAAATGGATGGAAAATTTAGAGAACAAGAAGGATACAAAGAGAATGGACAAAGATGACAAAAGTAATAACATTTTTTATATCTTTATCTTTACTATTTACTTTTACATGATAGGGACATTTATAAAGCTCTATGTACATATTATTATTATTCTATAACAAATTAGCTCATGAACAATATTCATTCCTCCACATGGTGTTATCAGCTAAGTGTCAAAATAAGAAGTTAAGAGAAGAAAATGGAAAAATAAGAAAATGACTAAAATTGACATTGTCTTTTCCATAATAAGCATCCTTGTTCTCAAGGATAAAATTCAATAGATTCATCTTTAAGAAGTTATATTCTCCTCATGTTACCTTTTCTTCCTTCGAATTCACTAATTGAACTAGTACTTAAACTATAATCTCATTGTTTCTCTTGATCATTATTTTGCTTAACCTTTAAAGGTTCGTTTTTTAAGTTCCATATTTTTCCATTATTGGTAGCTCACTAAATGAGGGTTTATTTTGATCCCATTTTCTTTTTCAACAGTAAAACATGAGCATTAAGGGTAGTCACAATTTATATGCAAGACATTCCACCTTTATAGTCACTTGATATGGGTCATTCTATCAGGATGCTTAATTGAGTTGAAATAGCTAAGTTTTTTACTTGTAAGTTTTAATCTTTACATACAATTAATCATCACTTTGTAACTCTCTTTATGACATCTTGATAAGTATATTTCTTCATTCTTCATTCTGCTTGTTTCAATTACTTCTTTAAAAAAAATCCTCCATTTTAATCCTTTGCTCCAAATAGTTTTCACTAGCCCTTACTCTTGATTCCTTCCAATCTACCCATGAAAGTTGAGTTAGAGGACGTCCATAAAGCAGCTTAAAGAAGGTTGGTCATGTTTACAGATGAGTAGTGATTTATATAATAGCATAAGATTTCTTAGTTAGTATTTGTCATTGCTTTCTAAGTTAGAAGAAGGAATCGCTCGGTTTCATTTTATTGAATAACATGATTAGACTATATACTTTGGTTCATAAGTCATGCTTAGATTATGTTCTACCAACAATATTTTGACTAATTCTTTCTAAAAATTGCTAGTAGAGATTAAGTGTCAATCGTAGACCACATGTATGGGAAACCATGTAACTTATAGACTTGATCAAAGAGTACTTAGCTATATGTAGAGCAGTTATAGGAGAAAAAAAGGAGTATGAAGTGCAATAACTTAAAGAGCTTGTGCACAACTATTAGTATGATGTTTTTAGATTTGATTTAAGGAATCCTTCAATAAAATATATATACTAATATATTGCTAAGGATTGGGAAGGGAACTAAGTTTAAGATACTTAGGTATCAAACACTTTTCCCATTTATTTCTTTGCTACATACCATAACTAACCACCCATTCAATGATCCCCGTCTTCATACTTAGCTAATTTAATCATTACTCTCTCATAAGTTGCTAACATCTCTAATGACGACCAATGAATTGTGTAAATGATTAATCACTTTTTCTCCATTCTTGCCCGTGTAAATTTACACTACATACCTAAGAACAATTTGATTTTAAGTAAATTCTCAACTCTTGTAAGATTTAACGACATTAGGTGATATATTTAATAGATACATCTCCATCTTAGCTAGTTATAACTTCTTCCATTTAAGTAGGCATTGAAACTATAAAGCTGTACGATTCTCTTTTATTTTGTTTAGATAATACACCAATAAGTCTATTCATGCTCCCTTCCTTAACATATGTTATAGTCAAGGTCTAAGAGTTTCAAAATTCCTTTTTGTTCGAGTGGATCACTTATTGTTCTTAAAAAGGCTCGAAGCTATGTTGGTCTATTAAAATTATAAAATGACATCCTATCAAATGGTTTTCTACTTAGTCACCCGTAATAATGTTACAATTGTTTCTCTAATAAACGAACTTTTTTATGTGCTTGAGTCTAAAAGCTTGGTTAATGAAAGCTATAAATCTTTTGTTTTGAGAAGGATAACCCCCATACCCTTGTAACATGAATCAATTTTTAGACAAATAATTCACTAAAATTAGTTAAGGCCAACATTGTTGCATAAGTCATGACACTTTTTATGTTCTTCAAAAGTCTCTTACATACAAAAATCTTATCAGGAATTAGTCTTTCTATAATAACTAGGCAAAGGCTAGCTAACGATGCATAATATCTAATGAATTTCTTATAATATATGGTGAATCTTAAAATTTCCCTAACACTATTCAACTTAGAAGAAAGAATGAGGAGGGGAGGAACTTGAAGAAAATAATATATTTTTTTCCCTTGTTTAGATTAAAATGGAAAATGAATGAAATGGATTTTGAAGTGAAAATTTTCCCATAAGACTCATAGAATATTCTCTCCATACTTAGAAATGGGAAGAAAAATGAACAAAAATTACTTAAATGCCCTTAATTAGAAGGCAATTTTAAACTTTAAGTACTTTTTTTGGTACATTAACAAATTTAAGAATATATACAACTAATTTCTCTTTAATTCTTTCCTTCCTACCCTTTTCTTATCCAAATAAAATTTGTTTACTCAATTTCTTTTTTCTCTAATTCCTTCGTCTCACTTTATTTCCTTCATTATTCTTTCTTTTATCCTAAACATAGTATAAGTGACATGACATTCCGAAGAGAATCCAACAAAGCTTGGATCTTTGTTAGGTTCATGTTCATAGTTACTCATTTACTATTTACTTGAGTTGATATGGCATAGGTATTTTACTTAGATTTGTCCAAAAGCACAACTAGACATTTTAGCATGTAGTTGATGGTTCCTTAAATCTATAGGCCTCTCTCAATCACTTCATGGATCTCAAAAGATGGACTACAAACTAACATGTCATAAAAAAGACAGTAGAATGTATCCTCATAGTTGCCTTGAGAGAAGCTTTTTCATGAGAGATTAAAAGTAATTAGTGTGTTAGTTAAGTTAAAAGACATGAACTTAAAATAAAACTATCCATTTCTAAATGCAGCTTTTCTTATATCTTCTCCTTTCATTTAGATTTTGATTATAGCATGATCTTAAATTAATTTTTTAGAACCACTTTTTTTTCTTTCGATTCATTGAAAAGATCTTCTGTAACAAGAATTGGAAATTATTAATCTTTTCTTAGTAAAGATGCCCATAATTAGTAAATAATTTCCATTCCTAAATTTTTAATTTTACTCTAAGTATTGGTGATTATAAGGTGCTTAGACTTTTCCTAAATTTTGACCTAATAGATATTTCTTACTAATTTTCTTTTTTCTTTTGAGTGTAGTGGCTCACAACCCATCCTACAACTCCCAGGTGATTGCAGTTGCCAAAGCCTAACTTATAGCATATTTGGCATGTAGGAATTTATTCACATTCCAAATTCCGCTCTCCTTTCCATACTTAGAAGTATCTTTAGAAGATGAAATTGTAATTGCTTAGAAATAATTTTAGAAAGGAATTCAATTCTACCTTTAAGAGGGGTATTTTTTTGACAGATATTATTATATACATACCCTATTTCATTGTAAACATATTACAACAAAACAAAATGTTAAAATGGATTTAATGATTTTACGAGCATTTTTAAATATATAAATGAATTTGTCATTCCATAATTTGATTTTGCTCTACTCATTTTGGACCATTCTTACACACCAAATGCAATATTAAGGTAATTGGGTTTTATATTAATTTTTTTTTAATTTTTATTATGTCATTCAATTAAATATATTTAATAATATTATTTTATAAATTAATTATCATGAACCAATTGGTATGAAACTTAGGTATATAAAGTTTAATTTAAGAGGAAATATTTAATTTTGTAATCATATTATCTAATATATAGTTTTAAAGGATCTTTCATTTCTTATATATTATTTTTTGAAAGATCATTAATTCATGTTAAAACATTATTTATATGGATATTATATATAGTACATAATTTATTTATAACAAGTCATTCATTTTTATAACATTCTATTGTTTGAATAATTTTTTTTGTGTGTTTTATTAATTATAAATAAAACATGATATTATATTTATAATTATTTTTATTTTTAAAATAAAAATTTTAGTTATTATTTAAATTTTATCCACGCATTACCATACTATTTCCCTTATTTTTTTGCTTAAGCCGAAACTCTTTAAATACTTGAAAATAGATTTACCAAGGAATGCTTTGAGATGCTTCTGAAAAAGACAATTTAAAAAAAATGTTTAAAATTTGTTCAGTCTTAAATGGTGTGGTGAAATACTCTTTGAAATACTCGGAGCCTAATTACCGAAGCCATTCTCGCTGGAAGGTTTCTCCGGCTAGAAAGGTTAGTAATGCTCTCCGTCGTCTCATACTCCTCCTATTCTTTAGCTTATTGTGCTTCCTATACAAAACCTAAAAGCTAAGTTTTCATTGTTATAAGTATATGTGTGTGTATGTCCGATTTGAATAACGCGAAAATTGCGAGAGACAACGCTAAAAATGATGACTTCACAAATTGTTCTGGGAGATTTTAGTAAATGCCCAAGGGCTTTTCTCTTACTAGACGATCGCTGAGACAGTGTTTCGGTCAATTAGTAGGTTCTTCCATCTAATAGGTGAAATTATTTGCTACAATTTTGTTATTTTTACCGCGAGGTTTCGCTTACTCAAAATTCATGACTTTTAGGGCAAGTAACCCCATAACCCTGATAATGTGGACTCCATTTTTTTTCCTTTTTTTTTTTTTCAAATAAATTGAACATATATTGTATTCATGTAAATAGATGAAAGGTGGAGAAGTTTTTACTTTTTTCCTGTTATTTTTGTTTTATGGCAGTAGTTGATTAAGCATCGTGGTTCGATTTTGATGTGTCCAATTGCAGAATTGATTTTCTGGTGTTAAGTATGGGTGAGGAAGAGGACTTGATTGAGCAGGCGGTTGAAGCACGCAGAGAGAGACTGAGAGCTCTTAGAACTGCTCAAGAACTACTCAGCACTCCTGACGATAATAACTCCTCTGCACAAAACAACGCCAATGGATTAGATCACGATAATGATAACACTAATAATGATGTCGATGCTGGTGATGAGAACCAACAAGAGTTAGTGCTGCTTATTGTCTGATTTATAGTTTGGGCGTTTTTCAATTACTCTTTGTATGATATCTGAGTGTTGTGCTTGACTTAAATCAAAGTTTAATGTGGTTAATCAAAACAAATATAGATCTTCTTTATTGTGATAGATAGCAGGTAACCATGTATCATGCAGAATTTAGACTCTTAGATGCCATGAATATGTTCAATTTAATATATGATTTGACACTACTAAGCAAAATTATAGACATGAGAATATGTTTGAAATCATTTTGAGGGATTTGTTTCCTCTATTGCAGTGATGTTGGCAGGAATTGGTTAGAAAAGCCAGGAAACTTTGTTCAATGCAGTAAGGGGCTACATGATCTAAGGGTTACATGGTTACTGCTTAACATTGGTTCCCTAAATTAAATTAAGCAAGAAAGCACCCATGATGTGTACCTGAAGCTCTATTGTCATATTTATTTGCTGTCTAATATGTATTCTTAATTTTGTTTTGTGTGAGACACTTTAAAAATGGTTTGCAATAGTGATGTGCTTCAAATTTGGGAAAAGATATGGAAAAAGAAATTAAAAATTTGAATTTTGCACTTCAATAATTCATATATTTTGCCTTTTTGTATGTATTCCTTGATGAAACAGGGAGGACTAATTGGTAATTAGCAATTGATGCTAGAAAGTAGGCATGAGCCTTTAGTACGGTTTCTACTAAAGGTTTATCTAATCGTCTCCTTCTCTAGGATGATTTTCATTCTTAACGTGTTGTCATGTTGTGCCTGCCTTTTTCACCATGGGCACTCCATTTCTTCTAATATTATATTCACTAAGAACTAAGTGTTGTGTTGAACCACAAGTTCATAATGCCCTGTAGTCTCTGCATATGGGGTGGACGAGACTTTTGGTTGTATCATTTCTATTTCTTATTACCCTTCATCTTTTGGCTTGCTGCAGTAATCCTAGCATGAAATTTCGAAACTATGTTCCTCATGATAAGCAACTTCAAGAGGGCAAGGTCGCACCCCCTATGCTACCAAAATTTGAAGATCCTGTTGCAGTGACACCTCTGGAGGAGGAAAATAAGGTGGTTTAAGTCGTCTTTGCTGTTTTTTGTAGGAACTCTATTCTACAAATGTGATTTACCTCTATGTGCTTTTGTTTGTTGTCTAGGATCCATTCGTAAATATTGCTCCAAAAAAACCTAACTGGGATCTTAGGAGGGATGTCCAAAAGAAGCTTGATAAGCTGGAAAGGCGCACCCAAAAGGCATTATACAAACTCATGGGTAAGCCAACAATCCTCTCTCTGGTTTTCCTTGTGCTGCTGGAAAAATTTTTCTGCTCTTTGGTCACCGTGTTGTGATAGAAACTGGAAAATTTAGGAACTTTTCTTGCTTACTGGAAAGTAATGGATGCTTTCGATGGATGATTGTGACAAACGGGAGAAGATGTACAACCATATGTTTCTGTTTTATGCACAAGAATTTAACAAGTGAAACATTCTTGCTTCTCTGCAGCATTGGTGATTGCCTTCTACACAGTAGATGTGTTGTTAATATTAGATGGGTTTATGTTGGGGTGCTAATGTTGCAGTACTACTCGAATCACATTTTGAGCAATCCTGCTTCCAGTTGCTTTTGACGAAAGACTGACATCCCAGTTGACATCATATTATCAATTTAAAATGTGTGTGTGTGTGTTTGTGTTTTTTCCGCTCTTAAATGTGTTGAGGCTTATATTAGGTTTTCTCACAGGTAGATTACAATGATACTCCTGAAAAATGTTGATATGACATATGATACTCCAGATTTCTAAAGTACTAAATTTATACTCTTTGGAAATTGTAAAATTTTACATCCATTATAATACCAAACCAATCTTTTGTATTGTATACTATGGTAATTACTTTTTGAAGTGGACTTATCACTTGATTCGATCCCTATTGGCTGGTCAAATATAAACTAAGTCAAGTAAACACTTAAATCAGATAATGAATCTTCCTAAAAGAATAGTTACAAATGTATAATTATGTAAAGGACTAGTTTGGAATTGCATGAAGAGGAAATTTTCCAGTGTCGAACATTTTTAAGGATATAGTTGCACTAGAGAAATTCGGGTTCCTTCTGACTTTGATGATTACGATGAGAAAATATATCATCCAGTTATTCTGGCAGCACAGACACAGGGTTGCTTGTGTTGATTCTTTGAAGTTTCTGTTGTCCTTGCCATCTAAAGCTGCAAGGTTGCTTTTCTTGATTACCTTGAAATAAACACGTTTGCTCTTTCTGCTAGAACAAAGCGGTGTCATCTTTTTGCTGGTTCTAATTTTTTAGCATGGTGTTGGGGAATGTAATATTGACTTTCTTTATTAGTTGGAAGAGCATGCCAAATGGTTTGATTGCAATTCACTTCTGATATTTCTTTAGAAATGGCTTTGCTTGTGTTATTCACTCATATATTCATATGATGTTACAGAAGAACAGGAAAGAGAAAAGCAAATGGCTGAGGAAGGTGGCGGTAATGAAGCATGAGAGGGTTATGATAATTGTGCAAAGAGAGAACGGGAGAACTCATAGCCATAAGTTCCATTTCAAGAGTTATGTCTGCAGTCGGCAGGGGTCTGAATCGACATTTAGTTTGGATAACTTTGTCAAGAAATCCTTTTTTTCATTTATTCCTCGGATAGAACGTGCAGAAATGTTGATTGTAGTAATAGTACATGTCTTGATATGATGCAGAAACTTAAGAGGAGGAATGTTTTTACTAGTCCTCTTGGAGGGAATTGCGCCTTAATGTGCCAATACTTTTGCATGAGAAGATTTGGGCCTGTATACATTGATTTGTTAGATTTAAGGTCCTTGCCATGCTTTTTGGGACGCCATTTTATTCACCCTTCTTCTGCTCACGGTCTGGCATTTGTCAGGAAAATATACCGTCTGGAGCGAAACCTTTTAAGTGTAATGAAGGTTTTTAAGTGTACACCTCGATGTTTTTGTTCTTACAAGAATTATGGATGCACCGTTCTGTCTGCAGCTGAACCTCTTCCGCTCATTTTCTCCCGAAAATATACTCCCATGAAGCACAAAAGACCGCAAAGGTTATGCGTATATGTATGTATATGTTCGAGTGCACGTAGTGTGTGTGTGTGCGTGTTATAGAGAGAGAAAGAGAGAGAGGCCACAATTGGCGAATTTAAACATTTAAGGGTCAGCAATTGTTATCTTACAAACTGTAAACATGTGGTGCCTGACAAGAGACGAGCAGAGCTTTCTTTTTCGTCTTTCTTTTCTTTTGTTTTTTTCCTTCCCTCTTGGGGAAAGCAGCCGATTTTACTCGCAATAGACTTTACAGAACCTTGTTATATATATAACATTGAGGGAAACTAGAGTATAAAAGGTAAAATGAATGGACAAAGGAGAAAGAACTGGCTGATAAATAAGTAGGTCTAGCAGAACAAGCTGATGAGATCCGCGGGAGCAGCCCCCTTCGATGCAATCCATTTATGTACGCTCCATGCACGTTTTGTGTCGTGGGATGCCGTATGAAAAACCTATCTTCTGTTTACATTGTCCTCCTTCCAACAGTTATCAACCGATGGGACTTCATATTCATCAGGTTTCAAGGCTAATGCAAAATCAGGCAATGTTGGTGTAGGCATAGCCCCGGTAACCCTATCGTTTACGTAGTTGTTATTAATATGTAACCAAGAACAAGAGCATGTTCCGGTGACAAAATCAAGCAATGGAAAACACTTACTTTTCATCTGCATAAAGATCATGATTCCGCACCTTGCTTGAAAAGTCCTTGGGAACTTTTTCTGTTAAATACTTCATCGTTCCCCACTGGGGTGGATTTCTGCAGCGAAAAAACGAGCCAGCTGTTTTCAAGCTGCCGCTCTAACAGACATTCTATCTCCTTAACCATAAAAGATTCAACCTTTTAAAGCCAGGTCAGAGATTTATTTATTTGCATGAGGTCACAAAGCTAGCACAAGAGCAAAATGGAGAGTTCTTCAAGTCTGCGTGCAATTCTTATACGGCCAATTGTTGAATATTGTATAAATTCAGTGAAAAAGGATTAATCTAATTGCTTGCCAAATGACCTTTATCCATGAGACTAAATGATACTAAATGGCTGCTGAAGAGCTGAACATACAAGAGCTTTATTTATACAAAATGGTATGACATACACTAACAATGTGTTTGGAAACTTAAAAGCAAGTGGAAGAAAAAGGAAATATAGTTCCTCTCTTTATTTAACTGTGTAAGAAGGAAATCAAAAGAGACCAAACAATGTATGAAGAAACATCAGTTAACGTTTTTCCTTGACATTGCTTTTAGGGGCGTTTTAATGATTTTACACGCTACCCATCGCCACAGTATGAATTTAAGGTATAAACATCCCCATCAATTTCTCTCCAATTCCATTTAACCATTAAAAATCTATTCATATAGCAAAAAGATCATGCATGTCAAGTTATGTATCTGGAGCTACAACAAGGTGTTTCTTATCGTAATCCAACAGTATAAAATTTTATTCATTACTTATTCAAGAATATAACAGAACACATAGTGGATTTTTATTTTATTCTTTAATTAGAGAGATGATGGTTAACAACTAGGAGAAAAGACAGAATTTCATGGCTATCATAAGAATAGTGAACTCCACTATAAAATAGTGGAAAATATGTAGGTAACATGATGTCACAGAGAGTTTGTTTAAATTACCTAGATAGAGGAGCAGCAGCATTGAATGCCTCAGATAACTTCTTACTTTCTCTCAGATATTCATCTGCTGCTTGCAGTGCAGCCACAGCCATTCCATGGGACTTTTCTGTGTTTCCCTCATCTAGAATTAGACCATGGTAATAATATGCTGCAGTCTGATGGAAAGAACGTTAGAGGTAGCATAATAAATGGTTTGAAGCCTAGGTCAATAGAGAAGCAAAACAAGCAGTGCGAAAAAAATATAGAAACATTATCTCAAAATTTGTCTTCTATTTGGTTTCTGTATCTGGATTGCTTCCGACTTAAAACACATAAAGCTATCACCCTCAAAGTATTACAGGTCATTGAAAACTAGCATTTCACATTCATTATAGACAGTTCTTTTAGATTTTTTTTTCCATGAATAATTTGGGTGATTTTGAGAGATTGATACTGTCAGAAAATTATATCCATTCATATCTATCTAGAACGTATCTTAGATTTGCATGTATATTCTAGGTAGTTAGTAGTTAGATAGTTAACTACTATATCAGTAGTTACATACCATATCTCTAGTATATCTTCTAGCTAGCTAATATTATGGGTAGAATCTGATCTGTATATCCTAGGATTGATGATCATATTATATCTTCTAGGGAGCTTATTTAAGCTCCCACCTGTGTACTTTAATAGTCTCATATATATATTATTTGAAATTTCTATACGGTATCAGAGCATTAGTCCTAGGATTGCTTCCTTTCAAATCATCCTTTTTTTGGCCTTAACTGCCCATTTTCAATTGTTAATTTTCCTGGCCTTCCTCCCAAAGTTGTCACCAATCAATGAATTCAATTAGACTCCAAAATTTAGTTTTCTGAATCTCAGAATTTCAACAAAGAAGAAGTTGAGAAGCTAAAGCAGCTACTTCAATCACTCCCAACCTAATCTAGGCAATTTAGCACTTGCTCTACTGCTCAATCAGGTGCACACAAGTATCGTGATTTTTTTAGTTAACGAAACTTCATGGAA
The DNA here is from genome assembly GCA_024138015.1 of Lumnitzera littorea. Taxonomy (NCBI): domain Eukaryota; kingdom Viridiplantae; phylum Streptophyta; class Magnoliopsida; order Myrtales; family Combretaceae; genus Lumnitzera; species Lumnitzera littorea. The sequence continues at coordinate 77,287,779 of JAMXBB010000004.1, read as the reverse complement.
TAATTTATGAATATTAGACTCAGGTGCAATTGATCATGTAACAGCTAACCCATCTGTTTTCAACTCTATAGATCCAACTCTGGCCATAGAAACATCACCATTGTTGATGACACTTTCATATCTTTAAGTGGTCAACATGACATTATCCTTGGTGCTTCACTTACGCTTAAAAATGCTTTACATTCTCCCAGAATCTCTTCTAGCCTCATGTCCATATATTAACTCATGAATACCTGGATGGAGTACTGTCGACTAGAACACTTACCACCCCTATTTCCTAGGAAAATGAACCCCAGTACGTTTTCTACTGTTCTTCAAAATTTCATCTTGAAGTTTGCCAGACATCATAGGAAGACTAGTCTCCAATCAAAAGAAGACTAAATCTTCCTTTCCTCTTGGTTTATGGTGGTACCAAGTGATCTTCAAAACTCCCATATATTTATTTCTTTGATTGATGACCATACGTGCATCATATGGGTTATGAAAGAGAAGAATCAAAAGAGTAAAACTATCCTTACTCTCTGTGTATCAAAAGTTGATTTGGAGTTTCAATCAAAAAGATTCAATCAGATAAAATGCTAAGATTTTACAGTCACCATTTCAAGATTCTTTGAAAAAAAAAGGAATAAATTAGGAATCTTCATGTGTTCATACTCCCCGACAAAATGGGTCACCATCTTTTGAATATTATTCATGTCTCTTGTTTCAATGAAATGTATCTAAATGTTTTTGGGGGATGCAACACTTAAAGCTGCATTTCTGATTAATAGAACACCCCCTGCCACTCTTTATGATAGGAGTCCAGCCCAATTGATGTTTGAATGCTTCCCTAGTCTTCATTCATCTCCTCCAAAACCCTTTAAGTTCTTCAGATAAGTTGCTTGTGTGTTAACATAACACACGCACTAGAGACAAACTTGATCCTAGAGCCTTAATGTGTATCTTCCTTGGATATTTAGGTAAGAAGAAAGGCTACAAATGTTCCTATCCACCTGAAAAAAACTTTTGTGCCAGGAGATGTAAACTTTGTTGAAAATTGGCTTATTTTAAAAATAGCATTCAGGGGTAGAGGGTGGAAGAAGTGCACAGCGAGCCTGGTCAAACATTAGAAGACATTGAATCACCATTCTCTATTCGAAAGAGCTCTCAAGAAAGTAAGACTACAGACACTGAGGAATTAAAGTACAACACCAGAAAACAAGGGACAACTTCATCTGGTCAGATTGAAATGTTGAAAGCAACTGAGATAATGTATCTGATCCTATCATAATAAATTCTGATCCTGTTGATATTGAATCTAACAACTTCAAGGAAATTCCAGGAGGTTGAGTTATTCGTAGCCCTAAGACCCACTAGCCCTTAAAGAATCACCTCTAAGCGCACAAGCTTCCCGAGTGTAATAGATTGATTATATAAGTATTTCAAAAGATCTATTTCTGAAGCTTTAGGCAACAAGAACTGGGCATAAGCCACAAGAGAGGAAATGCAAGCACTACACCTAGGAAGTGGCTGAAAGGCTGAATGGTAAAAAGATGGCAGGATGTAAGCGGATGCTTACTACAAAACACAAAGGCTGATGGTTCCTTGAAGAGATCAAGGCTGGTCGCTGGAAGGTATACCAAACATGTGGGAATAGTTACGAAGAAAATTTTTCTCCTATAGCAAATCTTAACACAGTCCAGATAATGATTCCATCAGTTGCTATGTTTTAAGGCCGTTTCTTCAATTTGATGTGAAGAATGCTTTCCTTGATGGTGAACACAATGAAGAGGTATTCATGAAGCTCCTACCAAGGCTCATCATACCTCATGAGAATTTCCCAAACCAAGCTCATAGTGACTGATTCAGCCCAAACATGAACCTACATATTTGATTTTTCCCAAATTTGTGATCAAATCTTGGTAGAAGCTCCATGAATACCTCTTCATTGAGTTCACCATGAAGGAAAGCATTCTTTGCATCAAATTAAAGAAATGTCTGATAAAATTTAGCAACTAATGGAATTAAAATACCCAGATTATTCATCAAACATGCTGAGAATAGCAAAATCACCATGGCATCAGTATAAACAGATGATATTTATCGTGACTGGGGATAGTGATTGTGAGATGAAATTATTGAACGAAAAATTGGCTAGAGAATTTGACATTAAAGAACTCAGAAAAATTCTTTCTTTGAATTGAGGTTGCTCATGTGAAAGGAGGGATTTTTCTGTCAAAAAATGCACCCTTTATTGAAAGAGATTGGAAAAGAGAATTGCACAGTAGCATACTCCCAAATTGAATCCAATCATCAATATGTTTCTGGGAAAGGAGTTTAACTAGTAGATAAAGGCCAGTATCAGCATCTTGTAGGAAGACTCATTTATCTCTCACATACTAAGACTGACATAGCATATGCAGGAGTTGTTTTCCTTTCATGCATAATACAAAGAAGGAACACTTTTAAGCTATCAATGACATTCTCAAGTACTTGAAGGGAGTTTAGGTAAGGGTATTATGTCTCAAAGGGGGAGACATTGACAATAGATGCCTACACTGATGCTGATTACACTGGCTATATGATGGATACATGATCCACCCCGAGTTATTGCATGTTCCTTGTTGGCAGCTTAATCAATTGGTGGAGTAAAAGGCAGAATGTGGTAGCTTGCTCAAGAGCTGAGGCCGAATTTCGATGTATGGCTCAGTGTGTTTGTAGTTATTATTGTGTAAAATCATTTTGGATGACTTGTGTTTTGAAAAACTTGAGAATATGAGGCAATTTTGTGATAATAAGTCAGCAAATGATATAGAGCACAACACAATATAGCATGATAGAACGAAACACATTGAGGATGACCAACATTTTATCAAGGAAAAATTGGATGTTGGTTTGATCATTACATCCAACATTCCTTCGAGCAAATGAATCGCAAGTGCTATGATTAAGGGATTTCCTACCAGCAGATTTTAAGAACTTGTGAGCAAGCTGGGAATGTCAGTCATTTACTTACCAGCTTGAGGGGGGGTATTAGAAAATGTATATTCATCCATTTCTCTATCAAATGTACCATAGGTTTGTATAGATCTTTTAGGTAGTTAGATATTTAGCTATCATAACTCTAGTATATCTTCTAGGCAGCAATATTATGTATAAAATCTTATTTATATATCCTAGGATTAGGATCATAGTAATTATCCCTTTGTATCTCCTAAAGAGCTTATTTAAGCTCCCACCAATGTCTCTAATATGCATGAAAGAATTATTTCAAATTTCTACTAATAGCATTAATTCAAGTGTTAAAACAAATATGCACGTTGAATCTAGTAAAATTGATATTCACATTCTCCCCTTTTATCAAAGCTTCCATGCCATAACACTTACAACACTCATGGACAAAGAGATCCATGATGAACCATCAAGAACTGCTTGCAATGTGCTTACTAAAGCTAACTTTCAAATTATTAGAACATGGACAGCAACATTGTATATGGTATTCTTCCTCCATGCCATCAGAATTCAGCTAAAACTTTTGATATGGTGAGGTCATTAGAAGTTGCCAACATTCGTTTTGCATAAAGTTTGTCTAGAACCAAATAAATGATTTCTGACTAGAATTCAAGTGTTACCATATTCATATTTATATATTCATTATTAATATATGCCAGATTAAAATTCATGTATAAGCATATGCCTGAAATAAAAATTTGGGATCCCATAATGTCTCTTCAATTTAAATAATGAATGCAACTTTTACTTCTAACAACATTAATCACTCTGAAAATGACTGATTTCACTTCTAAATATTACTTGAAAGGACTCCACCTTACACCTTTTCTTCTTTCTTTTTTCACATAAGTTCATTTCACAGCTTATATGTGGATCGAGGTTTGCCTAACAACCCAAAAAGAAGTAATAATCGAATCATGTTCTTGGATGTCAACATGCAGTGATAACAAATTCAGAAAATATTAACAGCGGTGTGGTTAATATGAAGCAAAGCTAACAAGAAGCAACAAAGAAAAAAGATACCTTAGCTTCAGCATGTTTCCATTTCACAAAGAGGCAATGTTTCTTCCCCCAACCATTTATCAAAGGAAGGTTTGTTAGGTTATCTTGAGCCTGAAACAGAGAGACCATAGCATCATAGCTTAGTACCATATTTTTGGTGTTGGTGGTGTGGTCAGGTGCCAGGGGTTGGGGTGGGGTGGTGGGGGAGTGGGTTGGGGGTGGTGGGGGGTTGTGGTGGAAAACAAAAAAGAACTTAAAAGATAAAAATGACATGTTTATATAATCAATAGCCAAAGCAGGTACAAAGAAAAAATTGATGTAGAGAGGGATTCACGAATCCCTTTGAAGCAATTGGTGATCAAAGATTCAAAGATGATATGTAAAAGCATCATTATCATACTCAAGTGCAAGCATCTCTTTCTTTACTTCAACAAATAGCAGCCCACCCCTCCATTAGTTATTCATACCAAAGTTAGGGAGAAAGATATATGCGTATCCAAACTCGTCACTCCTGTTTGCTAGTCAGATCAGGGCCATATGGTAAATGCATTATCGGTTTTCTCCATAGTGATTATTCTATTCAGAGCAAATTACCAGGACCAACTAGCCTTAGTACAATTTAATTTCTTTGACTCAAAGTACTGCCCTATGAAACTGATCTAAAAACTTAAATCCAAATGTTGTGGGCTTTTGTATTTATTATTTAACACTCTAAATCACCTGAGTTGAAACTTTGACTAAAACCCATGAAATGGACTACTCAATCTAACATTGGTGGTATTTTAACATAGGAATCCAAGCCCTTATGACCTGTTCTGATACTAAATTGAGTTTAACTCAACAAAAAAATAATCCAAATGCTTAAGTTAATAGATATTACGATAAGCTTTATATTTATTTTTTAACACACACTTACAAATGAGTGCTGTCCAAGAGAAGTTCCCTCAGTAATCAAGCTAATAGATCTATATGAATAAACAGAGATTTCCTGAGAATACAGAGATCAGAAGCATGGTGCAATTTTGACGTGCATTGAGCAAGGAATGACATTTAAACTTTCGCTTAACACTGTTCACAATGGGTGGAACTCATTTGCTCCAGCAGTGATAGAAAGAGCTTAATCAAGATAGAAACAAAATTGTCATATGAGAACATGAATGCAACATAATATGAAACCATAGCAACTGACTGACTGAGCCCTGGTTTAAAAGTGAAGCCAAAACCAAAAGATTTGGATAACTAGATTCCCTTAAATGCCATTTGCTTCCTAATAGCTGAAGTTGATGATAATCTTCACCCCTTTGAGCATTTTCAATGCCAATTTTTCCCCCTAAAATAGAATTGCTGAACTCCCATACAACCACACAAGTATCAAAACATATAATGCACGTATGCAACTTCCAGGCATGTGTGCATAGATATGCTAGAAGTTCCCTTTTTCCTATGGATACCAGGATGTGGAGCAACTTGGGAGTGCTCTAAGCCATCTGGCAAAGAGGTGGTGGCTGGACAATGGCCATGCCATCCAACATCATGTGCCAGTTTGTTTGTGCTATCAAAAGGGGAGTACCACAAAATTTTTGCAGGTCTGTTGGAGTAACTCTTAGAAGAAGTTAAGGGACACGGGAAAATCCCAACGATTGAGGATGAAAACTGGAACTAAGCCATCTACATATCATTAAAATAGTTTAATTAAAATGACGATGATTTGTCGTACCCATGACACCCAAAATATATTTATTTTAAGCTTCCTCTTCTTATTTAGACCTTACGACAGCCCAAGCACAACAAACTTTAAAACAACAATCTAAGCCTAACAAATGCAGAGCATGAATGTCCCACAAACTGCCACCTCTGCATAACACAACCCATACACAAATTGGAAAAGTGGACAACACAGAGCCTTTTTTCTCCCTCAATACCATTACAAATACTTAAGCACTTTAAAGTCCAAAAGAGGACTAAAAACAATCTTTACCATACCTGCCACCAGTACTTCACCATCTCACATGCAAGCCTGCGCTTCACAGCAAGAGTAGCTTTTGCACTGTCAATTGCCATCCCCAGTTGGACATCAGCAGCCTTAATCAAGCAATAACACAGATCAGTACCCCCTATGTCAGAATAGAAACACATGTTGACCAAAAGTAGTAGGAACAACGGAACAGCAATAGTATATTAAATAAAATATAACCAACAAGAAATAAAAGACTTGGAAAAGCATGAAACAGACAGCTCCATTCATCAGTAGAGAAACTTTTGACTTTAGACTTCCAAAATGCAATGGAACTTGCGCAGTAGAAGCATCGGACTTAAATAGTGGAACTCTGATTTGGGTGGGGACCAAGCAGTATATATGGGGATCCCTAGGCAACTAATTTTGTAAGTTACACTTACAGAAAAAGGACAGAAAAACTTCTACTTCTCAACGTTTCTTGTGCTCATAATTCATTATTAAAAAAATTGGCAGAAGCATGAAGTCAAATAAGTCAGCACTGAGTCCTAGGTTATCATTAACACAAAGAGATGAACTGAATCCATCACCAAAAGGTTCCAAATTTTTTATTTTTTATTTATTGGTAACTAAAAGTTGGCTTTTTTGTTGATGAGTACAATAACTAAAGAAATTAAAGAGTTCTCTACATGGATAAATGTAAATGATTTATTGCTTCTTTAAATCTGAGCTTAGCCTTAAATCTTGAACTCACTTTTTACCTCTTATATGAATGCATGTGCAGTCGAACATGCATATGTAGTTTATGTCTACACAAAGAGACAAATATAAGACTTCCAGTTAGGATACACAGCATAAGACAATTCAATTTTCAAAAGGTAAAACAAACATTTACAGCCACTTTCTCACCTGTACCTCATACTGTCATACATGCAGGCCCGTTGTCTAAAAGATGAATATCTACACATTGATTATTCACAAGCAGTGCAATAAACAATGAGCCTAGACGAAGAGTTCAATTTTTTTTTTTCAATTTAGTATATAGAAATTACTACCTGTCCAAGCGATTGTAAGCAAAGAGTACGAAGAACCCCTTCTTTAAGATCTACAGGCAATTCTCTCCTGAATACCCAAAGAGAACAATTACTTAATATATAGGGCATCAAACTTATTAATAGCATTGCCCAGACACAAACTTTAACTTACACCAACCTGATCTCATCTGGTAACGAGGGAAGCACATGTCGAGTTGCACAATCCAAGAACCCTGCAGCCCTTAAGAAAATATCTATGGATGCTCTCCTGCTTTCTTCTTGGGAGAGAAAGAGACAAGGGTCAATGCTCAGAAAGGCCAAATAAGCTGAAGTAACAAGAAAACATATTCAAGAGTATGCATCAATGAAGATTATGAAGAGAAAAGACATCATAATCAAGAAAATAACAGCCAAAATAATATCTGTTCCAAAAAATTAAGGAGTATTTTAATGAGTTATTTTCTAAGAAGGAAATTAAAAGACAACTAGCTCATCAGCTAATAACATGGAAAGGTTATGCTACTTCATTTACATTGTTGACAGGCACTCCATTTTGATTTACACCTCTTTCCCATCAGCTTTAGCTTTTCATTCTCAAATTAATTCTCCTCACCCCCCATGACCTGGTTAAATAAACTGTCCTAGATTTGTTACTGAAACCATATAATTATATTTCATAATTAATTTCTTGGCACATATGAACAATCAAAGACCTATTGCTGTTCCTGGCTCCAACGCAAGGGTACTCTGATGTTTAGACAGAGAGCTAGTTATTGCAGTCTCTACCTTCTGAAAGTTTTGTCTGGTAACCATCGGCAGATGCGTTTGGAAGGAGCAATAAATTGGCTTGTGATAATGACAGCATAGCCATCAAATGTAGAACGGATAAAACCTCATACCAAGCATTATTAATCGAAGTTTCCTGCAAGAAGAACCATCAAAATCAAGTCAACAATATAGCATGGCCACGAACCTATAAAAATAGCAGTCCACCATTCCAACCTCGGCATCATCCTCTTGATTGATCCATGTAAACGATACTCTGTGTTGCAACTGGCTTCCTGCGCATTAGACAACAGATTACATCAGACAATTCAGAGCCACTGTGAGAACTATTGTGAAGCAAAAGCAGGAAGAATTGCTGTACCATCTTTTGCTAATCCCAAAAGAACAGGCAAGTAATCTTCAAGAGCCTGTTGAAGATCAGCCAACGTTGAACCCCCTGTAGAGTTTAGTAGATTTATAAACCACTAGTCACCGCAAATGGTTTATTTGAAAAAGTACATGTGAAGGCATATTTATCACTAGAACTAACCATGCTGTGTGGCACTTTTTCTTCTTGATCTTGTTATAGTTGGAGCTTCCTGTCCAGCCATTACAACAATGCGAGTCCTAAGAGCAGATAGTCGCTCCACTAAATTTTTTGACAAGTGGTTGCCAAGTGACTCGGAGAAATCAACAGGTTTGGGAATCCGTAGACCAGGGACATACACTGCAACTTCACCAATATTTCCAGGTACCCTTCGGTTACCACCCAAATCTTTTGGTGTTGACACCAGGCATCCCATATCTGGAAACTTCTTATGTTCTATCAAAGAAGATTCAGCAATTACAAAGTCATTTTACATCTTTCATCCATACACAATTGAAAATGGTACCGCTACAAAAAACTTTTTGCGAAAGATGATAATATTTACGAAATCCATACATATGAATCAACATGAACATAGAAGCGACAATTTGCAAACACCGCACAAAAGCAAACTTCACCCTCTAACACGAAATCTCTTTGAGCACACTTATGCAAGAGTTCATGAAAGATCTCACTTAGTTACTTAACATAAAACAAATCATGAAATGCCACACCTCGTCCCCAACGGAAAAATGTGAATGTTTCTGAGGCTTCAATTTCTGCACATCAACTCCTGCTAAATCAGAAAGGCAAAAACTTCAGCCATAAAAGAATGAAGTGGATAAGAAATGCTTACAAGTATCACAAGAATGGCATGACAATTGTCCAACTGTTACTAAACTCCCCACCTATACACAAGTCATCATTATAAAAATCATTCTTTTGGTAACCAATTCAAATCATCTTCTTGGCAACTCATCAATAATAGAGAATCAAACTTTAATCAGAAACCAACCTGGACCAACCAAATTAAACCCAAGAGACAAAAATGTACAAGCAAAAACATCCAAATTCGCCCATAATTGTACTGATATGATGAATTTTCCAAGACAAAGCAACTGAAAAGTAAAAGAAAAGAAAAGAAATAGAAAAAAGCTCAATCCATTTATACAAACTTGTGAGTAAAGTAACACCAAACTTACCTAATTAAGTAATCACCATTCACCACAAAATCGGAGCTTGTGTCCTTTGCCAATTCTGGTCAAAAACCAATCAATCAACTTGAGCAAATCCCAAAAAAAAAAAAAAAAGTCATTAATTATTTACAAAAATAAACAAAACCCATTTCGTAAATTCGAAACATAAACATATATTTATATAAAGATTTATTTCTTTTTTTATATCAAAATAGTAGTGAATACTGATCGACACAGTATAAAGTCCTTACCTTTTGAAGTAGCATACATACCACACATGGATACAGCTCAAGAATCGAGATAGGTAGTGCTTTTTATATTTTTCCCCTTTTTGCCCCTTCAGTGTGCTTTCGTAGTTTTTGTGTACTGTCTTGTGTTACTGAGATTGCAAAATAAAGCAATCTCCAGTTTCGAAATCTGACGTTCTTTTCTTTACTCAAAGAGAAGAATATATTAGAGAGAGAGAGAGAGAGAGAGAGAGGCAATAGAAGGTTCCAATCAACTTCTTCTTTCTTCTTTTTGTAATCAACTTGGTTATATAACAGAAAAAATGATAATATCAAACCAGTGGAGTTAAAAAGAGTATCAAAGGGTACATGCCGACTGCAGTTTTCAAATAAATATACAACTACCTTTACTATGCCAATTTTCCCGATTAACTATTTTTAAATAACTCATAATAAAAAATATAAAATAGTAAAAACCGCATAAAATTATATAAAAATAATAAAATTATAAATTCGGATATTTATTACTAAAAGTTTATATTTAAATGATTTTGTATCTATCATAATTAAGAAAAAAACCTGTAACCATGACAAACTTATAAAATTCTTATATTTGAATTGCAATTTTAACATTTATGATATTAGCTTATTATCTATAAATTTGTTTATTCATTTATCGTATTGAATCAAGTAGTTATGAAAGTAAATAAATTTTAGATAATTAGCTGTAAAAATTAGTAAAGTTTAATAGTTAATTATAAAGGTAGATAGACTTTAGGTATTGAATTGAAATTGTAAAACTTTAGATAATTAATTATAGAAATATATAAGGCACAAATGAAATATACGGATTTGAAGGAAAAACTCTGGATGGAAAATGAAATAAAAGGATCTAGGCAGAGGCCTAACTCACTGTTCTAGGAAGAAAGAGTATCGTCCATTTATGGTAATAGTAATTTATTACGGCGGTCATTTTCCAAAGCAATCTTTTTAAAATCATTGTACAAACCATAACATATTTATGAAGTTGTAATCATGCGTAATCTGCACTCCAAAAATAAATATGTTGATTTATGTTCAATCCAATTGGGATGTGACTAGGAATTAGATTTGGTCAGCTAAATAATTTTTTTATTTTATCTCCAACTGCCAACATCGCATGTCAATGACCTAATTTAACAGTTTGCTATGATATAATGCTCATAATGAAAAAGATACCATCCAGCAAGTGAATCATTAGCAATTTTAGTAAACTTAGCTAATTTCACCATTATAGCAAGAAGTCAAATCGAAAGTAATATTGGTCTAAACCTTATATTGTCATGAATCAATTTAGCCCTCTATGATAATGTTATACATTCAAAAATATATATGTATGTATATATTATATCTCGCCAAACAATAATCACATAATATTCGATAATTTTTAGAAACTCTTGTGGATACATGTATTTGAAGAATGAAGGAAACAAGGCTCCTTATGAAATTTAAAACATATCTTCATCCAATATTCAAAGCAAGAAATCGCAATGAAATTATGCATAAAAAGATTATTTATAATAATTTAAAGACAACGTAAGAAATCAAAACTTTTTGTAAGTAAGAAGATGTAATAAAATGAAATACAATTAGCAAACCTAAAAAAAAAAAAAAAAAAAACACTTGGATGAAAAATGAAAATAAAACGACCAATCGTTTGCTTTTGTAATTGATCAACAAACAAAATTAAAAACTTAAGGGCCATTCGAACATTTGATTATGGGCTTCTTCCTATAAATTTATACCAATCCTTCCTTCCTATCTCAATGTATAGGAAATCAAAATGAGACATCTCAACCTCTTACTCCTAAACTTAGGCGTGCGTAGCCTTTTTCCAAGATGTTGTGCAACCAATCGTTGTTGAAGATAAATTCATAATCCTTTTTCTAATCAATTTTATCTTGTTTCACTCAACAATTAGAAGAATTCTTGAGATTCACTGAAGGTTTCTCTTTTCTAATCATAAAGGATCAAAATCGCAATGAGCAAAAAAAAAAAAAAGTAACAAATAAGAAAGTGAGTACAATCAAAAGTAAAAATTCAACACATCTAAAAATTGTTTTGAATTATAAATAAGGGATTCCTAATGCTTAGGTATTGGATTAAAAGGTAAATCCAAAAGAAGACACTTGTAGAGCAATTGTGTGATGAATTCAAAAAGATATTCTCATGCTAAGGTAAACACTTCAATAAAATCATTAGATAGGAAAACCCTAACCCTAACTCTAATAGGCATAAATTATAATTTTGGAATAGGAAATCCACTTAGAATTAATCAATATAATGAATTTAGGCTATTAATTGAATTTTAGCTATTAGAGGCAATGACTTTATGGAATAAAATAATTGAAACCATTGTATAAGATGGATTTAGAATAAAACTAAGGCAAAAGGTAGATTTAAAGGGAAAAAAATGAAAAGACATTTAGGAATTCACATAGTTGACCCTAGTCTTAAGTCAAGTCACTGGGGTAGTTGACTACTTAATTAACCCAACAGCTTTAGTCAACCATAAACACCTTAAGTTCAATCGAATAATCTTTACAGATGTGCTAATTTGATAAAAAAAAAAAAGGGTAGATTTTTCAAATATTTAAATGAAAGAACTAGAAATAAACCTAAGATATGTAATCAATAACATGATTGATCCGATTGATGTCATATGATAAATTAGGATTAAGTTTGGATTTTTATCAATATTGTAAACGAAAAACTAAGTACGTGATTAGTGTACGTTTATTGGATGTATATGCTAGGTTTAAAACCTAACTGAACTAATAATGGTTGCTCATTAAATCCTAATTGTGTGTTGAATGTGCTCAAAAAACATTATTTCTAAAACCTGCTACAGACTCAATACTCTTAAAAAATCGACTTTTCAGACTTACCTTATAATTTCAAGGTTATAGCTAAACAGGTCCCATACTTTTAAAATTGACTTTTGGGATCAATAATACACTTTTAAAGCAAACTCTAGAAACTTGTTTTATACTTTTAAAACTGACTCTAGATAGTATTATTGGTTTACCTTTTCAAAAACCAACTCAAGTAGACACTAATGGATTCATATTTTTAAAGTGACTCCATGGGGCACATATATAGGTTAACACTTTCTAAAAGTCTACTCTAAGGGGTGCTCATCTGATCTACATTTTTAAAACCAACTCTAGGAGTTTAGTTCTAAGTGTGTATACTTTTGAGATTACAACTAATAGTAATTAATTAAATATATTGTATGATGTATGATCATTTGCTACATTAGAGTTTCTAGGCATACAAGTGGTTTGTCATTCATTTGTGATTACACATTATGATTCCATAATAGGGTTCGCTTCTCACTCTTTTTGAGTTTTATTTCTAATGATTATAAAGATTTTTTATAATTATGATGATTTATATAATGGAGGAGGGAATGATGCCAACTATTGTGAAAAAGATTATGGGTATTATGTGTTCTAAGAAAACTATTAAGCTTTACTTTATTGATTTAAATTGAAACTACAATCATTAAATTTTATCACTTTTAGTTGAATTTTTAGAGAATGTCTAGATATTTATTTGCTATACCGAAGATTCTATTATGAGAATTTATTGTTGAGCGTTGATGGTTTCATTATATTAATTTTATAGTTGATTACCTTGTCTACAATAAGGTCATTGTATCTTAGTTCAAGGTGTGATAGGTTTTATGTGAGAATAATTATGGTTAACCAAAACTTCATCTATGGGTTTGAGTATGTCTATTATTGGATTGAACAAATCCATGATTAGAGTAGAGCTAAATTGAGTCGAAAAATGTGGTATTTACGATTTACATTGTAATTTGGATCAAAGATCAAATTGAATTGAAACACTTTATGCTTACAAAATAATTTAGAGTTGGCACATTTCAATTTTTTCCCTAATGCTTAACCCTAACTCGTAATCTTAATTCTCACATTTTACCATTTTTTTCTAATGCCTCAATTCCTCGGCTCTCCCTAACCCTTAAGTCTCGATCTCGATCCCTCGGAATGATGACTTACAACTGTACACCTCCACTCCACTTCGATGCACATTCCAACCTCCAATGCTAGTAGCCAGCTCATCTCTAACGCTATACAATCTATGATGCTATCCCATCTTTCATACCACTTTTCCCTAGCATTTAACAACGATAGAAGAAGCATCGAAGCAATGGCCTTGGTGAAAATTTCCCCTAGTTATTGCACAACTTCAGGTTGTCCTATTTTTATTTCTCTACTTATGGGATTTTTACGATAACACTTGTACAAATACATTATCATAACTCTAATCAATATAAACTATTAATTTAATAAAAATTCAATCTATACGATCTATCCTATTAAAATAAACTAACATGTTACGTAGATAATAAATCAATAATATATTATTTCGAAAAAAGGAAAGAAATAAAGTAACATGTTAACCTTCTATAATATAATTATCTTAACCAACGTTATGATAACGCTATATGGATCGCGTAGCAGTAGAAAAATCCCTTTATCTTAATTCAATCAAGTTTCCAATCATATTGGTTTGTGCTATTTGAATGACCATCAACACATTATTAGATTATAAAACGTTTATCACAATGATTCCAATTAAATTAAGACTATAATTAATGCGATTCATTTAAAATCCCGAATATTTAAAAAGTGGTTTGAAGATTTGAATTTTTTCAAATATAGATTAATTTGATGGAACCTAGATACCAACCACAAACACCCCTAGATTTGAACCCACTTTTCGATTTCACTTGGCATGACTTTCGTTAGTATAGTTAAGAGCAAGCTTAAAGTTAGTCGAAGATTAAGATACAGAGATCTCATCAACCGGAAGAAACAATAAAGACTCAAGAAATCAAAGATGCTGGAAATGCTCATATTATCTACCAAATCAATTATATAAGAGTTGGCGTTAACCTTCTCCAATACATAAGAGTCCATATTTCTTCGATTGTTGTAATTCACCGTTAGAAAATAAAAATGAAGAATCGACGTCATGGATTTTCGGGTGACCAGAATTTGGAAAAATCAGTTTGAACCAAATTTCGACTTCCAATCTTCCACTTTTATAATTACTCCTGCACAGATATTATGTTTATGAAGGTCCTGGGCCTAGATCGGGTGTCACTCCTTTGAGAAGAAGATAGGTACACGTGATGGTATCCATTTTTATTTATCATAAAATTAAAATAATTTAAAATAAATTAGATAAAATTATTTGCTTTTTTCTTTTCTTTTTTTTTTTTTGGAAATAGCATCCACCGGTGTATTCATGAGCCTCCACTCCATCATTATCAGCAAATAGTCACTTTCACCACTCCACACATGCCACTAGTAGCGAACTAGTGATTGGACCATGCTAACAGATGCTCTTGTGTAGACTATAAAATAAAAGTATTTTTATATTTTTTAATATTGAAATAAGTAGACTAGATTGCAAAAAGATTTTTTATTTAACGTCTTTATAAGTCTCCACAAAGACTTATTTTAGGTATTCAACTCACAGATACAAAGAAAAAAGAGAAGTGATTTTCTTTCTTTTTTTTTTTTTTTCTAAAGATATAATCTAATTTGGACAGCAAAATTATTTATAGTCTGCTTTCTGCTCCAACGTGGACAAACTCGCAATTTGGTGCATGATATCTACATTAATGCAATTCGTCTTCTAAACTCATTTTGCAACTCAATTTGGCCCTCCTTCTTGAAACATGATGGTGGTTCAATTAAAACCCTGGTTGTGGGGTCAAAAAGGAATTCATCGGGCTTTAACTGAGACAAATCCCCCACATCCGACTAATTTTCGATACGTGCACGGATCTGTTTTAGTGGCTGAAGCATGGTTTTGTATTGCTTAAACGATTTAAAACAAATACTTATAAATGTTAATAAAACGCTTTAACCCACAAATTCTAATTAAATTAAATAAATTTTTTTTTGAAACAATGTCCAACTTAAGTTTGATTAATAAAAGTTTGATTGGGTATAATAGTTAGCAATTCAGACCTTCAAAAATAATATTTAAAAAACCTTGAAATTCAGGTAATATTTTAAGATTATCTATAGATTTTTTTTTTCTTCAAATAATTTTTGTTATATTTTGGTGCGAGTAAAAGCATATTTATTTGTATTTCTTGCTTTTGGTTTTATAATTTTTCTCTTCTAATGTTATTCTGGCAGCAGAACCAACTCCGACTGGACTTAAATAATTCACTTAGTCCTATCTTTGCTGATGTTCTCTTTCTGGGGGCCATGATGCTTCAAGTTGTTTAGTTGATTTTAAGTGGGATGCCCACGGTAACTTGCCAACAATGAATACAACTGACTCCAATAACCAGTGTAATGTGCCCATAATTTTAAGGATGGTCCATCCCAACAACAAATCATCACTTGCTCCCATGTATTAATCCATTATTTAAGGTAAATGTTAGTCACAACGGCTGATATATATATATCTTAAAAGCTATTCATTTAAAATTTTTAAGGAGCACTTTCATCTTCTTATAAGACATGCGTGTGTCTAAACCTGGTCAATGGGCCTAACCAGCCCAAAACCACTAGTTAAAAGCTAAACCATGATCAGCCCAGTTAGTCACGATTTCGAGCCGATTCAACAGACTTAGCAGTTCAAGGGCTGATTCGCTGGCCCTTGAACTAACTACTTTTTTCCTTTTTTTTTTTTAAATTTTACTATTTATATTAATAGTTTCTAATTTTTTTATTAATTTCCAAGTCAATTTTTTTCAAAATAATAAGTTTTAATGTCGCGTATACGATTAACTAATATTTCTAATTAAAATTTTACTTCGTTTCGAAATAATAAGTTTATCCCGTATAAAGTTAATATTAATATAATATTGAAATAATGAGTGATGTTAAGTAAAATAAGAAATGTTGCAACAACTAAATAATTTTTCTTTATTGCAAAATTATGAACTATGGTAGAGAAATAAAATATAATGCGATTATTAATTGTAAATCGTTGTAGAGCAATAAACTCTTTTCTCTCTTTTTCCTTTAATATTTTTTTTTAAAGCGAGACAAAAATTTTTCGTATTTAGTATAAAAAAAGGGGGGGCCAAACCAGCCGATTCAATAACAAGTCAACCCATTAGTTCAGCAAGCCTAAACAGTCAAACCACTAAGGCTCTTAAGACTCAGCTATTCAAAGATTGGTTCAAGCCTAAATCGGGCCAATTCGATTTCGAACTAATTCACGGTTTATAACCAACCCGTGAACAGTTCTACATACATCTATATATGTATATATATATATATAGATATATAGAATACCCTCTAACAGTTGTCGAAACCTTGGAATCATTACAATTTATAATCTTTTAGTGGCATTATTCCTTTCTTTTTTTTTTTTTTTTCATTTTAGCCATAGTATGGGGATAATATATGCATATTCAAGTTGTGGAAGGTAAAATTATATATTAATAATTTAAAGATTTATTTATATCTTTTGAAAATATATTTGCAATTGCTCCAAATATATATAAAAAAAAGGAAAATGTCCATCTTTTTTATTTTTCCTAAGTATAACCCATAGAAATAGCACTTTTAAGAATATCCCATTAGAAATTTAGGGCACCTTTATCCTGAGACGCCTATGCTCTAAGGTTGGCTTTTACAGGTGAATAGCTAAGACAACATAATAACAATTTAGTTTAAGTAAATCCACTAATAATTTAATAATTCTAAGAATCGCATTGACTTAACATATTTAAGAGATATTATTTTAGTAAGGTCATCTTACATATGCTTATGGATATATATGAATTAAATCCACTTACAAACTACTCGAGCTTGAATCAATATATATTTGAGTTTGATTTGACAATAATCAAATTGGGTTCAAGAGCTTAAGCTTCTTGACACTTTGTTAGCTCTAGATTAAACTTCATAACATTTGGCTGGATTGGCTAGGCTCCCAAGTTTAAATAAACTCAAGTCTAAGTTTAAACTCTAGTCGAATTCTACTCCATTTTGTATGTTGATTTCATTTTGATTAGAAGAGAAATAATATTTAGATAAATCAAGCTTAGATAAACTTAATTAAGTTGAGTTCAAACTTATTAAGTATCATTTAAAGTCATGAAAATTCTAAGTTTGATCAAGATTAAAACTTAAAAATTAACTGAAATTTAACCTAAACATTGTATCTATGTAATAAAATAAATTAGTGATATAAAAAATTAACTATTCAATAATAATGGTCTACCTAAAAGAATATGGACTGAAGGTAGGCATATACATTAAGACCATAGGACAAAGGATCCCATCAACTTGGATAGAAGTTGCTTTAGGGTCCATATGGTAAATAGGTGGCTCATATGCCCCCATGTGCCTAAAACTTGTGTACATAGTGTATTTATACTTTTTGCATGCCAAGACCAATGTACCACCTTTCTTGTGTCCTGTTTTCTCTCGCATACTTGCTTGCATACCCTCCATTTATTTGCGTATGACTCACTACCTTTAAATGGGTTAGAAGTTCATGGAATATATATATTTTTGAGCCTTAGACATTTATCCATGCATATTAGACTATTATTATACATTTATAAGTCAAATCAAATAGATAATTATGTTAGAAAAATAAAATAAAGAAAAAAATATTTTAATTCCATTGGTAGTTCACACAATCGCACTTGACACCAATGACATGTGATATATAACATGGAAAATAGATAATTATATAAAAGTAATATGTATTATGTTGGTAGAGCACATATATGAATATACATATGGCATATATATACACAAGTACATTCATATAACATATGTGTGTAAAACATGTTTATGCACATGTATGAAATATATGTACATATTATATATACGTATATACATACATTTGTAAATGTAAAGTATAACACATTATGTTAGTATATAACTAAGTATGCATATATCCGTATAATAATTAAGCTTTATATATCTATAACGCATATATATATTTATAATACAGTTAATACATACGTACATATTACATTAATGTATTAGCATATATGATATGTCTATGTGATATGGATATATTATTATGTATCATATATCCTTTTCATATGCTATTTATAATGTAATTAATACATATTATGTTAGTTAACTTATATGTATAGGTTATATGCTAATATTGTATCTATTGATTATAAAACATTAATCTACAATTATATATGTTATGTTACTTACATATGGAGAAAAACCAAGGCCATGTGCAAGCTCCAATTTCCCTTCATATCACTAATAAACAATCTATCTAGCTCTTATTATCTAATGGCCAGTACTATATACTTCCATATCTTGTTGACTTAACAAATGTGTTGGTGAATTTTACTAAAGAACTAATGCTCTTCCTTACCGTTGCAACCATGAAATCAAAATTGCTAACCTATTTTTTCCCCGTTCCTCTCCTCTTCCATGTTGCAGTGATGCTGGATCAACACTGCAAGTTCCATTGTGCTTTTAATCTACTTGAAGAATTTTACTAGAATGTTGGTGTAGAAAATGCTGCAAATAAAGCTACAAAGCTCGATGCGGATGCCTAAAGTTCACTCATATCCTTGTTCTTGTTTCACAAGTCCAAGATGCAAGTACTGCCCTAAGCACCTAAGACAGGTAGTTAATGCAATGATTCGCATGCTTTGTTTTCTAAAAGAAGCAAATAGATCACCTAAAGAAGCTAAAGCACCGAGACCAGCAGTAATGCTGGCAATGAAACTTTTAGTAAGCCGTTGGTCTATTAGGTGCAACCCTTGAAGGGGGATGAGGTAGATGTAGATGTCTTAGTACGGTGGTCAGCTAAATCTTATATGATGTCAATCTCTCATCCCTTAGGGTATGGGATATTTTAGCATCCCTAACTTCAACAGTTACATCTAAGGTGGCTTTTAGCTTAGATGGGCGAGTCTTCAGCCCTTATCACCTTTGGCTCAAACTTGAAATTGTTGAAACGAGTGTATACTTGAAAGATTGGAGGGATGTTTAAAGGAGGAGATAAAGGGATGTAAAGTTATGGTTTCTTGATGAAGATGGGATTGAGACGTCTTCGGCAACACTATTGGAGATGGAGAGAAAGGTAGATGACAATTATAAGGAGTATGAGGATTATTAACGAGGTTGTATGTTTATTTTGTTGACTTTTAGAAAACTTTTCAGTATGTATATTTTATTTCGAAATTCCTATATTTTGGGACTTAGTCAATTTTAAATATTAATATTATATTCATATGCATTCATTGGTTTCATGCCGATTTTAATTTTAATATTAACTATTCACTATTTAGTTAGTACTACTTAAAAATATTTTAAGCACTTGTCTCAAAATACATTGAAGAATTGATTAGATTAATCAAATTACCTTAGTTAAATCAATTCAACTAAGTTATTTAAATTGATTTGTTCCAATGATCCAATTAGTAATTATATTTAATTAGTTAATTTGATATCAAATAAATGGCTTTACTTAAACAAATTAATTAATTCAATTTTCCATTTAAAATAAATCTATTTAAGTATATTAAACTATTCATTTAAATCTTACTCCATTTAGTTATTCATATTACAACAGGTAAATTAATTAAATAAAATGATTTAGTTAGTTTGTTTGTTCCATCCCATTTAATTTATTAAATAATTTCAATAATATTATTTATTTTCTTATCTATTAAATTTATTAAAAATTTGAATTATTTACTGGTGATTCCCAAAAACATAATCAATTAAACAAATAAATTAATTTATTAGGTATACTACTTAATTAAAACTACTTAAAATATCATTTTTTATTTAAATTTCATATAAAAAGAAAGCCCACATGCTTTTGTACTCATGCCTGAACAGTCCACCAATGTTATCGTGCTTGGTATGCTCGTGTTTGTGTGCCTAAGCCCAAGCCCAAGCCCAATCCCAATCCCAAGCCTAAGTCCATGCAAGCTCGTGTCTTCTACTTTTTTAATGTGCCAATGCTTGGATAGCCCACAGGAAAGGCTTAGGTATGCTCATGCGCACATGTCAAGATCACTTACCATGCTTAATTCAAACCTTTTAGACTGATCTAACGTCTTGAATATCTTTCATCTTCGAATGGCAAATATTTTCTAAATTTGTAAAAACAACTATTTAAAACATAAAAAGTTAATAAAGTACAATCGAAATAACTAAAATTTAGACTCTGGTGCTAAGTATAACAATTTGCCGATGAGTTTATAGATCTAACCTATCTAAAACACATTTGCATCTTCAATTGTAAGACCCTAAAGAAAAAAGGAAAAAGAAAAGAAAGAAAAGGGGTTTTATAAAATCTTTTAGAAGAGGGATATTTAAGTCCATTGTCTCTTTCAAACTCTTACCTTTTATCTTTAAAAATCGTTCTAGCCTCTCCATTCCTTTTCCTTTATTTCTTTATCACATTTTCTATTTTCACCTGGCAGTTTCTCCTCTTTCTCAAGATCTTCCTTGAAGAAACTAATTTTTCCACTCAAGATTAAGAAGAAAATCATCAAAGAACTAATCTTTTCAACGTTTATAGGTTGGTTTTCCATTTTTTTTTTTCATTTTATCTTTCTTAAAGGTTGAATCTTTAGGACGTTGGTAGGTGTGTTAGGTTGTGTTATTTATTGGTGGAGGGTGTGTGTTTGGGTGTTGAGATGGTGGTGGTTTTGGATAATTATGGCATTAGTTGTGAGTTTTGATGGTGTTGGGCTATTGTAGCTGCTTTATATCGTATTGCCATAGCATTGTGTATGTGTGTAATGAATATATGTTGTGTATGGTGTTGGTTAGATATTGTGCAAGCTTATGATATGTGTATGGTGTACATACTCTATGTGTAAAGTATGATGTGTGTGGTGTGGGTGTGTAAGTGTATTGTGTGTGTCATACGTATCATTTGTATGTATATGGTGTGTCTTGTAGGTGCTGGTGTATATGTGTTATATGTGTTATGTTTATGTTCTTACGGTTGAGGTTGACGTAGAAGTTGTATGGTGCGTGAAAATTTGGCTCTAAAAGTCAAAGGTTAAAGCAGAGGATGTGTTGTGTGTGATAGTTTCAAAAGTCAAAGGATAAATCTAAGAATGTACTGTATGTGAATATTTAGCTTCAAAAGTCAAAGATTAAGTCAAAGGATGTGTGAAATATGTAAAGTGTTAGTTTGGTGTTCAAAGATCAAGGTAAAGGGTTAAATTGAAGAGTATAAGTGTTGAGTTGAGTTGAGTTGTGAAGTGTTTGATGGAGCTTTAAAACCTAGTGTTTATGTTTATGAACAGGTGGTAAGAGTCACTGTATCGGATCTTATTAAGATAAGAGCTCTAGATATGGGATACTTGTTTTAATGTTTGTGTATGTTAGGTTAGGGAACTTAAATGGACTTAATATATATCCAACCTAATCTATGATTATGTTGTGTGTGCTTAGATTTGGCCACCACATTGGTAGTGTTTAATATATGTAGTAAGGTATCTAGTGATATTTGCGCGAGCTATTCCTAGTAGAGTCATGCATTGAGACAATCCAATTAGATTTAAAAGGGTTACTTAGGTGTTTAGGGGTAGGGAGGACCTAACACCAATACTTATATATTATTTCTATATTTACTTGTTTCGGGGTCATGAGTTACCTCTAGTTTTGAGACACCAAGACTTTATTGATTTATAGACTTTATTAATAAAGATAAGAACTAGAACGTATTGCATATTTAATTATGCTTGTTTATCCATATGTATTGTTAACTACTCGATCATATGCGTATACTTATGGTATTCCGTACTAGGCATAACTCACTTTTACGAGAAGTTTAAGAAGGTAAGAAGGGAACGGGCTTGTCTAACTTATTGGGCTAGGGTAATTGAGGATTTTCAGCGAAGTAATGTTTAGAAGGAGTGCCAAATAGACTTCCTTGTGGAGGGTTTTAAGCAAGCAAGGGTCATCATATAAAGTGAATGCCCTAATTATGATCTTCCAATGCTTGATCCATACATTGGTATGCTTCTTAGAGGGGGCAAAGAGGAGGGTGCTGAGGAAGATCATCTCGAGGATGACGGGGCTATCAAAGCATTATCTAGTTAGGTCTCTACGAATGTAGAAAAGTCTTGAATTCATTTTTCTTTTAACAACTAATGAAGATGTTAGCTATAGTTTTGTAACTTAGGGTTTGAGTTTAAAACCAAAAATCTTGTAAAAGTTTGAATGGAATGGGAATTGTGGAATTTTTCTGTTCCCTTGTTATCGTTGCATTTTTGCATTTCATAGCTATAGAAATGGATTAAGAGTCAAAGATCTATAGACTAGGTTGGAGCTTAAGGGATCGAATCCTTTAAGTTAATTGGTTTGAATGGGCTAACCCTTCAAGAATTAGACCTATTGACTTGAAAAAAATAGGTCCTCCTAGACTTGTAGGCTTGAAGAGGCCAAGTCTTTTAAGAGGTAAACTTGATGACCTAAAAAGGTTAAGTTCTTTGAGACTAGTCTGCCTAAAGAGGTAATCTTTATAGGTTGAACCTATTGATTTTAAAAGGTCAAGGGACTTTGTTTTTTTCTTTTTTAAGTTTCAAGTTTCATTATCAATAATGATGTAGAGTATTATGATGGTACAAGATATAACTATTGCTATTATTATGATGAGGATAGAACTATTACTACTTTAATGATGGGTTAGCTTACACATAAAGGATAGACATAGATTATGTAGAGCTGAGACTTGTTTAGTTTTCGGTTACATACTTTTCGTTATTTGATGTTACTTGCTAAACCTTTAGGTGGAGTCAATTGTGATTCCTTTGGTTATTTTATGTTATTTGGTTGGAGTAGTTAAGACTCCTCAGTGATTTGTTATTCTAGCATTGGTTATTAAGCTACGAGCTCTAATTGTTGTGATTATATAGCTTAATTTCAAACCTCTGTATACTTAGTAGATTGAGTGGTCTCATTATGCCACTCATTATCTATGTGATGTAGAGATTATTTATTGTGTGTGTTAGGAGAAAATGTATATTAACGTGGAATTTAAATAGATTACAAGTTCGTAAACGCTTTAGCATGTCAACCTCTAGGGTTCACACATGGCGTAGCTATGCTTCCTAGGTTCTAAGACATTACAAATTTTAGTAGTAATAGAGCTTATGTTATGGATATTTACCTAAAAAAAAGGGTAGATAATTGGATAGTGAGGTGTGAAGAGAGTGGATAGAACTTAGGTCCAACTAGACCTTACAAAAGTTGTTACTTTAATTACTATATATATATATATATATATATATTTTGCATATTTGATTTCTACATTTTACCTTTATTTTCCTTTTGATTTACCATTATGTTTTACTTGTTATATCTCTCATTTTACTTACTTTAATTACACGTCTTTGTTTGTCATTTTTCCACTTATTCATTTCAATCCTTCCATCATACGCTTAGGTGAAGGACCAATAGAACTAGTGAAGTAGTATAATAGATGATGAGGTAGAATTTGGATAAAGTTGTCTGCTTTGTTATGCTTAGCATAATATTTAAAATTGAGGTTAGATATAAAATACTTAAAAAGGAATTTTAAGCAAAAAGAACTACTTATAAAATTAATAGAGAAAGACTTAAGAAACTAGCAAACAGCACGTATAAAAACATTACAAACACATACTTATATTTATGATTTTTTAATGTTAACTAAATCTACAATAGACAAAATAAAAGTGTATAATAGGCAAGTAACTGAATAAACTCATCTTCTTGAAAAAAGATATCCAAGCAATTTCAAAAGATTGAATAGACTTTGGCATTAGACCAAAATGCCTCTCAATGTACCTTTGAGGTTGACCAAAATATTTATTACAAAATTTTAAGATGTTAACAAATCTAAAATAGTTAAAACAATACATTGACCTAAATAATAAAATTTATTAAACTAAAAACACGTATATAAAACAAGTCAAGTTTACCTTGATCTCTTTACAACAATAGGGAAATCACTATCAAGGTTAATAAAACTTTAACTGATAAACAAAAAGGTTTCAAATATAAAACTGCTCCATTAAACCATACATAGTGAGTAGTAATGCACAAATAAAGTAAGAATGACCGATTTAAAAAAAAATATACGTTATAAAATCATCTAGTGAAAGAAGAAGAAACAGATAAAACACATCGTAACTATATATAAAGATTGACTTATGTACATTTGTAATGGGATTGATAAATTCTCTTTGTTGTATTTAACTTACGCCATGGCTGCTTGTGTTGAGTCTCATTCAACATTTGGCAAGGTTGTGTCATATTTGTCATTTTGAGTTAAGTCGAGTTGTCAATCATGTTTATGTCAAGTTGAATATGAGTCTTATCGGTATTTGTTAGCCCAACTTGTAATCGTACTTGTGTTGAATTATTTGAGATGTAAAAATTTCCAAACTTTAACTAAAAGATGATTGAAATATAAAAACTATAGCCTTTGAACCATTGTTATGAATGAATGTGACAATAAACAATTAACAAAGAAAAAAAAAGGTAAACATTAAATTGGCAAGGATAGGAAATAGTAACAATAATTTAAATAATAAGAACTAATGAGATAATGTTAAAGATAATAGAATTAAGTAAACCTAACTAATGATACAAAATGTACATAAATTAATACAAATGAATGCAAGTAATGAGGATCACTATGATAGTGACTACATAACATGTAAACATGAAGACCAAAAGTGATTTAACTTGTCAAATGTATGAACATATAAGCACAATCGTAGCAATAACAACCACATAATAATAATGAGCTTGCGACAAATAAAGAAAATAAATAGCTGATAACTCTAATTTTAAACTATTTTATATGGTGATTTTATGGCATTTCCCTTACATTTTTGGTTTTCTTTAAAGAAATTGATGCTTAATTGAGTAAAATGTTGATTTCAGGGTTTAAACGCGTTCTAGGCTCGAAAACGAAGAAAAGGAATCAAGTTTCACTCAATTCCGAGTTCAAACGAAGAAGTTATGAAATTTTGAAGTTGTGCAGAAATTTTACCTTTGTGCAGAAAGTTACACGACCTGGGGACACGGCCATGTCCCAGGCCGTGTCTGGTGACGAAAATAAAATCCGTGTAATACACATATATAAGGGGATCTTAGGGTTCAAAAGGGGGAAAGACATTACAGAAACAAAGAGAGACAAGAGACAAGAAGAGACTTAAGGAGAAACAACATCAAGAAGCGATAACGACATCGATTTCAAGATTAGAGATTGTTCATCAAATCAAGAGGGGTTTTCATGCTTTATTTCATGTTTTTGATGAATCTTGTTTTTAGATTCATTATGATAGCTTAGAATTCAAGTATTTAGGATTATGGAACCTAGGGTTTCATGTAACCCTTGGATTGAATTATAATTTCAAGAAAGTTTCTATCTTTTCTTGATTCAATTATGTCGTTAATTATTGATTGATAATTCTAGAGTGTCAATATATGATATTATGCATGATTGATTGAGAAATTGCATGTGTAATTAGATCTTAGCATAATTGAAGAGAATTACATGTATACTTAGAGATAAGATACATGTTTCTTCCAGAAAGTTAATTGTTTGCACGGGAATTCATTAAACATTAATGCAATTCTAAGTTATATTACTAAGTGAAGAGATTCCGGTAAATAATTTAGAATTAGGGTTAATATGCTTGAGAAAGATATTAGCTTTAATTGTGAATCCCTCCGGTCAAGAATTATAGAAATTGAATTGAATATATTTTAAAAAGGTTACATGTTAAACACTAGGGGAAATAATTCCTAAATACATTATTGCATACTTGAAGTCGTTTGTAGTTTTATTGCTTTCTAAATTGCTTAGTTAAGTCTCATAATTAGTTTAGTTTATTAATTTCAGTATTTTTAATTCATTCAACTCGACATAATTTTCCGGTTAGATAATAAAGCTAAAGTTAATATTAGTACTCAAAATCTCTGAGGGATCGACTCGGACTCATATCCGACTATATTAAAATTGATAGGTGCGCTTGCCTCGTATCAATAGCTTAGGAATAAAGTGTAGTAGCAATATCAGAAGAATAAGGACATAAGAACTTTGGAGATTGTGTAAATGAAGATGGTTGGTGAATAAAAGATGAAGAAGTGTATGCTATTTACCTTAGAGTTGTAAGTTTGCTCAAGGATTTGCAAGAATTAGAAGGTAGCATTTCTTGTTATTCGAAACGGGTTTTAATCTGTTAGAAGTTCTAGAGTGGAGTTAGGAATGATGTTACTAAAGATGATGTTGTTATGTTGGGGGTAATGTTTTGATAATTTGGTTGTTAAAGTAAGGGTAGATGGTATAGTAATTGGGCCACTAAATAACTAAGAAATGGAATAAATAAGAAGAAAATTTAAAAAAAAAAGTGGGAATATTTTAATACTTTAGAGATAAGAGGTAGAAGTATTCGAATTAAGGACTACATATTAAGCTATGAGGCAATTATAATAGAAGTTGTTGTAAGCCGATAAGCTTGGAAGTGATAGGAAAGCAGTATGAGTTGAATAGAAGAAATTTATAGTGAAGCAAAAAGGCCTAAGTAATATGGTGGATTGAATGAAAATTTATATTAGTAATAAAAAGAATGAATCGTGTTATAGATCTAATTGAAAAAGAGTTATGAAAGCTTATTTCTTAAGGAGAGTAATGTGATCTTCAACTGCATATATAGATAAATTGGAGAAAATGATATCCAAGGAAATCAAAATTATAAGGTACAAAAGAGTAGATAAATTAAAAGGCTCAGTAGAAGGTTTAGTTGATGGTTAAAGGGTGTAAGAGTTAGTCAAAAGGTTAAGTAGAAGATTAGAAAAAGAAAAAACAAGTTTATTTACAACCTACTCGAATGAAGTAATAAGCGAATGCATTTATGTTCTATATCAAGAGTTATATTTTGATAAATCAAGAGATAGTTGGACATAATGAATAACTGTTGTTTAACATATGGGCATTGAAATCTTCTCAAGTTAGGGATTGATCCGTTTTTTAGGGGAAGTTAAATTTGTCGTATATTGGCCTTTAGAGATCTTAAAAAATAAATAAATAAATTGGAAGTATATAGCCTACAAGTTGTAATGACCATGAAGTTGAAATAGGCTACATGATGTTATGTATGCAACAATGTTTAGAGTATGTGTACCAAATCTTAAACAAGTCATAACTATGGAATCACTAAATGTACAACTAAATCTCTTGGCAATTCAACAATCCCTCATTATAGTGGACACCAAGGAATGGACTTTGAGTAGAAAAGTTGGTCAATATATTAAAGAGATGACTAGCTTAAGCTTGAAACTAATGGGAGCCAGAATGGTAAAATTTAACCACAAGGACAAATAGAAGGTTCAACAAAGTGTTAAAGAGGGTAAGGTAGTCAATAGGGTAACCAGAAAGTTTAAAAAAAAAAATGAAAGAAACCGTCAAAGACATCTTGTGGGTTGGCATTGCCTATAAAAAAAAAATAGAAAGAGTATTAAGTGTTATCTATATGTAAATATTAAGGAAGTGTCTGGCCAACTCAAATTAAGTCAATGTATAAAAACTTTCAAATGCATAGCCAAATTTCTCAATAATGGAGAGCTTATTAGGATTGTGGAAACCAAAGAACAGATACCTAAAAGTAGTAAGGGTGAGTGGATAACCTTGTCACACAGGGTATTTAATCGAACCCTATTCGACCGAGTAGGTTTCAAGTAAGTATTAAAGGTTACAAGATAAGTTCCGAGTAGTGATTTCTCGAAATCTACTTCTGTAAGGTAACGTACGGGTATGAAGTCAGGGTACCCTATACCCACCGTACCCACCTAGGTACCTATATTTTAAAGTAAATAGGGCACAGTTTTTAAGGTACCTTATGCTGTACCTTGTACCTACCAAATAGTAATAATTAAAAAATGTTAATAAACAAAAAATATAATACCGTTGTAATTTTTTCAGCCTTAAACAATAACAAAAAGGCTTAACTTATAATAAAACCTTAAAATAAGTGTTTTGTGTTGTGTAGTTTTATGTAAACTAGTTTTGAAATTTATAAGGAAGATATAAAAAACCATCATGTTGAAATTTATAAAGAAGATTTAAAAAAATTACAAGTTTCATAAGGTACTGTGTACCCTGTATACCCTATACTCCATAGATTCCACAAGGTACAAGGTGCAAGGAAAGCTCTGATTCTAAAGATTTAAGAACCTATACCTACAAGATAGGGCATAAGTAAAGCTCTATACCTTACCTATCCTCTACTTGCTTACCTTTAACTAAAAGAAGGGTTATTAAAAATATGAAAGTGCAATAAAATAACTAGATTACAAGAGAAGTCACTTATAGCATGAAGAAGAGATAAGAAGGAAGTATCTAAAGTCATTACAAGATACTTGTAACTTATGGGGATGAAAGTTCTGTTAAGGGAGAAGGATTGTAAGACCCAAAAAAAAAAAAAAAAGGCAAGGAAAAGAAAGAAAATGTGCTTTATAAAATCTTTTAAAACAAGGATGTTTAGGTTAGTTGACTTATTTAAACTCTTAACTCTTATCTCTAAAAATCATTCCAACATTCTCGTTCCTTTTCCTTTATTTGATTATTTTCATTTTCCACTTAGCAATTACTCCTCCTTCTTAACATCTACCTTCAAGAAACTGATTTTCCCATTTGAGATTAAGAGGAAAACTATCAAAGAAGTAATCTTTTCCTCGTTTATAAGTTAGTTTTCCATTCTTTTCATTTTATCTATCTTAAAGTTTGAATCTTTAGGATGTTAGGGGGTATGTTGGGTAGTTTTGTATTATTTGTTGGTGGAGGGTGTGTGTTTAGGTGCTAAGATGGTGGTAATTTTGAATAATTGTGGTAGTAGTTATGGGTTTTGGTGGTGTTAGGCTACTATGGTGTTTTATATTGTACCGTTGTTGCATTGTGTGTGTGTATGATGAGTATGTGTTGCATATGGTGTTAGTAGGTATTGAATGTATGTATATGGTGTATATACTTTGTGTATAGAGTATGACGTGTGTGGTGTAGGTGTGTGAGTGTGTTGTATATGCCGTATGTATCGTATATGTGTATATGGTGTGCCATGTAGGTGGTGGTGTGTGTATGTGTTATCTTTATGTTCTGATGGTTAAAGGTTAACATAGAGGTTATCCAATGTGTTAAAATTTGGTTCCAAAAGCAAAAGGTGTGTTGTGTGTGAAAGTTAGTTTCAAATGTCTGAAGATAAATAAGAATATGTGTTGTTTATAGATGTTTCACTTTAAAAGTATGAAACTAAGTTAGAAGATGTATGAAATATGTAAGGTGTTAGTTTGGTGTTCAGAGGCTGAGGTAGAGGTTGACTTGAAGGGTAAGAGTGTTTAGTTGAGTTGCAAAGTGCTTAATGGAGTTATAGAACCTAGTAGTTATGTTTTATGAGCATGTGCTAAGAGTCACGTAGTATCGAATCTTATTGAGATAGGAGATCTAAATACATGATACTTGTTTGAATGTATTTATGTGTTAGGTTAGGGAACTCAAATGGATTTAATGTATATCTAGCCCAATTTATGATTGTGTTATGTGTACTTAGCTTTGGCTATCACATTAGTAGGGTCTAATGTACATGGTAAGGCACTTGGTGGTCTTTGTGCGACGTTGTCTTAAGTGGAGTCTCTCACAGAGACAGTTTAGCTAGACTTAAGAAGGTTACTTTGATGTTGGGGAGGACTCAATTCCAATACTTATGTAGTATTTGTATATTTGCTTGTTTAGGGATCATAAGTTACCCCAACTCTTAGGATGCCAAGACCATGTTATTTGACGAACTTTGTTAATGAAGATAAGAATCGACATAGATTGTGTATTTAATGATACTTGTTTATGTATGTGTACTATTAATTACTTGATCATGTACATGTGCTTGTGTTATTCCTTATTAGGCATGGCTTACCCTACGAGGACTTTGTTTTTTTTAGCTATAAGTTCTGGTATTGGTGATGATGTGGAGCATTATGATATAGGATATGATTATTGCTATTATAATGAGGATTAGAACTATTACTACTTCGATGATGGATCGGCTTACGTGTAGAGGATAGGCATGGATTATGTAAAGTTGAGACTTGTTTAGTTTCCAGTTACATACTTTTCGTTATTTGATGTTACTTGTTGAATCCTTAGGTGGAGTGGCCTATGATTCCCTTAGTTATTTTATGTTATTTAGTTGGAGTAGTTGAGACTCCTCAATGATTTGTTATTCTAGCATTGGTTTTGAGCTATGAGCTCCAGTTGCTCTAATTATATAGATTAATTTCAAACCTTTGTGTACTTAGTGGATTAAGTGGTCTCATTATTTATATAATGTGGAGATCATTTTTTGTGTGTGTTGGGAGAAAATGTATTAATGTGGAATTTAGATAGGTTATAGGTTTCTAAATGCTTAGCGTGTTGACTTCTAAGGTCAACACATGCTATGGCTACGTTCTCTAGATTTCAGGACGTTACATCTATTTAACAAAAGCATAAATATTCATGCAGGGTCTATATTCAACATTAGCTTATACTCAAGCAAATATAGAAGAATTACATAAATTTTGTTAACAATATTAATTAATTCAAAATAACTATTATAATCTCAAAAGACTTGGGATTAATAATTATAAGCAAGGATTCTTAAATAAATTACATTCTCTTATTCACGGAAAACATGGATTCAAAGTTCATCCTTCAATATTTAACAACATTAGAGAATTTTCAAATTATGAGCTTCTCTCAAAGCACTTAGTAACAATGGCTATTAATATTTAGGGCCCTTCCCTTCAAGTGTTTATAGGAATAAGCCATAGAATAGGTTTATTCATATATTTATTGTGGGCAATTTTCAAAGTTATTGTAAAATCGAACACTATCTTAAATTTGAAGTATTTTAAGTTAAATTCATAACTTAAAACACATTAAGGAATAAATCTCATGTTATTTAAGACTATAAACTACCATTTATGAATTAACTCTAAGTTAATGTTTTAAATTTATACACATAGCAAACGTCTCTAGTACTACCTGTAGATTTTTTTGTGCACGAGACACTTCTCACAAACAGCAATTATATTTATAGTGAGAGAATCCCTTATCTTTTGTCGCTTACTTTTCTATAGAATAGCATGATAGAACCCTAACCTATGCATCTCTAAATATTGAATGAAGTCTCCAATCTTTAGATTAGTACATCCGTACTTTAGGAAATCTAGTGAATTCTTTCTATTTCATCTCATAATTGATAGGCACTAGAAGTTAGACTTTCTATATGTTACCTAAAAATTTCAAGAAAACAAGATAAGTGTAGAAAGTTACCCAAAGGCCATACCCAATCTAGGAGTAGAAGAAGTGCTATATGCGAGCTTTGAGATCAAATAGCTATTGTTTCTTTCTATCTCCATAAGCCACTTATTCTTCAAAACAATCAAGAAGAAATTCCCTTCAATTGGGTATAGGCGAAGACCAACCCTTTTGACTTTAAGAATAAATCTCAAAGTTCACTCATTTCTATCACTAGCTCTAAATACAAAGTTTGTCGCAGAATCTATGTGTTACATGTACAATGTAACAATAAAATTATAAACTAATTTATAAGATAAACTACCTTTTCTTTTAAATGCAAAACCATCGCCTTAATAGGATTGGAAACAAGCCAAGTTTTCATGATATAGTATTAAGCATCAACACAAGATTGATTAAAAACTTAAAGTTTAAGCTCGACTCGAGCTCAATCCAAAACGTCACTTAAAAAACTCAAGTATGACTCGATTACGCTCATTTTATCTCAATTCATTAAAAAATATTTTTCTTTTAATTTTAATAATATTATCAAAATTGGAGTCGGACTTTACCAAAATTTGTATTTAGCACGATCTTGTTTTGGCTCAAAAGTTAGCCGACAACATTATGAAGCCCAAGCTCGCTCAACTAAGCTATTCTCAAGTTGAGGTCAAGTTTGATATTCGAATATTCTTAAGTCAAATTTGAGTAAATAACAGATTAAACTTGAGTGATTCACAAGTAATTTGACTCATTTACACCTCTACTCTTAGAGATGGAGTCCAAGTGAGAGTTAATATTTATATCACCTCTTATATAACCAATTTGATTCACCATCAAGAACTCAAAACATCATCTATCTAGAGGTATCTAAACACAAGGCAGTAGGAACTTATTCTAATGCATATATCATTGAATAACTTGGACTTGAATTACATGGGAAAAAAATCAAAGAACGATCCATTATGATTTTTTTTATTTGATACAAAAATGTAAAGTTTGTTCTACTACACCTAAAACATAACCATAAACAAAACTTGCATGTGATGCATTAAATTATGAAATCATGAACAATCGTATACTAATATATTTCCCTTCTAAGAATTAAACATGTAAAAATGTTACTAGATCGTGTATGATTATCATTATAAAATGGAATGAAATAGTCATTCCTTCCTTATAATGCTATTACTGCATTTGTTTATAAAGTAGTTATGCTATAAAATTGCTACTATTACTATACGAGTTGCAACTACTTCTTATGACCGATGGAACAACTATTCCTTGCTTTGTCTCAATATAATTTGATATTTTACTCAAGAAATGAAGTGGATAGAGGCTAAGAGCAAACAAGGCCGGTCGCAGGAGTGGATCTAAGCTTGCCAAAAGCTTGAAATGAGTAGTAGAAAGCACGCAAGAGAACAGAAAAGATAAGAAGATAAGCAAACTAATGAACAACTCTAAAGGATATAATGAATCAGTAGGGCTTCTGAAGACTCACGACAAAGCTCGATGTAACACATAAGTTGGTCCGATGAGGTTACTTGCCACCTAACCTTACTTCAAGGTTAAGATAAGAGTAAAGGAGTAAATAAGCTAACAAGAGCAATGTTCACAAAGGGAAATGATTTAGTATATTAATGATGATAAGATGATCTACGGCTACATGTACAGTAGGTATTTATACCTAAGAAATTATGGCAATTTGCCTTATAAATGGAAAAGGAAAAAAGTGTATTACCCCAAAGAAGTAAGGTACAAGTAATACAAAAAGGTAAAAACGAATATTCAAAGAAAAGTAATGATTAAGTGCAATAGATTCTCTAAGTAGGCCTGAACACGTAGTAACAACGTATTGGCGATGCCCCTGGAGATGTAAACAAATCAATACGATCGGGATAGGTAACTAAGTAGGGGTGTTAGGTAAGTGTGGACTCATCCAAGAAGGAGTAGCTAAAGACTCGTACGGGATCTCTCAACCTCTTAGCATCAATATTGCCAAGCTAATGGTCAACTTAGCCATAACCAGGCAGGGGCGTATGAAGGATTGAGCTGCAAGCAAAGCATTCTTTAAGTTGGCACATAATGTCTGAGATATGTAAAGTCACTCAACGCAGCGTAGGAAGTTAGTCGCCAATAAGGAGCAACTCGGCTTCGATAGGGGTTAGTTGGAGCAAGAGGATTCACCTCGTCAGTCCTTCTAATCCTCGAGCTTGACTGCGAGTCAAAAGCCTAATAGTCTAATTCTTATCATTCCCTCCTAGATGACTTGGATTTGGGATCAAATTCGGCTAGTCCTCATTCAGCGTTCCTTTAGGATGATAAAAACTAAGGTCAATAATGTTAAAAGTTTCAAAGACCCCATAACTTTCGAGTAGTTCTAGTGTGTAAGCGTTGTCGTTGACCTTCTGGACGATTTTGAAGGGGCTTTAAGCTCGGGCAAGCAACTTATTCTTTCTCCTATTCGGGAATCACTTCTTGCTCAAGTGTAACCATATTAAGTCTCTAGGTTGAAACTATATTAACTTCCTTCCCTTGGCCTTTTCTCACATTTTTTTGGCAACTTAGTCAATTTTTTGAGTAACCTTGTCGTAGATGTACTGTAGGGACTGTGCTTAGGTGCTTGCATCAAGGTCTTCTTACTTGGATATAGGTATAGGGGTGTAACCGAGGAGTAACTCAGAATTAAAGCCATAGACAACTTCAAAGGAGATCTGCTTAGTGGTGTCATATACTGTAAAGTTGTAAGAAAATTCTACCATAAGCAAACAAACGTCCTGATTGGCCAAGTTTTTACCTACTATAGCTTTAAGCAATGATCCTAAAGTACCATTGACCACTTTGTTTAGCCATGAGTTTAGGGGTGACATGAAGTGTTGTATAGTAGTTTAGTCCCAATTTGATGCCATAAAGTTCTCCAAAAATGGCTCAGGAACTTTGGATTTTTATCTGAGACTACACTTCTCGACACATTGTGTAACTGAATGATCTCCTACAAAAAAAGAGAAGCAATAACCAAAGCCTCATTAGTCTTAGAGCAAAGCACAAAGTGTACCATTTTACAAAATCTATCTATGACAACTATTATTAAATCTTTGCCTCAAGTAGTTCTTAGTAATCTAAGGACAAAGTTTATACTTAACTCAGTCCAAGGTCTGGTTGGGATAAACAAAGGCATTAATTTTCCTTGCTCGACTCGGTACTTAGCCCTCTTGTGTATGGTACAGCCCTCAACAATTCAGTGTATGTCTCACCTTGTTCTTGGCTAAAAAAATCGTCTACTCAACAGCTCATATGTTCTTCTCTCCCCAAAATATCCGAAAGGTCCTCCACTGTAAGCTTCTCTAATAAGTAACTCCCTAAATGAACAAGTCGACCCACATAACTTTCCACTTTGGAACAAGTAACCATCTTCCACATGATAATCATCTACTGTTCTTCCATCTATACATTTCCCAAGCATAGGTCTGAAATGTGGGTCCTACTGATTCTGTTCTTTAATACTTACAAACCCAAACAAATTGGTCTACAATTTAGTTAGGAGTACATGTCTCCTTAATAAAGCATCTACAACCACGTTGCTCTTCCTTTATTTATATGTAATCACAAAATTGAATCCCTCAAGGAATTCAATTCACCTCACTTACTGTTTTGATAATTTAGTCTGACTTTAGAGGTACTTCAGAGACTCATGATTGGTGTAGATGAAAAACTCTCTTGGCAATAGACAACGTTGCCACACTTGGAGCACTTGGATAAAAGCTAAGAGTTCTTTATCATATATGGAGTAGTTCAATTGAGGTCCTTTGAGCTTCTTGCTATAGTAGGTAATTGGTCGGCTTTCTTGCATTAAGACAACGCCTATACCAAAGCTTAACATGTCACATTCCTGCTCAAATATCTTCTTAAAGTCAGGTAAATCCAACATAAGGGCTGAAGTCAACTTTGCCTTAATTTCACCAAAACTTCTTTCCTCCCTTTCTCCCCTTTTAAATTTAATGTTCTTCTTCATTAGCTCGGTAAGGGGTGCAACTATGGTATTGAAATTTCTAATAAACCTTCTATAAAAGGATGACAATCTATGGAAACTTCTTATCTTGGCACAAGTGGTCAGAGTTAGCCACTCAACAATTGCTCGGATCTTTTCTACATGTACTCGTAAGCCTCCTCCTACTACTATGTAACCTAGAAATACCACTTCCTCTTGGCAAAAACAACACTTCTTCGGATTACTGAATAATCTCTCGACTTGTAGCACATCTAATACGGCAAGGAGATGTTCATAGTGACTTAGTATGTTGATGCTATATACTAAGATGTCATCAAAGTACACCACAATACACTTCCCAATCAGATTTCTTAAAACATGGTTCATCAGTCGCATGAAAGTACTCAGGTAATTCGATAAGCCAAAAGGCATCACCATCTACTCGTAAAGTCCATGTCTAGTTTTAAATACAATTTTCCACTCATCTACCAGTCTCATCCTAATCTTGATGATAGCTAGACTTTAGATCAATCTTGTTCAAGACCTTAGCTCCACTCAGTTCATCCAACATGTCATCAAACATAAGGATCAGATACTAATACTTAATCATGATCTTATTCATGGCTTGGCTATCAACACACATTCGCTATGTACCATCCTTTTTTGGCATTAGGAGTACCAGAACAATGCAGGGATTGAGGTTCTCCCTCACATATGTAGCTCATTGACTTGTCTTTGGAGCTCAATAGCTTGTTTGGGACTAATTTGATAAGTTGGTTTATTTGGCAAAGCAATACCTGGTATCAAGTCAATGCAATGTTCAATGCCTCTAAACGGGAGCAAACCTTCTAACAACTGTTTTGGAAACAAGTCAGCATATTTGTCCAACAATCCGCTCATCTCAATAGGTAGTTCAGTTCGTTCCTTCAACTCTA
This sequence comes from Lumnitzera littorea, assembly GCA_024138015.1. NCBI lineage: Eukaryota > Viridiplantae > Streptophyta > Magnoliopsida > Myrtales > Combretaceae > Lumnitzera > Lumnitzera littorea. The sequence goes on along the minus strand of JAMXBB010000004.1, from coordinate 77,250,991 downwards.
GTAGTCTTCTGACTAACATGAAAGTCAGTATATCAACTTTTATAGCCTCTCAAAGCTCGACTCTGCTCAAAACTAATGCCTTCTTGGATCTTTAAGCAAGTTTAGCTTGTAACTTACGAACTTGAATTTGCATCATAGGATTGAAAGAAATCTTCCTTCCATCTTTCTCGAAAACATAGGTGTTTCAAAATCCATTATACATAACCCTTTAATTAAAGAGCCAAGGTTGGCCAAGCAGCACATGTAAGCTTACGTGGGTAGGACATCACAAAGGATCTCGTCGAAATAATGCCCAATAGAAATTGGCAACACTTCTTACTAAGAGACATATAGTGCCCCTCTTTCGTTTAGCCAGTGTAACTTATACGGCTTTATATGTGCTATAGTCAGCAATGTCAACTTCTTGATCAAGTTGGCAGATGACACATTAGTGCAACTACTACTATCTATAATGTACACACCTGATCATTCACTTTACACATAATATGGAACAAATTTTCTCTTTGCTCTTCCTCAGGTGTTGGTTCTAGACTCATTTTACGTAAGACAACTAGGATCAACTGATCCAAGTCCTCAGTAAACACATCTTCCTCTACTAGTTCATTCTCTTGAGAAGTTTCTTTCTCGAAAATAGTCCCTTCTTTAGGTTCCTCATCAGTATTATCTACTTCGAGCTTAGAGACGTCTCCTTTGATGACCATGGTTCATTAATTTAAACACTGAGCAACCATTTGCCCAAACCCATGGCACTTGATCTGACTTGTCTTCCTTCCAAATCCTTGTCCCTTTTCATATGTTCGGGTCGACACGTCACCGTCAAGTCAGCCTTTGTGTTTGGCTTAGACATCAACCTTTCTAGTTGGCTTGATACTTACTGAGCTCTATAACTTCCCTAACTGAGTTTGCTCGGTTGACCAGGTCGACTCGCTTAAGGTCAGGTCAGCATCCAATTTCTTTTCTACCTCTCTACTTGTTGGGCTATTCGTATAACCTCATCCATTGTAGTAAATTCCTAAAGTTCTACAATGTCTCAGATATCACTTCTCAACCTAGCAAGGAACTTAGAGACTCTTCGCATTGATGGTTCCTTTACTTCACAACGAACCATAAGCATTTGGAATTCTTAAATATACTCATCAACAGTTTCGCCTCCTTGCTACAGCTCTTGAAGTTGAGCAAAAGTGTCCTATAAATAGGTATCTAGTACAAAACCTGTTTTTGAGTATTCTCTTAATCTCAGGCCAAGTATTGATCTCTCTATATCCTTCTCATCTTCTCATGACCTGAAAGTTCTTCTACCACATAGCGGCTTATCCTGAGAACTCAACAGCAACAGTTCTCGTCTTCTCTAGGTCTTTATATAAGTAATAGTCAAAAACTCGCTCAACTTTCTTCGCCCAATCCAAATAGTCATTTGTTCTTAGAACCGCTAAAGCTCGGAATCCAAAGCTTCACTTAATCGGCAACTCAGGGTGCTCTAACTTGCTCTTCTTCTTCTTCTTCTTCGTACTCTTCTTCTTCAATGTCATCTAACTCCCCCAAATCAATCCTTCATCAGGCTCGCCCACCTACTCCTCCACCTTAAACTTATCGAGCTAGGTTCTATCCTCTAGCAGGTCAAGCAGCTTATAGGGTGTTTTGTACAGCCTTAGTAGGTCAATAGGCTAATGCATAAACCGCTTTAGTTAGATTAACTAAGAAGTTGGCTACCTTATCAATTCTTTCGTCTATACTCTTAAGGGTACCTTGGGATTGTCAGTCATGGGGGATAACACCACTGTTGTTATTCCTAATACCAGCATTAACACTCGGGTCAGTCATTTTTCCTCAATAAATTTGATTTCAATCATCAATTCTGAGTTACAATTGATATTGTTTCTCCAAGTCGAATGACATGCTTACTTCTTACATAAACATCCAGCTAAGTCATAGCACAGTAACAACATTGACGAATGAACCATTAATACAAAACTTACTCTATTTTTGGATGTTTAAAACAAGGAAAAACAGAGTAAACTTAAGACTAAGTGATTCCTCTCTCCCATTTACTATAACACCTCTACTAAATCTCTACACAACTACAACACATTGCTATAAGAAGCACTAATTCACAAATCACAAACACAACTATGAAACCTTCACTTTGATACTAAGATGATGCGGACCAAGGCCAAAAGCAAACAAGGCCAATCACAAGAGTGGGTCTAAACTTACCGAAAGCCTGAAATGAGTGGTAGTAAGCGCGTGAGAGAATGGAAAAGAAAAGAAGATAAGCAAACCCATAAACAATTCTAAAGGATATGACGCATTAGTGGAGCTTTCAAAGACTAACGACATAGCTCAATATGATGCACGAATTGACTCGGTAAGATTACTCACCACCTAGCCTTAGTTAGGGGTTAGGATAAGAGTAAAGGAGTAAATAAGCTAATGAAAGCAATGTTTACAAAGAGAAATGATTCAATTTATTAATGATGATAAGATGATCTACGGCTACATGTACAATGAGTATTTATAGCCAAGAAATTAGGGCAACTTGCCTTGAAAATGGAAAAGACAAAAAGTGTATTACCTTAAAGAAGTAAGGTACAAGAAATACGAATGGGTAAAAACGAATATTCAAGGAAAAGTAACAATTAAGTGTAACAGATTCTCTAAGTGGGCCTGGACACGTGGCAACAATGTGTTGGTGATGCCCTTGGAGATGCAGAAAAATTAGAATGGTTAAGATGGGTAGCCGAGCAAGGGTGCCGAGCAGGTGTGGACTCATTCGAGAAAGAGTGGCTAAGGACTCATGTGGGATCTCTTGGCTTCTCGGCATCAATATTGCCTAGCTGATGGTCGATTGAGCCATAACTGGGCAAGGGTATGTAAAGGTCGAGCTACAAGTAGAGCATTCTTCAAGTCAGCACATAATTTTCAAGAGATGTGAAGTCACTCAACGTAGCGTAGGAAGTTAGTCAGCAGTAAAGAGAAGCTTAGCCTCGGTGAAGGTCGATCGGAGCAGGAGGATTCGCCTCGTCAATCCTTCTAGTCCTCCGACTTGATTACGTGTCAAAGGCCTAATAATCTAATTCCTATAAAATAAACCCTAGCCCTAAGGACATGAGCAAGTCGTTAATCCTATAGGGTATCCAACTTGATAATTGTCATATAAGGTTTTAGAATGGGTTTTTAGCCTTATTTAGAAAAACTTACAAGGGTTTAAGTTGCATTTTGGGGCTAAATGGAACTCGATGGGAAACTAAACTTAACAAAAAGTAATAAGCAAGCTTATCAAACTTGTAATTCCACCTAAAGTTGTCAAACTTGCAAAGAGTCTATAGAATCAAACCGTAAAAATGTAGGTTTTTACAATCTATGTAAAATAGCTTTCAAAAACTAGATATGTGTATAATAGTTTTTAAAAAAAATTAAAATACATAATGAAAATAGAGAAATTAAGTTCTTTTACCATAAAAAATTCTTCGTTTATAATCTAACATGTATAGAAAAATTATAAAGAGAGTCAAAATTATAATTGTCTTTTCCATCATTTTATATGAAAAAAGTGATGAATTGAAAAGAACTAAATATTTTAACTCATTTTGAGTTAATAATCATATAAACTTAGGTATATAGTTTCCTTATAAACTTTTCTATTAAAGCTAAACCTAAATGAAGACTATGAATATTAAATAAAGGACTAGAAGAGAGAGAATGAGGAATAGATATCGGAGTAGGATAAGAAAGATAATATAATGCTTTAATAGTCGATCCGCTAGTAGAAGCCTAATTATATGTTTTTTATTTTAAGCTCATTCAATTCGGATATGTAGAATCGGTAAATTGATTAAAAACGTAAGTTTCTACCCAATTTAACATGTAAAATTAACATAAAAGGCAAATTTCTACACAAAAACAATTTTGTACTCAAGTTGACTTAGATGAGCCTCCTAAAATCGTAAAATCATATAATCGCATTGGTGGATTCGTGATTTTAACAGCTATCGTAATAAGATAAATTAATATTAATCAATCCAGTACATATAAGGATGTAAGTAGGAAGATATTTATAAGGTACTTAACCCAACAATTCCCTATTGGGTAGGTTTTAGGATAGGTTTCAAATATAGGAGGATAAACCATATGAGGTTTTTATCAAATTTAGGTAAATCCTATAGGTTATCTATAAGTGCAGATTTATAAAATTCGTTTTAGCTCACTCTGATTGCATACCTAATTAACCTATTAGTCCAATCTATGGACACCACTGAGATCCAACCATCACAGCTTATAACAAATCTCAATCAAACAACTTAGCACAATTAGAACCACCTAATCAATTAAATATTCATGAACTACCTAACCATAACTAATGGACCTATAAAACTAACCATCTAACCATGTTGAAGCTTGGGTTTAATAAGGATTGGAGGCTGACAATATTACTAATTTATTACTTTATCACATAAATTGCAACCATATATATATATATTTATAACTATTAACTTTCTATTTTATTCCTAAAGTATTCTAAATATATTTTTTAACTTATTCCATTATGTCAACCCAATATACCATATATTTTATGCACATGACTAATAGTAGTAGTAAAAGGTGAATGTTATGGCTATGAAATCACACAATAAATGCATATAACAAATGGAACTAATCACCATTACTTAGGTATAGCTTCAAAGTTAACAGTTGAAAACTCGTGTCTTTCGAATTCTTTGTGCAAGGTAAGTGTCCTTAACCAAGTTAGCCTATAGTAGGTCCAACTAAGTGAAATTTTATCCAGTCCCAATTTTAACATACAATAAAATAATTTATTCCATTGTTTCTAAATAAATTAATTATCTAATTAGTTATAGTCTCAAATAATTATTAACATAATTTTAGTATTTATTAAATATTTTAGCCAATCACTTTGTTCATATACGATGTGCGATCCTTTAGGTTCTAGCCATAAAGGCTTGTTTATCAAAACATAAAACCAGAGTTACTATTGGGCAACAATTATTAGTTTTGCAACATAATAGAAATGTTGTAAACCATTGTATAACCAAGTCTCTTGATCTAATGATAACTCGATTGGACCATAGCATATTGTATCATCAACTTGACTTGGTTTTTTCGATTAATTATTTATACCCAATAACCTATGTCTCAGTAGGTGGCTTATGAATTACTCTCATCTCAGCTAGTCTTGATAGATACCAACTCCCCAATCTAAGAGAGTAACGAATTCTATTCTAGCTCATTTTTATCCTCTGTACACTTCATAATGTACCAAATAATTGTATCGTCATTGATGTAGGGATCTAGTTGTAGCGGTCACTACGTGTAGTGTGAGTCTCACGCTACATATGACCTTAGAGAAGTAACGTAGAATGACACATAAGGGATAACTTAGAGAAGAAGAAGTAAGAAAGAGGGGTAAATAGTCTCAAGGAGCTTAAATGCATTACTGATAGGTAGAGAAGCTATAAAGCAACAACTCTACTACTCTAGATGAGAGGTGGTGTGTTCTTCACTTTAAGCTTCATTAATCCTCTACAATAGCAATGAGATAATGCGATGCCGTTTCTTTGAATAGTTGAATGTTAAATGAGAATGAACTCTTGAGTATTTATAGGGTCATGCTACTAAGAACGTCCGTCAGATCTATGTTGATGATCAACGACCAAGATGAGTCCTTTAGTTGATGGATCCTTTAATAGGCTCTTGTTAGGTTTGGGCCCATAGAGAGTCTCTCTAAGTGCATGAGCTTCCATGAGAAAGCAATGGTCCCTACTTCAAGCCCACCATGCTAAATCTCTCTAAGTCATCCCGAATTCATAAACTTGACTCTTTTGACCCTATCACCTTACTTAAAGAGTTAAGCCTAGATTGTTAATGAACTTAAAGTTCGTAAATCATTTTAGCCCTTTACAATTGCTTACAATCTCAAAAAGAGATTGTGCTTTAATAGTATCAAAGTTTGACGTTCCATGTGTAAAATACTAAAAATTCTAAAGTTTAAGAATTATTTAGACTTATCTATATAGAGGAGGAATTGATGATGTTAAACATATGGTAATTTCTATTAGGAGGTTAAGTCCTAGTATATCTACTTAATTTTGTCCATCTATTTATTTAAATTGGACATCTTCCCTTTAGTAAAGTGAGATTGACCCGAATCAGACAACGTATTGGTACATATATTCATGTCTTGTGTTTAAACATTATCTAGCCAAAGAAAATTCTAAAAGATAATTTGTCTTAAAACTCTCGCCAATAATGCCAACTTATTATTCCATACATTGTTTAATTAATCTTATCATATAATGTACAAGTAGAAAAATATGCATAAACAAATAAATTCTTGTCTTTATTAACTATATTCATAAATATATAATGTAAAGGGCTAAATTTGTTATTGGGCTAAGGCTAGTGTTTATTTAGGTTTAATCCTTTGAGTTAGGTAATAAGGCTTAAGAGTTTGGTCATGATTGTGATGACTCAAAGATATTTGACTTGGTAAGTTCAAAACTATAATTGTTAGACTTATACATCCATCTTCAACTTTTCTTAAGAAATCTCATGCTTTCATAAGGAGCAATACTAACCCTAGGCCTATAACAAGCTCATTAGGATAAACATGAAATGAGTGTATACTATCCCATCCGTTAATCATCGAGGTGATCGGACGGATGTCATCATATGGAAGAGTTTATATATGCTAAGTCATTCCTCTAACAATTTTGACATATTAGAGAAATGGCATTCCACTATATAATTTTTGCTTTCAAGGATTAAATAAGGAATTCACAGAAATATCAATCTCAATTGTTTGAGAAATACAAGGTTGATGCCCAAGGTTCCCCATACTCCCTTGTCTATTACTTATGCATTTGAGGCATTAAGACTATTGATTCCTTTTATTTATATTCTATCCCAATCATTCCATTGAGTATCATCTTTCTTTTACTACTCCAAAGCCATATCTAATGTAAGACTCACATGATCATGGATGAATTTATGGGGGTACCCCCCCTCCCCTTCTTCCCAAAGTTTAGAAAAAAATCGATTATATATATTTATTAAAAAAAGGAAATTACATATACTAAATGTATATTTTAAAAGAAATTTAAAATAATTAAGCATGTGTTTTGTTAATGAAAGGTCATGAGGTTTAGTGATAGTACCTTTTTAACCTAGCACTATGGAGGCCTAAGCCCAAGTGACTAAGCTTGCTTGGCATCTCTAAGAGACTCTCTCATCCCCAAAGCCTTATTTCCCTACTTAAGTGTGTAAGCCAGGTCGAGTTCGAATGTAAGCAAAACCCTACTACATAAATACCTAAGCAAGGGCTTAGGCAATCTTTAAGCACATTTTAAGTTTTGAGCTTGTCCCCAGCCTCAAATAGTGAAAGGAGCCGAAAATCCTTCACAAGACCTATAGGTCGCCAGCCTCTTTGGCCTAAAGCCTCGACCACCCGAAGATCCCGCTGCAACCAATCCATGACCTAACGACCTTCTCCCAACCATCAAGATGAGCTACGGCCATTGCCCAAAGCTCAGTTTAGAAGGTACCTCGTAGGGAAAATTAGCACCAAAGTAGGAAGACCCCATTCGAGTCAAAGAGGATGCAAGCAACAACGCTTATAAAATAAAGACCTTAGACAAACAGCCTATTTGGATAACCTAAAATGCCAACAACCTCGAGCCTTACTTCTTGTAAAACTTATGAAGAATCAAACTCACTTTGTAAATATTTCAGGAATGTAATGAAAAGATGAGTTTTACACTTATCTTTCCCACCCCTCTAAGCAACTATGCTTTAGCATAGTCAATGATGTGCTTAGGTATCACAACCCAATAGTATCATTGTTGTAGTAAATCGCCATGTACCATACAAAGGTCTACTATCAACCCCCTTATTGATCGTAAGCCTTTCATATGACAGATAAGGCTCTTTCTACTATACGTTACCACTAGACTCATAGATAAGAAATATAGAGTGATTTACTAAAATTAACCTCTAAGAGATAAATTAATCAAGTAAATGTGTGGACTCGTTAAGTTCTACACCAAAAAAATATTACAAACAAATACAGTTCATAATGGAAACTGCATCATAAACTTCAAACTATATTATGAACAAAAATAAAGGTAAATACAAAAGCTGTTACAAAATCTCCTCTCCGTTCCCTGATCACTCCAACCCGTCTCTACACAAGACTCACCTTGGGCATGCCTCGACCCGGATGAACAAAGAGGTTTCCCTACAACAAAAGGAATCTATCGGGGTGTAAACCTACGCTTAGTGAGATAAATACTCTAGTCAATATCCTATGGTAAAAATTTATTAGATGCACAATCATATGAATACATACACAATCAGTATACCAAATAACGCATGCAGTGGCCTAGGAACTGCATATAACTCAGAATTACACTCCCTGTAGTCGAGGTTTAGGGATAATTAACCGATCCAAACCAAAATCTAGGTTTTAGACCTTGAGTTTTATATAATTTGCACCATTATGTTTAAGCCAAAACAAAACTATAAGTACATATATACTTTTTTTACTAAATAACAAATCATATTTTCAAAATCCCAAGTCTAACAGTATGGTGGCTTCTGCAATCCACAAACACATGCCTTAATAAAAAACCATAAGCCACGGCTTCTTACCGATGGTTGGCATCTCCCGACGCCTAGTAAGCCTATTAACTTAAGATAGAGACTCAATAAAATGATGACATAGTTAGTGCCCAATCCTATAGGAGGCCCTCCTCTTGTGAGTCTCTTCCTATTTTCTACATGAAGTAGCAATCGGTGTTATCCGAATGCAATTATGGGGCATACATGATCCATTTAATTTCTTAATCATATAAGTAGTTAATTCGGCTTTTCATTGTGATTAGACAGTTTCATTCCATATAATCGCACGCATAAATTATCATTAACAATTTACATTGTTATATGATTAACAAGCCATAGCATTCTGTTCACAAATTTATACACATGTATTTCCCATATCCCACAAGCATCCAATTTACATAAATAAGTTTAGGTGCATCTATTCTATAAGTAAAATCAAGTAAAGAGTCATCAAGAATTCACTCACTTAGCCATGTAGGTCAATCAAAGTAGTCTGAAGGCAGGTAATCTTCAAATGTTAGGTCCCTTGGTCATCGCAATCATAATACTATAAGGAATTGAAATAAAACTTAGAAAACTAAGCTAAAACCCCTTAAGTTATACTATTGACTAGTTTTCGTATTTTTCCCGGTTTTACTTAAAAGTTCAATCGCATATAACTTTCTCGTTTTAAATCCAATTTTTCTGATCTTATAGTCAATCTTCATTATTTTCAAGTGCAATTTAATGTAGTGAGGTTAGATTTTTAAGATGAGGCACACAAATTTACCCATAGGTCAGAATAGTAGCGATCCTCATAATTTAGAGTGCTTTTAGGCTTTGTTTGGCTAATGGGCTTTTTAGTAACTTAGGAATTCTTTTGGGCTTGAGCTTAAGATTTCATTCTAGGCTCAAAATACTCCTTAAGTTCAGATTTATAACTTTGATTTATACTCCTAAGGTTATCAACCACTTCTTGGGCTCTTAAGTAAGCTTAAGTTGTTAAATGAGCTTGTTTTTTATTCCATTCAAAGAGGTCACTTTCTTGGGCTTAGGGAGTGTCTTGTAGGCTTCTTGAGAGTCTCAAAACAACTTTCATTATTGTGTCAAGGTGCTAGTAAAAAACTTAAGGGTGGTTCAACTTGACATTTTGGAAGTTTTAAGCTCGGTTTTGAGTTTTAGACTTGATACACTTATTGTACTTACCTTGGCTGGTCTTTTTACTTTGTTTACTTACTTTTATCATATTTTTAAGTGTATTTTAGGAATGTTCCAGATCTAATCAGTTTGAGTATGAGGGCTTCCAACTTAGTTTTTCAAGTTGTTTCATAATTTCTTTAAGTTTAGGTGTTAGATCATGAACTTAAGCTATTTGTATTCAAATCTTAACTTGACTTCTTTTCCATGAGATAATTATTTGACTCATACTTTACACGAAAATAGAGGATCTCACGCTTATTATAACTCCCATATCATAGTTCATGTCTTACAAAGTTAGTTTTCTCACAAAACTTCATGTGATGGATTTTTCTTTTATGTAAGTCTAGATTTGAGCATGTTTAACTTAATAAAAGTGAAAACAACATCCAAATGACTTCTAAACACTCACATCCAGCATGCTTCCCTTTCATTCAAGTTCTTATTTGAAGACTTTCTAAACTTAAAATCTTTCATTCAAAGTGTTAGACAAGTGTCTCTACAAAACACCAACTTTACATGCTCATATTTCAACTTTCATATAAGGGTTTCATGAGTTTGCTTCTTAGGGTAGTCTTAAATGTTATATCAACTTATGATCATACTCAAATCTTCAAGAAATCATGGTCTCCTAATATGAATACTAAATTACTAACACAAGATATACTTACTCGTCCTCAAAGCAAAAATATGGTGGTTATGCACTAAGGTTCCACTTATGCTCTTTATCTTACTTCCCCCTTCTTACACCTTTTTTAGAAACTTGAGTTGTGGTCCTTTGAAGTGAGGTTTAAGGAGTGTTCTAACGATCCTAAAGGAGCTTTGAATGTTTGCAAAAGCAAGACAAGAAGAAGTTGAAAGTGCTGTGTGTGTGCTTGGAATGTGGCGACAAGTGAAGGATTTTGTGGGGTTTGGTTGTTTCTTCTTTTGTGTTGTTTTCATAGTGAGAGAAAAGGAAGTGAAAATGAAATTGAAAGTGAGAGGAAATTGGAAAAAAAGTGGCCAGTTAGAATGAGGGTAGAAATGTGTTTAAGAAGTTTGATTTTGTTGTCTGGTAGCATGTACAAAAGTCAACAATTGCAACTCTTGATGATGTAAGCATTAAGGGGTGAATAATAGAGTGTAAGATAAAGTGATTGATGGATGAAAGACAAGAGCGTGACCCCCCTTATAGCCGGCCGTTAGTTGTCCTTTTGGGGCATGAAATTGTCTTGTCTCATTTGTTAAAGTTAAACATGTGAAATCTTGTGATAATTTGTCCATATGTAGTATAAATGAAGGGGTGATAAGGAAAGTGTCTTATCACTAGTTTTTGATAGGTTATCAATTGATAAATATCTCCAACTTTCAATTGATAAGTTATTTAAGGTGATTAGTTAGTCTACTTATTCACATGTAAAGCTTAAGCATGAATATAAGGAAATTGTCTTATAGGAAATTGTTTTAAGATTTACTTCTTAAATTGTTTTGTAAATGATGATTCAATTCTTATAAAATTATGAAATTTTCTAGAATTGAATAAAATTATTCAAATTAAATTATTGATTAGTCATCTAAGGTTAAAAGTCCTTAATTGTTTGAGGGTTTAGGGTTTTAGGTGACTCTAGAGTTCGTAGTTTTTTAAATTCGGGTTTTATCGATAATAGGCTTTTGAATTGGAAAGGTAAGTTCATTTTCAATTGCAAACTTGAGTTCTTAGTTTATTTGATCCTTAAGAACGTTTAGGAAGTACTCTTAGTCAAATCATAGGCCCATTAAAAGTAGGGTTTACATTAGGAGTTGAGTTAATCATTAGGACTTACAGTAGGAAGTTGTAACCAAGTGGGTCCTTTGAGATATCGAAGAAGAAGGGATGAAAAGAATGGTAAATGCAGTAACTTTTGAGAAGCTACTTAATGGATATAACATACCAACAAACACAATACGATCTAGTATTTCACCTGATATGACTCACAAGCTAATACTAAGGTCCACTTGCCACTAATCTCGAGCTACTTAGCAAGATTAGATAAGCATTTAAGAGAAAATGTACTCGAAGAAGGGTATCTCGCAAGAACAAGTATAGTCAATATCTACAAAGGTATAAGATAATTTCGACTATAGTAGAAAGGACTATTTATAGTAAGTCCTTTAGGGCAACAATATAATAATGGAAAATTACATAAAAGACAATGAAAGAAAGAGATTCCTAGCATATACGAAAAAGGGTAAATATGACAAATGAAGAAAATGAATATAATACAATTGTCAGAAAATCAAGGGATAGGTGGCAGCTTGTCATTGGATACGTAGTCAGGGATCTTAGGGCATCATATTTAGGCTGAAATGATGCTTAGGCTAAAATGATGCTAGAGCTAGTCTATACTTAAAGTTGCCGAGTTGATTAGTTGATGCTACAGTTTTATACACTAGGAGAGTAGGGCTCGGTGTATAGTGACCTTGGCTTCGGTACTCAGCAAGTCAACCTCAACACTCAATAGCTCTATAGGCTGGAGGAGAAGGGCTCAATGTATAGTAGCCTTGGACTCAATACTCAATAGGTCAACCTTAGCACCTAACAAGTTGGTGACTAGGTAAGGGTCTAAGCAAAGTAGAGTGTGTCCAAGTTGGGACTTTAGAGAGTTCACCCACAGCTCTTTCACATACAAGAGCTCGTCCTCAATAAGTTGACAAGAGATAATCCTCCTGGTGATAGATTGGAAGCCTCGAAGATGGGCTCGAATAAGGGGTCCGGAAGTCAAAAATCCATCAGTCAATGACCATCAAGCCTGGCTACGCCACCTTCCCCCTCCCCCCGTCACCTAACAAGGATGAAAAGCCCTAAACCCAATCAATTCGATCCACATCCTCGAAAGACTAAGCACTTTTGTAGACCATAATGCTCAAAAGGTCCTAAGCCTTAAGCTTTACCTTGAATACCCTATGTGCCACCACACCTGAAGGGTCATTGATACAGTCCGACATAGATAAACAAACGACGTCCAGTATTGCATGAACTAAGGTAGGTAAGTTCAAACCTCGGGATGGTTCGAAGGATAAATGATAGTCAAAGATTGAGCAGGAGTCCTCATGCACAAATCGTGGATATAATGCAGCAATGTCTCACACGAACTTTGGTCACACTTGATATTATGTACAAGTGTAGATAAGGTCACTCACTATTAGTCTACACTTAATGGGCTAGATAAGAGTAATCAAGAGTAAGCAAGATACACTTAGCTCATGTAAGAAGAAAAATGTTTGAATGTCTATTCTATCGATTGTTACGACAATTACAATACACAAGTATTTATAGAACCCAATTAAGGTAAGTTTTAAATTATTGGAAATTACAAAAAGGATTCCTGTTAGTAAAGGAAAAGGAATAATTCACAAGGGTAATGTTGTAAATAAGCATAAACAATATTTGGTGATAGAAAAGAACGGTATGAATGTTAGGAAAATTAAGGTATGTATCAATTGTCCATTTTGTGGTCCTAATGACACAATTGGCTAAGTAAAGTAAGTTTTGAATAGGTCAGGTCGGGTTCGACAATTTGACAGCTCGAAGGTTCAAGGCCAAAAAAGGGTTGTTTTAGAAGGTGACTTAGTATCGGGTCAGCTTCGAGAGGTCATCTTCGAATAGGTGTCATCTCGACCTCAGCATACATCAAGTTAGCAGTATACCGATTCAATACTTGGCCTTAGATAGATGTGTTGTGGAGGGGTTAGCTTGGAACACAGGTCGGTTACCTTGACAGCTTCTTGAATGATGTAAAGGACAAAGTAACTCGATAGGTCGGATTGAGGGATGCACTGCTCTTCTAAGTTCAACTCCCCTCAAACAACTTAGCAAACCATATGAGCAAGTCCTTGAGTTCAAGAGCACATGATTAGTCCGTAATCCCTATCGTCCCCTCCTGGTTAGTTGAGATTTGGGATCAAATCTAATTTGGCTCCATGTTACTCTTCTTCAAGAGTATGCGAGTGGAGGTTGGTAAGGTTGAAGGAGCCCAAGATCCCATACTCTTTTGGCAGTTCAATCCTGTAGACATTAGGATTAATCTTTCAATGCACTTTGAATGGTCCATCAGCCTTGGGAGATAGCTTGATCGTCCTTTAATGTGGAAACCATTCCTTACTAAGGTGGATCTAAACTAAATCTCTTAGCCGAAATTCCCTATTCTTCCATCTTCGACCTCATTTCTTGAGCTTGGTAGCATCTCGGCTTAATTGTTTTACGACCTTCTAGTGCATGGCTCTGATGGCTTCAACTCTTTCTATAGCTGGCTAGTTATCATCTAGGCTTGGAAGAGGTGTTTAGTCTATTGGGAGCTCAAGATTGAACCTATAAGAGACCTTAAATGGCAACATGTTTATTATACTGTGAGCAGTCTTGTTGTAGGCGAGCTCTATGATCGGAAGGCACATATCCCAATTGGCCATATTTTAACCAACAACAACCTGGAGTGAAGTTCCCACTATCATATCAACAACCTTGGTTTATCCGTACATTTGTGGATAATAGGACATGCTGTATAATAGCTTAGTTCCCATTCATCTCTATAACGTTCTCTAAAAGTGGCTCATGAACTTTGGGTCCTAGTATGAAACAATGATTACAAGTACTCCATGAAGTTTGACTATTTCCTGCTAAAAAAGAAAAAAGATAGCCATATCATCGTTAGTCTTAGAGTAAGGCAAGAAGTGTACCATCTTTCTAAATCAATCTACGACCACCATGATGGAGTCCTTCCCTAGGAGCATCTTCGACTACCATAACTTAAAGTCCATACTCAGCTCGGACCATAGTTTGGTCGAGATGCACAATGGAAAATAATGTCCTTGCTTGGCTCAGCTTGGCTCTTCGCATTTCTACAAGTAATACAACTTTCTAACACAGATTGGACATCCCTCTTCATTTTTGGACAAAAAAATCTTAAGGATAGTATCTCATGAGTTCGATGGTGACCAAAATGTCTACATAATCCTCCTCCATGCGCCTCATGCACTAATAGCTCTCTCGTGGAATAGGTTAGGATATATAGTCTCTTCTTCTTAAATAAGTATCTGTCCTCCCTGTAATAGTCATTAAGTGTTCAGCCTTCCTCACACCTACCATAAATAGGACCAAAATGGGTGTCCTCAACATATAAATCTTTTATTATTGAAAAACCTAGCAACCTAGTATGTAGCTCAATTAGGAGGGAATGTCGTTTTAATAAGGCATTGGCCACTATACTATTATTTCCATTCTTGTACTTCATGACATATGAAAATCCCTCCATGAACTCAACTCATTTGGCTTACCTTCAAGACAACTTGGGCTGACTCTTTAAATATCTCAAAGATTCATAATCAGTATAAATCATAAACACTTAAGGTATCGGATAGTACTGCCATACAGTTAAGGCTTGGATCAATGAGTAAAACTCATTATCATAAATAGAGTAATTAAGTATAGCTCCTCTAAGCTTCTCATTGAAGTAAGCAATAAGTCGACTTTCCTGTATCAGTATAGCACCTATGCTTAGTTCAAACGCATCATACTCCACTTCAATATTTTATTAAAGCTTGGTAGAGCTAAGACAAGCACTGTAATTAGCTTCTCCTTCGCCTCTTCAAAACTCCTCTGCTCCTCCTCTCCCCATCTAAACTCAACATTCTTCTTTGACAATTCGATGAGCAGAGCTACTATCATACTGAAATTCCTTATAAATTTGCAATAGAATGATGCTAGGTCATGGAAGCTCCTCACATTGGCCAAAGTGGTCGGCATAGGCCATTTGGTGATTGCTCTTATCTTTTCATCATCAACTCGTATTCCACCACCACTTACAACAAACCCTAAGAAGATTACTTCAGGTCAGCAAAAGTCATACTTCCTTAGATTGACATAGAGCTTTTCAGGTCAAAGTTTTGTAAAGACTATTTAGAGATGCTCTTGGTGATTCTCTAGATCAGGGCTATACACTAGGATGTCGTCGAAGTGAAGCACCACAAATTCCCTATTAGTTCTCGAAGCACATGATTCATTAGTCGTATAAATGTCCTCGGCATATTCAATAGTCCAAATAGCATCACAAGCCATTCATATAATCCATGGCAGGTCTTAAATGTGGTCTTCCACTCATTGCCTTCTTGCATTCGAATCTAATGGTATCGAAATCTGAGGTCAATCTTGGAGAATAATCTGGCTCCATTCAACTCATCTAACATATCATCAAGCCTTGGTATAGGATACCTGCACTTGATGATAATGCGATTGATTACTCAACTATCCATACACATCCTCTATGAACCATCTTTCTTTGGTATTAATAGGGCTGGTACAGTACAAGGGCTAAGGGATTCTTGTATATACCCTTTCTTCATCAACTCATCTACTTATCTCTACAACTCGATAGCCTATTTAAGGTTTAGCCCATAAGTAGGGTTATTTGGCAGTGCGGCTCCTGGCTACAAGTCAATTGCATGTTCAATGCCTTAGATGGGAGGCAATCCTTCTAGTAACTCATCTAGGAATAGGTCAGCAAATTCATCCAATTGTTTTTTCACCTTAGCAAGTAGTAATTCCTCCTTAGATCCTCTCATCTCAAGTAACCTTCTAACTAGCAAATAGGTCGGCTCTTCAAGCTCTATCTCTTTCTTCAGCTTAGCTCGAGTCATCACCGAAGCTTCTTTCTTCAAGACTCAGCTCAATTAAGTTTACATGTTTTTAACTTATTCAGCAACCATAGGGCTCAACTTCACCTTCCTACCCTTGTGCTCCAAGGAACACGTATTCCTCCTTCCATCGTATATCACACTTCGATTAAACATCTACGATCATCTAAGTAAAATATAAGATGCACTCATAGGTAATACATCATAAAGCACTTCATCTTAATAGTTTCCAACATAGATTGATACGATCACTTACTTGTTTACTTGTAGGGCCCTCTTGTCACTAAGCTAGTACAGTTTATAAGGTTTGGGAGGGGGCTTAATCGATAACTTTAATTGGTAGACCATGAAAGCAAATGCCACATTAGTGCAATCACTACTACCAACAATCATTACACACAATGACCCATTTACCTTGCATCCAATGTGGAACAAATTCTCTCGCTATTAATCCTTGGGCATAGGACTTATACTCATTGTTCTT
Organism: Lumnitzera littorea; assembly: GCA_024138015.1. Classification (NCBI taxonomy): domain Eukaryota; kingdom Viridiplantae; phylum Streptophyta; class Magnoliopsida; order Myrtales; family Combretaceae; genus Lumnitzera; species Lumnitzera littorea. The sequence continues at coordinate 77,234,052 of JAMXBB010000004.1, read as the reverse complement.
CTCAATACTAGGGTGACAGGCATAAAATTACCCTCTTCACTATAAATGACTTCCTCCTCCTCGGATAGTTCGATCTGTTTGACCTCTTTTGGGTCTTCCACTTCCTCATCAGTACTATCTATCTCAATGGTTGGTAATTTACCTTGGATCACCATGATTCTTCTATTTGAACATTGAGCAGTCATGCGTCCAAATCCTTGACATTTGAAGCACTTGATCTCACTCATCTTTCTTCTTGAGCTTTGGCCCTTCTAAAACTTCCTTAAGATCTCCTTCTCCTCTATTCAGGTAGTTTGAGCAGGTTGGGTCTCAACAACCTTACTTGGTTCTAATCATATAGGTCTATTCAAAATAAGTCGATTAATGGCAAGTTAGCTAACAAGAGGTTAGAATCTTCCCGTTTTGTGCCTCTTGATCCTTTGGGCAACTTGGATAGCATCATCAAGTGACCCAATATCCATGGTTTTCAGAATATCTCCAATGTTCTACTTTAACCCACTAACGTATCAAGATAAAGTTCGGTCTTCAAGCTTAACAACTTCACATCAGATCATCAACATCTGGAATTTCTTCATGTACGTATCAACACTCAATCTACCTTATCTCAACTCCTGTAAGCTCTTTAACACATCCTACAAATAGTAGTTCAGAACAAATCTTCTCCTCATGACTCTCTTCATTTTATCCCAACTTCTGACTTTACGTACTCCTTCTCTTCTATGTATAACTTGCACATTCTTCCACCAGAGGGTAGCATAACTAGTAAATTCTAACACAACAAGTCTAACCTTAGCATTTTTACGTACCTCATGACATTCAAATTGCTTCTTAATCTTACCTACCCAGTCTAAGTAGTCCTATGCATCACCATTACTAGAAAAGCCAGAGATATGCATTCTCAACCCTTCCATTATAGGAGCTTAAACATTTCTCTCCTTAGGTTCATAATATTCTTCTACTTCATCACTTACTTCCTCATCTACTTCTTCAATTTCATCGAGTACTAGCCTACACCTAGTAATTCTACCTACCTATCTAGCTCGGGGTAGTCAAATTAGGGCATTAACTGGGCCGTATGGCCATTATCTCTCTTTGGTCGTTCATCGACTCAACCTTTGTTGGGACCATTTCTAACTTGCCTATCTTCATTTATGGTAGTCACCAAACTGGCCACCAGGTCAGTAAGTTAATCTAGTCGATCATCTGCAGATTGGGGTATGGAACTCCCCTGTTGACCTTGACCATTTCGAGTACTACTCTCTTGGTTACCAATAACTCCTTGTATACTAGAATCAGAAATTGTTGTCTAGTTTCACAAGATTAACAACTAATATACTATTCAAAGCTTCCTACCACAAATAAGGATAAACTAACACTAAATACACCAATAGCTAGTACAACCAGTACATGATAAACAAACATATGCTCATACTCTGTTTTGAGTATACGAAACAAGGCAAGATAGAGCACAAAATTCATCAACACTACTCACCTTTCAAACTCTTATGATAACCACAAAACATCTAACATACATGTATGAAATCAATAACAAGTTATTCAGAGAATAAAGTAATAGAAACTAGCTTCAAACATAGCCAAGCTCTGATACCAAGATGATACAGTCTAACATGGATGAACACAAGACGTCTGGTATTGCATAAACTAATAGAGGTAGGTTTAAACCTCAAGATGATCCAAAGGATAAATGATAGTCAAGGGTTGAGCAAGGGTCTTCAAGCATCGACAGTGGATATGACACATTAACACATCATACAAGCTATGGTTGCACTTGATAATACACACAAGAGTGGCCGGAAGTTACTCACCACTAGTTCACACTCAATGGGCTAGATAAGAGTAGTTGAGAGTAAGTTAGATATACTTAGCTTACACAAGAAAAAAAAGTCTAAATGTCGATTCTATTGATTGTTGTAGCTAATACAATACATAAGTATTTATAAGACCTAGTTAAGATAAGTCCTAATTTAGTGTAAATTACTAAAAGGATTCCTACTAGTAAAGGAAAAGGAATAATTTACAAGGGTAATGTTGTAAACAAGCATAAAGAATATTCGGTGATAGAAAAGGACAGTATGGATGTCATGAAAATTAGGGCACATGTCAGATGTCCATTTTATGGTCCCAATGACACAGCTAGCCAAGCAAAGCAGGTTTTGAATAGGTCAAGTTAAGCTCTGCAGTTCGACAACTCGATAAGTCAGATGTTTGGGGTTGTAAAAGAGTCGTTTTAGAAGTTGACTTAGTATCTGGTCTGCCTAAGGAAGTTGGCTTCAGCATGCATCAGGTTGGCAGTAGATTGATTCAATACTTGGCCTTAGACAAATGTATTGTAGAGGGGTTAGCTCGGCACACAGGTTAGTCACCTCAATAGCTTCTTAAATGATGCAGAGGGCAAAGTAACTCGGTAGGTCAAACTAGGGAATACACTACTCTTCTGAGTTTAACTCCCCTCGAATAGCTTGGCGAACCATATGAGCAAGTCCTCGAGCTTGGGAGCGCATGATTAGTCTATGATCCCTATCCTCAATTAACGAACAAGCTTAAATAGTTCAACCCACTTGACTAAGCAAGATCAGTCACAGGATCACAAGCCTACAAATAACATACCTTAGCCAGGCAACCTAGTCGAGACCATTTAAATACTTAGGATTGAAACAGTATTATTTAAGCATGCAAGCGTGTATGAGCATTTACAAAGGCACATAGACATCAACAATAAAATAAAATCATGAAGGAAGAATGGAAACAATGAAGTAATTGGACTTGTAAAATTTCCACTACAATTTACATTACAAAATGAGAGGGCTAACATCCCAAGCCCAAGTACACAATGAAACACAACAACAACAAGTTCAATACAAAAGTTAAACAAAAAATACTACAAATCCCTTCGCGTCTTCAACCCAATCACCCATACCACCAATAAGTTCAATGTCTATGCCTTTTGCCTCTTCCTCTTTCACATCATCACCAACAGCAGGATTATCCTCTACGTTAGCCCCTTCACCGTCGACCTAAACCTTATCGGCTAACCAGGAAAGGAAGTCAAGGTTAAGGTTAGGAAACTTCGCCTGAACCTCTTCCTTCATAATCATCCCTCTTTCTGGTTTAGCCCAATCAATGGCCTCCTCATAATTATCCCCATTGTTGAACTCATCAAATAACCTCTTTTAGGCCGCTCAAGTCAAATCCCGCCCGTCCATCAACTCGACTCTCAAAGTTGAAACTTAGCATGAACCTCTTTGAGCTTCTTCTTCGCTGCTTGGGCCTCTCTCTTCGCCACCTTAGCCTCTTTCCTTATGGTCTGCAACTCTTGAGCATGAGTTTTGATTGCCATCTCAAGCTCCTCAGCACACTTCTTCGCATCGCTAGCCTTAACCCTCACCTTAATTGCCTCCTGCTCAACCTTATCCTTCTCGACACCTAAACGCTCATAGTTCTTTAGCACAATCTGGGTTTATGTCCTCAACCCACCAACTTCCTCCTTTAGGTCCTTTAACTTTGCCTCTAAATCCTAGCAATGCTACTAAGATGACTACAATAAAGGAAAGTTAGCATAACTGAATGCCAATAAGCACTTAAAATGAAAGTAAAATAGGAATAAGGCCATATTTGCCAAAGTATAGTGTTCCTTTGTGCGAACGCATACTACACACACTCATCGCATCCCCTAACCTCTCTAAGGCGATCATCATGGTATCTAAATAAATACTCCTTGTACTGGAATAGTGCAACATGTTCAGGCTTCAAGGGCCATTTAAGGACAACGTAGCCTAGTTGCTAACTGATGGACACTTTAGCATCCACCCCTGCATCCTCTTCCACATCAATTCTTAGAACATCATGATCCTCTAACAGCCTCTTCGAGCTCACTACCCTCTTTCCTACTACCCTTGAGCCTCCATGGGAATTCTACCTTTAGAGGCCCTATCCTATACCTAGTACTCAAAGATAGGTCTCTCTAACCTCCCAATAGTCTGTCTTTTCCTAAACTTCATAGTATACCTAAGACCAATGTTCTTGGTCATGTTCATATACCACTTCAATCACCAACTACCCCTTCTCGACAATAGGAACCAACCTAAACTTGGGAAGTTCACCCTCTTGTCGGGTGAATATACCCCCCAAGGCCTTGACTCCATGGCCATCCTTCTCATTTCTCTAGTCAATCGGTCTTCGCCACCATTACAGTCCTTTAGGGGGAGTAGGGTTGGGTATAACCCCACTTTAAGGTCGTCCTACCATGGCATCCTCATCTTCAAACTCTCCGCAATTGTTCAGCCATTCTGAATGGGATTGAGAAAAATGAAGAGAAAGTAAGAGAAAATGAAGTTGTATTGAGAGAATTTGACAAAAATGTTGACAAGAGCGAAAGTGAAAGTAAGGACTAAACTAGTATGTGAGCCTTTATATAGAGGCACAGGGAAACATGCATCGTTGTTGTGTATTCCTTCCCTATAGATGCCCATATGTTAGATAAAGAATCAACAGCTCAAATCCACTCGATACACGGATCGCCAAGTCAGTCCTCATACATGCGCATAAAGCAATTTACGTTCCTAGAGAGACTTGAGCACTCCAACCGTTACGTCTGTCTGTCGATCATCATGTTGCTTTGACAAACCATTAGTGATGACGCTCTCCCAACAAGACCCCCGAGCCACTCAAACTCGACCCACATTACTCGATTGAGGGTCTCCTAACTAGCCTTAAGTACGAAAATTTAGGCCAAGTGTTTAGATTAATGTCCTAAGTGCTCGATGAGCCAATCAAGGTGAGCTCTACCTAACACCATGCTATGGTACCAAACACCGTTGCAAACTATATACTATGATAACCAATTACTTCGGCATAACAGTTCAAGTACGAGCATCCAAGTTGCAAAACAACAAAATAGAATAGTAGCTAAGCACGAAGGAAACAAATGCATTATAAAATTTTTTTCATTCAATCATTCAAAGTTCTTATAAAGCTTTAGGGGTCAGCATACTAGCCTCGAATACAAGCAAGAACAAAAGATACAACAAGAAAACAAAAAGATAAGGAAACTTAACACATCTCCATCTAGCTTCAACTTGACCACCTTACTTTACATGCTCCTCTATCTCATCGTTCAACTCATCCAAGTAGTCTCCCTGAGCTCGCTAGGCGAAAATCTGATCTCATTCGACAATACATGTTAGCGTACTCTTTATCCATCGAACCAGCTAACATTGAGGAATTCCCATTTAATGTTAGTAACTTTAAGGCAAATTCGCTACTTATTAGACAGACTAGCCTCCCACATGAGCTCCCTACTTGGGTCAACCAGAGCAGGTTTTCCCATCTCTTGTACAGGAGACTCAAGGATCATACTCATAAGGTCTGTAGTGGCTACCTTTAAGCTACCACTACAAGAGTGCACAAACTTGCACAAGGACAAGCTCGTATACACTCGTCCCCTTTACAATAGCTGCGTTCCCATGGCTTAGGGAAGTCCTTAAGGCCTCCCATGCTGGTCCTAGCTAGGCACCTCTGAACCGCAAGGAAGCTCCTCATAATTGCCAAAAACACCTACATAAGTACTTCAGCAACAACACAAGAGCATCTACTAATGCAATCTTGCAAGCATAAGCACCTTCACAGCAATGTTGCCACCATGATTAGAGGATGTACTCTTGAAGGTCCTTTACCACTCGAACTTGCTTGGTTTGGCGAAGGATTTGATCGAGTGTCCCACGTATACCCTTCGATTGGTACTCGAGAACCTTCCCTCATCACAGGATAACCTTTTACACTTGTCAATCAGTACTCGAAGGTCTTTGTGGACCATGGCAAAGGCATGGGCCGAGCTTGTGTACTTACCCTCAAAGCTTGATCCTCCTTACCTCAAACATCCCTCATAACCATCAATACAACAAGAAACAACAACTCAACAACCTTTAAAGAAGTTTGAAAGATGTTTAAATAAGAGTTATATGTGTATGATCAAGCAAGAATGAAGAGGAAGGTCCCCCATGAAGCCCTTATATAGGTAGTGAAGAAAAAATCAAGCTGTCCATATATCTTCACAACCCCATCTGATAGTCGCAATAGCATGGTATGAAGATCACCATTAATGCAGCAATTACTCTATAATTATGGCATTCCTAAGGCATGATTAATTGCTTCTTGTGTTGCACTTTGCCCCCTAGCGCTACTACTATATCTAGGAGAAGATGACATCGTAGAAAAGACCAGGCACTACACTAACTCAGTCAACGTTTATGTTGTATAGATGCCTAACAATTACCTTTCTCTCTTACAACCGTCTAGGGCCGACCACCATTCCTCCTGAAGGTTGCTAAGAGTAGGTTTCAACCTCCAGAGCCTAGATCAAAAATACTCTCCTTATTGCCTCAATGCCAAGGAGAGTGTGGGGCACGTATTGATAGTCTTTTTTTGACTTAGCACTTTAGAGGCTCAAGCCCAAGTTACTGAGTCTACTCTACGTCCTTAAGAGACTCTCTCATCCCCCAAGCCTTATTCCCCTACTTAAGTACATGAGCTAGCTCGGGTTCGAATGCGAGCAAAAACTCACCACACAAATACCTAAGCTAGAGCTTAGGTGATCTTCAAGTACATTCCGAGCTTCGAACTTGTCCTTAGCCTCAAACAGTGATAGTTTTTAGCAATTATCACAACCTAAACATTATCATTATCATGGTAGATTGCCATGTAATGCATATAGATCTACGATTAACCCTCTCGTTGATCATAGGCTTTCTATATGACACATAAGGCTCATTCTACTCTATGTTATCATTAGGCCCATAGATATGCAATATTGAGCATATTAACTAAGATTTACCATTTAAATACAAAATACTAAAGTTAAGATGTGGATTTGTAGAATTCCATCCACAATAAAATATTACAATACAGCTGAAATCCTATAAGAGTCTGCATTATGAAAGTCTAACCATGGAATTAAGCTAAACAAAGTAAATAAATATCTACAAGTCATTATTACAAAATTCCCTCTTCGCTTCTTGAAGCTCACAATCCTATCTTGATACGAGACTCATATTGGGCATTCCTTGGCCCGAATAAACAAAAAGGTAGTCCTGCAACAAAAGAAATCTATTGGAGTATAAACTTACGCTTAGTGAGTTAATCCCTCTACCATGCCATACAAACAACGTAATTTAATGTACAACTTATGAATGCATGAACACTTAGGATACCAACCAATACATGCAGCAACCTAGGAATTGCATGTAACTTAGAATTACACCCCTTATAGTTAGGGTTAGAGATAATTAACTAACACAAACCATAAATCAGGTCCTAACACTTGGGTTTTTATTCCACTTGCACCAATCATGCTCAAATCAACTCAAACAAATATATAATATATACAAACTTTATTTTTCATATGGAAAATATACTTTTTTTTTCAAAAACTAGTTTATGACAAAATCCTAAATCTAACAATGTGGTGGCCCCTATAGTCCATAACATATGCCCTAAGCGGAAGTTAGAAGATACAGCCCTTGGCTAACGGTTAGCGTCCCCTAGTGCCAAGTAAGCCTAAAAGCTCAGGATAGAAACTTAATAATATATAAATGGCCTATTGTTGCCTAATCCCTGCAGGAGGCCCCCCCTCTTATGAGCTCCTTCCCATCTTCTGCGTGAGGTGGCAGTCGGTATAATTACAATGTAAATATAAGAAATGTATGATTTATTGAATTTCTTAATTAGATACTTAATTAATTCAATTTCCGTTTAATCAATCAATTTCATTCCATATAACTATCTATAACTATCATCACAACAATTCCCATTATTATCTTATTAGCAAGTCATGGCATTTAATCATAATATTATACACATGCATTCAAGTTCGTTATATAAATTTAAGTGCGTCTACATTACAAGCAAAACCAAGCATAAAGTCATTGAAAGTCACTCACTCAACCATAGCGAATCAGTCGTAATAATTCAGGGGTAGGTCGTCTCCAACAGTCGGTTCCCCTGAACATCGCAAATATGATAATGTTAAGAGTTTAACATAAAATTGAAAGGCTAATCTAAAACTCTATAAGTTATACTTTTAACTTAGTTTCGTATTTTTTCTTAGTTTTACTTAAAACTTCAATCGCATATAACTTTCTTATTTTAAATCCAATTTTTATGATCTTGTGGTCGATTTTTATCATTTTCGAGTGTACTTTAACGTGGTATGGTTAGATTTTTTAGATAAGGCTCGCAATTCTATCCACTGGTTAAAACAGTAGCGGTCCTCATATTTTGGTACTCTTTTGGTCTTAGTTTTGTTGTTGGGGTTTTCGTTATCTTAGGAAATATTTTAGGCTTGGGCTTAGGCTTAAGATTTTATTCTAAAATTAAAACACTCTTCAAAGTCAAATTTCCATCCATGTCCCATAGCCTTGGTACCATCATCATTTTCTTGAACTTTTATGTAGGCTTATGTCATCAAATGGGCTTGTTTTTTATCTAAACTAAAGTTGGTGAATTTGTTGGGCTTAGGGAGTTTTATGTAGGCTTCTTATGAATCTTAAAACAACTTTTCTTGAGTAATTTAGGTGCTAGTCAGAAATTTGGTGAAAGCCTAACTTGGAGTTCTAAGCTTGTTTTGAATATTTTAGGCTTGGTTTTGAGTTTTAGGCTTTATACACTTATCATACTTGCTTTGGTTGATCTTTTCACTTTGTTTTATCGTATTTTTAAGTGATTTTTCTTAGGGTTCCATATATGATCAGTTCAGTTTAAGGGCTTCTAACTTGGTTTTTCAACTTGTTTTGTCATTTCCTTAAGTTTAAGTGATAAATCAAGAACCCATGCTATTTATATTCTAACTTCAACTTAACTTTTCTTTCATGAGGTAATTATTTGGCTTAAGTACTAAGTAAAAGTTATGAATCATATACTTATCATAAGTTCTATACCTTAGTTTTCATCTCAAAAAATTGATTTCTTCATAAAACATCATATAATGGATTTTCATTTACCTAAAGCTAGATTTGAGCATATTTAACCAAAGAAAATAAAAAATAACACCTAAATACCCTACATACTCTACACGTCCAGAATGTTACACCTTTGTCTATATACATATTTCATGATTTTCTCAACATATAAACTTCTATTCTAAATGCTAGGCACGTATCCTTCATAATACCAACTTAGCATACTCATAGTCCATCTTTTATGTAAAAGATTTATAAGTTTACTACTTAAAGTGGTCTAGCTATTTTATCACCTCATGTTCATGCCAATATCTTCATGAAAATGTAGTTTCCTAAACATGGCTACTAGAGAGCATAACAAAGAAATAAACTTACTTGTCCTAAAAGTGTAAAAATAGGTGGTTGTGTAACTAAAAGTTCTCTTTTGGTCCTTATTTTCCTCCCCTTTCTTATAAGCTCTTTTAGTAACCAAAATCTTAGTGTTTGAGGTGGGTTTTAGGGATGTTTTAAGGTTTCCTAAAATAGCTTTTGAAGTGGACAAAAGGAAGGTAACAAAAACAATTTTGTGACATGAGTGGGGATGCAAATATGTGGCGGCAAGTGTAAGGTTGGTGGGGCTTAGTTTCCTCTTTTAGTTTATGTGTTTAAGGTGAGAAAAAAAAATCAAAGAGGAGAGAAAATGAGAGAGAGAGAGAGAGAGAGAGAGAGAGAGAGAGAGAGAGAGAGGGAGAGAGAGAGAGAGAGAGAGTGCTGGTTGGATATTTGTGTATAATGTATCCAACAAGCCCCTTTTTGATAGCTTTTATCAAGTACATGTGCTATGCTTTTACATAATTAGATGATGTAAGCAAAAATGGGTGAATAGTACTTGTGAAAGACAATTGGTTTGATGTGTGATTGATAAGGTATAAACCCCCATCCCCTCTTCTTGCAACTGGCCATGTAGGGGTCAAATAGGGGCATGGTCCTTGTCTTTTCACATATTTAAAATTGAGTTGATAAGGTAATGAGATAACTTATTCTTATGTAGTATAGGTTATAGTGATATATGGAATTGGTCTATCATTAACCCTTGATAGGTTATCAATAGATAATTGATTTTAACTGTCAATTGATAAATTATTTGATGTGATTTGTTGGCTTACTTATCCATATGTAATATAGCTTATAAGTGAAGATAAGAGAATTCTTTTGTATGTAATTCTTTTAGAATTTAGTTCCTAATTTAACTTATAAGTTATGATTTACTTCTCATAAAATTTTGAAATTTTCTAGAGTCAAATAAAATTATTCAAATTAAATTCTCAATTAGTTGATTAGGATCATGATTCCTTAATTATCTTAGGGTTTAGGGTTTTGGATGACTTAAGATTCGTTATTTTTGTGTTCGAGTTTTTATCAATAATGAACTTTTGAATTGAAAAGCTAAGTTCATTTTCTAAATATAAACTTAAATCCTTAGTTTAATTGATTCTTGGGAATGATCGAGAAGCACTCTTAATTGATTCACATGTCCTTTAAATAATAGGGTTTACAGCAATTCTTCACAAAATCAACGGGCTGCTGGGCTCTTTGAACCTAGGCCCCAAGCACCCAGAGAGCCTATTGTAACCAGGTCCACAACCCGACAACCAAGTCCACGACTCAATGACCTTCTCCCAACCATTAAGACAAGCTGCGACCATTGCTCGGAGCTCAGCTCAAAGGGTATCTCATAGGAAGATACTTAACTTTCCACTCTTCTTTCTCCTCATTAAATGCTATGTGACAACCTACTGTATATCCTAAGGATTTAGCTCCCCAAACTATGGCGACTGCCCACTATCTACTCCGATATGATAGGCTCCTTTCTCAAGGCTTACCAACTCATAGAAAGGAGTTGTCTTTTCTCATACTGACTACGTCCCTACCTCAAATTTCACGTGAGCTAATCCCCAAAGCCACTGGCCTAACAAGTCAACTTCACTCTATAAAAATAAGATATAAAGCTTTAGGTAAAGGGATTTCAATTTTCTCTCTTCCTCAGCTTCTCTTTATAAACTCTTCTTGTTAACTTGAGTGTTGGAAGACCTTTACTAGCTATGCTATAAGGAGTTTTTTATAGGTCCACCACTGGTTATGGTTGCTAGACTACCAGGAGTACTAGTAAGGGCCACCTTAATGATATACACTATCACTAAGGTTAGCCTCCATAACAACCATTTTAATTTTTTCAAGATACATTCATTCTTATATTGCTTGTATTGATAGTAGATTTTAGGACAAGGCCTCGAAGCTAAATACGATTAAAGCCCAATTACCAAATGAGGATGAACTGGGCTATACAGAGTACATACCAACCTACCCAATGGGGGTAACCTGAGTTGTTTAAGATGTAAGTGCCTCATCCTCTGCAAGCCCTATAACTGTAGGATTTGACTTAGTATATAAAGTTTGGAGCGATCGATTGAAGGATCTGATCAGTCTTAAATTATAAAATAAAGCTAAAAATATTAGTAAAAATAATCTCATAAGTTTGAATTTAAGAAAATAAGTAATAAAATGATAGAATATAGAACTTTCAAATTTTAAGTGTATTACCTATTATTTATTGGAATTACGTAAAATGCATTCTGATAATTAATAAATTACTAGAAATAAATAATATGTACACTAAAAATCATGGAATAATATAAATAATATTTAGAAATATTTACTTATATTGCATATGTATTTATAAGTGGGTAAAAATACGCAAAATTACCTAAAATGTTTGAAAATTACTAAAAAATTGCTAAATAATTAAAGAAAATTATTAAAAAATCAAGGAAAAATTAGAAAAAATTAGAGAAGTAGGTGAAGGATCCAAATCAAGGTCATGGCAGCTGGGGGAAGAAAGAAAAATTTTAACCAATTAAATTAATACACTTGAAAAGGCAAAATGGAAGTGGATAAGGTAATTATCTAATCAATTTAATGCACTAAAATTCCCCAATGCCTCTATAAATAGCCAAATTTTTACAAAAGCTCATTTAGACAATTTGTGAAGTAGAAAAAAATAGAGAGGATCAAAATTAAGAGAGAATTAGGGTTTTATGAAAAATAGCAAAAATTATGTGCAATAGAAGCAATTAGGCTAAACCCACAAACCATCACCACCTGGAATCGAACCATCACCACCACACTCCAAACTGACCGCTTGGACCAGCCGACACACCTTAGACTATCGTTGGTAGCCAAAAGTTTAAGAGATAGGTGAGTCCCAAATTTAGTCTGATTTCGTGAAATTTATTTAAATTATTAATTGTATCTAGAAAATTATGAATTTTATTATTTTGATGTTTTATTGTATGTAAATTTAAGAAAAAAATATTGATTAGGTTTAATTACATTTATAAATATAGGGTACTTAAGAAATCATGCAAAATCATACATGTTTCAAATTAGCAATAAATAGGTTTAGAAGTATAGTTTTGAACTCAAATTTTTTTTATATACTACTTAAGTGATATAGAATAGTGTTATGAAGCCATTTTTTTAAAATTAATTCTCAAAATTTTTAAGTAATTTTTAAGCCCTATAATGATGAATGAAATGAGTAATTTTAGACTAATTAGGTAATTAAATAAATAATTACTGATTTAATGTGTAATTAGACATTTAGGGATGTTAATCTCTAATATGGTAACATAAACATAACACTTGGAGTATTAAATGTAATTATTATGAGAATTATGTAGTAAATATATGCAATTACAAGAATATGTGAAATTGGGATTATAATAAATATAAAATATTAAGTTAAAATGGATAATATAGTAATAATATTAATACGTATTAAATTTGTTACAAAACTGAAATTTAGGTAATTATAAGAAAAATGTAAAATTTTCTCATATCGAAAATAAATTCAATACACTAATAAGAATTTAAATGTACCTAATAAAATAGAATACTAATTTAGAACTAAAAGTAATAATTAGGATACTCGAGCCTATTGCGATGAATTTCACATTAGTATTCGGATTTCATTTTTAGGATTTATGTATAATACTTATAGTTAAAATTGATTTAAAACCTAACCCGAAATCGGATTCAGAAATTAAACCTTAAACTAACTTAGGATGAATTAATAATAACTAACATGTGTATAAGAAGAATTTAGTTAAATCATAACCTAGAATATATATAGATATATATATCATCAAGATATAAATACTAAAGAGCATATTTATATTATAAGATATATGGAGACAAATCGACTTGCAATTAGTTAAGTAAGCAACCAAGGATTCCAAGTAAGTTGAGTTTAATACTTAATTATATTTGGAGTATTGTTTTAGAGTACTCGGAGACTTAGGATGGTATTTAATTGTGTTTGTAAGTAGTTATGTGAACATGTACTTGGGTATCTGATTTCGTGCTGTATTATGTGTTATGCCGGATGATTGATGTGAATGGAATAATGTGAAATTGTTTAATCACCTTAAATCATACCTAACTATAACCAACCTAAGTATCCTAATTTGACATGCATTGCAACCCTTTAGAGAATCATTAGAATTCTCTAATCAAATACCGATACCTTAAAAAAAGATAGCTTTAGATAGCATAATAGTCTTTTCCTTATCTTTAACCGAACTAAGTAATAAGAGAGGAGATCACGATGAGGATGAGGACATTGGTTCGAAAGTTAGCCTTGGAAAAAGCGATGTCTCCATTCCACAAACTTGGGTTTAGTTGTAAGCTATTGCATTAATAAAAACTCCTCAACCTAAATTAAAGCAGGTAAAATTACTCTGATTTCATAATGGACCGAATCACGTTGTGTGATGACATTTTCTCGTTGTATTGCATATAATTAATTGTCTAATAACCTCATTTGTGCTTATTATACTTTTATAAGTCTCCAGCTTAACTTACTAAGCTGTGGTTACTCATACTCATATAGATTCTTTCGTAGGTTCTGATTTCTAACTAATATGCCGTGTTACAACTATCATGAGATCAGTTCTCTTTTGAAGCTATGGAGAGTAAGGATTAAATGGCTATACGATCGAGTTTGTTTAATATCTTAATAATACCTTAGGTATATGAACCGAGGTGTGAGATGTAAGTTAGCAGGCTGTTGTAATATGTATAATCTCTTAGGAATTCTATGATAATGTGAATGTAAATATGTATAGATGACTAGAGGTTTAACATTTATTTTAAATTTTAGTAAAAACTTAATCAAATTATTTACTTCAAAGCTAAGAATCATCGATGTTTTGTATAAATCATTTCTATAATAGATACTGTAAGGTTAGTTACTATTATAGATTAATTTACATAACGGGATTGTTACGATTCTACGACTTCAGAGCGTAACATCCTCTATGCCCCTTGATCAACCTTAAGGTACCTAGCTGCAAAATTGAGCCCCATGATAGGAGGCTATGTGTTCAAGCAATATAACACCTCAAATTCATCAATTGCGAAGTGTCAATCACGTACCTGAATTATACAACACCTACAATTCATTTAATGTAATAGAATGAGCACAAGGCTTGGAGCAAATCATACTATCATCCTATTAGAGGATCTTACCAACTCCAAGCTCTAAAATTTTGGAACAAGATGTCCTAAGTCACAATTTATCAACCGATTGGGGTCTAACCAATACCCCTGTTATAAATAGTTTGCTCTCCTTACTCTCGAGGAGGTTCATCTAACCTATTACCCATATGCTTTTCTTAATACACTATATATATATAAGTAACTTAAACATTTGAGTGACCATACAAAAGGATATTTATTTTAGTAGTGTGATTTTTTTTTTGCAAGTAGAATCAAACCTCACACCTCACTAGACAAAAAACTCCCATCCTACGTTTAAAGATTATCAAATCTCATTTTAAGGTTCCTCTAACCTTAGAATCTTTACAAGTAAAATCTAAGATGAATGGCTTGAATGCCCTTTTCTTTCTTTTTTTTAACAAAATAATATTAAATTTCATTTGTTACAAAATTATAGCTAATTGATTAAATTATTTTGAGTTGCTCTTTATTTATTAATTAATCACTATAAATAATAACTATATTACTAATAGTAACTTAAATATGTTATTGTTAACTTCAACCCTCCAAGTCGTATAACTATATGTCCATCCCTATATACGACACACATGGAATCGTTTCGGTTAGAGCCCTAAATCTATATATTAACGAAGCTCAAGATTTGCAACAACTAGCCATCCTTCTCTCACTATGCCGTAGGCTGCCACTAGACCCTATGCATACGGCACGGCCATGCCCCCAAACTTTCCACGCGTTTTCCGTAATCAACGGAGGAGTACGATTGTACATTCACATGATAAGGCTGCCATTCAGTGTACGGTGGCGCATGTGAATAATACTGCTAAATGGTGGCGTTTGGGGTCTGGGGCCAGCCGGCCAGGTAATTTGGTCCCTTTATAAGATGGTCCCTCTCCCCAGAAAATATCACTTTTATTTTGGAATAAAAATCAACATCATCTTTATCTACCTGGAATTTTCTTACACCACTCACCTTTCAAGCATTTATGTGAAAAAAAGGAAAAGCTTGGCTTCTTTTGCATGCACATAGATTCTCTGGTTTGTATGAGTTGTCAAAAAGAAAAAAAAAAAAAAAAGGGAAATAGTTGCACTACTCTTTGAATTTGAATCGGTCACATACGATTGCGAAAATAAAGATTTGGGCGATGACCCTAATAACTACTAAAATTATATAAAAAGTTTATATATTTTTTAAAAGTACCACATCTACACATCATGCAAAAAATATTGACATAGGAAAATTTCTCCTTCAACACATACTAGTTCAATCTTTTATGGAATAATCATCTCATTTGAGGGTTTTTCTTGGCTTAATTAGTAAATATGTATCAAAATCAGGAGGTAAATTAGCTATAGAAAATAATTACTATGGTATACTAATATAAAAGATTGTCTTCATGGTGTATTGGAGTAATTTTCTAGGTGTTAAATTTTCTTTTTTTCTAAATATATATAGATATATGGTAAGTTAAAAATTGGAGACTTTTACATAATTTCACAAATTTTAAAAGATACTGCTATATATAGCGATGGTTACAAGACGTACCAAAATGAATGTGTATTATTAGCTGATTTTAATTATCAATCAAACCTAGAATTGGAATTCTAGAAAATGAAGCACTAGAACAAAATGACTTGACATAGCTACACGATTTGTCACGCATGAAGTACACGGCAGGATCTCATTGAAGATTGATCTCTAAAAGATAAGACAAGAGTATCTAAGTTCGTCCGTCATGTCTTTTTGGGCTTAAATGGATAGTTATCTCCACACTCAAATAATCACTCTTAATCTCAATAAGTATAAATGAATATATTTAATTATAAATTGAAAATACATCTGTTTTTATATATTTGCGTGCTTTACATATGCTTTAATATTTTTAATTTTGAGAAAAGTTTTTAGACTCGAAAATTGTGTTTTTAGATCTCTATCCGACCATTTCATCATCAGTGCAAGCAAATAAAAGAGAAGTTCAGAATTAAAATCAATTATCACAAAATATCTGACAAAGAAAATACAAAATCTGCAGTTTTATCCAATGGTCTTTGTCCTGACTTCATGTAATTCTTTTAATTTTTTATTTTTTTACTAAAGATTATATGGCAATATAAGAATTTGAAACAATGTTAATAAAGAATTTAGACGCTATATTTACCTAAACTCCATGTTTATTGCATTGATTGACAATTGCGTTGAATGTCTAAGGATTCATTGCACGTGAACCAAAAGTACGTGCAACCATATCTAAGAAACTTTTAATAGCGTATTTTATACTCTTCAGCTCCAACGTTTTTGTAGTATGAATATTCTATCTTCTAAGGATAGATCAATTTAGATTATCATATTTAAAAAAAAAAATATCCAATATTTACGGAACGACTTTTGCACCCAATACTTAAACTATATTAGGTATTCAAGGTACGTTGACACCACATCTCTCCATCCATCGAATACAACATGATTCAACGTCAATTTTGTTAGGTTCTCAAGGGATAGTACCATCACTCCCCTAAGAACAAGTTCCATTTTTCAACATCTTTGTATAAAATATATATTTTAGTAAAAGTGTAATCAAATCGAGTTAAATCAATATAATATTAAACTTGAGTTCAAGCTCGATTTAAAAACTCAATACTTAAACTTGCCTCAAATTCAATCAAACTCTTAATTTTGAGCTTGAACTTGACTTAAAAACATATATAGGAAGCTTCATGGTTTGATTAAAGTCAATTTTTTTTCTTATGAATTTCTCCTAAATAATATAATAGCCACTTATATTTAAAAATTAAAAATTATACCATAAGTCTAACAAG
Organism: Lumnitzera littorea; assembly: GCA_024138015.1. Lineage (NCBI taxonomy): Eukaryota > Viridiplantae > Streptophyta > Magnoliopsida > Myrtales > Combretaceae > Lumnitzera > Lumnitzera littorea. The sequence goes on along the minus strand of JAMXBB010000004.1, from coordinate 77,216,707 downwards.
CTTAATATTTTAAAACTCAAACTCAACTCACTATTCAAATATTTTGAGCTCGAGCTCTACTTAACTATTATCAAATCGAATTCAAATAAAACTCGAGACGAGTTAAAATATTTTATGAATCGATTTGGTTCATTTATATCCTTATTCTTTGGAATTAATGTTGGGTGTCCACATTTTATAAATTTTATTTCCTTTTACTAGAGGAGGAGAAGGAGTTGATAACATCATGAATCAAAGGCAACGATAGGAAATTCGTTAGAGAGAGAGCAGTCTCTCAAGAACTTCCATTAATATGAGTACAAAGTAAACCTTTTACGTGGTGTTTGCTGAGTACTTAGAATGATTCCATATAATTATCATGGACAAGAAAGTCCGAAATTGATGGAAATAGTAGAGCCATCGCGTGAAAACGAAAGAGCTAAGCTTGCTTTCGTTTTTTGAAAAAAAAAAGCAATCCATAAATACGTGTACACGTTTGAGATTTGTACCCATACAACCAAAAAGCAGAAAAGCAAACTTTCATCTCATGTAAGTACTTTCTACATCGTTACTTTTGATGACTAAAGACATTTACATATAGATCTAAAAAAGATCATAATGAGTTCGATTTTAGTTCTTCTTCAAAGGCCCCATTGTCTTGTCGTCTGCTTCTCGTAGGACTAGGACACAAGCTTTGTCTTGATTAATAAAACTTTACGTACGAGTTAGGTTGCTGTGTCTTCTATCTTTGCCTGGTAAATTCAAATTGGAAGTTCACTAGATTGCAGACATGGTTGGACAATCGTATGTTATCTTTGTAACGTGATCCAAACACTTGGATACGTGACGCCGACTGACGAAGTAATCAGTGAATGCTATCTGTACTGCTGTACCATATAAACCATAGAGTGATCGATCCCAACCTTTCGAGGCTGCCGCTGATGTTACGTAGATTACGTGTTCATATATGTGATATAAACGACAAAAGATCAACTTTGAAAAATTGCTGAGTATGTAAAACAACTTTAAAAGAAAAAAAAATATTACTAATGCATGTTGGTATTTTTGCTGACTAAAACAACTTAATAAATTGACTAATGTTTAATTTGGGTTTTAATGCATCTTAATGATCCGTAGATATTTTTGCTTCCAATTTATATCTGTACTAATCATACATATCCCTTTTAAAGAGGCAAGCTAGATCCACAAGCTACTAGGCTATTCATGAGATTAATTTATATTAACGAATGCTTATTAACAACATCAATTATAAATTTATTTGCCCTTTTCGTATTATGCGCTGCATAATCATTATCCAAGATTGTACCTATACATTAAAGAGAAGCTATCAAACACACATATACAAAAAAAAAAAAAATTATCAATATTTATAGGCTATATATATGAAAAAGTACTAAATAGTACTAATAATAATACTTAGACATATGGTATTGATAATAAATAATTTTAAAATATTACCTATCATATTTTATAAGTATTGATAGGATCTTTTGGATACGAGCCTCTTAAACCAATCTCGATTTGCTAAGGCTCATTCCCTACCTTGGATTACCTTTGCCCTAGGTTCAGAGTTCGACCTGTCCAACTAAGGCAAGACTCTAACGGTTAAAAGACTTTGGATAAAACCAAAACACTAAGTCAATAACTGCTTCTTACTTTTCCGAACCACGTTAGACACTACAAACCCGCTCTCTAACATTTGCAAAAGTAGATCTGCTCACTAATTGCTCTCCAATTACCAACACCATTCCTTTATAAATATAAGATTACTATCCAATGGTAAACTACTTGATATATTACATACTCGAGCCTTATAATTACTCTTGAGTATTTACACTCTCTCAAGATACTCAACTAACTTAAGTATCGGAGTAATTACATCAGACAATACCCTGACGTTTCCCTCATTGTGCTCTTTTTTGTAGACTTTTCTACTTGCATGAAGCCCAATCTCATTCCAATCAATACAGGCCAAGATCTAGGGACAATAAGAAGTATTCCCAAGTATCAAAACTTTATCTACCTATCACTGATCAACTCATGAGATATGCTTCTTTCTTCTTCTATTTTTTTTAATTTTTAAGTGGGGAAAAAACACGCACACACATAAAGGACTCAAATCATTACTTTATTGGATTCTGAATAGTGCTTTAATGACAAGTAATGTAACCTACGATATCCATTAACATATCTTATTGAATTATTGTTTCTCGATCCCAAATTTTAGGTATTTCGAAGAAAATATTCCAACTAAGACCTTTTTTCCCTCGCTTTGGTATTCAAATGAATATATGTTTGTTCCTATAAAAACATGATTTTCTTTCAAAGCCAATTACAATGGAGGTTAGCAAATACCTTATTGTTCCATGTTCTTTTAACCATAAAACCTAAGGACTTGTTTACTTTTCAAGAATGGAAAAGTTATGGAATAAAAAAACTATACGTCAAGCATAATTACTAAATATAAAATAGCAAAACAACATATATTAGTTACTTAATTATTTCATATAAATCTCCTATTATAGGTATAGCTATTTTGTTGTCCATATTATTGTATTGTATTATTGAGTTTAGGAATATAAATTATGATAAAAGTATCAATGTTTCCTTGTTGGGTGAAAAATACCATTGTCATCCCACCACCATCATTACCAATACTAACACCCTACTATTGCCAAACCTCCATTACCACCCCAGCCTACATGGCTTGTTGTTGGCACAACTATTAAGCTATAATTGTCACTAACAACATAGTAATCATTATGCTCCGAAGTCATAAAGGTGTAACAATCCTATCGTGTAAATTAACTTATGATAATAACCGATCTCACAATCCTTATCATAAATGTAATTTATACAAGGCGTCTATAACTTCTCACTTTAAAGTAAACATCTCAATTAAAATTTAAGCTAAAATTTAAGTAAAAAGTTATAACCATAATACTATGTNATATAAATTATGATAAAAGTATCAATGTTTCCTTGTTGGGTGAAAAATACCATTGTCATCCCACCACCATCATTACCAATACTAACACCCTACTATTGCCAAACCTCCATTACCACCCCAGCCTACATGGCTTGTTGTTGGCACAACTATTAAGCTATAATTGTCACTAACAACATAGTAATCATTATGCTCCGAAGTCATAAAGGTGTAACAATCCTATCGTGTAAATTAACTTATGATAATAACCGATCTCACAATCCTTATCATAAATGTAATTTATACAAGGCGTCTATAACTTCTCACTTTAAAGTAAACATCTCAATTAAAATTTAAGCTAAAATTTAAGTAAAAAGTTATAACCATAATTCATATATATATATATATATATATATATATATATTATATCCATATTATCTTAAAATCCCAAGAAAATTACACATGCTACAGTAGTCAGCTAACTTACATCTCACATATCAGTTCATAACCTAAAAGTACAAACAAGACATTTAAAAGACTTAATCGTGTAGCCATTTAATCCTAACTCCCTTAGCTTAAAAAAAAAAAAAAAAAAAAAAAACCAACTTCAGGATCATTATATCGTGGCATGTCAATTAGAACCTCTAAGAAAGTCTATAGGGGTATAAATAATCACAACTTAGTAAGTTAGATTAGAGATTTATGAATGTATAACAAATATAAACAAAGTTATCGAATAATTAATTATATGCAATGTAACAAATAAGTGTCATCGCATAATGTGGTTCGGTCCATTGTGAAATTAAAGTAATTTCACTCACTTTAATCCCGGTTGAGGAGTTTTCATGTTTATGCAACAGCTCACAACCAAACACAAGTTTGTATGATGAAGATATCGTTCCCCCCATTGCTATCCTTCTAACTATTCCCCTCATCTTTACTGCGACCTCCTCTCTTATCACTTAATTCGGTTAAGGATGAGGAAAAGACCGTTACACTATCCAACGCTATCTTTTCGAAGGTATCGGTATTTGGTTAAAAAATCCTAATGGCCCCTCTAAAGGGTTGCAATGCATGTCTAATTTGGATATTTAGGTCGGTTATGATTAGGTATGGTTTATAGTGATGAAATAATTTCATACCATTCAATTCACATTAATCATCAAACACAATATAGATTTCAGCACGAAATCATATATACAAACACATGCATATATAACTACTTACAAACACATTCATATATAATCTTAAGCCTCCAAGTACTTTAAAATAGTACTCAAAAAATTCGATGAAGTGTCAAACCCAACTTACTTAGAATCCTCGGTTCGCTCACTTACTTATTGCAGGTTAACTCGTCTCTGCATATCCTATAATATAAATACACTTTTAGTATTTGTATCTTGATAATATATATATATATATATATATATTATAGGTTATGATTTAACTTAATTTGTTATATATACATATTATTTATTACTGATTCATTGTAGGTTAGTTTAGGATTTGGTTTCCAAATCCAATTTCGATTTAGGTTCTAAATTGATTCCAACTACGAATATTATACATAAATCCTAAAAATATAATCTAAACCCTAATGTAAAATTAATTACATTAAGCTCAAGTCTCCTAAGTTTCACTTTTGGTTATTAATTAATATTCTAGTTTACACTGTACAGCCTAATTCTTATTTATGTTCCAAATTTACTCTTGATATGAGAAAAATTTATATTTTTCATATAATTACCTATATTTATGTTTCCTACCAAATTTATTATTATTATTATTATTATTATCCATTTTAACCTATTATTTTATATTTATTATGATCCTAATTCTACATACTCTTAAAATTACATATATTACTACATTATACCTCTAATAATCACATCTAATACCTTAAATACTGCAATTATCATACAACATCAAATATGAATATCTTAAAATACTTAATTATATACTAAATCAATAATTACTCAATTAATCATTAATTAACCCCCAAAATCACTAATTATATATATTTTAAAGGCCTAAAAATCACTTAAAATTTTCAAGAATTCATTTCTAAAAAGCAGCTTCATAGTATTATTCTATATCCCCAAGTAGTCTATACAAAAATTTTAAGCTTAAAACTACACTCTTAAAGTTATTTATTTCTAAATTAAAACATGCTCAAGTTTACGTGGTTTCTTAAGTATTATATATTTTCAGATATAATTAAATTAAACCAATATTTTTCCTTAAATCTACATACAATAAACATCAGAATAATAAAATTTATAATTTTCTAGACAAAATTAATAATTTTAATAAATAACGCAAAATCAAACTCACCTAGCTGTTGGGCTTCTAGCCACCAATGATGGTCCTAAGGATGTCAACCGACCCAAGCAATGGGAGTGACATGTAGGGGTGGTGGCGGTTCGATTCCAGTTGGTCATAGGTCGTGAGTTCGGTACAATTACCCTGATTGGACAAATTTTTTATAATTTTTTAGAAAAACCCTAATCTTCTCTTATTTTGGTTCTCTCTATTTTTTTCACTCTCCCAACTGCTCAAATGAGCTTCTAAAGAAGTTTAGATATTTATAGATCTTTAGGGGATTTTATTGCATTAAATTGAGTTGACAATTAAGTCTATCTTCTTCCATTTTGACTTTTTAGTTGGGTTAATTTAATTGGTTCAATTTTTTCTTTCTTCCTCCAACTTACCATGACCTTAATATGGACACTTCCCTTTTTTATTTTTTTCTGATTTTTCCTTGATTTTTTTATAATTACCTTTAATTATTTAGCATTTTTCCAGCATTTTAGGTAATTTCGTGTATTTTCACCTACACGTAAAGACATATAAAATACAAGTAAATACTCATAAATATTATTTATGTTATTCTATCACTTTTAGTATGCATATGATTTATTTCTAACGACTTGTTAGTTATTAAAACTCATTTTACACATTTCCGATAAATAACAGATAATACACTTAAAATTTGATATTATAATATTTTATTATTTTATCACTTATTTTCCTAAATTCAAACTTACAAGATTACTTTTAATAATATTTTTAGCTTTGTTTTATAATTTAGGCTTGATTGGATCCTTTAACTGATCACCCTAAACTTTATGTACTAAATTTGATCCTATAATTACAAGGCTTATAGTAATAGTGATGGTCATGTAGTAATTTTGGTGTTGGTTGGTAGTGCTAGTCATAATAGCTGTATGGGTATTAGTGTTAATGAATAGGTAAGGTAGTAATGTAGAATAATAGCAATGATGGTGCATTAGCAATGGTGATGATGTTATTATTCCAATTGTAAAGTTATAATGATGATGGTGGTGATATAGTCATTGTTTATGGTCAGTTTTCGCTTATCTGACATACTCGTTTAGTTGGTCGCCAATATGCCAAATATTTGAATCTCTCGACATACCTCTGGAAAGATGACACACGACATTTCTACCAAGTATCTTAAATTTGTTCCTAGTTTGAATTTAAGCCCATGGCGCGAATAATTATCATAAGCACAGTTATATTACGTAACCGCTTGCTTTCCTTACATATCAGGAGAGATATCAAATCAAGAAGCTTCTACGTGTCTTAACGATTACTTCGACAATTGTTTTAGACATTATAGTCACCTATAAATATGGAAAAGAAACTCTGTAAGAGCTCTCTAACACTTTACTCACATACTTTTTATATAAAGTCACTTCACTAACTTAGGCATTGGAGTGGTCACACCAAACTGGCCCTAGTACTAAGCATTTCATTCTCTTTTGCAAGATTTTCTTTGATCCCAAAATTCACCAACAACATTTGGCGCCGTCTGTTTTTTTCTAAATACACCTATATGGCTAAAACAAGAGTATTTAAGAGTACAGGTGCTGGCACTACCTCTCAACACCCTAAAGGGGGGAGTTAACATATTGATGAATAGCGATTGGCTAGGCTCAAGCAACTCTGCCTCAAATTAGCCAAAGAAAACCAAGAATTAAACAAAAACACGAGTAAGTCCTTAACCTTGTCCATAGTAATATTCACCAAAATCCGACCCAAAATAAAGACCAAGGCGATCACGACACTGAAAAAAGCAATGATTCCATTTATTCACTTGAGTTGCAAAAAAAGCAAGCCAAGAATATGATAGGACCTTCAGCGCCTGCTTTCAAAAGGAATGAAAAAAGAAAACCATAACAGGTGTACCATGGGTCCTTCACATATCAGCACCCCTGCTGCCCTAAGTAAATAGTTCCAAATTAAAAAGAGTCCCTTTGTTCCAGAGATTTTAGGGGAAGTAATAACTTGGTACATAAAGTTGCTACAGTTTAAGACTTACGTGGAACAAAGGACTTCGAAGACTACTTATAGTACTATCGTACATTGGCTAAGTTGCATGGCTTGAGTGATGTAGTGGCCTGTTAAGCTTTTCCTTCAACATTAAGGAATGCAACCAGCATATGGTTCAAATATTTGAAACTAAATACCATTTTCTGTTTCAATGAACTAGTAGAAGTGTTCCTTCAACACTTCCTCGCAAGCAAACTTCTTGTTAAAGACTCTTCAATCCTTAATACTATTAAACAAAAGTCTAATGAATCAATCAGGGACTATTTGGCTAGATTTATGCCCAAGATAGTCCAAATCCCAGAATTAGATATGAGTGTGGCCCTCAACATCGTAATCGACGGAGTCAAGCCTCATGGAGACTTTTTTAAGTTTCTTGCAAAGAACAAACCAAAAATTTTCGCTGAGTTTAAAGCTAAAGCTACCTCATACATCCGTCAGGAAAACAACATAAAAACATGATGAGAGGCTAATTAGAGCAGAAGAGATGGAAAGAATGACAAGCAAAAAGTGCGAAGGATGGACTTGACATGAACAATTACCACAGTTCAGATGCCAAGAGGAAGATACCGAAGATCCCAACATACTCATCTTACATGCCTATCAATCGTCTAATCTCGGACCTTTTGATGAAGATACGTAGGGATAAAGGCATCCTCTAGTGGCCAGAAAGATTGCAAGGGAATCCTTTAAGAAGAAATTCGAAAAAGTATTGTGATTTCCACCATAACAAAGGTCATAATACAGATAATTGCATTCAACTCAAGAATGCAATTGAAGATGCAATACAACGCGAACACCTACGAATGATACTGAAAGAATCGAAAGATCATCTCAGAGGAGATGAGAGGAACAAGAGGATGACACTCCACCAACAGTGGCCATAAGAGATGCAAGAGATATTAATCCCAGCAGAGCACCCAACGGAGTAATTAATACCATTGTTAGCAAACTTAATATAGGCCAGTCGAGCTCTTCGAGCTCAATTAATGCCAAAAATTATATATGTAACATTCAAGGCAAAAAGGTCAGGATCAACAATACAATTTCTTTTGAACAAGAAGATTTCGAAGGTATCCAGAGGCCGCATGACGATGCACTTGTTATTAGTACAATGGTCGCTAACTTCAAAGTCAAGAAAATTCTTATTGACACAGGAAGTTCAACTAACATCATTTTTTAGCATGCATTCGATCAAATGAGACCTAAGATTAAGGCGCAATTAAGGTCTTATAAGTATGATCTCTATGCCTTCAATAATCAACCTATCCAATTAGCTGGAGTAATCACACTGCTGATTCAAATCGATGATGACGAGCATATTGCAGAGGATAAGGTGGACTTCCTCGTCATCAAATGCCGGTCCCCAAACAACATGATAATGGGAAGGCCGTATTAGAACTTAATCGGCATTGTCCCTTCAACTGCACATCTAAAAGCTAAGTTCCCCACTCTTACAGGAGCTGGTGTATGCAAAGGAGATTAACAACTAACACAATCCTTATATATAAGGGCCTTAAGACGACAGGAAGTATTTCAAGTTGAAACTTGTCCAAAAGGTAAGTCGCTTGACATAAAGAATGCCGAGAATAATATAGAGGAAATTCCTTTGAGAAATGATCTCGGGAAGACAACAAGGATAGGAAAACCCTTGTCAGCAAAAGTCTGGCAAAGTCTGATTGACTTCCTATAAGCCAATGCCGACATGTTTTATAGTCACCTTCAAACATGCCGCGTATTTTGAGAGAAGTTATGGTACATAAGCTCTAGATTGATCCAAATGTGAAGGTGGTCTAACAGAAAAAGAGATATTTGGCACTAGAGAGACAAGCAACAATAAAAGAAGAGGTCCATAAATTCTTGAAGGCAGGATTCATCCGAGAAGAGCCTTATTTGACATGGCTAGCAAATTGTATGCTATTCAAGAAGTCTAACGGCAAGTGACTAATGTACATAGACTTCATGAATCTTAACAAGGCCTGTCCCAAGGATTGTTTTCCATTACCAAAAATCGATCAAATGGTAGGTGCAACTACAGGACATGCATTACTTTCTTTTATGAATGCTTTCTCTGATTACAATCAAATCAAGATAGACAAGGCAGATGAAGTCCATACATCTTTTGTTACCAATTTTAGAACATACTATTATACGGTGATGCCCTTTGGGCTCAAGAACACTAGTGCAACATACTAGAGATTAGTAATGAAGATGTTCAAATCTCATATCCATAGAAATGTTGAAGTATATGTGGACAACATGATTGTGAAAAGTATAAAGGAAGATCAGCATCTCGCCGATCTAAAGGAGACATTTGCCACATTGAGGAAATATAGCATGAAACTCAACCTACAGAAGTGTGTCTTTAGAGCAACATCAGGGAAATTTTTCGAATATATGGCTACTCTACACGACATTAAGGCTAATAAGAGAAAGATTGAAGCTATAAGGAATATGAAATCACCTTGCACGGTTAAAGAAGTGTGGGAACTCATTAAGCGAATTGCCGCCCTCAACAAATTCATGTCGAGAAGTGCAGATAGGTCAGTAAAATTCTTTAAAATTTTAAAGAATCCAAAAGAATTCAACAGGATTGATGATTGCAAAAAAGCTTTCAATGAGTTCAAAGAATTTCATGCGTCACCCCTAATGCTCTTGACACTCATTCCTGGAGAAAATTTATACTTGTATCTATCGGTCAGTTGCCGAGCTCTTTCCTTTGTACTGGTTCGAATTGACGGCAAAGAGCATCAACCCGTTTATTACGTAAGTCATGTTCTACAGGGGCCAAAGCTTTGGTATACAAAGATTGAAAAATTTATATTAATAGTGGTTTTCTCGATGAGAAAGTTGAAGCTATATTTTAAAGCTCACCAGATCATTATCCTTACCGATCAACCATTGTGGCAAGCATTGCAGCGACCTGATTCCTCGAGGAGGATGATGAAATATGCTTTAGAGCTTAATGCCCATGTTGTACAATATAAACCCAAAATGGCACTAAAGGCCTAAGTAATGGTGAATTTTGTAGCCAAATTCTCTGGAGAAGAAGATTATATGGAGGTAGCCGAGAAACCTATCTGGTTTCTTTATGTTGATGGTTATTTAACCCAAGAAGGAAGTGGTGCAGGCCTAGTTCTTCAAGGCCTCTATAATGTCAAAGTTCATTATGCTCTAAAATTTGGATTCCCAACTAGTAACAATGAAGCAAAGTACGAAGCTCTAATTGCTAGATTGAAACTGGCAAAAGAAATTGGGGCTGAGAAACTCGAAGTTTTCTCTGATTCCTAAGTGGTGGTAAATTAGGTCACCAAAAGTTACGCAACAAGAGAAGAAGAGATGAGTAAGTACCTATTGGTGGTACAAACGCTCGCAGAAGAATTCCTATCTTTCTCCATTCACAAAATTCCGAGAAGCAAGAATATTGCTGTTGACAAGTTATCGAAGTTGGCTAGTATGGCATTCCCTAAGCTAAGTGAAAAAATTTTCATCGAGTTTCTTCTGCAGAAAAGCTTATCCAATCTCTCGCAAAGTTGTGAGTTAGCTCCTTACATGAGAGAAAAATCATGGATAGATTCCCTAATGAATTATCTAAAAAATGCTACTCTCCCCGTTAACAAAAAAGAAGCGTGAAAATTGGCTTATCAGGCTGTAAACTACACGTTGATTGATGGTCAACCGTATAAGCGTAGCATATCCCAACCCTACCTTCGATGCCTTTTCCTGAGAGATGCTCAGAGGGTGTTATCTAAACTACATGGTGTCATATACAGTAACCACGTAAAGGCGCAAACATTGTACATTCGAGCTTTGTGACTCAACTATTACTGGTCGACTATAAGAGAAGACGCTAAGGACATTGTCCAGTACTATTCCCAATGCCAAAAGCATGACTCGCCGAGTAACGTGCCAGCAATCAAGCTATGTAGCTTGACTAGCCCTTGGCCTTTCGCTTTATGAGAGTTAGACTTCTTCGAACCCTTTCTAAAATCTACTACCCAACGATAATTTGTTATTGTTGTCATAAATTATTTTACCAAGTGGGTCGAAGCTTAGGCAGTGGCAAAAATCACTAAACAGAAGGTGAAAGCATTCATTTTCGGTTCCATCATATCAAGATTTGGAGTCCTACATATGATAATCATAGATAACGGTCCACAGTTTGACAACAATAAGTTCCAAGCATTTTGCGAAAAGTATGGCATTCGCCCTAACTATATGTCTGTAGCACACCATCAGATGAATGGACAAGTCTAAGCAGTCAACAAGATCATATTACACGGCTTAAGACGAAAAGTAAATCAAGTAAAGGGGAGATGGGCAAACAAACTGCCAAACATCTTATGGGGATACTTAACCACTCACAGAACTGCAATATGAGAGACACTATTTAAGTTATCATATGACACGGAAGGCGTGTTGCCGATTGAGCTAGACTTGCCTAATCTACAAACGTATAATTTTGATGTTATGCTTAATTAAGTTGGACTGATAACGAATCTAGACACTATTGAGGAAATTCAAGACATTGCAAGAGCTAAGGTCGTAGCAAACCAGCATAGAGTAACAAGATACTACAATCAGAAAGTGAAGCATAAGGTTTTCCAACCCAGAGATCTGGTTTGCCGTAAGATGAAAGCCACTGGTGCGCGAGCAAGTTAAGGAAAGCTTGGTGCGAATTGGGAAAATCCTATTAGGATTCGGGAAGTCGTTGGCGAGGGAGCTTATTAACTAGAAAGGTTAGATGCATCTATCATCCCTCGAGCATAGAACATCGAGAATCTGAAATTTTATTTCAATTAATCTTTCAGATGATTTCTGTCGTCACTTATTTGGTGACAACCAACATGTTTGTAAGACTACGGTACTTATTTATGAGAATTATATTTGAAATCTCATTATGTTTATTTTCATTATAATTGCTGAATTAACAAGTTCTAGGCTGCACAGCAAATGAACTGACTTAGGTTCTAGCCTAACACGGTTAACGAATTATACAAATTAACCTTACAGCTGAATAATGTGGCTAGTCTACACCTCAAATGGCTAACGGACAATATAAAAATGATGAGCATGTGAAATAAAACATGCTGAAAGATAGTTGGGCGTGTGAAATAAAACATGCCGAGAGATAGTTGGCCGTGTGAAATAAAGCATACCAAGAAACAAATAGCATGTGAAATAAAACATGCAAAAAAACAACTAGCATATGAAATAAAACATGCTGACGAATAAGAGTGTGAAGCAAGATGCATATACCATACACGCCTTGAAAGTATAGTATGTGAAATTAAACGTATTGGAGATTTGTATGCCATTTTTGCTCAATAAGTGTCATAAGTACTCGGTACTACCTTGAATATATTTCAATTGATAATTATACGGGAATATAATGTGCCAGTACAATAAAAGTCCTATGGCCTATTCTTAGATTGAGTAGAAGTGATTTTTAAATCAATGGCTGGGGCTTCTTCAACAACTAGGGTCTCAGAGCGGGCAACTTCCTCGGCATGAGCTTCATTGTCACCTTGATTCATACTTTCGATACCTGTCTCATCACCTTCATCTTCATCGGCACTATTAACTTTATCTTCAACGTCAATAAGGTCAAGATAAGAGAGATCATAATTAGAATGAAGCTTCAAGACCTCTTCTCCTATCGCTTGGACCCCCTCCAACAACTTATTCCATAGTAGCCTCTTGTATTGCTAACTGTGAGTGACTATATCGAGAGCCTCTTTAACTGATAGTCTTCTCCTCACAATCTCCTCCAACTCGTCTATACAACTTTGTAAGTTTGAGTTGTTGGTCTCCAACTCCTTTATCTACATCTTGAGCTTATCTTTATCTTCGCTCATCGTGCAAATAGTTCATCCTAAGCCCCAACACTCTTCTTTCTTCTTCTGTAACTCCTCTTTCAAGCCTTCAAACTTTTTATACTACCCTTCCATTTTAGCCTTCAAGCCAGAGAATTCATCGGCGACGAGGTCATGTGCGAACTTCTTAGCAACAAGTTCTTCTTAGAGCTTTCTTACCTCCATCTTTGCCTTTATCCTCGCATTCTTAGTAGCAATAGTTTAAGCTTTCGATGCATTGTATGCATCCTTAACTCTTTACAGCAGATTCATTTAACACAATCAAGAATGATTGGGCATAACACATGGATATAACTGAAGATATTACCTTCTTTACCTCTTTGTCGGCCTCATCCAAAGCTATTAGAATGTGGCTTCTCATTTGGAAAAGGAAATATGTTAATAACCCGAACGAATTTGATATTAAAAGCGATGGTTATGGATATTCACATCATATAATTTGGCTGAAATATGGGCCTTATTACAAACGCCGACCCTATCGACATTATTTTTAGCGATATCTCTGTCTTTCGAAAGAATAATCCCTTCCATCAAAGCTAAAGATTTTGTCTTGTCTCTTAGGGTCGAGTCAATATCCAAAATTTGGTGACTCCAACAAGGGACAAAGTACTCGTTGACGTCATTGTTGGGGAAGAATTCAGCACTATTGATGCTAAGAGCTTTCGACCGCATTGCCTCCTTCGCCTTTTTCGTCTAAGCCCTTAAATTTTTTGGTAGGTGGTTATTCAGCACTCGGCACCGCCTTAATTGCTAATGATGATCCTTCAATGGCAGTGACATTTTGATCCTCCTCACCAAGATGTGTCTTTCGACGTTCATCATCCCTTGGCTCAATAGAAGTTTGAATAATCTCAACTGGAGGCTCCTCAGAACGAACAACCTCGGTCGACAGTGTCTTCTTACTCTCCTTCTGCCTCTCGGTAAGATAGGAGGTCTTCTGTATAGTCGCTTACTTCGCTGCAGCCTCCTCTGCTAGCTTCTTTACGACAGTAAGCCGAATGGTAGTTGCTAAGGTAGTCGTTCTCTTATCAGCATTAGATTTTTTTGCCTTGCCCTAAGCTAGTAGCTTGACTGGATTCACCTCACCAGCATCCATATCTACAATACGAGTAAACAAATTAATATAAACATAGGAAAAAGATGAATGTAGGCTCAAAGGCCACTATTCTCCCCCCCAAGTCTCGAGAACAACTTTCTTCTTGTAGCTATACTCGGCACGGCGATAACTCATTAGCATACCTTTTCTTTTCAAAAAATATTGGGTCTCCATTTTCGTAACACCATATAATTCTTTCGGCGTCTTAGAAGAACATTTTGTTCCTCCTCTTTTCTTGAATTTTCTTCGCCGTTGCTGCATCATTCAACATCAGATCTATATCTTTTGTATATGTTGGCTCAATCCATTAGGTCTAAAAGTTTAAGTCCTTGTCAAACACTATTGACACGAACTTATCATACCACTTGTGAATCTTGGATTCTAACCCATCCATGAACTTACATCCATACCTCGCAGCAATAAAGTACCACTAGTCAAGCTGCCTCTGAATAGTGAAGAAAAACCGAAACAATTGAAGCGTAGCCTTGACTTCAACTTCTTTATAGACTATCTCAAAAGCCACTATAAATTGGTATGTATTAGGTAAGAACATACTCGGTACGACTCTGAACTAGTTGAAAAAGCCCTTAACAAAAACCGAAAAAGGGAAGCGCAACCTAAAATTCAAATATTTCAAGTATATATGGAACTCGTGTTCCCCCTTTCCCCATCTCTCGGCCTCCTCAAGTTCCATGTTCTGAGAAGGTCTCGCTAGTACTGATTATATTTTGTGACAAGAACTCTATCGACGGAACTAGCGATTCCATTTAGAGAGTCACAAGAGTAGGCTATTGTGTTATAGAGATATCTTGCTGAGGACCTCTCTTCCTTATCCTTAGGATAATTATCTACAGGATGCTCGTTAATTCGAGCAAGTTTATCTCATCTTGCCTCCATACTATCGGCCGAACTGCCCAAAGAATATACCGTCTCGCTCCTTATTTAGGGGGGAAAAGTGGTATCAGTTTCTGTTGCCTCGAAATCATATAGGATAAGTCAATAAGCAACGTTACGAACCATTCCTGAATGGTTATATAAAATGAAATAACATAAGTCGAAGAATGTGAGGTTGAAGATGAGAAAGCAAATGAAAGTTTAAGATACAACCAGAGAAATGAAATCTGATTGTAAACAGTACCTTCTATATGGATGATTTATCCTCATAACTATAAGTTTGCTTTTGACAGTAATGATGCGTTGATTTGGTAATGGTGCAAATTGCTAACGCATGTTTCATGACAGAAATCTGACAGCTAACAACTTTTTGACAGTTATTAGGCCTATAACAAAATGATGACTTAGGCGATAAATGTTACGCCTCCAATTTCTTGATTTCTCGAATGGGCAGAAGTTTAGAAATTGCAACCTTTCAACTGGGATGTAATCTGTCCCACTTCCCATTTTACTCAGCATCAATCTAAAAAATCAGTCCTCCACTTGACCTCTAGTGTAATATATATATGTCACTCCCTTTATCAACCACTCAAACATGAGAGTTAAGGAGCAAATGTTGATAGTCAGTTTTCACTCATCTGACATACTCATTCAATTAACCGCCGATATGCCGAATATTTGAATCTCTTAGCATACCTCCAGAAAGATGACACACAGCATTTCTGTCAAATATCTTAAATTCGTTCCTGATTTGAATTCAAGCCCATGGCACAAACAGTTATCATAAGTACGGTTATATTACATAATCGTCTGCTCTCCCTACATATCAAGAAAGATGTCAAATCAAGAAGTTTTTACGTGTCTTAATAGTTACTCCGACAACTACCTTAAACATTATAGCCAGCTATAAATATGGGAAAGAAACTCCATAAGAGCTTTCTAATACTTTACTCACATACTTTTTATACAAAGTTACCTTACTAACTTAAGCATTGGAGTGGCCGTAGCGGACTAGCCTCGATACCAAACATTTCATTCTCTTTTGCAAGATTTTCCTCGATCCCAAAATTCACCAACAATAATAATGGTAAGGAGAAGTTGGTGGTGATGGTGCGGTCAAGGTACTAGTGCAATAGCAGTAAAGTAAAAGGCAATATGATGGTAGAGGAGGTGTAGGGGTAGTGAAGGTAGTCAAAACATTGATAGTTGTTTCCGTAGGATGTTATGCATTGTAGTAATAGCTATAGAAATAGCATTGATGCTAGTATTGGTGATGCATGAGTGTTAGTGGTGGTAGTGTAGGGGTAATAATAATGGTAGGTGTTAGTAGTAGTATTGGTTAGATTTATAATAATAATGATGGTGGTGATGGTAGTATTGTTGGTACAAAAGTGTTGGTGGTGACGTAAATGTGGTTACTATAAGAATAATATGGTGGTAGTGGTGATGGTGGTATGGTGATACAATTTATGATGATAATGGTAGTGTAACGGTGAAGGTGGTGGTGGTGCTAGTAGTAACAGTAATAGTTATGGTAGTAGCGGTGTTCATGTTATGAGGGTGGATATGTAATATTGGTGTAATTTTGATGATAATAAAATAGTTACATAATTATAAGCCATACTCCCTGCTTAAAAAGGAAAAACTAATACCATTACATAAATTGTAATAGTTATTCCATATGGAGAAGGAATAGAAAACATTTCTAATAATTGTTATTCTCTTGTCAAGTTTCTAGTAAATAAGGGAATAAAGGTTACTATAGGAATATTATTTTATCACCTTAATGTAAACGAGTTATAAAAAGGAAAAGTTGGTTCTTTTGATACCTATGTGCCATTTAACTCCTAGTAGGAATGACTTATATTACATAATGGTTAACTTGAAATGGCTTACATCAGTTATATGAATTCTATTATTTGTATCTACTAGGATAAAAACCCCTATTGTAGGATACATATAAAACATTGAACAAACATTCTAAAGATAAGTAAATAAATGATAAGAGAATTTGGCATGAGAATTTAATTTGGAAAATCTTAATTAGTAAAAAATAACATGTAAGATATTTTTTTGGCCAAAAACATTGTTTTAAGATTGAAAAGGTCTACTAATATCATAGTAATTGTACAATGTATTACATACAATGATAGAACATCGTTTCTTGTAAGTGAATTTCTATGGTTTCTTCTAACTATCTTACTTTCAACACATTTAGTAGCAGATGTATAGAGATTATAAAGTTAAACCCCTAATATATCATAGTAATTGTATAGTGTATTACATACAATTATAGAACATCATTTCTTATAAGTGAATTTCTATGGTTTCTTCTAACTCTCTTACTTTCAACACATTTAGCAACAGATGTATAGAGATTATAAAGGTGAACTCCTAATATACATTAAAGGGAATTAGTTAGGCAAATAAAAAAATAAATAAGATAGGATAAAATCCATGAAACAAGAAAGTGCCAACACATACATGCTTTTGTCAAATGAATGGGAAATAGCCTAATTAACTATAAGAACCCGATCTATTTTCAAATGCCATCCCTAATGGTCAATTTCTTTCCCTACTTCTAGATCATATTTTCTATGTTGTCACTTCTTAGCCTATTCACTCCAATTCTAAGTCTCATGTAAATCCAAGACAATTTAATATATCTCCATTTCCTCTTGAATTTATATAACTCAAACATGTATATATTCAAGCTCCATCCATTTGCAGTTACCTCTAATTCAAGCTTACCTAAAACCCATTTATAAGCAACTTAATGCACTACAAACTTGTAAGTCTCCATTAACCCTAAACCATTGACTTTGAAACATGTGCTTAGATATGAACCCCTTGACACTAATGATATGTCCTCATAGAAACGCACTGACAAATTTTAATCATTAAGTTTCCTAAGACCTTTGAAGCTATAGGTTCCTCTCTATGCACCTTTACCTAATGACATTATACTACATTTGAGTGAAGTAAAATGGATTTCTTTCTTATATTACTAAAACACACTTTTGTATCACTACTAATAACACTCATTAAACCTTCCACCCATAAATTAACATCCTCTTAATAAAATGGCCTCGAATCA
Source organism: Lumnitzera littorea (assembly GCA_024138015.1). Classification (NCBI taxonomy): domain Eukaryota; kingdom Viridiplantae; phylum Streptophyta; class Magnoliopsida; order Myrtales; family Combretaceae; genus Lumnitzera; species Lumnitzera littorea. Next base: position 77,198,465 of record JAMXBB010000004.1, on the reverse strand, counting down.
CCATCTGCTGTAGTAAGAACAAGTTATCAATTATACTCATCACAATTAAAGTTCCATAGGATACCTCCATACAAGTGAATCTCACTGCACTAAAATGAAAAGTACAATTCATTAAATTGGGAGACAACCATTGTCAAAAAGTTGCGACATATACCTAATTTCTAACAATCAACACATCCACTCACCATGCAATTTGATCCAAACTTCACATATGCAAAAGTTTTTTTTTTTTTAGTTTTTGGTTATTTCAGTTAATGAATGCTCTGCATTATTGTACCAAACCCTAGAGTAATCAATCCTAACCTTTATGTTTTACTTTTGAGGTTATCACTAATGTTACTTACATTACATGTTCATATATATGATATAAATGACAAAAGACAAACTTTGAACAATTTGCATATTGCAAAGTGTTATAATATTTTAATTTGGACTTTAATGCATCTTAATGATCTACATATATTTTTCCTTCTAATTTATATTTGTACTAATCATATATATATATATCCCTTGAAAGGGCAAGCTAGATTCAAAAGCTGTTAGGCTATTACTGGGATTAATTTATATTAACTAATGCTCATTAAGAACGTCATCACATATTTATTTTCCTTTTTTTCTTATTATATGCTGCATAATTATTATCTAAGGTCATACATATATATATACACACATGAAGAATAAGAAGTTATAGAACACTAAAAAGAAAAAAAAAAAGGCACTATGTATACTATGAACCAATGGTAAAATAGTATTAATAATATGTACATATATTTTTTTTTTCAAAAAATAATATTCAGATATATGATAGTGACAATTAATAGTTTCTAAAAATTGCCATCTGTATTTTGTAAGCATTGCTATATGTCTAAACTTTATTAGTATTTGTCTACCATTAATTAATTCACACGACATGTAAATATTCTTAAAGCCATTTTTATTAGAAAAGGGACTAAAAAAGAAAAAAAAAAATAGAACGCATAAACAAACGTACAAAGAACCCATATCATTACTTATTGGATTTTAAACAAGTGCTTCAAGGGAAAGTAAATTTGTCTCATAGAATTCAAGACATGTAACCTGATTCCAACAATCACCTATTTTCTCTAATTTTCGTATGCAAAAGAATTTGTTGCTAGCTTGTGATAACATGATCTTCTTTCAAAGTCCATCATGGTAAAGGTTGACAAATACCTTATTGTTCTATGTTCTATTAACTATGAAAGCTAGAAACCAGTTTATTTTAAGAATGAGAAAAAAAAAGAGTAGAAAAACCATACGTTGAGAATAAGTATTAGATAAAGTTGAAAACAAGATATATTCAATTACTTAATTACTTCGTATAAATCTCTATTATAAGGAATTAATGGTTTGTTGTTTACTTTATATTATTATATTGTATTATTGAGTTTGAGAACATAATAAAAGTATCAATATCTTCCAATTTGATAAAACTTGAAAAATACTACCACTATCCTAACATAAACATCATTACCACCGCCAATACCACCATTATCATCACCCTTGCACCATTACCAAACAACCATTACCACCCTAACCTCCATGGCTTACTATTGCCACAACATTGGACTACTATTGTCACTAACAACATATTGGTAGTGATGGTCATACGGTGAATATGGTGTTGGTGATGGTAATAATTGTATAGATGGTGGTGTCTACATAGTTAAGGTAGCCTCTTAGTGTAATAGCAACTATGGTGCCATCATGATGGTGATAGTATTGATGCTAGTTGTAAAATTGTAGTTATAATGGTGGTAATGATAGTAATGGTAAAACAGGTAATAGTGGTGGTGCAATAGTGGTAGTGTCAAAGGTAACATGATGGTGGAGGGAGTGTAGTTGTAGTGAAGGTGTTGACAATATCAACAATTTTTGTCATAGGATGATGTGTGTAGTAGTAAGCTAGCAATGGATATAATTATAGCATTGATGCTAATGGTAGTGATGCATGAGTAGTGGTGTTGTTATAGGGATAATAGCGATGGTCAGTATTGGTAGCAATGCTGGTTAAGCTTATAATAATAATGAGAGTTTAATGGTGATGGTGGTAATAATAGCAATGAAAATAACAGTAATAATGGTATGAAATTATTGGTGGTTGTATAAATATGATAACTATAATAATAGTATGGTGGTTGTAGTAGTGGTGGTAATGGTATAGGGATGTGATTTATATTGACGATAGTGGTGCAATGGGGAAGGTGGTGATGATGATGGTGGCGGTGGCATGAACAATGATGATAGTGAAGGGAGTGGCAGTATTGATGGTGCAAGGGTGATCAAATAATAGTGATATAATTTTGATAAGAATAAGATAGTTATATAATTATAAGACCTATTCTCTCTTTAGAATAAAAAACAAATGCTACCAATTGGAATGCAATAGTTATACTATGTGGAGAAGTAATGGAAAAAGTCCTTAGAATTATTATTCTCTAATTAATTTTCAAATAAGTAAGGAGTAAATGCTACTCTTGGAATACCTATTTTGTTAACTTAAAGTAAACGGGTCATTAGAAGGAGGTTTTTAGATAATTATTATGCATCATTTGACTCCTAGTAGCTATAGCTTATATAAGAGTAATGGTTAACTTAAATAACTACTATCAATTATGTTATTTGGTTCTATTGAGATAGAGGTCCAAATTGTAGTATACATATGAAAGCATTGAACATACATTCTAAAGATAAATAAGTAAAAGATAAGAGAATTTGACACAAGAATTTAATTTGAAAAACGTTAATTAGTAAGAAAGCAATAAGCTAGATTGAAAAGGTCCATTAGTATCATAGTAATTGTACAATCATTGAACATTATTTTTCTTTAAAGTGAATTCTTAAGTTCTCTTCAATTCTCTTCTACTCACAACACATTTAATAACATATATATAGAGAGTTTATAAAAGCTAAACCTTAATATACATTAAAGGGAATTAATTAGGCCAAATATATATACATATAGACATACATATATACACACACATATACACATGTACATGCTATCATTAAATGAATGGAATATAACTTAACTAACTACAAGGACCCAGTTGTCGAATGCCCTCCAAAACAGTCAACTACCTTCTCTATTTCCAAACCTTATTTTCTTCCTTTATCACTTGTTTACCTATTCACTCCGATTCTAAGTCTTATGTAAATGTAAGACAAGCTTAATAAATCTCCACTTCCTCTTGAATTTGTGTAATTTAAACATGTACGTACATTCGAGTGCCATCAGTTTCTAATTATCTCTAGTTTAGTCTTACCAACACCTATCCATAGGTAACCTAATATACCGCAAACATATGAGCCTCATTTACACTAGAACATTGACTTTAAAACATGTGCTTAGATATAAACCCCTTAACACTATTGATATGACTTCATTGACAATGATCGATAGATCATAATCATCGAGTTTTCTTAGATCTCTATGGCTTTAAGTTCTTCTGTACTCTCTTTACCTAATGACATTGTGTTACATTTAAGTGAAATAAAATGGAGATTTTTCTTTGTATTACCAAATCACGCTTTTTCTATCAAGCCAAAAACACCAAGTACCTTCCACCTATAAGTTAGCATTCTCTCACAAAACTACCTCATATAATCATTCTTGTAGTAAGAACAAGTTTTGTGTTATGCTCAATCATCAAAATTGAAGTTCCATAAGATACCTCCATGCAAGTGAATCTCTCTATATTATAATAAAAAGCATAATTCATTAAACTAGGAAGCTAAATATTAGAGGGAAATCCTAATAGATACGTCATTTCTAGCACCTGTCACACTCACTCAACATATTCTTGGATTTAAACTTCACATATATGAGCAATTTTCAACCCTTACCCATTTTATGGTTTAGTTTAGTGGGGAAGAAAAGTTTAAAGAAAACAAGCAGTACTTATCCTTGAGTATTATCATATAAGTAACTCTTTTCCTCATCACCTTGCATTTAGTACTGTTTTTGCCATTATTGGCACTCTATCTTCACTATCCTTTAAAGAAATTATAGCCATTTCCCCTAGACTTTCCTCTACAATTGCCACTTACACCAAATATCCATTCACATCTAGTAATTATACCATCTACAACCTCATAGCTTGTAGATCATATCTTGCCATGTAATTAATCTTTAGTTATAATATAATGGTCTTAGTTTCATCCATTCAAATTATCTTTACACAAACCAATTTTTTTCAGAACTTGCAAAGCAAAGATTGGAGATCATAGAAGCATAATTTTTAATCTTTTGTTTCAATCTTAATATATTAATATTTCAAATTATTAGTAAGAGATATGAATATGAGACATGTTGTTATCTTGATGACCGCTTACTTATCCAAAGCAAATATAGCCTTGGTTCTAATAGTAAGCAATCTATGGGAAAATTAATCATACATATCTCCTCCGATTCTTTTCCAGATTCCTATAATCGTCTTCTTTATCGATACCCCGTATAATATATTCTCCATCAAACTTAGTAGGATCACCATCTAAGCCTTCTCATTAAGCTCTTCTCATTCTTCATTGATTCAAACTCATGACCTAAAGCCTTCTACTACTTAATGATTCAACTATTATGTTATTCTAACTATTCCTTTTATTATCGTTAAGTTATATTGAGATGAAAGGTTTCAAAATTCTAAGTTCTGATACAATAAAGGAAATGGCTTAGACGATATAAAAAAAAAAAAGGAGATGGACCTTTTATGCTATAATATTTATTTGATACACTATGAAGTTATTCTGTTCAATTATAAAGTTACATTTACTTCAATATTGTTGAACATAGATTGATAAAAGGTAGGATTTTATACTTGCTCTTATCAATTATCATATTCTATTAGTTATGATCTATACCTCTTCAAATATCAAAATTACCATCGACATTTTTATGACTCATTTTCCATGCCTTTTCACTTGCTACAACCTAAACTTGTGCCTTCTTCAAATTTATCAATTTTGTACTTGGTTACTATCTCTTCAACGTGTAAATCACAAACATAGAAAATCTCTAATCTCTAATCTCAAAAACTATTCTCTTGGTACAAACTTGATAAGATAGAAATCTAGATTTTGAGTTATATATCAATAGGACACATAGACAAGAAAAATGAGAAAAAAAAAATAGAGAGAGAATTTCACAAACAAATTTCTTATGAAAAATCCCCAATATACCAAGGGTTAAAAAATATGGGTAAAACAAAACACGTAAACTTATATTGTAATAATGATATGATATTTAACTAATAAAAACAAATCACAGTAACTCCTCCAACTAATTCATCATTATTTCGACAATTCCCTCTATACACAAAAACATATACACATATATGTGCATGTATCTACCTTATGTAGTGCACATACATATGCACGTACACACGCATACACATAAATGTATACACACTCACTTGCATACATTCATACATATGTGATATACATATAAGGCTAAAACCCTAATGTACATAAAAAGAGCATTACTTAAATACCTAGCAACACAAAATATGAAATGCTAACATATACATGACATGCACTAACAATCACACAGGACCTAATCTAGATGGCTATAAGGTAATGAGCTACCCTCTGTACAAATCAATTATCCCCTTCATTTTTATGTCCTAACTTCTCTTTTAATCACATCTCTACTAATTTTTTGGGGATAAAGTATATCTTTACTAATTTGCTCTATCTTAAGTTTCATTAACAAACTCAACAAGTTTGCATTCTTAAAATAAAAAGATACTAAATAGGAATTAAGAGAAACTATATTGAGTTTCTTAATTGACTATATACAATGATTACCCATATATAGAATGTGGAGAAACATTATATTAATAAGGCAATTAAAGAAAATATTGGATAATAAATTGCATTTATCCATCCAATATTCCTATTGTATAGACAAGGAGAATTGCTCCTAACTCCCCTTTCAAACTCAAGTGGGAACAATAAATGCCAACTTTAGTTTTAACCACAATTTCCAAAGGAGTTTAGGCAAAAAGTGTCTTTACTGAATAAAGTCAATTACAAGATGGACTCTAAAGTAATAATTAATCTCAATATGTTTGATTCGCTTAGAAAAAAGCATTATTATGATTAACTAAAAGAGCACTCACTTACGTTGCAGCATAAGGATGATGAATGTACATATCTTTAAAGGAGTCATTGTAATTTAGAGTTTATATTAACCAAAATACTGTAGTTGGTAATAAGAGCAAAAGTTTCTTATAATTTATATCATATTTTTTATTTTATCCCCATTCAACCAACTAGGCATTATAATGCTTTGCGTGGACAAAGGCACAACAAGTGCCTACATATTAGGATTTAGACAATTTAGTGTTTGAATTTTCTCTCTTCTATAATTCAATATCTATACTTTGTAAAAAATGTCACACCAAGTGTTTATATTATGCACTAAATTATTAAAGAATAAAAGTTTAGAGATTAAACCACCTAAATTTTAAAGTACATGCACTTATTGTGCTTTTATTCTTGCTTTGTGAAAACATTTGAATGGGTTTTCATTGTTATGAACCATTTATGACAAATAAATGTGTAAGTGATTTATAGAATTTTCAACATTATGCTTGAGAAGAGAGAAGGAAGAAGGAATTAGGAGAGATGGAAAGTGAAAGAAAAAAAAATAGAGAGAGTAAAGAAAGCAGAAGAAAACAATTAGTACATTTTCTTATTTAGATTGAGGGAAAGAGAAAGGAAAAAATATGGAAGAAATACTTTTTTTTTTTAAAATAACAATTAGAAATACTTTAAGCTTTTTAATTACCATATTGTTCTAGAAAATAACAAGAATCTAAAAAGCAAGTGTATAATTAGATTTTCAACAACTTTCTTTCTTAAATAACTCAAATTTGGAGAAGGGAGAAAGTGTAAACCCTAAGGAAAACATTTTTTTTTTCAAATCCATCTCCTACATTCCTTTCCTAACCAAACAAGGAAAAATTCTTAGAGATTCTCTTTTTCCTTCTATCTTCCTTTCCTTCAATTGCATGTCACTGTCACTATCGTCATGGTCATTGTTATAATAATAATAATTAATTGAATAAATATACTCTGATTTCTTCTAATAAAACAATTACTAATCATAATTAGTTACCATTGATTAATCAATTGATCATTGCCGATCATCAATCATAATTAAGCCGTGCAAGTACTATTAAAAATTTTAATTGCTATAAAATCCTCTTAATGCTCTACAATTTCTGATGAAGAAGAGTTTCATTGATAATTATTCACCACTTATTCAAACATACAAGTATTCATGAATTATTTTTCCTTCCTATATCGACATCCCATAATTTCCATTCTCTGCAGATCCATTCTGAATCGGACCACACTTGGCGGATAGCACTTGGATCGGCTGGGAAGAAAACTTGGCACCTGGCAGCCCAAGTTATTATGAGCCCAGTTTGAGTTTTTTCCATAGGGCCCAAGCGTAAGTTTTTCAATATTTCTGTCTTTTTCCTCATTTATTTATCTATATAATTCCCTATTTTTATAGGATGATAAACTTATTCTTGCTACGTAGTAAGGCAACATCTTCATTTTTTTATATATATATTTTATCATATATATAAACATACATACGTATATTGTATATATATATATATATATATATATACACACACACATACATATCTAACGCAAGTACTTGTGCTTTAGCCGTTCAAATCCAGTAAAAGAACTTCAACAAAGTAAAAAGTCTACTGTATTATTTATTTGAACTAAAAGTTAGTTTCAAGTTTTTCTGGCAATATATTCAAATAAGAGATTCCAAACTTTCGGAGAGATATGTTTAAATAAGAGATTCTAAATGTATCATAAGTTCGAATAATTACATGACTGTAAAATAACATCAGATTCGATTATTTAATATCCACTTTTCTAAATGCAGGAGTTTGGTAATTTTGGAGATAATAGCGTCCAAGGATTTTGATTTTATCGAGTGAGACGAAATGAATTTTCGCTTATAATTGTGAAACTTTTTGCATGGAATCCACGACATTGTTGGTTTGTTGTGATAATTATTCATTTAACACGTTTGAAACCTAGAGATAATTTAATATATTTGTACCTAAAAATTTCTGTTGTGATTGAGTTACTTCGATTTGATGGCCCTCGAGACCGACCACTTGTTACGATCGTTCAAATGGTACACAGCACAGTTCGACTAATTACACGACAAAAAGCCTAATTAGACAATGCTTTACTTGACTTTGAACCACCTTAAACCAAACTGCAACCACTCGACCTAACCACCAAACCAATGTGGCTACACTTTTAGCTACACATCGTCAACCACAAACCCTTGTAACTTAGACCCACCACGACCATACCCCGGTTGCATGACTCAGCACATGAATGGATCCATGTTGCCTTAGGTCACATGGGCCACAGCCGCCCAACCAAACTCACATGCTATATTGTGTAAACTCATATGACTTAGGTGTAACTTGGATTTGATTACTACATCATAGAGCGTGGTTAAGTGACAAATGAGGTGGTTCAATAGATAACTTCGTATCTATTTGAATGAGTGAGTTTAATGGCTTAGGTTTGATTCATGCAAATCTAGTGGTTTAGATTTGATTTAGTGGGTCTAATGACTTGGGTGGTGGGTGGTTGAATTTTGGGATGGTTTTAAACCTATAGTAGCTTAAAATTTTGTGATTTTGAGATTTAGAGTCTCCATGGGTATTTGAATAATTTTGACTCTAGTATCAAGATTTCTTATTCAACCAAAGAGTTTATTATTTGGATATTGCATCCCATAAGGATGACTACTTACTCATCCCATAATCCATTGGCTTTAGCCTAAAATAATATAAGGGAATGCCAATGCTCAAGCTCAACTCATTACTATCAAGGGAAGGAAGAAAGAAAAATCGGCTTCTTTACATTCCATTTTGGCCACAAACTACATTTCTAATCACACTGCACATATACCACATTCCAGAGTCTACCTAGACAAAATCTTTGCTTACTAGAAAGTAGAAAAGCTTACCTACAAAGTAAACAAACTTCGGTAATCAAGAGAACTTGAGTTTTCTCTTGTACTAACTTCTAAAGATGACTAACTTTTACATTTCATTCGCAATAGAAATGGCCTTTTCAAGATTCTTAAAGGCTTTCTCATATCTCAGGAAGCCCATAAACCAAAACCCATAGTCATCCTTAGTGACTATTTCTATATACTTCTGAGCAGGGTTGTTGACATTCTCACTCCGGTTGGCACATTTTATCTTCCTTGTTGGTATCAAAACCTGCAAGGAACACCACATCTCAAGACTCAAAAGGTAATCTACCAAGGGATAGTGTCTAGGAAATTTGTTAAGGAAATGTTGTTTTAGAACGTTCCCCGAAGCAGAGATTTTGTTGCAAGGAACTCATCGAGTTTCCTGTATACATATAACTTTGTTTATAAACACAATATAATACAAGGAAATTTTAAAACTATGAACAAAACTATTGCAGTCGCTTATCCATAGGAGTATAAAGAAACTGCTTGGATTTATCTCAGTATTCACTCAACATTAATTTGATTGCTGTTCAATCAAGTTTCAGTCTAACCTCAAGTTATTTTAATAATTTCGAACTATATGATATTAATACATGAAGCTAATTGAGTTTAAATCGAATTTAATTGGTAATTTAAGTTTGAATTGAATGTAAAATATCAATATTATTTAATTAAAAAAGATATATTTTTTTAAGATGATCGAATCTAAATGAGTTTAATCAAACTTCGCTAAATATTAATTTGAGTTGTGTTTCACATGACCGAATTGGATTTTTGAAATCTTGAATCGGTTTGAGCTTGAATTCAGTAGGATGGGCATAACCTTTGCTCTAGATGAACACAACTTTTATAGTTAATAAGTATTATAAAATTTAGACTAAAAAAAGGAATGTTCGAAAATCATTTTTCCTGGACAAACAAAACCGTCAGTCCTGGCACCTGATTTAACAAAACTTAAATAAAGCAAAGCCTTCAGACAGACAATGATTTTTGTTGAGGATTTCTTGTAGGCTTGTGACGATGGGAAAAAGCCAAGTTTCATCCATGAAATCATATTTTCACGCCATGCTGTCGGTTCATTGATTCACATACTCCAACGAAAAATTATAAATGAAACCATTATTGCTGCCAATTATTTGACAGACCACTACACTATGATGCTGGCTGTGAAGATCATATCCAGAGATATGATAACTGCAATCTGGTCCACCTCACTTAATGAGCATGGGCTCTCATTCAAAACAGATATGATAAATTTTTCAAGTTACAGGCCGATTCCAATAAAATTCATCAAGACAACTTTAAATTTTTTATAAATGTTTAATGATTTAACTGAATTACTTACCTTGTAGGGGGCTTTAACAAGGTGTCCATCGTGGGATGAGAAATTCAAGGACCTTTCACTGCAGAAAGCAACTTTCTCGGTTGATATGAAGATAATTCCAGCAATCGGACCGGCTGTTGTCGACAGATAACACTGTGAAGCCTTCAAAAGCTTCTCTCCTTCTTTAATACCAAATATCTGTTTGAAAATATTCCCCCTACCACCTTCCTGAATTATCTTTGCCCCCAAACTCAGCTTTCCTTTCAAAGTTTCAGATAGCTTAGGCCCTAATTTCACTGCAAGTCATATATATCAAGTAAAAGTTATCATATATATATATATAACCCACCTTTTAGCATCTACATGATATTAACAAATAATTCATATAAAAAAAATAAATAAATAAAAACTTTGGCTTATAGTTTTGTGACAAATTATTCTTTCTAATACGATCAGTAAAAATTGAAAATGAAGATGTTTATAACAGGTTGAAGCTAATTTTAGATGCATTATTCAGTAATATACAACAAATAAAAGGGAAAAATATATGATCCGTTTTCTTATAAATTGAAAAATCAATAAAATATATTCTTAGTTAGCAAACCATTCTGCCTACTAATTTTTGTTATTTTTCTATAACAACGTTAGTAATATAACATTATCATAACACTAATTAAGATAACCTATTACAGAAGGTTAGTAAGTTATCTTCTTTTTTTTTCTTTTTTTATTTATAAAAGTTATTGATATATTATTCAAATAACATATTAGTTTATTTTAATACGATGAAAGATATAAATTAATTATTACTAAATTAATGATTTATGTTAGTTAGCGTTATAATAATGCATTTTTACTAGTTTTAGGATAAAAAAGCCCTCTTAATTTTTGTCTAATATTTCTATCTGTCCATTAGCACGACTACGGATGCGGGATGCCAATCGATATATCATCACCACTACAAATTCCAAGCACTACATAACTCTTATTCAATCTTTTTTTTCATAGTGGACCCGTTATATGTGGCGGGTAATATAATACCAATGAATCTTTTTATGCAAACTGGAAGTTGTTTTGGCTAGCGGGTTTACCATGATCCTTGACTCTGTATGCAAAACTGCTGCCTTTCTTCTCGTGTCTTTTCGTCTTCCGCATGTTTAAAACCGCCTTGTCTGCAAACAAAAATTAGCATACTCAGACAACAACACAAATACATACGTATAAATATGAATACATGTAATCCTACTCACGTGAATCATTCTTTAAAAGAAGAAAAAATAAAAATTTCATGGTATGCTTTTATGCTATGTTTGAATATTCAAATGATGGAAAAACATACTCGATTTGAAAGAACTGGCAGGAGAGTCATCTGAATTAGAAGAAGGACTATGGCTTAAGCTGACAGGTTCAGAAAGAGAAAAGGGTCTCTCAGGAGTAGTTTCATAAGAATTTATTATCAATGGACTCCCATGTAATTTGTTGGGATAACTCTTCTCCATATTTTCTCAGAAGTTTTCTGGGGAGACAAACAGATGTTTGTTACTAAAAGAGAGAAAAAAAAAAAAAAGAGAGAGAGAGAGAAGTGAGGTTTTAAATTTTCAATACGGGACTTGCCTATGTGGACTAGTAAGTGCTATCTAGCTATTGGGGCATGCCATATGGTCCAAAGTCGTATAAATAAAAACGAAATTAAAGTGGCGGGCGTAGACGAGGAATTGGGAAGGAAATGTCCAATTTTTGTTTTAAGTCGTTCTTGATTCATGTCCTTTTCCGTTTACATTCGTGTCTACGAAAATAGAAGCTTTTATTCATAAAATAATATCAAAGGTCATGTCGATATATTAATTAATAGCTTAAAATAAAACTTTTCATGGTTTTCCACATTATAATCTTTACGGAAAAATCAAGTATATAAAAAGCGAAATGTTTTTTCTAACTTAATAAGTATCTTAAAATACTCCTGAAATATTTTAATTGAAAACGATGATTTCTTAATGAATTTCGCCATCAAGGAAAGTACGTCTACTTTTCCTAAGGAAAAGTCATAAAAGGAGGCCCTCCCGCTTTGAAACTCGATTCTCGTGGACAAGTATGGGAGTTTTATTTATTTAAATTCTTTTCTAGTCAGATATATTTGAATTGTATAGTTAGTTAACTTATAAATTCGAGTACTTAATTTATCTCATTTGAGAAATAATTTAATAATATTAATATATTATGTGAATTTATTAATAATATATAAATATTAATAAAACTTTTATATATAAATATATAATTAATAATTTTTAAAAATATATATATTTATCCATTTTTAAATATTTGAAATATTATTAATACTTATATTTCCACTCATCTATCTATTTATTTAGTATGTTAAACGCAAATAAATCTTTTCCACTTGCAGAAGCTTGCAATATTCAGCAGAATGTAACCTCGACTTGAGTTCTCGACTATTTATAGTCATGGGTTTTGACTGGCTGTCAACCCTTTTAAACAACTCTGGTTAAAGTTATCTTCTTGTACTTTTTTTTTTTTTTTTTTGAAATTCATGCAAACTAGCATGCTATGGCTACGGCCTACGGTCTTGTATACTTGTAGAGTTCTTCAAAATTGATTAGATTTCACTTTACATTTTTATATATATATTTTTCTAGTTATATAACATGAAATGTGTTTTTATTCGAATACATGTATTGTTATATTTTCTTTTAGAAATATAAAGGCTACTTAAATTAAAACTTTATTGCAACTAGATACTAATACTTCATTTTAGATAATAATGAAAAAGTAATTCGTGTCCGAAGATTGGAAAAAGATTTTTAATTTGTAGAAAAGGAAATTATTTTTCTTATTTATAACAGACTTTCTTCTACGGCCAGTTAATCATCTCTTATTATTACTAGCATTAGTAATAGAGGTGTCCATCAAACAATATCACGAACTAATCGCAAAAGAATGATTCGTTTATAATACGGTTTGATTTTGCACTTCTTAATAAAATCGTCTTAAATTGAATCGAGCTGCATTGCAAATAAAATAAACTTTCTAAAGTGTGATCCACCTCTTAGAGCCTTGATCTGTTATTTAATTTTATTTATTTTACTTAATTTTCATTGGATCTAAATTATTGAAACCCAAAAAAGGTTTTTTTTTTTTTCTTTTTAATACCTTTCTTGATGTACTTCTTTTTTCGAATTGGTTTACATACTTACTTTTGTTTATAGTATAGGATGGTTGGGAAAAAATTCATTTCAAGTGTAAATAAATAATATTACCAGATTGAAAGAACAAAAGAGATAATTAAAAGAAAAAAAAAAAAAAGAAAACCAAACAAATGAAGACAAAGCGATCATAACCGTTTGAAGCATTTCAAACCTTAACAAATGACATCGCAATTTGCAAACCCCAAATAAAAATACTTAATATTCTTTTAACACTATCGATAGAATTAAATGTATGGTAATAGGTCTTCTGAAATTACTATTTAACTAGCTAAGGCCAAGTCATGCGAGGATTTCATTTAGAAAATATATAGATTTATAAAAACAATTGAATTACATAGTGTATATTTATAAATTAATTAAAGATAGTGTAATTTTTATCACTAAATTCAAACTATTGGTTTTATATGACCACAATTACTGGTCTGTCCATCTTTATACATGAAATGCTATGTAATTTACAACTCTTCATTTTATATTAAATTATGTAAATATTGCAACTCTAAACATTATTTCACAAAAGAATGTCTCTTAAATACACAGCTTCAAAAAAATAATTAATGAATAAAGATGCCAATAATAAAAAGATGTAATCTACATTTATTCTCTAGAAGATGAGCGAAGGAAAGTCAAAAGTCGTGCAACAAATGTCCAAACAGGAAAATAATCATCCTCGTAGGAGTAAGAAAAGGAAAAACCCTAGTGAGGATTATAGTCCCTGTTACGGGCAAGGCATGATAAGTAAATAAGTAAATGCGGAGCAATGTTCAAGAAGAAAAGGACATAAAAATCTTATAATTCTTCATTTATTTTTGTTTTCAAATTTGTTTGATTCGCAATGATATGTGTTATCTATTCTTTCCTCTTTTGTTTCTTCTGAAAAAAATATTCTTTCTTTCCTTCCATAATTCATACTTGATTATTTAAATTTTATTTTATTATTACTGGCTAATCAAATATAATATCCAAATATATCTTCTCCTTGATATTGGGTCTTGACTTATAATTCCATAATTAATTGTCTTTTGTTTGTTTTGCTAAGCGACTTTTGATTCAACACCTCAATTTGCTTCTAAACAAGTATTACTTCCGAGCTCAGCTATCTTTTATAACTATTTGGTTTTTGAACTTTCCTCTACTTTGCATCTAACTTCTAAACTTTTGTTGTATCTTAATTTGTTGCGTACATTGAAGCTTTTGTTTCAATCTTGTTGCTTTATTATTTCTTAACTTTTGAAATATTTATCTTCTTGTTTTATTCAGATTTTTCTTTTCTTCCTCCATCATTAATTTTGTTTGGTTTTCTATATCGTAAATCTGAGTTTCATATTCTCCTTTTAGGTTTTGTATGATACATGTTTTGAACTTTCTTTTAGCTCTAATCTTTCTTTTAAGTTTAATGAAGATAGTAGTTTACATACTCAATAACTTTAAGCATTTGTGTTTTTTTTTTTTAATCATTGAAACTTCTTTTATGTAAGTTATAAAATCTCTCTCATTTTCATGGCAACAAAACACTTGTTTGAAAATGAATAACTAAAACTCAACAATCCATTCACTTTACTGTAATATTCATTCCATTCCTCTTTTATTCTTTGTATAATGGTTATTAAAATGTTCACTTTAATTTTCGACCAGTAATTGTGATTTGGTGGCAATTGCTATTCCATGAAAATATGGAATTACATTCCTAAGTCTCACCTCAGAATTGCAATTCCATGGAGACTCTCCTTTTATTCCTCAAACTGCCCTCATCAAATTAAAAATAATATGACAAAAAACTATCCTTACACTCCTAACTCATCTACTAGCAATCTCAACCCATCTTCTCTACCCTTTCTCACTATCATTAATCATACTATCTCTCTCCCTCCCTCCCTTCTCGAAGGTTAACAGACACACACTCTCTTTGATTTCTCTAATGCATTCGCTGGGCGTAGGCCATATTACTTCAACATAGGAGTTATAGCAATAGATCTGGAGAAATGGAGATGCGTGTGGTATACAAAGAAGGAAACCTTGGTAGAGATTGGTCAGGGAGTAGAAAACCTTGGTTGAGATTGAATTTGAAAAGGAAAACCTTAGTTCAAGTTAGTATATGAAGAGGAAAACCTTTCTCACCGTCGTCCGCTTGATTCACTGTGGGCTTCTTATGATCTCTACGAATATATTCATTAGTATTTTTTTTTAATTTGGTTCAAAGGAAACAATTTTTTTATCTTATTGCACTTGACTATTGGAGAAATCTATTAGAAGGTTTGATGTTAAGTCAAAAATTTTAACAAAGAACAAGGGGCTTACACTATGTAAGATTATTCTTTTAATTTTGAATTAGGGTTTTCAATTTGAGGATGAGGTTTTTAATTTGGGTTAAGGGCTCTTAGATTGATCCTAATAAAAAAGGATAATTTTGGTCTTTTCATAACCTATTCAAGTTGTATTTCTATCAAAGTTATGAACTAAACAAAATAATAGGAATTTAATAATGTTCAACTAAACAACATAAACACACTCCAATCCGCTATGGTTCTATTCCATTCCACATGAATTACTTTGCATTACGACCTTATCCAATTTAGCAAAGTAAACATGCCATAAATAATTATAGCCATAGTTAAGGTTAATTTTTTCTATGTGATAATGTTGTTATGTTATTAATCTCTCCTTTAAAATTGTAGATTCTATATATCTCTTATTACCTTTCTTATATCTCTTTAATATTTACATGCTGTCTTTTTGTGTAACATTTCTCGTTTCTTATCTTCTCATTGCTCATCTTTCTTATTGCTTATCTTCTCCCCATTTTTCATGAAAAATGCATAAAATAGGTTTTCAACGATAAGAATAAAGATAATCACACATAAAGATCATTAATATCCAATCTCAATCAATATTCTTCTTGCATAAAATTGTTAGAAAATCAAGATAATATGAATGTATATCATAAAGGATTTTTTAAATTTTTTTCTCCCTTTGTCTTATGTAGTATCAAACTTTTATCATATATTCCTATTAGTTCTACACACATACATTAAACATATAATTCATCCATCGGATCTTCATGTGAAGTTCCAATATATCATTATCATAGAAATTCACCAAATAAATATAAATTCAGTAATAGCAGCTATTTGGTATATTAGATAGACCAACCAAATAAATAAACAATAAAAAAGGAAATAATTCTTAAATGATGAAAATTAAATTCATCAAGTAGTTATATAACTAAGAAATTTCATATAGTTTTAAATGCCTTTAAAGGCTGAATTGATTTCTTCTCTATGATTCTCCTTCAATTTATTAACCTTTATCTTCTCTTCTCTGTTTTTTTTTTTTTTGTTTTGGGTAATTGGTCTTTTTGCAGCCTCAACTTGTTCCATGACATTATACTTGTTAACTTATTCCTCATTGTTTCATTGAGTTGTCCTCATCATTAAAAGACGGGGGTGGAACCATCTTTTCATATGCACTAGCATAATAGATAAGTTTTGATTTAGGTATGGTCTCAAAACTATTTTTTATGTCTTTATTATTTTTATTATGCTTTTGGTGACCTTCCTTTTTGGGAATATATTCATTGATTTCCTTCCTCCACTATTCTAGGTCTTAAGTTTATCACGATAGTCATTTTTTGAGGGTTTCTTGTGTGGTTGATTCTTAGGCTCACTTTACAAGATTTTTTTATTCAAAAACTTACACTACAAGGGTTCTTTTGATAAAGTCACTTTTCATGCTCTTCTATAGGGGTATCTTCTATGTCTTTTCTTACTGGTTTTTTGCTTAAAGATTGAAGAATTAACTTCCTCTTGTAATCTACAGCCTTTCTAACGTCACACCCCTGATGTTAGCTAATAAAATTCAAATCTTTAACGATAATTTTTTATCAACTACCGACATTCCTTCTTCACCAATTATTTATCCATTGAATTTTAGCAGTTTTCTAACTTTCATGGACAAAACTCTCATTTCACCTCATATTATGAATATAGTGGATAAGATTCCTTGCAACATCATTAGAGAACCCTTCTTTATATGTAATCATAATTTTCAAGTCAACCATTGTGACGGCAATCGTACTGCCTTTCCTAAGTACTAGACAAATGTAAATGAACTCATCTAAGATCCTACTATGTGTCGAAAACAATTTATACTGATCTTATGGAGATCAAATTTTACCATTTTTCCATCATTCATTACCCTTAATAGTTAATCCTTGGATTGTTTGCCTGCATCCTTGATCCTAAATAACTAATTATATCCTCTCTAGTTATTTTCACTTTTACTCCACCTATTTATGAGATTAGACATTATTTATTTTCTTCTCTCAACTTTTCATAAAATTCTCTAATTACTTCTATTGAAAATTTTTCACTACATTTACACAAAGAATTCCATCCATGGCTTCCAAAACATGTTTGTATATTGACATATTTCTCTAAAAAGGACTCTTAATAAATGTGGCTTACTTAACCACAAAATGAGAACAAGAGCCTCTTTACTTCCTTTTAGAGACTTTCTTTTCCTTACTCCTTCTCTCTTATCAATTCTCTCTTTTTTTTTTCCTCCATCTCTTTTTGCTTATCTTTGTCTTTCCCTTTTATTAAGTTGTTTATGGGTATTTTGATTTTTATGTTATTGTCTACTTCAATTGGTTTTATGAAGGTTATGATGGTAGTTTAGGTCAAGCTAGTTGTGTATCATTTAAGATTTTCTAGCCATCTTGAAGAAATTGGTTTTCTAGGGCTGATTAAAGTTTCAAGATTTTGTTTAGATTTAGGGGTCTAAAATTGTTTTGGTTTATGAAGTTGTGTCAATTTAAATATAACAAGGAAAGTTGTGTCGATTGATATCAGTTATTTTTGCCTTTTATTTTTCAATTTAATAACTAATAAGTATTAAACAAGATTCTGATTACTTATCTTTCCTTACCCATACAATCATTTTATTTCTTTTCTTCACTTGCAGGTTTTTTGCTAGGTATCTTCATTGTTCTCCTTTATAAAAATTCCTTGTAACATGGCTTGTTTTATGACATGAAAAACAAATTGTATTTCTTTAGTTATATTGTACCTTGAAATCTTTTTGATAATTGTTGTATTGAGCTTTTGAAGGCCTTTTACTGGGTTTCTGAAATTTGTATCTTCCTATGTATCTTCCTCTTTTTACCAGCTTAATAAAGGTGGTTTGTTTATTCTGAGAAGAATCTTCTATTTTCTTAAATCAAAGTCCATGCTTATCAAATCCTATTTCGGTTTTCCTTAATTTAACCTATATCAAGCTTAGCCCGCTTAATATAAGTTACTCGACATTAAACTAAGGAAATATTTTTCTAAAAAAAAATTTTAAAATTGAAGTCCACAACCAATTCAATTGGTAAAAAGTAAAATTAGAGTTTTTTGAGTAGGAAAACCCTAATTTGACAACTGATTCGCGAATTTTCTAAAAAAAATGATTTTTTAGAAAACTAAATCAGATTTGGGGGTTAACTTATTAAGACTAAATTACCATGTAAAAGCTAAGATATTAATTAATGAGCTTTTATTTTTACAATTTCCTAAAAAATACTAAAATATATTCAAATATGTAAAATATAACCAAAGTGAATTTTTTATTATTTTTTTATTACGAAATTTCAATAAAAAAAAGTTTCTTTATTTTTTATACGGTTACTTCGAATGTGCCTACGTACCCCCTAGTCGGGATCAAACCGACCATAATTCTCTTTTTATAAAATATTTAGTAGATTGATTTCTTTTATTTTTGAAAATCAAGCTAAATTTACGTTTTTTAACAATTTATTATTTAAAAAAAAAACCTAATAAATCTAATTTCACGAATTAAAAAAAACCTTAACTAACTAAATCTTTTTGAAAAACTCCAATTAGGATTTTTATTTTTACAAAAAAACACTGTGGGTTAAAAGATATTTTTTTTAAATCCTAAATGCAAAGTCTACTAAAATACAATCTAGATATGTATCTTCGTACGTATCTTTTTTAAATCTTAACCACAAAATACATATCTTGTATATATCTTTTTTAAATTTTAACTACAAGATACGTATCTTTTCTAAATTTTAACTACAAGATACGTATATATCTTTTCTAAATTTCAACCACAAGATATATATCTCGTATGTATTTTTTCTAAATCCTAACTACAAGATACGTATCTCATAGATTTAGATACACTTATTTTTAAAAAAAAAAAAACTTGATTTTACTAAAAATGTAATTTAACTAAATTTTATTAAAAATTGAGATTATCTAAGGAAAATATGTAATATAAAAATAATAAAGAACCTGCACTTAAACAAAAAATAAATTAGTAAAATAATTAAACTAACCAATAAAATAAAATAAATAAAAATAATAATTTTTACCTATGTATCAAGTTACGCACGATCACATCGATGTTGTGTCCATTGGGGTATTAGGCTTGTACTCGTACATGGCATGCGTAACGATGGACACGAAGTGCAATGCAGCGGATCGATGACATGGAATTGTTGCGCAGCTAATTGGTCAGGGAATGGCAACTGATCCGTACGTTAGGGATGTGCATTGTAGGCGTGCGAATTGATTTGTTGGATTTCAGATTGTGTGTGATTACGGCTGCTAGTTAAATTGGTCGAGTAAGTACGGCTTGATCCATGTATTAGGCGTTTGGTCAAGTTTTGTTTCGATTAGTGGAGTGGCGTGCAATGTCGGAATTGGATCAAGGGACATGGTTGCTTGGCGTTTGTGGGTTATGGTTTGGGTTGGTGTAGCAAGGTGGACTTTAGCTATTGCAATTTAGGACTTGTTTGGATTTGTTCGATTGTGTTAAAGGATTGGGGGGCTGCTGGACTTCAATTTGTATGGCATTGTGGGATTTGGATGGATTTGTGGAGTTCATTTCGGCGTGGTAGGGAATTGGAGTGTGGCGATTGTGCAGTGGAGTTTGGGTTGAATGTTGATTGTAATGGACATAGGGGGGGCTAATTGGTTTGTGTATTGAGGGGCAAAGGTTGTACATTGATGCTTCTACGTTAGATTGAAGATGCGCGTTTGATCGTATGTTTGTGAATTGGTGCTGTAGTGAACTTGTGAGGCAAGGATTTCAGTTGGTGTTTTGGTGAATTATATACTTAAAACCTCCTCAAGTCCACTCACCGACTTGCTATTTATAAACTCTCAATTGTATCTTTCGTATCGAAGATAAGAAAGATACGATAACGATTCTTCAGAGATTTGACCTAACTTCTAGAAACCCTACTTAATTAGGGATTTTTATTTTTCAAGGCTCGATCCGATCCGATATAGCTCAACAACTTATCTAATAAATCCTAAGTCTATTCTGACCTAACATAAATTAGATAAAAATCTACTTTAATCAAACTGGGCCAAAATCATTTTAATAAAGCCCAATTCTTAAATGACTTAATGATTTATTAAATTAATCCAATACTGTTATCCAATTTGACACTAAACGACTCAACACGATTTAACTCGATACGATTTGACTCATCTTGACTTAACTCGATACGGTTTGATTCGATACAATTCAACTTGACTCTCCTATTTTATTTTTTCCTTTTTTCTTTTCTTTTTTATTTTTTGTTATTTTTTTTGTTTATTTATTTTTGGCTCAACTAAAATAAAATGAAAATGGCGAAAATGAGGTGTCTACATTTGTCATTTCTAGATTTTTTAACTTATCAGAAGTCTATTTAGTTATTCCTCACTTTCTATAAACTTGATGGTTGTATTGCTTATTGATTTTAAGAGCTTCCCAATTTTGTTCATCAATTCAATAGTTTTGGTCTATGGTCATTCAACTTCTTGTGTAGTATTTTCTTCCTTTCTTGAATCTAAAGTCTCATAGAGCTTATGGAATGAGAGAAATATGTTGATAGCCAAAAGTGGAAATGAAGGCTCTTGGTTAACCAATGTCACAATGAAGGCAACAAAATTCTAGGCTCAACTTAGAAGAGAGAGTAGATAAAGAGTGGATAGAGTTGGGGAACCAATGTGGCAACCACGGTAGAGGGTGTCAGCAATGTTAGTCATGATAGAGCCTCTAATAGCAGGGAGAACTCGGTTGATATTAGAGAATTGGTAAGGGATGCGCAAAGGATATGTCTTATGGCCTTTTGAAGAGGGTTTTCATGACTTTTCTATTGGAAATTGAATTATAGGGGATTTATTGAAGTTTAAGGCTAGCAGATCAACAAAATTGGTTACATGTAATTTTTGAGTCATGATAGAATAATTAAATTAGAACCAATGCAAGTTATATATTACGTTTTAAGAATATAATAAGACATAAATGTAAAAAAATCAATAATAGTTGTTAGAAGTTAGCAATATAATAGATTGTAAATAGTGGTTTTTAGTAGTTGTTTTTTAAGAGAAAATTAGTTACTAGTAACAACAAATAAATTTAAATCATGTATTTTTATACATAGTGATATATCAATAAAGTTTGGATAGGAGGTTTTTAACCAAATTCTTAAATGCCTCCTTTTTTTTTTTTTTGGAAATTAGGAAGGAGATTGATTATCTCGAAATAAGCCACAATTTCAATATTTTTATTCTTTTCAATGATGCCATCATTACCATACTTCACACCAACATTCGCAACAAAATTTACAATAGGTGAGTAGGATACGATTGTTAACATTAATGCTCTCATTGTTGACTATGGTTAAAAGAACTTTAGCCATAAAACCAACTTCAATGGAGAAATTAGGATTGTTGGTATATTAAATGATAGAAACTGCAAAGTACATACAAATTCAAAGGCAAGAATCCATGAAAATATTTATGCCAGTACAAGATCATGTATATGATTTGAAAAATTCAATTTTATCCAAATTAGATGCCTCAATCACTGAAGAAAAAGAATTGCAAGAAGATACGGTGGTTAAAGAAGAAGCAGATGTAGAAATTAATGGCTTCGGTAGGATGGACAATTCTGAATCCAACAAAAATGTTGCACAAGAGGATAACAAGAACTTGTCTCTTGGTTTTACATTCTAAACCTGTAAGAAGACATATTTCAAGATAACAAGTCTACCACAATTCGAAAAGAGACAACTCCAACCATAGAGTAATTAGATGAATTTCACCACAAAAGATAGCAACACATTGAACACCAAATTCGATTTGATAAAAAGTTTCATTCTTGAAAGCACCATCATACTACCTAAGTAACTCAAACAATGGGAGTTTTCGATCCATAATTTATGGTTTCTATCAATGCTAATATGATCACAAGATTGTTTCTATCTCAATAGTGTAGTTACTAGATATGCAAAAGCAAGTATTCTTCTAAAAGTGATATCGATAGATATTGATTAAGTGGACTAGTATAAGGATTTCAAACTTGATCTTCTATACTTTTCGTTTGATAAGATGAGTCAATTTATACTTATATAGGATCCTAACATTAGTGTAAATGAGACCTTTGGAACTTATGTTAGAGGGATGGATGTCGATATCTTCATCAAACACGCCAAAGTCCTTTACTTCAACCTTGAGAACGAAGTTGATTTCGGGTAGAGGAGATAATATTATGTTTTAAGAATATAGTAGGGCATAAATATAAAAAATTCAATAATAGTTTGTACAATTTTTAGAAGTTAGTAATTTAGTAGATTGTAAATAGTAGTTTTTAGTAGTTGAAATATAGTTTTAGTAGTTGTTTTTTTGAGGAAAAATTAGTTATTAGTTACAACAAATAGATCCTAAATCATATATTTCTATAAATAATGATATATTAATAAAGATTGAATAGGATGTTTTCAACAAAATTTTTAGGTGCCTTTTTCGTTAAAAATTGGTAAGTGCATTGGTTATCTCGAAATAAGATGGAATTTCAATCTTTTAATTCTTTTCATTGATTCCATCATAACTACACTTCATACTAACATTCACAACATAATTTACAACATGTCAGTGGGCTATAATTGCTAACAATAGTGCTCTCATTTTTCTTGACCATAGAACTAACTTTAATGAAGAAATTAGAATTGTTGGTATATTTAATAACATAAACTACAAAGTATATACAAATTCAAATGGAAGAATTCATGAAAACATATATGCTAGTACAAGATAATGTATATAATTTGAAATTTTTAATTTTATAATTAGATGCCTTAATCACTAAAGAGAAAGAATTGCAAGAAGATGAAATGATTAAAGAAGAAGCAAATGAGGAAATTAATGGCTTCAATAGAATGGATAATTTCGAATCCAACAAAAATGCTGCATAAGAGAATAATAAAAACTTATCCCTCGATTTTACATTCCACACCTATATGAAGACATCTTTTAAGATGACAAGTCTAACACAATTTGAAAAGGGACAACTCCAAGCATGGAGTAATTGGATAAATTTCACCACACAAGATAACAAGACGTTGAAATCTAAATTCAATTTGATAAAAAGTTTCATTCTTAAAATTGCCACCATATCGCCTACTAGCAACTTAAACAATAGGAGTTTTCAATCCCCATTTAATGCTTTCCATCAATGCTACTATGGTCACTAGATTATTTCTAACCTTGACAGTGTAGTTACTAGATATGCAAAAGCAAGTATTCTTCTAAAACTGATATGGATAGATATTAATTACATGGATAAGTATAAGGATTCCAAACTTGATCTTCTACACTTTTTGTTGGACGATATGTACTTATATGGGATCTTGGCATTAGTGTAAATGAGACCTAGGGAACTTATGTTAGAGGGATGGATGCTAATATCTTTATCAAATACATTGAAGTCCTTTGCTTCAATCTTGAAGACAAGTTTGATTTTGGTTATAAGAGAAAATATTACGTTTTAAGAATATAGTAGAGCATAAATATAAAAAAAAATCAATAATAGATATACAAGTTTTAGGAAGTTAGCAATTTAATAGATTGTAAATAGTGGTTTTTAGTAGTTGATATATAGTTTTAGTAATTGTTTTTGGAAGGGAAATTAGCTACTAGTAACAACAAATATATCCTAAATCATGAATTTCTATAAATATTAATAAATTAATAAAATTTGGATAGGAGGTTTTCAACCAAATTCTTAAGTACCATTTTCTTTGAAAATTAGTGAGGAAATTAGCTATCTCGAAATAAGTCAGAATTTCATTCTTTTCATTGATTCAATCATTATTACACTTCACACCAACATTCACAGTACAATTTATAATAGGTAACATTATATTTCCAACAGAGGACATTATGGAGATTGAAGTGGACCAATAGAAGCTTGAGCAAAAAGGTGTCTATTTTGGTTGCATGTGTTTTAAGAGGAGCATAAGATGAAGTCTTTTTGCACTATCCATCCAATCATTTAGTTTTTTTATTATCTTTGTATCATGAAAATGTAGTCAATGATAATGTTCATTTTGTGTTTGTTGGACTTGGGCAATGGCCCCTATTTTCTAATACTTGTACTGTTGTGAGTGTTAGCAAAGCCAATTGTGTTAGTGCTAAGATTAATCCTATCGTGCACCTAACTTGAACGCTAGCTATTTTTCCATGTGTTTGCTAGACTCAATTTCTTTTTAATGAATAATAATAATATGTGTATACCAATATATATATATATATATATATATATATATATATAACAAGTAAAAGGTATAAAGAAAAAGGTAACTTATTAATGAAGAGGAACAAATAACAAAAAGGTTTACAAAATTATATATTATAATTATAATTATAATCGATGATGACTATCACAAATATTGCATTATATCAAAGATAAAATAGAAAAAGAAAACGGGAAGAAAAAGAACTTGTGGGAGGAACAACAATAACCCTACATTGAAATACATTATTCAAAAATATGTTATTTCTATTCTTTTTAAACAAGAAATTATAAAAAAGCATGCTTATGACATAAATTGAGTTTAAACATACATAATTTAAGGGGACAAAAAAATCAATTAGGTAGAATTAATTTATTGATTTTAAAATTAAATTTAAAATATTTATTAAAGGATACAATGATAAGAAATAAACTTGTTTATAGATTATCACGAAAATAACCCTGAAAAGATCATAGCCATTTAGGTTTCTTTTGTTTTGATATGACATCACACAAATAAACTTTAAAAGATGATTTATCAAGTAATTTATTAGTATATGCCAACTTTTATTGGTGATGTAAAATACATGTTTATGCAAGATAATAAAGAATCAATAACATAAAGAAAGCAAACGCATGTTTTAAATTGGAAGAAGTCAATTATAAGTTTATTTTTACTCTATCATTTATCTTTTGGAACAATAGATATGTAATGTTCCTTTTCTAATTTTGAAAATGTTAATAAGGCATCATTGTGACTTAGTGCTTCTATTGCTATAAATTTAAAAAAAAAAATTAAATGGTTATTTCCTATTGCAAAAATACCATAGAAAAATCTGTGGGATGAACTATACCACCAATGCAACTTACAAGATTAGTCAAAGGTGGTGACATTGTGTAATTTTGGAATCTTTGGTTATCTTGTCTAAAATGTGAAGAGGAGAGTGTAGTAGCCAATTAAATGTGATAAGTAATAAATAAATTAAGCAAACACTTAAAAGATTCACATTTTAATACTCTATAATTTCCAATTTTTTAATTAAATTATCTAAACAATGGTATACATTCAAACAATTAAACACCAAGTTAATAAAACTAATGGCCATTTTCGACAAAATACTAATGACCAAAAGTGACACCAAAAAGGTATTATAACAAATACAGGAGATGTGTATTGTTTCGACAATCTATTATTTCCCATTTCTTAATTAAATCAATTATCCAACTAATTGCACATGCTTAAACCAAAGATCACCATGCATGACAAGAAATCTATTAGCGACCTTTGATGAAATGCTAATTAACAAAAAAATTATACCTAAAAGGTAATAGGAGTAAAAAATTTCAAAGTATATATTATAATTATTTTAATTATAATTATAATGATGATAATTATCACAAATACTATATTATATCAAAGACAAAAGGAAAAAAAAAAAAAGGAAAAATGTGTAGGAGAAACAACAATTTCCTTCATGAAAAAGATTATTCTAGTATGTTAACATATGTTTCCTTATAACAATTAGAGATTATGTGTAAGCCCCGTAAATTTTCAAGCCTAGACTTGAGATTAGTAGGAAGGATTTATAGGTGTTCTCTCAAACCAACAAAGGGTAAAATAAATTAACATTGAATACTACTCTTGAAAACCCTAAACAATAGAATGGAAAACCCTAAAGTGAATAAAAAACCTACATGAACAACCGAAACCCAACTTTAAAACTCTAATTGAAAACCCTAGTATGCTAGAAACCCTATGGTTCATCTAAAACCTTAATTGAATATCAAAAAACCTATTTCACCTATAAAACAGTGATTAAATTGCAAAACTATTCACTAAACATAAACAATTCAATTAATCACCCTAAAACGCTAGTTCCCCTTCTTAAATGTAATCGATTAGCAATAAACAATTCTAAATTATTAAGCATTGTCAATTAATTAGATATGATAGGTCATCAATCTTGATCAATCCAATTTAGCACAATAAACCTAAATAAACCTTATTGGTGCCATGTGCACATGAAAATAAAGCTAAGAAACTTAATTACACTTTGATCTATTAATTATGTTATACATCTTAATTGGCAAGGAGGCGAAAGTAGTCAACTAAATAAAGCCAACAGATTAGTTCGAGTATTTTGTGCATCAATGGCAAAGTGCACCTTTAAGAGACAAGATTCTACCCATTTTTGGCAAAATATCAAAAGGTATTTTTATACCATAAAAGCAATAGTCCTTCATTACCCTATTTGGCAAAGTTAGTGCCCCAATATTCCTCTTCTTTTGGCCAACCATATCCCCTCCCAAACATCCTCATATTTTCTTTCATTTTCTCATGCACTCACATTTTAACTCTCTCTCAAATCATCACCCTACACCTCCTCCACTTAGACTCATTTTCAACCAGCCACACTTCTCACTCCAAATGGCCACCACTAAATACCCCCACCTTCCCTTAAGTGCTCAACATACACATACATCCACACCTACACCCTTCACTGAATCCTAAAGCTACTCCCTAGAGTCATAACATTTGCATCTCATCTTAAAAGATTAGGAGTTCGCATTAACATTCAAAGAATAGGTAAGAACATTAAAATTTATCTCCCTTAATGTTGTAGAGTTATTATGAGACATGTTTAGTTACCTTATAATTGTTTAAGATAGGTTAGTTTATATATGTGCATGATAAAATCTAGAATATAGTCTCATAGTGAAGTATAAGTTATAATATGTAGAGATTTGATGAAATATAAGCACACCATGAAAATAGATGAGAAAATCACCAAGAAAGCCCACAAACCCTAGAGAGCCAAAACATGCAGGATGTATATTCCATCACATTTCAAGTTTTCATGTTGATTTTTAGTTACATCTAGATTAAGAAGTGATTTAGATAAGGTTTGAAAACATTAAAATGAGTTTATTTGAAAATAGGACAAAATCACTTCAAACCCCACTTGACCGCTCCTTTAAGTAAGGTTCAAATATAGACATTCTTAATTTTTTGGATAATCAGGTGATTAAGTAAAGTTAATGATGATTTAGGACTTAAATGTTAAGGTTAAGTATCATAATAGTGGCTTAGAGGCTTAATCAGGCCTAAAACTAACATTAGGCTTTAGAAACTTGGTTTTAAGCCCACTAAATGATAAGGACCAGACCTAATCTTATGCTTACAATAGTGATTTAAGGTGGACTAAGTGAGATCTAGGCTTAAATAAGTGAGTTGGGCTTTGGCATAAGACCCTAAAAGAAAAAATGAGCTAAAAACACCCAAAAGACCACAAAAGCAATGCATAAGCCCATTAAGATGGATTGACTAGCAACCATACACTACATATTAAGACCTAAATGAATGGCCAATGAAGCCCAATAGGTGATTTAAGAAGCCTGTAAATGGCTCTAGATCTAAGTTCAAGTCAAAACTAGCTAAAGAGGCACATTTTGGCGTATAACTCTAAAAGAATGACTTAGCCCCAAATATAAATGGACTCTCTAAAAATTTAACATTAAAACCCTTAAATAAAGGCCCAGTAACAAGTGCAAGTGGCATAATAGCCGATATATAAGCCTAGGCCCAAAAAAGAGCCCAAAACCAAAAAACTCGAACCAAACCATTCGACCAATGAAATGAATCTAACCAGACCCACTAGCTGCGAGTCCCAACCCCTAAAATTATGCCCAAAAGTATATAAAAACGACTATAAGAATACAAAAAGCAAAGAAGATATGACTAAAATAAGAATTAACAATAATCGAGAAGTATAGCAAATTTGGGAAAATCAATTAGATAGTTGTCATGATGCTAACAGTAGTACTATTATTCTATTATCAGGTGATATTGATCTTAAGTCGAAGCTCCTAGAGGATTACTATAACTCTTAGAGCAACATAGATGAGTGAATCCTCTCTCTTATGATTCCATATTTGCTTGTATGTATAGACTTAGTTATACCTTAGATCAAAGATAATAAATGGAATGCATATGGGGTTAAGGGTATAAGATTGTGATTTATAATTGCTTCCTTTCATGTGATAAGATACCATATAATAAAAGAAATCCATTTGAGTGTGCACAAATACCATGCTATTGTTGCGTGTGTCTCTGAATTGCTTGATCACCTAATTATACCGGACTTAATCATATTAGACCATGTAATTAAAATTGGTCATGCATGACAAGCACATTATACACTATCTAATAAGGCTATAGATATTATGTGGTTGGTAGAGATGGGCCATGTAGAAAGGGAAATGGAATTTAATTGTATATGAATTGTTTTGGTTTCATACGATAAGTTCATACACATGCCTTGCCTCAGTCTTTGGAAACTACATGGTGATGGTAGACACCACCCTTTATTTGAGGTATTGTAACGCCCCAAGACCCTAAATAGCGTTATAACTCACCACATAACCTGGCTAGCCCAGATTATTTAAGGCTTTCTAAGTCTATAATCGAAACATGAAGAATCATATTACATAATATATAAATATCCACAAGGAGTGGGAAACTGCATTTACTCATAAACTCATATAAACCTGCAATATCCAAAAGTTTGGAAGCATCCCGACTTTCAACCAAAACATAAGATATGTCAAATAACTAGAATCCTCAAATATCGAAAGGAGTCAATCTGCTCAAAATACAAAATCCCCAACAAAACAAAAACCATCAATAACATAGATATCACCCTATATAGTCATTATAGAAACATAAATAATCAACTCTATCCTCCTCTTGGATGTCGTCGACAAACGTCTTCTCATAAATAAGAAAGTTCTCAAATCCAACACCTGAAAGAGAAAAGAATGAGCCGAAACCCAATACGGGTATACAAATATATACGTATGCTAGACAGATTATTCACATATGGATATGCAATTAATATTAGATAATATAATTAGTAGTTTAATTATTTCAATTTAGGCCCACAGAACATCAAAGGGGTATTCAAATCCCGCCACACTTGGTCTTTGCCCACATACATAAGTAGATATAATTATATGTCTTCTTTTTAATCCTTTACGCCCAGAAACCAGAGTCTAGAACCTAATATTCTAGCTATGTTATCCCATATAAAAGTCCACTAGGGAAACCTCGCACATGATAAGCGGTTGTTTCTCTAGAGAACTGCCACTACTGATCCCTAAAGCGAACGGGTCAAGCAAAACCAGCAAATCAAAGTGATTAGGCCGAATCTAGATTTAGTCCGATTTGATTACTAATTCCTATCAAATACAAGCAACAATCAACACCATGTACCTAAAATCGCTCCAAATTCAAATACAATACTTTGATCTCAAACCCGAACTAAAGTCAGACCTTGACAAAGGAAATCAAATACCACGAATCTAAAAGAAAACCAAGTAGTATGTTAACTCTTAAGCATTCTAAGACTAATTCCTACCTAGGAGTTCTCTAAGAACTTATGATCTACTCCATTAAGGTCCCGAAAGAAATAGTTGAATCAAATAATAATAACATAATACGATTAAACCAAAAATTGATATAACTATATAAGATTACTTATTTAGTAAATCGTAATGTACATAATATATATAGATATATTACATAACATATCTATGTATATACAAGAAAATATAAAATGGACACATAGTTAGGGTATCAAGCAATATAAATTATCTAACCGATATGGCAATTAAATAATACATATTTAACTGGAGAAATAATATAATTTGTAAAAACTTGTAAGAATGACAAAGTAATTGTCAACAATAAAAACGGACATATTACATAATATATGATATGTCACAGATATACATGATACTAATATGATAAAATAAATGGTTCACCAAAACATCGATAACAATAATAAATCGTATTAGGAATAAAAGGATTTGTAGTGCACTAAATATGATCATTAATATAATTCTACAATTAAACATGAACAGGAATTTGGCCCAAACATATAAATATCTATAACTAATTATCCGAAATACGATATAATATACATAATGATAATCTTTTTATAAAATAATTCTATATACCATGATAATCAAATAATTTAATATAACTAATTGAATACTAATAATGTTTAATTTAACACTAACAATGGAGATAATAAGTAAATATTAGTAAGATATACGCTAGGAGTACGTCACTAAATACAAAATCGAAACAGATTGTGAATCCAAGTCGAGAAGAGAATCACTAAATAATACAAACAAGAACCTAGCATAAACAATAATATAAAATTATAATTCCTAAAATAATATACTCAAATAATCGGCTAAAGTTAATTATCGGAATGAGCTTGAACCTGCGAAAATGGAAACAAACCAATTCAACCGAGAGTGAGAAATCAAATTGGAATTCGGACGAGCCGATTAATGATTTGTATTGAGAAATGGTTTGCGGACAGGGGTTTCGGAAATTAAGGCGAGATTGAGAGAGTAGGGGGTGGGGCCGGCGTCTGGTCAATGGGGAAAGGGGAGAGTCTGATAGAATTTTGAAGGGGAAGGGAGGGTGGAGGTCCAGCGAGCAACGAAGGAAAAAGGAAAAGGAGACAGGCGATAGAGAGAAAGGAAGGAATCGTGAGCAGGGGAAGTAAAAAAAATAGAGGAAGAGGATTGCAGCGGGGAAAAGAAAAATGGAATAGGGTTTAGGGTAGGGTTTTAGGATAGATTCTAGGAGCGTTTAAAAGATAGAGTAATACTTAAATATAGAAAAAGAAAATAGAAATAATTATAATAAGAATATAGAAATATCACATGGTAAAATAAGTTTTTTATATAAATGTCATAAGTTATAATATTAATAAAAATCATTGTATCCTATAAGTACAATATAAAATTAAATATATTTAATATATTTGTAAAATAAGGATTATAAAATAATTAAATTGAAATCTTAATTTCGATTTCTAATAAAATTAACCTAAGTAAGTTTACGATTTAAATAACATGCTAAGTAATAGTGAGACTATAACTAACATGTGATTGAGAGAAAATTAGGAGGTTACTTATATTTTGGAGTTTTTGCATTCAAGGGACCATTATCTTTCTCTTTAACAAACACCTTACATGTGTTTTACAATTATTAAGTATATTGCATAAGCACCCCTAAAAACTCAGAGATCCGAGCTCCCAATTCATTTAAAAGTCAACCCTTATCATCCTTGAAAAGTTGCCGTAATATTTGTGTAAATTTCATCCAACATAGGGTTAGCAATTTAAGACATAACTCATGAACCCAAACACAATAAAATAGAATACAATCATAAATAGTTTTGTGCATGGGAAAAAAAAGGCACGAAACACAAATAGCTCAAACCAATTTAAACACGATAAAATTTGTGTCCATGTTCAATTTAACCCCACAAACCTGTTTATTAAACAAGTCATATAGACATGTTTCGGGCCAGACTCATGAAGCCATTTAATGTTAAAATGAAATAGCATTATTTTCTCTTTCTCATGAATGGGTCAAGTAGGATTCCATCGATGTTGAATGGGGAGATGACTTCTAAGAAGCTTTATCTTTTACAAATACGTATATTGGATTTAAATTTATTTCATTTGTTTGACGCTTATAATTTTCATTTTTTCAAGAAATTTCAATCCTCTAAAAGAATGCAAACACTTGTATAGGTCAATAAATTTGAATTAGAGTTACATTTCTATGAGGAGTGATGTAAAATAGTTGAATTAGGTATATTCGGTTATTAGAAAACCAATCAATCTCCATATCTTCAAGTTGCAAAAATGATACGTGATTTAAGCATAGCTTTGAAATCTGCATTTAGTATTAGAGATCGAATCTTAATCGACACCATATCTAATTGAAGCTAGAAACTGTAGAAGTTCATTTATGTACAGATGATTAGCTTTATGCAAAAAGCAATAAACTAAATTATTTTTATTAATATTTTGACATCATTTATTTTTTTATTAATATAATTTTTAATATGTGAACTTTTTTATTATCTCTCTAAGGAAAATGGCATAGATGGTACTATCCCATTAAGACATAGTTCAACTTAATACCATGATGCTATGTAGTCAATCAATGTTTAAATTGTGGTTATATCACAGTTTACATCTCAATTTTGAAATTTTTTATAACTATATATCTAAAGTTTTGACTTGTCTAATTACATATCTCATTAAAGATTTAGTTCTCATTATTTACACTTTAATTAACTTCAATCTATACTATTAGTCCAATTAGTACGATCAGCCAAGAGGGTGACCTTAGGCGAGTTTTGTAACTTCCTAAGGCCATAGGTTGCCACCTACGACTGTTAATGCATCTTGCAATACACATTTTTGAAGTGGGTATATTGATACGTGACTCACCAAAGTCACCATAAAATACCATAAGTCTTCATATTACAATAATGAGAAATATAATATGCCCACTTCAAAAATGTGACCATAAGTATTCATATTACAATAATGAGAAATATAATATGCATCATTATTACTTATTATTTATTGATATGTGAGACCTCAATTTTCAACCAACTATCGAAGGTATGGTATAGTGGCATGTTTTTAATAAATATGTAACTTAGAAAATATGAATTGGAAAGTAAGGAAATAAAGTGTTCATGGGAAGTACAAGTCACGGGTACTATTACGTAATATAATCATAGTTACTCGAAATCGATAGATTTAAGGTTCCAAAAAATATTCTTGGAATCAAATAAATTCTTAATATAGGATAGCAAAAGTTAAAAGAAGCATCCTAGTAAGGTTTATTTTGTAAAATAATGTAGGTAAAATATTTAATTTAGTAAAAGACATAGCTTTATCGATGGTGAGTATTTTTATTGTAAACTTGAAACTCCAGACCGCAATGTAGCAAGGCTTTAAAAAAGAAAATTTACTTAACCTACAAAAGTAATAATTTGGAGTTAATTAGATTTAAAATGACTATATAATATCGAATGTGTATGTGTATGTGTACTCAAAGATAGGAAGATAATAGAATATAATATACATACATGTATAAATTAATATCTTAATGAAGGAAAATAACAAAAATTAAACAAAGACAAGTAGAGAGCTAGTTGTTATTGAATTTGGGCGTTATTGAGTGTTAAAGGATCTTTAGATAGCTATACTAGAAAGGAATTTTGAGCAACCATGCAAAAATTTAGAGAAAGATGTGTGTTAACCAAAGAGAAAATTTCATAACTTATAAAACTTGTTTCCTTTGTATGCTGGTTCTTTTTGTCAATCGAGGAAAGAGAATAGGGTCTAGGAAAAATATTAGAGCTGGAAAAAGAGGAGAATTAGAGTGAAAAAAAATTACAAAAAATAGTGTAAATTAAGGGTTTTTCAATTTCAAAAGTCCAAGCACAAACTAGAAACAAGCCAAGACCACTTGGTGATAGAGTATGAAGCATCTAAGCTTACCAACATAACCACCACCCCTGACAGTGGGTGGAAAAGTGTGCACTAGTAAGTGTTCGGTCTTTTATGATTTTTCTCTAAAATTCTAAAAATAGTAAATGAAGTTCAAAAATTATAAAAATCAATTTTCTTAGGTATTTTTGCATGTAGAATTTTAATATCAAACCAAATTTTCAAGATTCAAAGAAAAAAATGGGTTCCTTAAGAAATCAAGCTTAAAAAGGAATTTTGTACTAAATTTTAAAAATAGTAGACAACATAGTTTTAACTCCAATTTTTGTGTAAAAGTTCCTAAAAGAGTCTACTTTAATACTACATAAAGATTTTTGAAACACTATGAAGTTGGATTTTAGGTAATTTTAGTTTAACGTAGAAGTAATCAATTGGAAATGTACGAGAATGATATTTCCTTAAGTAATTTGATTTGCATGTGTCATACTTTGGTTATAATTGGGTTTTGGAATACTGAATTAGTCTGATGGAGTATGAAAATAGGAGAATTGGTGTTGAAGTTGGGTGATTTGATGATTTAAGAAGTGTATCGTATAAGTCAAAACGTGGGTTAGAATGTCAGGCAAATGAAAATATAAAATAACTTGATGTATAGAATCTAAGTCAAAAGTTGATGCAAGAGGTTGGTTGGTTCTATATAGATATATGTATATTTAAGGTAATTCCTTATAATTTCTACATATGTTTAGTCCTATAGTTAACTTAGATGATATATTAATAATATTATAACAATTGAAC
Source organism: Lumnitzera littorea (assembly GCA_024138015.1). NCBI lineage: Eukaryota > Viridiplantae > Streptophyta > Magnoliopsida > Myrtales > Combretaceae > Lumnitzera > Lumnitzera littorea. Next base: position 77,163,139 of record JAMXBB010000004.1, on the reverse strand, counting down.
ATTAAATAAGTATCATACTAAAATCTCTTATCTTGGAATCAAAGTAATATAGTAGTAGAAGTAAGGAGTATAGTAATATTCATATGATAGTTAAGTAATAAGAAGCTATGTCAGAAAGTACGTTAGAAAAACCTTATATACAGAAGGTAAGTCAGAAACTAGGTCAAAAAGTATCCTAGACCAAAGTTGTTAATAAAAGAACTACATCAAGACCTAAATCCCAAGTGTAAATAAGTTAGTAATCTTGCTTACACTTAACCTAAATTGACTTGAGCGCTGTACATGTTTTGTTTAGGTGAAGTAGGTTTAGGAAGAGCTTCGAGTGCAAGAGTAAGCCTTGGGAATTTACTAAGTGGCTCAGGTAAATGAATTGCTCGTGTTTTAAAGTAGATTTTATCTACTCTTAACTTATCTATCTGTAATAATTGTGATTGATTTTGTGTATACTAAGGTGACACGTTAATTGTTGAGTTATGAAATGCCTTTTGAACTCTTTTGATATATTTTGTTGGATGAGTCATGCTTGGCTATTGACTATAATGGCTTCAAATATGTTATTTCTGGTGTGATTGATGATGTAGATTTGTATTTAACCAAGACCAGAAACTAGGTGCTGTCTGTTAACCCTACCTTCTAAGATATTTACTTAAATGGACTCAATATTGAGGATTTAGAGATGGGAAATGTTAAAAAAGTAAAGTAAAGGCTTAGCTAGTAAATTAATGAGTAAACTTGTTTGTGATGTTTGATAGTTGCTTAATCTTCCTTAGTAAGTGGATGATGCATTCATGGCATGGCACGAAAAGAACATACGAATCAAGCTTTCTAAAATTGGGATTTTACTTGGTTAAGTTTTATTCTAAAAACCAGGTTCTCATTAAGCAAACAATTTAGTTTTTGAGAGCTTGTTTTTGTAATGTCAGCATCTTAGTTTACAAGGATCGGTATTCAAGCATGTAAAATTTTAAGGCTTGAGCTAAGTTGAGTTTGTTAAGCTCTTTTCTAGGTTCTTGAATTAGGTAATTCAGATGCTCGACAATGTAGACTACCCGGATGTCTAGGACTAAGGTTAAGACTAGGATATAGGTACTAATACATGTTATGTGCATGAGCATGGCATGTGTATATTACATTTGCATTACTTGGCTAGATTAAATAGTGTTGCAATTGAATTGATAGATTATTTTGTGTTTGTAATGAGATATTGCTTGTGTTATCTTATCCTTAAGTTATGATGGAGTTAGACAAGACCATGCACCATTGGAAGCAAGAAGACTTAAGAAAGATAAGTGAAAATAGTTTTTGTTACAAAGCGAATAGTTGCAGAATTGGATTCAAACGTCTAAGGAGTAGCTCTTCCTGATGATTGCCAAGCTATAATGTAACGGCTCTAACATAGAGATTGAAGAAGTATCTTATAGACTTTCTAATGGAGTTATGCATTGTAAAAGGTTGTACAATTGTGATACTTTAAGTTTGGCTCGCTTTTGTAAAAGAATTCCTTTGTAGTTTGTTATATCAAATGAGAATAGATTTGAAAACAAGTAATTTATAAAGTTGAATAATAGGTGAAGTATAAATTTTGCCTTATCACTAACTCAAGTATAATAGTAATGAACTGTTTTCAAGTTCCACGAGTTAAGAATTTTTTTTTCAAGCCAACACCTAAAAGGTAAAGCGTTAAATAATATTTTTTAGATTTAATGTTATTAAATAATTATTCTTATTACTTTATTCACAAATACAATTTTACAAGTTCCCCTTTTTCTTAGAAGACTGAGTGAACTTATTCTAGGAACTCAAATCAAATGTTCGATTCCAATTATATTATTAATTCATGATCTTGGATTTCATTAATCATAAATGAATATTGAACATTTGCTCTATTCTAATCTAAGCATAACTCAAATTTCGTGTAAAAACATGCTTTTGATAAATTTAAGCCATTTTAGAAGATCAAACTTGCATTTTAATCAAGAAATGATGAGCACCATGACAAACACAAAGAACACCATCAAGACATTCAAATTTTTTGAAAATATTAGAGATATAGACATTTAACTTTGAGCCTTAGTGAATTTTAAGGATCAAAATATACTAAATATGAACATAAATCATATATTAACAAGAATACATTTGAACATCAAGTACACATCATCTAGCATCTAGAATTCTTGAATTCAACATTATAATCATATTCAATTTTCTGAAAAATTATTCTTTTATTACCATTTCTTTAAAAGGATACTAGTTTCATATAATCAAACAACACTTTAATAAGAACATACTAAATTATTAATAAACAAACCTTAGAACGCCCAAATTATCACTATCAACAACTTTTTAGCTTATTCTTATTTTTCCTAAAAGATTTCTAGAAAATTAAACTTATTATAAACATCAAAATCATAACCTTTACATAATCATATCCAAATCAACTAAATTCAACACTTACACCTGTAATTATCAAGAAAAACATTAATTTAACATAATAACACAATAATCATGTAGATCATTTAACATGAAGCAAATCAAATTAACATTATAATCAATCAAATCATACTCTTAATTATACCTATAGTATGCACCATTTATAAATACTCACATACACATATAAATATACTTCTACTCCTAGACATCAATTAAGTATATCTAAATATAAAAAAAAATTAAACATTAATTTGAACAAAGATCTAGAGATCCACCTCTTTGTAAAGTAGAAAATTGAATTGTTAATCTCCAAAATACTCAAATCTGCTAAATTTTCCTCCTATATCCCACATTAAGCTCAATGCCACCTATAGATGGATCTAAATCACCACTTGCTTCTCTTCAATCACTGCAAATTCCTTGATATTAAAAGTTTAAGATTAGAGATCTTATCGTTTAACTAGAAAATTAAGTTTAACTTAACTAGTTTAAGAGCTTACTCACCAAATTGGATGTAAAACCTTGATTAAAACCTCTAAAATCACTTGAATTATCCTTAGGTTGCTTAGATTGATCAAAGTGGTTTGAAATTGATCTCTCCTAAGTCTAATGGCTAGTGTTCAAGGGAAACGGTAAGAGAGAGAATTTTTTATTTCATAATTCTCCAATTTCAATTGGAATAGCTTTCTTTCCCTCTGTTGCATCTTCAGAAATCAAAATACTGGAATACTCCTCTTTATTTGACTAAGGCGCAACGGCTTTAGTATAATATAAAAATTAACCTCTTTGAAATATCTAAAAACCAAAGTTACCTAAATACCTTTACTTAATTATTTTAAAAGTATGGTCAAATTAGAAATTGAACTACTAATTTATTAGTTAAACTTAATTTGTTATTTATTTATTTAATTAAAATTTTGAATTTGCCCATTTTACTCTTAGGTTAAATGACTTAGCTTCCATTTTTTTTTTTACTTTAGATACTTCATGATGTTTACGAAGGAATATATAAAGTATAACCAAATGGATTCTAAGCATTACGAGGAAACAAGTTGTTTATGGAAGAGAGATATATACTTTTGCCCAAGAGGATGTAGTGCTTTTAGTGAATGCAACAAGTCAACTCAAGATTCGTGTAAAGAAAGCTCTATGTAATTAAAGATTCAAAAGAACCTACTAAAATAACCAAATATTTGAAATCATTTTTAAGCTTAGTATATTACTTCAAGACATTTGTTTATTAGTACTAAGTGGTGGTGACTCCCCCAGTAAACTTAATAAAGAAGAATGACCCTTGTCCATGTCATAAGGATGTCTTAGATGTATAGAAATAGGTAGTTACAAGAGAGTCATTCTATGTGAAGACTGACAATTTTGTTATTAGTAGCATCTTGATGTAAGATAAATAGCTCATAACTTTTGGAAGCCAAAAATCAAGTGGGACAAAAAAGCAATACCAATGTATGAAAAGGAAATGAAAATAGTGATATAATGCCTTCTAGTTTAGAGGCATCGTTTCCTTAGAAGAAAGTTTATGGCATAAAGAAACAATGTCACAATCAACTACTTATAGACCCAAAATAGCTTTCACTTAATTAAGCTTTAGAGCAAGTCCTCTTAGGTAGATTTTAACTTAGACTTAAAAGTTAGGCTGATAAGGTCAAATGTAGTTGTAGAAGCCTTAAGTCAAAAGATGGAATTGGAAATTATTAGCTAACTAAAGATAGACCTCCTTATGTTTTATTCAAGAAGGGATGGATAAAGATGAGTTGGCTAAAGTCCATTAACTTAATGTAAAGATGGTAAAATTATTTAGAGGAAGGAGGTCAATTTACATTGAGAGTCACCAAATCTAATAAACCTTGGTAATTGAACTTAAGGAGGGAGATACTTAAGGAGTGCTATGAACTTAAGGACAAAGAGAAGTGGTTATCTTGGCATATATTTTGATGGGAATTAGCCTTTGACTACGTCCAAGCCAAGGCAAACCTGTCAATGCTTGCTAAGGCCGAGCTAAAGCCAGAAGGACGAGAGGTAGGAAGATAAACACTTGTCACCAAGACTGTCATCAGTTGAGGTGCTGAGATACCACAAGGTTGAGTACTCGAGACAAAAGAACCACTAAGCAAAGCATCGAGTGAGTCGTGCTGACTGATTTTAGCACTCAGCAATTGTGGGCCGACCTCTCTGGTGTCTTGGCGAAGCTACACGAGACTTTTAGGACTGCTTCCCGAACCTATACACCCAACTGTCGACCCCATCCAGTTCAGTTACTACTCTTTTCAAGACATGTCAAGTGACTGCATGCCGACTTCCTCTATAAAACACACAGTTTTGTATTATTGTATATGTTTTCCTTTATTTTATTTATGGGCTTAATTCTTTAAAGTTTAAGGCCTTGTATATTATTTATAATTTTGCTACTATGGTATAGGACTTGCTATAAATAGCAATATCTGTAAACATCAGAGATAGACATACATAGACGTCAATATACGAAATCAGATAGAAAAGTATATTCCTGCAATTGGAATCTTTTCCTTTTCTTTTAGCAAGGTTACTCTTGAGCTAGCATTTGCTGGATTATCAAGTATCAATTAAACTCTTTAATCTTTCCCGTTTTCTTATCGATCTTATCCTCAAGATTGTGGTGAACCCCTTTATTTGAACCGATTAGTAAGTTGCATCTAACCTTCATTTGAATCCTAAGCAATATTTAGTGTTCGTGAGTTGTATTGAATACTATTTTCAAGCTCAAACCCCCGATAGTGTTTGTGTGCTGGTGAGTTATATCCATTCATATTCACCATCAAAACCAACCATCTCACTTCCAATCCGTCAAACCCATTCGACCCATTTTGACCTTATTTCAAGATCCACTGCTGTTTCTTCGATCCTTATCATCTTTGTATCAAAGCTTTAGGGAGACAGATGTACTAGTGTTCTTCAAAGTTTGATTCGTGGTTTATACCTCTCTATTAATCATTGTTCTATAGTATAGTGAGTTGTTCGTAGTAGTTGTTTGTTAATAGTAGTAGCTGGAGAAGCTAAGTAGTGGTTGTTTCTAGCTTACTATAGTTATGTTTTATTGTTTGTTTGATTTTTCTAGAAAATTACTGTACGGACAAGAATGTCGGAGGATAGTGTCAACAACACTGGTGATAGTCCTTGCAAAAGTTTAAGACGACGTATCGATAACTTGGAATACTAGATTTAAAACTTCACCGACTCTATTCAAGAGCTTACTAGGTTAGTCAGATGCCAATGTAATGGCTGAAAAGAAAGAAGGGCGCGAGAACCCACTAGTAGGAGCGGTTCCAATGAACTTGAAAATAATGAGTGACAGTTGAGAAGAACTGCTGAGCCGAGAAGAAGAAATGAAAAGAGTGTTAACTCCAAAACAAATCAAGGAGCCCGGAGAAGAGAGCCTAGGCTAAGTAGAGACATGGCCGAGCAGATCTCTAATAGTAGTGGCTAATTCGAGGTGAACCAACTAGCTCGGAATGGAAGGGATGAACCCTAAGCACCTGGCCGAAGACTTAACAATATAAAACTTGAGTTACCAACCTTTAGTGGAAGTAGCCGACCTAAAGAGTTCCTTGACTAGGTTCCCCGAGTTGAGAAGTTGTTCGAGTGCTATGAGTGTGATGAACAAACAAAGGTTAAGTTGGCTTCATTATCCCTTATTGAGAATGCAAGCCTTTGGTGGGATAAGTTGGTTGCCAAGCGAGATGCTGAAGGAGAAAAGTCGATCAAAACATAGAAGCTTATGAAGAGGTTGATGAATCAGCACTTCGTACCAACTTACTTCAAGCAAGAATTGCTCCATGCTTTTTAGCACCTACGACAAGGTTGAAATACTATTGAAGAGTATTTGCAAGAGTTTGAGACCTTGATGACGAGATTTGAGATTGCTGAGCCACAGGACTACACCATTACTAAGTTCCTAAGTGGACTCCGAGATGATATTGCTGACATAGTTGAATTGTAGCTGTTCAACTCTCTAGACAAGCTAATTAATTTGGCATTAAGAGTAGAGAGGTAAAGGAGAAGAAGGCATCAGAGGCCAATTGGCCGACCTCAACAAGGCAGCCCTGAGCCTAAGAGGTATGTCGAGAGAAGGCAAGAAAAGAAGATAGAAAAAGGAGAGCCTAGCCGACTCGTCCATGTCGAGAAAAAGATTGCCAAGGAAGAGAATGCATCCGTCAACAAGGCCTAAGAAGTAAAGTGCTTCAAATGCTTAGGCTTTGGACACATTGCTTCTCAATGTTTGAATAAGAGGGTTATGGTCTTGAAAGGTAAAGGATCCAATGCCAAATTAATTACCTCTAACTTGTAGCCGAGGCTGGGGACTAGAGGGGCTAGTACGATGAATCCTTATGTTCCAACCAACCCCTGCCGAGGCGAGTGCTTCCTTACTGAGTTACCTTCAATGCCATGTCATATGACCGCTCATTATTCTATAATATGTCGAGTTAATTATTACGCTCTAATGCCAAGCCAACCAATCACTTGGGATCATCCTTGCCGAGAAGCCAAGAGATAGAGAATCTGAACTAACTAAGCTATCCCTGTTCGGACAAGCCCATCTGTCTATACTTTTTATCTGTATTGCTTAACAACCTCGCCAATGCAACATCACCACGTATACAATATCATATATAAAATCTATAGCATTAATTATTGTTTTCCTTATATATTCATTTTTACCCTTATGCATTGATAACTCTGATTTTAAACATATTTTATATGATGATTTTATAGCATTTCCCGTACATTTTTGGTTTTCTTTAAAGAAAATGATACTTAATTGAGTAAAATGTTGATTTCAGGGTTTAAACGCATTCTAGGCTCGAAAACGAAGAAAACGAATCAAGTTTCACTCAATTCCGAGTTCAAACGAAGAAGTTATGAAGTTTTGAAGTTGTGCAGAAATTTTGCCTTAGTGCAGAAAGTTACACGGCCTGGGGACACGGCCATGTCCCAGCCCGTGTCTGGTGACGAAAATAAAATCCATGAAATACACATATAAAAGGGGATCTTAGGGTTCAAAAGGAAGAGAGACATTACAGAAACAAAGAGAGAAACAAGAGACGAGAAGAGACTTAAGGAGAAACAACATCAAGAAGCGATAACGACATCGATTTCAAGATTAGAGATTGTTCATCAAATCAAGAGGGGTTTTCATGCTTTATTTTATGTTTTTGATGGACCTCGTTTTTAGATTCGTTATGATAGCTTAGAATTCAAGTATTTAGGATTATGGAACCTAGGGTTTCATGTAACCCTTGGATTGAATTATAATTTCAAGAAAGTTTCTATCTTTTCTTGATTCAATTATGTCGTTAATTATTGATTGATAATTCTAGAGTATCAATATATGATATTATGCATGTTGATTGAGAAATTGCATGTGTAATTAGATCTTAGCATAATTGAAGAGAATTACATGTATACTTAGAGATAAGATACATGGTTCTTTCGGAAAAGTTGATTGTTTGTGTGGGAATTCATTAAACATTAATGCAATTCTAAGTTATATTACTAAGTGAAGAGATTCCGGTAAATAATTTAGGATTAGGGTTAATATGCTTGAGAAAGATATTAGCTTTAATTGTGAATCCCTCTGATCAAGAATTATAGAAACTGAATTGAATACATTTTAAAAAGGTTACATGTTAAACACTAGGGGAAATAATTCCTAAATACATCATTGCATACTTGAAGTCGTTAATAGTTTATTGCTTTCTAAATTGCTTAGTTAAGTCTCATAATTAGTTTAGTTTATTAATTTCAGTCTTTTTAATTCATTCAATTCATCATAATTTTCCGGTTAGATAATAAAGCTACAGTTAATATTAGTACTCAAAATCTCTGAGGGATCGACTCGGACTCATATCCGACTATATTAAAATTGATAGGTGCGCTTGCCTCGTATCATGCATCATGTACTTTGCTTCTTTAGGAAATGATCTTATTGTATTTTCCCTTTTAGGCAAGTTACCCTAACTTACTGGTATAATTACCCTTATATTTGTAATTGTAACAAATTAGATTACCTTTAATATACTTGTGTATTTTCTTCCTGCGTAAATACTGTTTGTTTACTCTCGGCACCACTCTTATCCCTTCCCTTAAGCAAGGTTAGGTGATGAGTAACATCATTGGACCAATTCGTGCATTATATCAAATTATGCCGTAAGTCCTCGAAAGTTTCATTGGTGCATCATATCCTCTAGAATTATTCGTAGGTTTTGTTTACTGTTTTATTTGTCATTTTTACCCTTTAGTACCTTTCCCCATTAACCCTTTTTGAGCTTTCTACAAGCCTAGACCCATCCAACGACCGGCCTTGTTTGTTCTTAGTCATGGTTCACAACATCTTAGTATCAAAGTGGAGGTTTTGTGTAAGTTGTAGTTAGTTCTTCTTGAATTCTATTATACTCTGTTTTGCGTGTGAGAAACAAAGCAAGTTACTGTGTTCATTTGACTACTGTTTTATTAGCTGTTCACTTTTTTAATTGTTTATTTGAATTTTAAATCTATGAGGAAAAATAACAGACCTAAGTATAAATATTAGTACCAGTAATGACAGTGAAGTTGTCCACCATGAACTACAATCTCAAAGAACTTCTAAAAGCACTCACGAGAGACTTGATGAGGTAGCTAACATCTTAGTAAATCTAACCTGAGCTGTTCATGCCCTATCTTGCCAACCCACTAAGGCCACGCAAAATACTCCATAAGCTACTCAACCTATTAGAAGTCAAAACCCAACTCGACCAATTCGAGGTGGAAGAGTTGGTGGACAAGTAAGGTGAAGGATAGACTTAAGAGAGCTTGATGAGGAAAAGGAAGAGTATTTTGAAGAGGAGCGTGTACGAGTCCTTAGAGCATCCAACCATGTGAAGCTCCAGATTCCGAGTTTCAATGGATTTGGGAATGCTGACGAGTATCTAGATTAGGAAGAGAAGGTGAAGTGTATGTTTGATTACTATCTATATGAGAATTATGAGAAAGTAAAGACTGCTGTTGTTGAATTCTTCAAATATATCGCCATGTAGTGGAAGAATTTCTAAGCTATGAGAAGAAGAGAGAGGTACTAAGAGATTAACACCTGGCCCGAGATGAAGAGAGTGCTTAGAAACAGATTCATGCCGAAAACATATCTCCAAGATACTTTCACTCGACTTTAGGAGCCAAAGTAAGGAGGTCGGATTGTTGATGAGTATGTTCAAGAATTCCAAATGCTTATGATAAGATGCGAAGTAGAGGAACTACCCACCTGAACAGTCTCAAGATTTATTACTGGATTGAGAGGAGATATCTGAGACATTGTGGAGCTCCAATGATTTGACACAATGGATGAGGCTATTAGGATTGCCCAACAAATGGAGAGGTAAAGAAGGAGCCGAGTAACGATTATAATGCCGACTAGTCGACCAGGACAGGCAAGTCACCGAGTTCAGTCTGGTATTGAGCCAAGTAGAAGAGTTGATGTTAGAGCTGAGCAAAAAAGCCGACCTAAAGATGTAGTGCCAACCTGAATGTATGAGAAGGGGCAGGGGTCTGGCAGGAAGACCAACCAGATTAAGTGCTTTAAGTGTCAAGGGTTTAGACATATAATTGTTCAATGCCCAAACCGAAGGACGATGGTTGTTAAGGAAAACATCCCAAAGTTAGAAGTAAAGAGTATGGATGAGGAACCCAAGGAAGAGGAGGAGGTCTCTACTGAGAAAGAACTGATTGAGGAGGACGTATTTCTTAAGGACTTAAACTAGTTACTCATGGTTGTCTGACGTACGATGAGCGTGGAATCTTCACAGGAGGAGGAGCAAAGGGAGAATTTGTTTCATGCCACCTGCAAGGTGAATGTTCAAATGTGTGCTCTCATTGTGGACAGTAGAAGTTGCACCAATGTAGCATCGACCGATCTTGTTTCCAAACTAAAGCTACCAACCAAAAAGGAGCATTACATGTCACTCGGCAAATACTACTGTTGATCACTATAGGGAATTACTCTGACCAAATCCTTTATGACGTACTGCCTATGTATACTTCCCACTTGTTGCTAGGTAGGCTATGGTTGTTTGACAGGAGAGTTATACATGACGGCTACAAGAATACGTATATGTTTAAGAATGATGACCGGAAGATTGTACTGAATCTGATGCAGCCAAAAGAAGTTAACAAGTTGTAGATGAAACTTGCTTGTGGATTGAAGAAGGCTCTAGTAATGAGTAGAGCTAAGCTCCGAAAGGCCATCAATGATGACGAGTTGACCCTATTGTTGGTCAAGTGATTATTGGAAATGAAGGAATGGGGTGAGCTTCCCCAGGAAATTAGGGAGTTGCTTGATGATTATGTTGACCTGTTCCCAGAATAGTTACTTGAAGGGTTGCCCCCAACTCGAAGCATAGAGCACTACATTAACTTAGTACTAGGCGTTGCATTGCCGAATAAGCCAACTTATCGGATGAATCCTGAGCAGGCTTTTGAACTCCAACGTCAAGTCAATGAGTTGCTGGAGAGAGGTTATGTGAGAGAGAGTCTCAACCCTTGTGCTGTGCCTGCACTTCTAGTGCCGAAGAATGATGGAACCTAATAGATGTATATTGATAGCCGAGTCATGAACAAAATCACAATCAAATACAAGATTTTCAACAAGATTGATCTCAAGTCTGATTACCATCAAATCCGCATGAGGTCAGGAGATAAGTGGAAGACTGCGTTCAAGACTTAATATGGACTTTACGAGTGGATAGTCATGCCCTTCAGCTTGTCAAATGCCTTGAGCACTTTCATGAGACTTATGAACCATGTACTGAGACATCTCATCAGGAAGTGTATCGTAATGTACTTTGACGACATCCTGGTCTACAGTGTTGACATGTCGAGTCACTATGAACATCTCAAAGTAGTCTTAGATATCCTTTGTGTCGAGAGACTATTTGGTGACTTGAAGAAATGTTGCTTTTGCTAGGAGAAAGTGGTATTCTTGGGGTATGTAATCAGTGGAGAAGGCTTACGAGTCGATGATGAGAATATCAAAGCAATTGTCAAGTAGCCGACTCCTACTATTTATGTCGACGTAAGAAGTTTCCATGGACTAGCTTCATTTTACAGAAGATTTATCAAGAATTTCAACACCATCATCGTGCCACTCACCGAGCCAACAAAGAAGAACACTGACTTTCAATTTTGTAATAAAGTACAAGTAAGGAAAGAGTAACGTAATTGCAGATACTCTTTTAAGGAGACATGCGCTCTTATTAGAACTGCAGACCAGGCTATTTGGTTTTGCGAGCATCAAAGAATAGTACTCCAGGGATCCACACTTTGGACCAATAATTTCACAATGCGTAGATGGGAGGACAGTAGACAAGTATTATGTAAAGGATGGCTATTTGTTCAGAGGGGGGAGACTGTGCATGCCGACTTGTTACCTATGAGAATTATTAATCAAGAAAGCCTATAGTAGAGGACTCTCTAGACACTTTAGAGAGAGGAGGACCTGTGAACTATTGAATGGCCGAGAATGTGAAGAGATGTGCACTGAGTTGTCAAAAATTGTGGTGTGTACAAAAGGGCTAGGTATCGAGTCGAACAAGGGAAAGCAATGCCCTTACCTGTTCCGACGAAGCCGTAGACTGAACTAAGTATGGACTTTGTTCTCAGACTGCCGCAAACTACCTAAGGTAAAGATTCTGTAATGGTCATTGTAGATCGGTTCTTTAAGATGGTACATACCGTGCCCTATACCAAAACTAATGATGCTTCAATTATCGCTTTTCTTTTCTTCCAAGAGATTGTATGAATACAAGGTGTATCAAGGAGTGTAGTCTTCGACAGAGATCTGAAGTTCTTGAGCCATTTCTAGAGGACCCTATGGCATTGGTTGAGAACTAAATTACTCTTCAGTACCTCATGTCACCCCCAAACTGACGGCCAAACATAGGTGGTTAATCGTACTTTGGGGTCACTTCTTCGAGTTGTAATAAGTAAGAACTTGGCTGATTGGGACGTCTGCCTACCAGTGGTCGAGTTCGCCTATAACTGAACCGTACATGATACCACTAAGCAAACCCCCTTAGAGGTGGTCCATGGATTCAATCCCGAGTCTCTCTTCCACCATGCCCCTGTACCAGTGCCCGCCTAAGAGGACCCTGACGCCTTGACCAAAGCACAATCTTTTCAGCACATCTATGACAAGGTCACTCAATACATTGACCAAGCTGCCAGAAGAATGTAAGAAAAGACCAAAGGTAGGTCAGCCAAAAGACTTGGTATGGCTACACCTCAGTAAGGAACGGTTCCTAAACAAAAGGAAGAATAAATTATCTATGAAAGTGGAAGGACCTTTCAGAATCCTCTAGAAAATCAGTAACAACGCCTACAAGTTGGAACTGCTTGAGGACTATGGGGTTTTTAACGCCTTCAACACTACCAACCTCGGTCCATATCACCCTAATGGAGAACCGACTAAACACCATTTAGATTTGATCCCAAATCTAAAACAACTCGAAGGGAATGATGGGGATCAAGCTACAAGACCTCTGATTGACAGTCAATCCCAAGGATTAGAGAGGCTGGCATGATAAATCTTTATGTTCCAACCAACCCTTGCCGATGCCGAGTACTTCCTTACCGAGTCACCTTCAATACCGTGTGTCACGCCCCGAAGCAGCAGAGACGTAACAGCCCCCGCCGTGTAAACCATCCTAAGATAGAGGTTGGCCTTACAACCGCTATCTTAGATCTGATTTACACAAGGCGTCCACGACTAACCCACTTTGAAGGAAACAGTTTGTAATTTAAATAAATCATTTATCTAAGAAAGTGAGGAAATATGTATATATATATTATAATACAGTTATTGTAATTAAGGTTTACAATATTTCTCCGTAATATATTTCCTAGTTATTACATTATTCAAAAATGAAAAATAATTCTAAACTAAAAACTTAGACCTTAAAATATGTGTTATTTTTTCAATGTTTTTCCTCACTCCCCAGGATCCAGCAGTTGTTAGCTTTAGAGTAGTTGTTGCCACTTCTTGGCCAGCACCTACACGACGTCTATAGGGATATGAGCAACAACAGCTCAGTAAGTTAGGACGGAGGACTTAAAACTATACCATATACACAACAAGGTTTTCAATCACTTATTAGGTGCAATGCATGTGCAAGCAAATGCCATCGCAAGACGTTGTCCGGCCCGTCGTGAGATTAGAGAAATTGTGCCCGCTCTAATCCGGGTTGAGGAGTTGCCGTTAATGCAACAGCTCACGACCAAACCCAGGCTTGTGTAATGGAGACCTTGCTCCTCCAGCGACTACCTTCAAACCACTGCCTTCACCCTCGCCGCGACCTCCTCTCCTGTCACTTAGTTCGACTGAGGATGAAGAAGGGACCATTTTGCAATCCTGCGCTATCCCTTCCGAAGGGGTCGGTATTTGGCCGGAGAGTCCTAAATTCCCCTAACGGGTTGCCATGCATGTCCGATTATGATTACTGGTCGGATATTTAATTAAGTCCAGTTTAGGGTGATCAATCCTTTCATACAATTCATACAATATGTGCTAGAGCAACAAACAGAATCATATCATCACCCATAATCAAGCATATGCACACATTCAACTATTTAACAAGCACAACCAAACATAATCTTAAGCCTCCAAAATACAGCATTGTATTAATCCCAACTTACCTCGACTCCTCGCTCACTCACTTGAGGTCCGATTTGCTTAGGCCATCGCCGATCATTCCTATAACATAAACGTGGTTTCAGCTTTCATATAACTATTATAGGTTCGTTTTATCCTATAATGCTTATTGTTAGGTTTTATTTAAGGTTTAATATACCTAATTATCTAGGTCTTAAGTCTTTTATAATTATTCTAGGTTTGGGTTTAGGTTTAGGTTTAGGTTCGGGTTCGGTTTCCACATCAATTTCTATATTAGGTTTTAGTTTGATTTCTAAATCCTAAACATGCTCGAATCCTAATGTGAAATTAATCACATTAAGCTCAAGTATCCAAATATCCTGTTGAGTCTTAATTTAGTATTCTAAGCTATTCGGTACACGCTAGTCCTAATTAAGGTATCGGATTTATCCCCGATGTGAGAAAATCTTACTTTTTTATATAATTACCTAAAATTCAATCTTAATTCAAATTTAATATTATTCTGATTTTTACTCTAATATTATCTAAATAACCCTAATTTTTCCATATTTATTAATTTTCAATTCTACATATTCCTAATTTTCTACATTTACCACATAACACCTTCATTACTTACACTTAACACTCCATAGACTAAGATTAGGTTTTCACATGAGAGATTAACATCCCTAAACATCTAATTACTATCTAAATCAGTAATTAATATCCTAATCACTTAATTAACTCCAAATTACCCAATTTTTCTATTATTTTAGGGCTAAAAATTAACTTAAAAATTTCAAAAATTAATTTTAAAAAAATGGCTTCATAGCACTATTCTATATCACATGAGCATCCTACATAAAAAATTTGAGCTCCAAACTTCACTCCCAAGGTCATTTATTTCTAAACCGAAATGTGCTTGGTTTTGCATGATTTCTTAAGGACCCTATATTACGGGACATGTTTTTATCAAAATAATATTTTTCCTACAAACTACATACAAAAATATCCCAGAATAACAAAATTCATAATTTTATAATAATATTTACTATTTTTACAAAATTATACAATAATCGGGTTGGAAATTGGACTCACCGGTTTGAGTGGCTCCTGCCACCGCGGGCCGCCGTGGCCTTGTCGGCCGGCCTGGGCGTTGCCACCACTATGTGGTGGTAGTGGCCGTCCACTTCCAACTACTCATCTGGTGGGGGTTCCTTTTAAAAGCCCTAACCGCACAGTTTTTCTTATATTTTTTTTTAACTCAAATTTTTCTCTCTCTCTATTTTTTTCACTTTCCAAACTGCCCAAATGAGCTCTGTAATTTTTTCTGCTATTTATAGGCCTTTAGGGGATTTATTATGCATTAAATGAGAAAAGACAATTGCCTTATCCCTTAATTTTTGGCTTTTATGTTGTCTTAATTTAATTGGCCAAATTTTTTCTTATTTTTCCCAACTGTCACGACCCAATTCTGGATGATTCATGATTTTTCCTGATTTTTCTTGATTTTTTCTTAATTAATTATGAATTTTCTTTAAGCATTTAGTATTATTTTAGCACATTTCGTATATTTTAAGTAATTACGCGTATTTATACTTACATGTAAATTCATATATAGTACAAATAAATATTCTTAAATATTATTTAGGTCATTCTATTATTTTTAGTATACATATAATCTATCTCTAGTAATTTGTTAGTTATTAGATTACATTTTTTGCCTTTTCAGTAATTAGCAATTATTATGCTTAAAATATGAAAATTTTATAGCCTCCTATTTTATTACTTATTTTCTTAAATTCACGTTTACGGGGTCATTTTTACTAATATTTCTCTAAATAGTTTATAATTTGGGTTTGATCGAATCCTTTAACCGATCGCTCTAAACCTTGGGTTCTAAGTTCGATCTTACGGTTACATGGGTTAACTTTGGGGCTTACACTGTGCCATATGATCGCCCATTATTTTGTGGTATGTCGAGTTGATGATTACGCTTTAGTGTCAAGCCGACCCATCATTCGGCATCATCTTTGCCGAGAAGCTGCGAGATAGAGAATCCGAACTAACTAAGTCATCCTTGCTTAAACAAGCCCATCTGTCCATACTTTTTATCCGCATTCTCTAACAACCTCGCTAATCCAATATCGCCACGTGTATAGTATTATATGTAGAATCTGTAGCACTAATTATTGTTTTCCTTGTATATTCATTTTTACCTTTTTGCATCATGTACATTGCTTCTTTAGGCAATGCCCTTATTGTCTTTTCCATTTTGGGCAAGTTACCCTAACTTACGGGTATAATTACCTTTATACTTATAGCTATAACAGATCAGATTACCTTCAATACACTTGAGTACTTTCTTCCTTACGTAAACACTATTTATTTACTTTCGGCATTACTCTTATCCTTTCCCTTAAGCAAGATTAGGTGGTAAGTAACATCATTGGACCAATTTGTGCATCATATCGAATTATGCCATGAGTCCTTGGAAGTTCCATTAGTGCATCATATCCTCTAGAATTGTTCGTAAGTTTTGCTTACTGTTTCATTTGTCATTTTTACCCTTTCGTACCTTTCCCCATTAACCCTTTACAAGCTTTCTGTAAGTTGGACCCATCTAGTAATCGACCTTGTCTGTTCTTAGTCATGGTTTGCAATAGACCCAATACCTAAGTAGAAATCAGAGTGACAAGAGTTTGGAAGATCAATTGATAAAAGAAGATGTCTATCCTGAGTACCTGGATAAACTCTTAGTTATGGCAATACGAGTTGACCTGAAGGCAGATCCTAGACAAAGGGAAAACTTATTTTATATGCAGTACCTAGTGAATGAGAAGACCTGTTCCTTGATTGTTGATGGAGGAAGCCACACCAATATCGTCTCTACCGAATTAGTAGAGAAGATGAAATTACCAACTTACCCGCGCCCCCGACCTTATGGATTGAAATGGTTTAATGACAAGGGTATGGTGAATGTGCATAAGTGAGCTTGGATCGCATTGAAGGCAGGACAATACGAGGACGAGATTGAATTCAATGTAGTCCTAATGAATGCCATAAATTTACTTCTTAGCTGGCCATGGGAATTTGATTGAAAAGTGATCCATGATGAGTTCCTCAACACTTACACTATTCGAAAAAATGGGAAAAGCTATCTCTTAACCTTGATGAGCATTGAGGAAATCCAGAGACACTCGGGACCTATGGTAAAGCGAAAAAGGAGAAGGAGCTTATTCAACATTCCAACCCATGCTCAACACTTAACGTCGAGGACGACTTCCTTTCAAACCCATGGTAATGATGGGAATCGGCCTTTGACTACGTCCAAGCTGAGGTAAACTTGTCCCTAAGCCGAGGCCTGTCAATACTTACCGAGGCCAAGCTGAAGCTAAAAGGACGAGAGGTAGGAAGATAAACACTTGGCACCAAGACTGTCATTTGCCGAGGTGCCAAGATACCACAAGATCGAGTACTCGAGACAAAAGAACCACTAAGCAAAGCATCGAGTGAGTCGTGCTGACTGATTCTAGCACTCAGCAATTGTGGGCCGACCTCTCTGGTGTCTTGGCGAAGCTACAGAGACTTTTAGGACTGCTTCCCGAACCCGTACACCTAACTGTCAACCCTATCCAGTTCAGTTACTACTCTTTTCAAGACATGTTGAGTGACTGCATGCCGACTTCCTCTGTAAAACACACAGTTTTGTATTATTATACATGTTTTCCTTTATTTTATTTATGGGCCTAATTCTTTAAGGTTTAAGGCCTTGTATATTATTTATAATTTTGCTACTATGGTTTAAGACTTACTATAAATAGCAATATCTGTAAACATTAGAGATAGACATACATAGACATCAATATACGAAATCAGATAGAAAAGTATATTCCTGCGATTGGAATCTTTTTCTTTTCTTTTAGCAAGGTTACTCTTGAGCTAACATTTGCTGGATTATCGAGTATCAATTAAACTCTTTAATCTTTCCCATGTTCTTATCGATCTTATCCTCAAGATTATGGTGAGCCCCTTCATTTGAACCGATTAGTAAGTTGCATTAAACCTTCATTTGAATCTTGAGCAACATTTAGTGTTCGTGAGTTGTATCAAACCCTATTTTCGAGCTCAAACCCCTGATGGTGTTTGTATGCTGGTAAGTTATATTCATTCACATTCACCATCAAAACCAACCATCTCACTTCCTATCCGATAAACCCATTCGACCCATTCTAACCCTATTTCAAGATCCGCTACTGTTTCTTCGATCCTTATCATATTTGCTTCAAGATTTGATAGAAGTGCTATATCTTTACCCTATTAAGAGACAATATGGAAAGTTACGAGTAAAGTTAAAGGCTATGGCTAGTTTATTAGAGCCTCTTCCTATACTAGAATGATCTTAGAAGATTAATTCCATGGACTCAGTTGTGAATCTACAAAAATCAAAGAGACTTGATACCATGACTATTATTGTGGATCAGTTCTCAAAATGTGTGACATTTGTCCTAATAACCAAGGAGTATCTTGCTGATGAGGCAACCTAACTATTCTTCAAATATATAGTGTAGTATTGATGCTTGACAAAAAATATCATAAGTGGTTGCGAGGTGATTCACAAGGAAATTTTGGATAGAGTTATTTTAACTCCTGGGAGTTAAGTTAAACTTCTTAACCAATTTTCACCTCTGGAAAGTAGATAGACAAAGCAAAGTAAATGCCTTAGTATGGATGCACTTAAGGCACTTTCGGGGAACTAATCAAAGTGATTAGGTTAAGTTGCTAGATGTAGCCTTGATCTAACACTCCATGCTAAGACTATCTAAGCAAGTGTACATATTGATATTATAGTATAGTGGATATGAATATCAAGGGTCCATCCTATAGGGTCTAAGACACTAGTAATTACCCTCTTCCTATTATCTAACCATCAAATTAAAATGCTAAAGTAAAATTTGATAATTAATAAAGCAATAAACTCGAAATAAATAAACACAATTAAATAATTATAATACAGGGTAATAGCAAAATGCAATACCCAGATATTGAATCCGCCCAAGAATACTTATGCAATCAAATAATTTTATATTAATATCATCAACATTTTATTAGACCATGAGAATTCCTTAACCATATTAATATCTTCTCAAGATTATTAACATCTCACTCTAAGTTGATTAATTGGAATATTTTCCTAATTAAAAACCTTATAATTGCATTACTCATTTATTGAATTTTACTATTAAATTTGACTCTAATTTAGAGGATTTATATTGTTTTATCTCTAGATTTCTAGGATGGCGTGCAATTCCAATTATGCAAGATCAATTTACCCATAGGATTTCTCCATCAAACATGCATAAAATCAAATGTGAATTAATACACTAGTAATATTAATTCAACAAAAAGTTAAGAATACATAATTGGTCACAAGGAAATCAGGAAACAATTGGATTAAAATAAAGCAAAATTGCAAATAACCCTCCTAAATTTTGACTTAAATGTAAACTGATCCCTTGAGCTTTCAAAGTGTGGTTTTTAACTCCCTCAAACCTTGATAAATTGGCAATATAAAAGACATTTCTTTTTTTAGTTAAAAAAAAGTCACACTATGGTCAAAGTTTAAGAGGTGTTAAAGTGCATTTTGATAAGTTTAGGGAGTATTTGTGCACCAAAATCAAAATTTATAAGGGTTATTCTCAATTTGTGGGAGTTTTTTGCTAGTTTATCAAAATTTATGAGGTCAAAAATCATACTTTGAAAGTTCAAAGAGTCAATTTGTACCTAAATCAAAATTTAGAAGAGTTATTTGTATTTTTACCTTAAAATAATAATCAAATTACATAGTCTTCCTAAGGTTCATCAATTTAAGTAAACTAAACTAAACTTCAAAAAAACATATTCATAAAATCAAAACAAGTAGCAAAAAGAAATCATGACAAAAAAAAAAAAAAAAAAGAAAGTTGTTACACAAAAGTTATGCAGAGAATCTAACGTACCTACTTGGCAAAAAGATTATATTTTGTAAAAAAAAAAAATGCGTAGATTGTATTCATTGATTAGCGATTGTAATTAGAAATAACAGAATTAGGACAAAAGAACAAAACTATATAACGAATACAACAAATTACTCTTAAATTTGTTAGTAATCATCATAAAGTATAAAAGGAAGAAAGAAAAGATAAGAAGGGACTTTTAGAATCATAAACTTTGTGTTTCTATGCATAAGAGTCCTAGTCTTGCTCGCAAAGGATTACTAATCATACCTTGCAAACATAGAACCAATACACTTGTTAGTCATCTGAGATTAGTGATAACAAGATTGAATACGAAGAAGAAGATCAAAATAGAGATATTAAGGTTTTATTGTACTTAAGTGTAACATCTATAAGACACTTTTATAATCCATTGAAAAGGTTCCAACTTTAAGGTTTCACTTCACTCATTGAATGGTGTATTTAGTTAAGTAGGTAATAGGCTAGGCTTAATTGTGGATTGGCTAACATTGGTGCTTCCATCATCATAGATGGTAGGATAAAAGAATAATAATCAATTATTTGACATTGAATCTTTGCAAGCTATAGTATATTCACTAACTGAATTTGTGAAGGCTTTGTAAGTGCAAATGCAAGAATCATCTAAGTTGAATGGACAAGTGAAAGAATCTTATACAATAATAACTACTATCCTACACGATTCTGTGCAAACGATTTATGGTAAAATTGATAACTCAAACAAGAACGTCACAATAAGTGAAGAATATCACAATAATTCTATATGAGATGCTTTGGAAACTCCTAATCCTCAATCCATAACTCTGTTGACACATTGTTAAAGGGAGTCAATTGGAGATTTCAAAGTTTTATAGATCTGATCTTATTAGGTAGATTTTCAAGATTGAGAAGTTCTTTAATTTTCTTAAGGTACCTATTGAATAAAGACTCATAATTGCATCCTTTTTAATGGAAGAAGAGGCATTGTAGTGATTCTAATGGATGGAATTCAATAACTTGCATAGTACGTAGGCAAATTTTCTTAAAAATCTTGAAGCAAGATTTAAACCTTTTGAATATGATGACATACAAGGTAAACTTTCAAAACTTATGCAAGTTACTTCAATTAGTGAATATTAGGCTTAATCTGAAGCACTTTCAAATCAAGTGATAGGTTTATTAGATAGTTTCCTTGCAAGTTGTTTTGTGTCTAAACACAAAATGAATATTAAAAGAGAAGTGTAAATGAATAGACCCAAACACTACGACAAGCTATTTCTTTAGCCAAAATATATCAAATCTAAATTTTTAGACTCTTTTGCTCACCAAAAATCCCCTAACCCATTTATTCCTAATATAAATTCACCATCTCCTTTACAATTTTCTAAACCTATACCATCTTTACTACCAAAAACACAAATACAATTATAGTCCATTAATCCTACAAACCCATCCAAATTACCTATTCAAAGATTAATTGAAGCAAAAATGCTTGCTAGAAGTGAAAAATGTCTATGTTACAATTGTGATGAAATTTTTCATAAGAATGACAAGTGTAAGTCAAATTTTCTTCTACTATTAAGTGATAAAGAAGATAACTTACCTGTTGAGCAACATTTTGAGGATATTGAGCCTAATATTGAGGAAGTCTAGGATGTAACACTATCCATTAGTTATCATGCATTGTTAGGTACTTTGACACCTCATATTCTTAAGTTTTAAGGTTATATAAATGGATAATCAGTGGTAATGTTAGTAGACAGTGGGGGCACTCATAATTTCTTGCAAACAAGAGTAATAAAGAAACTCAATAATCTAATATCATGATTGGTAATGGAGATAAGTTACAATGTGAAGGACAATGTAATGAAGTGCCTCTGAAAATACAAGATGTGGCCTTATAAGATACTTCCTTTGCATTACCTATTCAAGGTGCAAAAATTGTCCTAAGGGTGTAGTGGTTGCAGCAACTAAGACCAGTCACTAATGATTATACTCATAATCACTAGTGATTAAGAGTGTGCAAAGTAATACATTTGAAAGGGAAACATTACAACGAATAGGATCAACGTTTGGATATAAGTTTAAATAGAAAATCAACGTTTTAAAATATTCAAATAAGGGATCAACGTTTTATAAAGTGGTTTAAATAAGGGATTCATAATAATCAATCCATAAAATTATTTGAACCACTTTGTGAAACGTTGATTCATTATTTGAACTTTTCGAAATGTTTATCCCTTGTTTAAACTACTTTATGAAACATTAATTCCTTATTTGAACTTTTTGAAACGTTGATCCCCTATTTGAACTTATCCCTAAATATCGATCCCCTCCATTGTAATTCTCCCCATTTGAAAGTGTCACTAGCAATGATGCTTTGGAACATCTATTGGGTAAATTCAATCACACATTTGAGACAATTTCATCATTGACACCATGACAAGAAATCTAACATCATATTCATTTATCTAAGGATACTTCTCTAATTAATGTCCAATCGTATAGGCATCCACATTTTCAGAAGGAGGATATTGAAAAATAGGTTAAGGATATGTTGGATCAAGACATAATACAACCTAATACCAGCCCTTTTTCATCATCTATTTTGCTAGTTAAGAAGAAGCATGGGACATGGAGATTTTGTATTGATTTTAATATTCTTAATCAAGCCACAATCAAAGATGAATTTCCTATTCCTACAATTGATGAGTTGATTCATGAATTGCATGGAGCTATTGTATTTTCAAAACTAGATTTGAGGGCAAGATATTATCAGATTTGCATGTATCCTAAAGACATTGAGAACACTGCCTTTCAACTCATGAAGGACATTATGAATTCAAGATAATGCCCTTTAGCTTATGTAATGCTTTAGCCACATTTCAATTAATCATGAATTGGATATCCAAACTATATTTGTGCAAATTTGTCAGTGTTCTTTGATGATATCTTAGTATACAACACAATTTTTCAATAACACTTACAACATTTAGAGGTTGTGTTACAAATCCTTATGAATAACACATTTTTTTTAACAAAAATAAATTGTTCTTTTGCATAAAATACAATCAAATATCCACGACATATAGCTTCCGAGAAAGAAGCACTAGGACCTACTAAAGTCACAACAGTTAAGGATTGGCCTTTGCTAATAAATATTAAACAACTATAAGTTTTCTTGGGACTCTTAAGGTACTACAAACGTTTTATTAAAGGATATACTACTATGGCAAGTTCTTTAACGTACATGTTACAAAAAGACAAGTTTGAGTGGACATAAGTTGCTATGTCAACTTTTGAATAGTTAAAGAAGGCTCTTATCACAACTCTTATTTTGCCATTGCCAAATTTCTCAATACCTTTTAGGTTAGAGACAAATGCCCCATGTATAATGATAGGGGTTGTTCTATTACAGAATGACCATCTTATTTCTTATTTTAGTAAAAAACTTCCATCACATTTACATAAAAGCATCAAAATACGTGAAGGAGTTATATGCTTTAATGGAGGTAGTGAGAAAATTGCGATAATATCTATAGGGGTACATTTTACTATAAGAACTAATCATAAGAGCCTTAAGGAAATATTAACACAAGTAATTTAGACCCTAGAATAGCAAAAGCATCTGGTGAAATTGATGGGCTATGACTATTTAGCTGTTTATGAGGTAAAGGCTGATAACTCAATAGCAAATGCACTATCTAGAAAGGACTCTGACCTAAGTACATATTTAGGCATTTCTCTTCCATGCTTTCATTTGATGGATCAATTGAAAGAGGAATATCATAAGGTAACAAAATTTGAGTAGATTATTATGGATGTATAGTAAGATACTTTTCACAAGTGGCCTTTAGAATGGAAAAATAACTTACTATATTATGGAAGGAGTTTTTTTTTTTGGTGCCTCAAGCCTCTCTTATTGGTTCCATTCTAATGGAATTTCATTATTCACTTTCCTTAAGCCACTTTGGTTTTTAGAAAACTTATAAGAGAATTGTCTAAGATTTTCGTTAAGAAAACATAGATTGAAGAATATGTTTGTAACTGTGTTGTATGCCCATAGGTGAAATATTATACTAAATCTCCAACTGTCCTACTCTCTCCCTTACCTATACCCGATCTTAGGAAGACATTAGCATAGACTTTGTCACTTGTTTGCCAAAATTTAATGGTCATTCGGTGATTCTTGTAGTAGTGGATAGACTTTCCAAATATTATCATCTGGGACCATTGGATTGACACATTATAACAACTAAAGTAGTTCATTTATTTTGGAACATGGTGGTCAAGTTACATGGGTATTCAAAATCTATTGTTTTAGATCAAGCCTTATATTCATGAGCAACTTTCGGAGGGAACTCTTTTGATTGAGTGGTACAAAGTTGAATATGAATAGTTCATACCACCCATAGAGTGATAGAAAAATAGAAATATTGAATAAGGTGCTTCAACGATTTAAGATGCTATGTCATGGACTGTCCAAATCTTAGGGTTAAGTTTCTTCCATGGGTAAAATATGCCTATAATACTTCCTACCATGATAGTGCCAAATCTACACCTTTTAAGATCGACCTCCACCTTCTATTCATCTAATTTTAGTGGTGCCTCTAAGATGGAAGCTATCGATATGGAATTAAGGAGTAGAGATCAAGTTTTAAAGAAACTTAAGCAACATTTGCAACTAACTCAATTGTAGAGGAAGACCTATGTTGATAAGCATAGAATAAGAAGTTCATTTCAACAAGGGTAAGTTTATGTGCGAATATAGCCTGACAAGTAGGTATGTAGCTTTGGCTAAAACACATAAACTATCCAAGAGATACTATGGTCCTTTTCAAATGATCAAAAAGATTGGTTCTTGTGCATACAAATTACAGTTGCTTGATACTACTTAGATTCATAATGTTTTTCACATATCTCAATTAAAGAAAGCATATGGATATTATATTCCTACTCTACAGTTGCCCAAGGAGGCTATTCATAACCATCCAATTCTCAAAGCCTTGCATATTATATCTACTTGATAAGTCTTAAGGAATAAGGTGCCTTTAGATTAAGTCTTAGTTAAATCAGAAGCCCTTCTTCCTAAAGATACTATATGGGAAGATTTACAATTTATCAAATAAACATACCCTACATTTAACCTCGAGGATAAAGTTGGTTCTCAATAGGGAGAGACAACTGTTGCATGAAAGTCATGTAGAGAATCTAAGGTGCCTACTTTGCAAAAAGATTATATTTTGTGAAAAAAAAATACATAAATTATATTCATTGATCAGTGATTGTAATTGGAAATAACTAGAAATAACAAAATCAAGACAAAGAATAAAACTGTATAACGACCTAAACAAACTACTCTTAGATTTGTTAGTAATCATCATCAAGTATAAAAAAAAGAAAAAAAAAATAAGAAGGGACTTTTAAAATCACTACTTGTTGCCTCTATACATAAGAGTCTCAATCCTATTCGATAAGGACTATTGATCATACCTTATAAACACAGAAACAATATACTTGTTAGTCATTTGAGATTAATGATAATAAAATGGAATATGAAGAAGATCAAAATAGAGATATTAGGGTTTCACTATACTTAAGTATAACAACTATGGAAGAGAAGAAGAGAGAGATAGAATAAGATACTTTTATAATCCATCAAGAGGTTCCCAACTTTAGGGTTTCACTTTCATCATTGACAACATGTTTAGTTGGCTAAGCACTAGGCTAGGCTTAAGTATGGACTAACAAACAAAACTCATTTTGATCTTCAAATCTTGTGCTTAAATCAATGGAAATTCGCCTTTTACCCCATTCTTCACTTATTTTAATGTCCTTATGTCCTAATTTGAGTCTAAAACCCCTTTCTTTTCACTACCCTTGAGTTCCCTTTTATATCGCAATTTTGTTAAAATTTATTTCAGCACAAGTGTGTTGTTAGCTGTATTGATCATAGATCATCAATATCTTTGAATCTAGAACAACTGTAGATAAACATTTGCTAAACAACTCAACTTAAGGTCAATACAGGTATGCTAACCAACACAGGCAATATTAGCAACATGGCCATGTTAAGTGGAAAAATGAGGAGCAAAGAGATACATGGTCACCAACACGGATGTGTCGACAACCGTTTTGAACTTTAAAGCCTCGTAACTCCTTCGTTTTAGCTTTAAATTAGGTGAAACTTGTCTATAATTGTTCCTTTTACACCAAGCTATTTTTCTAAGGCTTAAAATCAAAATATGACCAAGTAAATACCAAAAATCAATGAAATTACTTATCAGACTAGCAAAACCACTATCAAAATCCACTAATAGATAACTACAATTAAGTACTTATCAAACTAATTCTCCTTTTTTTAAGAAGAATTAATTTTTCAGTCAAAGCCCATTTAGGATTATCCTTAGCAAAGAACTCTCAACCTTAGACACAATTGCTACATGATACATATGAAGTAGCCCACTGGCTTATAAGTTCAAGAAAATGTGGTAAGAAAGCTATGGCCAAAGCATAAACTTATCTACTTAAGTCTACAAAACAGATGTAGAAATATATGATAAGATGAGGTAATAGGCCATGCCAAGAGTAGACAAGGTAGCGATATTGAGGTTAGGTTCGAACTCACGGAAAGTCTAAAAACAAAGATGGAATGTGCGAAAATGAAAGGTAAATCAAGTAAAATCCTACAAACGATTCCGAAGATATGATGCACCAAGGAATCTCCGTAGACTTGCGAATTAACTTAATATCACACACAAGCTACTCATCAAGCAAAACTAAAGATTCTTACGAAGTAAACTTGGCTTGGACATGCTTGAGGCAACTCAAAGTTAGGTCAACTGAGCAAGTGATTAAGTGAGCCAAGCTATTAGTTAGACACTCCTCGGGTCGGTAGTTAAAGTTAATCGATAGGCTCGAGAGAGTTCAACTTAAGTAAGGTAGTAGGTCAACAATCTAGACTAGCTTCGCTTCTTCGGTTGTAGGCTAGAACGAGAGGATTCACTTTGTCAATCCTTTAAGACCTTGAGCTTAAGCTCAAGCTAGTGGCCCAGTGGCTTGATTCCTATTATCCCTTTTGAGTTAACTTGGATTTGGGATCGAATTCAGTTTGTCTTTGTTATGTTCTCCTTTAGGTTAGTAAAGGCTGAGGTCAACAATATTAAAAGTATAAGAAACTCTATAGTCTTCAGGTAGTTTCTATTGGTAGGCATTATCATCGATCATTTCGAGTATTGTGAGAGGACCTTTGGCTCATGTAGACAACTTGCATTTCCTCTTACTTGGAAATCTTTCTTTGCTTAAGTTTAACCATACTAAGTTGCCATGCTAAAACTATATTGTTTTCTTTCCTTTACCCTTCTCCCTCAACTTCTTAGCAACTTGATCAATTTTTTAGACAACCTTCTAATAGATTTGCTAAAAGGATTATGCTCGAGCCCTCACATCAAGGTCTTCTTGTTCAAACATAGGCGCTAGGGCATAATCAAGGGGTAACTCTAAGTTAAAGCCATAGATGACTTCAAAGGGAGTTTTTTGATGGTATTGTGTACTGTTTGGTTGTAAGAAAATTCCATTACAGGTAAATAGACATCCCCATTAGCTAAGTTCTTCCTCATTATAACTTGGAGTAGTGAATTCAAAGTGCGGTTGATAACCTTTATCTAACCATCGATTTGAGGGTGACAAGTAGTGCTAAAAAGGAGTTTAGTTACCATTCGATGCTAAAGAGTTCTCTAGAAATGGCTCAAAAACTTAGGGTTCCAATCTAACACCACACTTCTCGATACCCCATGCAATTAAACAATCTCCTACAAAAAGAGAAAAGCAATAACTAATGCATCGTTAGTTTTGGTCCAAGGCACAAAGTGTATCATCTTACTAAATCTGTCTACGACAACCGTAATAAAGTCTTTGCTTCGAGTAGTTTAAGGTAATTTGAGGACAAAATCCATGCTCAACTTATTCCAAGGTCGGGTTAGGACAAGTAAAGGTAATACTTTCCTTTATTCGACTTAGCTTTTGGTCCTCTTACAAGTAGAACAATTTTCAACAATCTGGTGCACATCTCACTGCATCTTAAGCCAAAAGAATCTACCATTCAACAACTCATATGTTCTTTTTTCTCAAAAATATGTAGAAAGCCCACCAAAATGAGCTTCCTCCATTAGTAACTCTCCCAAAGAATATGTTGATACACATAACTTACCTACCTAAAATAGATATCCATCTTCCACATAGTAGTCATTCACTATTTTTCCTTCTTCACATAATCTAAATATAGGACCAAAATGGGGGACTTAAGGATATTGCTCTTTAATGCTCACAAATTCTAAGAGACTAGTCTATAGCTTAATGAAAAGGACATGTCTTCTTGACAAGGCATCAGCAACTACATTGGTTTTGCCTTATTTGTACTTGATCACAAATTGAAACCTTCTAAGAATTTAATCCATTGTGCTTGTTTTTTTAATAGCTTGATTTGACTTCTGAGATGCCTCAAGGAACGGTATAAATGACAAACTCTCTCGGCAATAAATAATGTTGCCATAGTAGGAGCGCTCGAATAAGTGTTAAGAGTTCTTTGTCGTATACAAAATAATTTAACCGAGGTCCTTACAACTTCTTACTATGATGGTCAACAAGTCAGCTTTCTTATATTAGCACGTCACCTATGCTAACACCTGATGCGTCATATTCATGATCAAATATTTTTTCGAAGTCAGGTAAGGCTAATACAGGTCCAAACATTAATCTCTCCTTTACCTCGGCAAAACCTCTCTTTTCTTTCTCTCCCTACTTAAAGTCAACGTTCTTCTTTGTCAACTCAATAAAGGATGCAACAATGGAGTTAAAATCTTTAATGAATCATCAGTAAAAGGACGCTAGTCTACGAAAACTTCTCACCTTAACACAAGTGGTTAAGGTTGGCCATTTGACAATTGCTCAAATCTTCTCATCATCAACTTGTAGGCTTCCTCCACCAACTACATATCCCAGGAAAACTGCTTCCTCCTAGCAGAAACAACACTTCTTTAAGTTGTCGAATAGCTTGGATATGGTTTTAATGGCTCAATAAGTTAGCACTATACATAAGGATGTCGTCAAAGTAGACCACAACATGCTTTTTGATCAAATTTCTCAACACATGGTTTATTAACCTCTTGAAAGTGCTTGGGGCATTTGATAAGCCAAAAGGAATTACCATCCATTCATAAAAACCATGTCGAGTCTTCAATGTAGTTTTCGATTCATCACTTTGTCTCATGTAAATCTGTTAGTATCTTGACTACAAGATAATTTTAATGAACATTCTATCACCACTTAGTTCATCCAACATATATTCTAGCCTCAAAATAGGGTACATGTACTTGATTATGATCTTATTCACAACTTTACTATTCATACACATTTACCAAGTACCATCCTTCTTCAATATAAATAATGCAGGTACAGCACAAGGGCTAAGACTATCTCTCACATATCCTTTCTCTAATAGTTTATTGACTTGTCTCTAAAGTTCGGCAGCTTACTCGGGGTTCATCCTGTAAGCAAGCTTGTTTGGTAGAGCATCACTAAGTATCAAGTGAATGCAGTGTTCAATGCCTCGAAAAGGGGGTAATCCTTCAAATAATTGCTTAGGAAGTAGGTCTGCATATTTATCCAATAGCTCTCAGGCATCTTCAAGTAACACAATTTACTGCTTTAACTCCCATAGTCTTTTAATCAATAAGAAGGTCGGCATGTCAGACTGGATGGCTTCTCAAAGCTCTACTCAACTTAGAACCAAAGCCTTCTTTGATCCTTGAGCTAACTTAACTTATAACTTACTCACTTAGCTGGGGGTCATAGGGTTTAGAGTGATCTTCTTTTCATCTTTCTCAAATGTATACGTATTTTGAAACCATCGTGAATAGCCTTACGATCAAAAAGCCAAGGTCAGCTTAGCAATACATGTGATGCATACATAGGTAGTACATCAAAAAGAATGTCATCAAAATAATTCCCAATTAAGATCAACTACAGTATTTGCTAAGTATCTAAACTCTATAAAGTTATTAGTCTAAACCCTAAATTAGATTTGAACACTCTAGATAATCTCACAAGTTAATAAGGCTAAGTAAGATAAAAATTTTATTAAATTATAAAATCAAATATATTATAAGTAATAAAAGCCCTAAAACCTCGATCGAAACCTAAATCATGTATAAAAACCCTAAACCTTATGTACACATAAATATCTGAGATTGAACTCAAATTTGACAAAAACCCTAAAACTATAATTTTAAGCTTATAAAATAAATAAATTTACCCAATAGTAATAAAACCCTAATCGAATATAATTATCGACTACTATGCGTAATCGCGTGAAATTATTAACGAACGCGTTTAGATAACTCTTAAATATTATAAACGTAATAAGAAACAATTAAATTAATAAATTTTATTAAATCTATAAATTTTTGTATTTAGAAAAATCTAATTTTTCTTCTATTTTTTTTCTTTTTCTTTTTTCCTTTTTCTTTTCCCTTTCTTTTTCCTTTTCCTTTTTCTTCTCCAATTTTTTTTTCCTTGCCACATTAGTTTCCAGAAGTTGTTTCAGCTGCCACTTGTGATCTCTAATTCACCCATGTGTTAATTAATTAGATGAAACAAAGATACTAATAAGGGCCTTGTCAAATCAATTAATTATCTTATCTTGTCTTGTTTTTTTTTTCTTTTTCATTTTATTTTCCTCTTTTTCCTTATTAAGTGGTACACCTACTAGAAAAAAGAAAAGAAACAAACACACATACTTTTCAAATACATAAACAAATCCCCACATATGTATATTTTCCCCAAAATCGTAAAACCCCTTTCCCCTTTCCTATTTAATTTCTTTTTATCACAATTGCATCAAGTAAAGAAGAAGAAGAATCCTAGACCATTGATTCAAGATATTTTAAAGGAAGAGTAATTAGTATGTATATTATATTTATTTTATTTGTATGTATTTTTTTTTCATATACATGTATGGCGTAGCATCTTATGTATCCTAGGAGTATGTATCAATTTGCAAACAAAAAATCTATGTACATGTATGGGAAATTATGAAAGTTGGTATTATACAATGTACATGTATTCGTATGTATAAATACATAAGTATATTCATGTGTACATACATGTCATATTTGATGTTACAAATATTTAGTATAAAATATTTTTGTATATGTACATATATATATGCGTACATAATAGTATGTATATTAGATATTTTTATTATATATGTATATGTATAAATAAGTGGCCGAATATATATATATGTGTATATGTATGTATAAAGTACAAAAATATTAGTATAGTATATGTATAGGTATTGTATATGTATATATATATGTGTATAGAACATATAGTATATTTAGGGTTATATTATTTAATTACATAAGTATATATGTATAAATAAGTTGAGGAAAATTAATTACATAAGTATACGTATACGTATAAAATACGAATGTTAAGAGTATAATATATATACATAAGTATACAAGTATACTTAAATAGTATATGTATAATATACCACAATACTAAATTAATAAATAAAGATAGATAATATATATAAGTAGGTAAACCATGAATTTAAAAAGAAAATAGAAAATAATTAATTTGCAAAGTTTAATAAAATATAATAATAAACATTACGTAAAATATCAAATAGAAAAAAAAATTGAAAAATATGCCAATTCATGAAAATGACATGTAGCACTTTCTTATGCTGCCACGTCAACATTTCATCATAAAAAAAATTAAATTAGTAATAATAATAATGAAATAATTCACTAACTAGAAAATTATTAAAATAGCAAAAATGAAATAAATAAGTATTAAACCTTAAAAATAGCAAAATATGTAAATTTTGATAACATAAACTTAAAAATAAGAAAATTACAAAATATAAAATTTAGATATTTATTAAATCATAAATATGTAAAGAAAGGTTTAAAATAGTAATTTATAATTAATTAAGTCAAAATAATAAAAATTCTNAAATAGAAAAAAAAATTGAAAAATATGCCAATTCATGAAAATGACATGTAGCACTTTCTTATGCTGCCACGTCAACATTTCATCATAAAAAAAATTAAATTAGTAATAATAATAATGAAATAATTCACTAACTAGAAAATTATTAAAATAGCAAAAATGAAATAAATAAGTATTAAACCTTAAAAATAGCAAAATACATAAATTTTGATAAAATAAACTTAAAAATTTAAAAATTTAAAATTTAAATATTTATTAAATTATAAATATGTAAAGAAAAACTTAAAATAATAATTTATAATTATTTAAGTTAAAATAATAAAATTTATAATGTTTTGACATCATAATAAAAAATGCGGGTTACAACGTCTAAAATAAACCTTGTTACGA
Organism: Lumnitzera littorea; assembly: GCA_024138015.1. Classification (NCBI taxonomy): domain Eukaryota; kingdom Viridiplantae; phylum Streptophyta; class Magnoliopsida; order Myrtales; family Combretaceae; genus Lumnitzera; species Lumnitzera littorea. Next base: position 77,130,640 of record JAMXBB010000004.1, on the reverse strand, counting down.
GAAAGTATATCAAAAAATGATAAAAATGAATTATAAGTTTATTAAAATCAAAATTAAATTGAAAAAGTTATATTCAATTAACAAAAAAAAAACTTCAATCGAGAATTTCATATAAATAGATAGCTAATTTAAGTAGTTAGTATTAAATATATGAATAGTTTAATTATTTAAGTTAAACACTTATTACTTTTCTTTCCCCTAAATGTTGGCTAAATGAGTACTCCTAATAATTTCATATATGTTTGTATATGTAACTAGTGAATATTAACTGATAATAATTGGATGTGTATGGGATTGGGTTATGTATGTGTATAATATTATTTATCAATTGTGAAATTACTTTAAAGTATGATAATGTATTGTTTGTTGTATAGTGAATTCAATTGGAATTGATCTATCTATGACTCTAGTTAATCATATAATAATTGAACTTAACGATATCGAATTTAAACTAATTAAATTGGAACGTGCATAATTATGCATTGTATAACTAATTCCGATCGTCATATTATATGGAGGTAGCGAGAGACCATACGGGGGTTGATTATAAATTCTGATTATTATGTTTTAATACGATACACACGTACAATATAACCTTATCCTGGCTTGTAGAAATATTAAGTGTTGGAGGCACCAATCACTTGACTAAAGGTCGAGTTCAGAAGCCTCTATTTAGGGGTGGATATAGACTGCAAGAACTCACTTACAATCATACTTAGAACTAGTTTTAACTAAAACCAAAAATGGACATTCCATTTACTTTTGAATACGAAACAAGGAGTTTCGTAGTTGTGATAGTTTAAGTATGATACCCGAATCTAACTTATATGGTATATACTCAAACCCCGACTTCAAAGGGTGTTAAATTTGAGTTACATGAAGTATTTAGTCACCTGCATGTACTTGTTTGGCATTCTGTGTGAGCATGTATTTATGTGTTTGAATTTAATTATTAAATTACTTGTTTATAGTATAGTTGAGGGATATCTCACTAAACTATTTAGCTTATACTCTTATAGATTACTTGTGTAAGAGGAATTTTTTGTTATTCTGGGTTGTAGGATACCCGAGCTTAGTAAATCACTATCTGGTTGGTGTAAGTGTAAGTTGTGAGATGAAAGTAAGTTTCTATTACTATAGCTAGAATTTTGGAAACTTATTATGTGACATCGTGTACTATTATGTAATATTAGTTTCCCGAAAGACTTAGTGTTCGTATTATATATATATATATTGGATGGTTATAGTTTGATGGTCATATTATCATAATTGTGTTGTGATATTACTTGCACCTGTATAACTCTTGGGTTGTTAGTTATAGTAGTAGCAGCCTTGTATGTCGAATAAAGGGTTATTAATTGAAAGGGTAATCAATCTACAATTTTTTGTACGATATACAATACTTGCCACAACTAGGCCATTCCTTGGGTCTTGATAGAGTAACATGCAATGCTCTCTTCTCATTTAGCCAATGCAACTTATACTATTTAAGATGTGATAAGGTTAGCAAATTGAGCTTTTGAACTAGGTTGGTAGACGTTACATTCATACAACTTCCATTATTCACTATGAGCATACATACTTACTCATTTACATTGCATGTGATGTGGAACAGGTTCTCTGTTTGCTCTTCCTTGGTAAAGGGTTCTCCCGTTAAGGTCAGTACCTTGTAAAGTTCAGTGGCACTTTAAGCAGGTCAACTGCTCCAAACAAGTCGACTAATCTAAGGTCGAATCAGCCTACTTCTCCTCTATTTTTCCATATACTAGGCTATTTTTATAACCTCGTCCAATGTAGTAAATTGTTAAAGCTCCACTACATCTTAGGTGTCATTCCTCAACCCAATAAGGAACATGGATACTATTCAGGTTAATTGCTCATTAACCTCACATCAGATCATGAGCATCTGAAATTCTCGAACATACTCATCAACAATTCAACTTCGTTGCCTCAACTCTTGAAACTGAGCAAAAGTATCCTATAAGTAAGTATCCAACACAAATCTATTTTTTAAGACTTTTTTCATTTCGGGTCAAGTGTTAACCTCTCTATATCCTTCTCTCCTTCTCATGGCTTGGAAGTTTCTCCATCATATCGCAACATAGCTTGAGAATTCAACAACAACAGCTCTCATTTTCTCACGATCCTCATATTGGTAATAGTCAAAGACACTTTTTCTTCCCTAACAAGATAATCATCAACATCTCCAAAACCATTGAAGCTTGAGACCTAAAGCTTCACAAGGTCAATAGCTCAGTGTACTCGAGCTTGCTTTTCTACTTCAACATACTCCTCCTCGACCTCTTCGTCCATTTCTCCCAAGTCAATTCTCCTTAGCACACTTTCTCCTACTCTTCTACCTCAATTTTGTTGAGCTGGGACTTATCTTCTCACTGGTTGACTAGCTTAAGGGGTGTTTTGAGTGGCATCAGTAAGTCAGAAAGCTAATGTATGAGCAGCTCTGATTAGGTTCGCTATCAAGTCAGCCATTTTGTCAATTTGTTCATTTGTGCTTCTAGGAGTGTTTTGAGGTTGTCAACCATTGTAGACGATACCGCTATTATCATCTCCAATACCAATGTTTACATTCAAATCAATCATTCTTTCTTCAACTCAGTATTGCTTCCATAGTGAACTCAACAACAAACTCGGGGTCTTAATTTTCCTAAAGACAACAATCAATGTTTTCGAGCTAGCTATTCCATACACGTACACTTTTCCACTTAAATATTTAAGTCTAAGTAAACCTCAACTTCATATAGCTACTTCAAAAGACAATATAACCCAATTGGAACTTACTCTGTTTCCTAAGGCTCAAAACAGGGTACAATAGGGTACTTCGTAATAATTATCACACAACAACAATACAACTTCTACTACTTACTAAAATACTGCAACTAACCTCTACACAACTACAACACATTACTACAACCAATGTTACTCACGGTACAACAATAACAAGGCTCAAAATGTAACTTACCTAAACGAACCTCCACTCTAATACTAGGATGATAAGCCGTGCCAAGAGTAGATTAGGTAAACCATATCAAAGGTAGGTTTGAACTTGCTTATAGTCTAAAAACGAAGATAGAATGTGCAAAAATGAAAGGTAAATCAAGTCAAATTTTATGAATAATTCTAAGGATATGATACACTAAGAAATTTCCATAGACTCATGAATTAACTTAATATGACACATGAGTAGCTAGATGAGGTTACTTACCATCTAATCTTGCTGAAGGGATAAAATAAGAGTTATGATAGAAGTAAACACAATAGCTCACAAAAGGGAAAAGTGTAGTATATTCAATATTAGATAAAATTGTTGTGGCTATAATGATAAGGGTATCTATACTCTATAATTTAGAGAAACCTTATAAAAATGAAAGAGACAAAAAGGGTATTATCTAAAAGAAGTAAAATATAAAGAATGAAAAACGATATAAGTGAAAAATTAAGAAAATAAGTGATTAACGCTGCAGATGCTTTAACATGGTTGTCTAAACGCATGGTTGGTAGCTAGTAGCTGAGCTTCTAGTAAAATAGATAAAATTGTATGGCTAGTTGGGCTATTTCTAAGCAAAGACATCGAGCAAAACTGAAGATTCTTCTAGGGTAAACTCAGCTCGAACATGCTATAGGTAGCCGATAAGAGGCAAATGTACCTATCAATTTTAATATAGCGAATGTGAGTCCGAGTCGATCTCTCAGAGATTTCGAGTACTAATATTAACCTTAGCTCTATTATTTAACCGAAAAATTGTGATGAGTTGAATGAATTAAAAATACTGAAATTAACAAACTAAACTAATTATGAGACTTAATTAAGCAAATTAAAAAGCAATAAAACTATAAACGATTTCAAGAAATTAATAACGTATTTAGGAATTATTTCCCCTAGTGTTTAACATGTGACCACTTAAAATATATTCAATTCAGTTTCTATTATTCTTGATCGGAAGGATTCATAATTAAAGCTAATACCTTTCTCAAGCATATTAACCCTAATCCTAAATTATTTACCGGAATCTCTTCACTTAGTAATATAACTTAGAATTGCATTAATGTATAATAAATTCCTACACAAATAATTAACTTTCTGGAAGAATCATATATCTTATCTCTAAGTATACATGTAATTCTCTCCAATTATGCTAAGATCTAATTACACATGCAATTTCTCAATTATCATGCATAATATCATATATTAATATTCTATAAATATCAATTAACAATTAAACAACATAATTGAAACAAGCAAAGATAGAAACTTTATTGAGAATTCTAAATCAATCCAAAAATCACATGAAACCCTAGGTTCCATAATCCTAAATACACGAATTCTAAGCTATCATAATGAAACTAAAAACGAGTTCCATCAATAACATAAAATAAAACATGAAAAACTCTTTTGATTGATGAAAAATCTCTCCGATCTTGAAGTCGATGTTACTCTCGCATTTTTCTTCTCTTTCACCTTATGTCTCTTCTGTCTTTTGAAACCCTAATATGTCCTTTTATAGTGTATCAAAAGGTTTTCGTTTTCTTTACCAGACACAACCTGGGACATGACCGTGTCCCCAGGTCGTGTAACTTTCTACCCCTGGCCAATTTTTTTCTGCATAGACTGTGTAACTTCAAAACTTCATAACTTCTTCGTTTTAACTCCGAATTGAGTAAAATTTGATTCCTTTTCTTCGTTTTCGATCCAATAACGCGTTCAAACCTAGAAATCAAAATTTTACTCAATTAAGTATCAATTTCTTTAAAGAAAACAAAAATGTAAGGAAAATACTATAAAATCATCATATGAAATATGTTTAAAATCAGAGTTATCGGTAGCTCAAAATCAAGTCGATTGAGCAAGTGATCGAGTGAATTGAGCTATTACTTAGACGCTCCTCGGGTTGATAGTTAAAGTTAATCGATAGGCTTAAGAGAGTTTGACTTGGGTGAGGCAGCAGGTCAATAGTTTAAACTAACTCGGCTTCTTCAGTTGTAGGTAGGAATAGGGGGATCCACTTTGTTAATCCTTTAAGGCCTTGAGCTTGGGCCCGATTCAGTAATCCAGTAGCTCGATTCCTATTAAGAGGAAACTGTTAGAGTTCTCAATAAGGGATGAAATATTATTACATTTGATTGAACATACTAAAAGGTAACCATATAAAAGGCTATAGAGGTACAAAGGCACATTTTAGCCATCTTGAAACATACCTTAGCGTAATTATACAAAAGGTTATCAAGGTATAAAGACCCATTTTAGCCATTGAGTTATTGAAACATATATGAAAATTTCTTACAAACTTGAATTGCTCAAAAGACTAAAGTTTTACTTAGTCCTCTAAATAAGTATGTTTAAGCCTTATGGTTAAAAATGTGAAAGACTTGAAAAGGATAGAGTTTCGAAGAACTTAACTTGGTATTTTAAGACTTATATGGCAACTAGATAGAGAAGATCTTAACAAATTGGTAGGTAGAGTATTGATGCTACTTACCTAAACATGAGTATATGGTTGTTCGAAAGGGTTTATCAAAAAGCAAGACGAGTTGAAAAGCATCTAAGATACCTTAGCAATTTCAAGTACAACTAGCAATTCTTGTTAGTGGGTAATGTTTGTATCCTTATTTCATATCGAATTTATGTCTTGCCAAAAGCATGTAAAATTTAATTGAGATTGCAAATAATTAATATACAATATAATTGTGTATAATTGTGTCGTAATTAGTCATATTTTGTGTCATGGTTGTTTTTGCTCTTTATAATTGTATCATATTCATATTCATATTCATGTTCATCTTATCATGTTGTACTGGTAATTATTAACCCTACTTTTAAGAACACTTAAAGGAATCCCATGAGGAGGAAGCAAGGAGGACATTGCTCAATCGCTTAGTTTTAATTGACCGTTAAGGATGCAATCAAGCAAGTTGTTATGCAATTTTTATAAGGTTTTAGGACAAAATTAAAAAAATTATAGGATTTAACATTAGGTTTTAAGATTACAAAATAACCAAATAAGAAACTTGAATGAATAAAAAATAACATATTTATAAAAATACATATTCTTAATTTTCACACCATTCATACTTTACCCTAGTTCTATACTATATATTATATGTAATTTTCAAGTTTCATTTGTACATAAATCAATAAGTATAATCTTAACATTATTGTTGTTTATCTTATCTGAATTCTATAAAAATCACCTCCATTATCTCCCTCTTTAAAGATTGCCTTAATAATGATAGATGAAACTTTATAAAATTCTTGTAAGATTCTCCAACACATAAGATCGGGGCAAGTTGAGTTCTACAGGACCGTTTCATACCTGCCCTAGTTACGCCTACTGAGCATCATTCTTGTGGACTTGGGATTGCTCGCACAGTACTATATACTGATAGGCCCATAGGTGGCATCATTCGCTTGTTGCCTAATTCCATCCACCCACGTGGACGATTCCGTAATTGACCATCTTACCATAATTTTAAGTCGAAAAATTCCCTCTCCTTCCCCTCTCTCATGTTCTTTGTCCTCCACATGCCACTGTCCACTGTAAACACCAACTTCATGTTTACATTCCCCAAAATCAAAGACCATAAAGCAACTTCTATTATATAACCCGAACACAGTTGAACATATTACACTTCACAGACACACACAAACACACAGAAACCGATCCTGAAACAGCTTTAGCTGGAACCATAATACTTCAATTCATGGTTGGTTGGATTCTCTCTTTAGCACGATGTTACATTGAAAAACAGTGATCTTTGTATCTGCTGCTTATTTAGACAACATGGTATTCGAGATATTTATTAAAAATCAAGAAAAATGCAATCTTTTTATGTCTTCTAGTTATTTAGTAACATGGCTAGTGCTCTTTTTGGGATTTGCTTAATTTGATCTTCTTTGTTGTTTATAAAGATTGTATCTTGGCGCCTAAAATAGTGTTTTTAAATTATGATGATCTAAATTTGGAATCTAAAACATGATAAAATATAGTGGTAAATAAGATACGCTTATAAAAGAACCATAGCTAAATTTGGGGAACTCCTTTTTTAAGCAATTTAAGACTAAATTTGGACTCCATCCTACTTCAAGATCTTTTTGTTTCTTTGGGGTATATAGTTCAAGGTTTTTGAACTTGAGGAAACTTGAAATTGAAAAACTGTTTCAAAGTGAAAATAATTACGGGAAATTTATCTTTGTTGTCTTTGGGATTTGTTGGATTATGGTTTGCACATTAATTTACGTTACACTAGAAGCCGATAGGATTTGAGTCTGAAGATTTCAGGGTTTATAACTTTGGTTATGAACATTGACATCGAGGTGTGTATTTGTAGATTATGCAATTTCATATGCTATGCTTGTTTGGGTTTGGACGTTACGCTTGGTAAAAGACATCGCGGCAATCAATGATCATGGAATGTTTTGAGCTGGAAGAGGTAAATGTTGGGTCAATATGGTCTGGATGTTGGTTTGACCATGTATATGAAAGCTGCAAAACGTAGTATCCTGCCTTCTTAGCATCTTGATTGAGTGATCTCTTCTCCATATGTGTTAATACTTAACTAATTTATCATCACGATCTTCCGTTTGTTGTTTATGTTTTGTTAAAGCTGGTTCATTTTGTCTGACCATCAGTTCTGCCTATTAATTTAGCATGATCTCATAATGAAAAAAGAACCTTGGATGACGCTCTTGTATTCTGGTTCTTCATATATTATCTAAAAAAATGATCATTTCTCGCATATATTTTCCCCTTGCAAGAACATGTCTACTTTCTATTATGTCAGAGCAGCTAATTCAGTTATTGAGTCAATCAGGGACAATTGCTTCTAATAGGATATTTGCTTTTATAGTTTTACATACTTACACAAAAAGATAAATAGCTGGTTGCTTGTTAATCATATTCAACATGCATTAATGAGAGTTGAAGATTAATTCTTAAGGCAATGATATTGTCGCAATTGTTGTTGATGTTAATTTTTGCTAAATTGAACAGGAAAAAGGTAAAGTTTGCTCAGACCTTCAGAGGGACTATAAAAATATTCACACATTTGCGCATAGATCGATGGCTTCTTTTCCCACTGTTTCTGCAGAGGAGAAGCATTTTGGAGCGAGAGAGGTTATACTTGTATAAATACATATCTATCTCATCTCTCTAACAACATTGAATCAATATAGTTAGACTTTCACTCTGACTCAGGTAATCTCCTTGTAGGAATATACCAAACCTCCTGTCCTTTGGAGGAGCTTCAACTACAGGTAAAGTAACTAATGCTATGTTAATGCATTATGACTCTTGTCATCAGGGAAGATGTGAGAGCATAAATGGAAAAAGCCTATCCAGTTCTAATTCTATATGTGTATTTATCTATACTTCATGATAGTTCCTTAATCAAGTGTTTATTTCTGAATTCATCTATATTTTATTTCTGAATTCATCTATATTTTATGTGAACCCTTTAATATAGCGGTCATACTCAACAAACTTATCCCCTGCCTGTTTTCTCAGGTGTGGAGTACTGACTTTTCTCACACTTGAATCTGATGGGAAGTGGGGAGTCGTTGCTGTACCAGTACAACATCCTGATCAGAGAAACCACCTTATTAGTGGTGCTCAGGTAAATATGGATACCATGCATCTGAACTCTGCCAAAACCATTAACAAGTTGCATCCCAATCAACCAAAAGTACATAAAGGTCTGGGAGATTCTTCTATTGATAGTACATTGAGAAGCTGTAATGAATCAGACAAGAGACAGCAATCTACAAATCAGGCCCAGCAAAACAATCCTTGCCATGATTACTTCCATAGTGATTGTAGCTGGAGTTATTTGATGGGCGATAATATTCCAGGTTTTTCTCGTACGACAAATGCATCAGGAATTCTTAGTGGCAGCACTGAGGCAGAAAAGAATAGAATGGAAATTTTAAGAAAGAAAACAAGAACAAGGGGGAAACAAAAGAAAAAAATTCCATTCAACATTGTTAACACAGAGCTGAGAATTTTGCCCAATAAATATTGCTGCAAAAATATGCCATGCGAAGTCTCTGCTAATTTCAGGAAACAAATAGATGGATCACTCACTAATATAACTGCTGTAGAAGTTCCTCTACCACCAACAATCTCTACAAAAGATAGTGCCAAAACCAACAGCTATAGAACCATCAATCCTGAAACACTACAAACATCGACTATTTTGATTGGTGATATGGAGACGTCAAAATCAACTTCCCCTTCATCAGTTGTGAGTCTTTCTGAGGAAGATCCTACTGTGGTGGGAGCTGATAGTTATCGAATTTCTATGTGTGACAGTGTGGAAGATGTCCATAATAACCAAGATTCTGATTTGTGTGGTTTGCCTCTGTATGATTTAGTTTCTGATGGTCCATCTGTTGATTCTGGCAAAATTGATTTGGGGACATCCAGCACAGAAGCAGCTGCATTTGACGGATGTAAGAAAACAAGCCTTGATGATCTGGGTGGTCACAGTGTTGAAGGGCAATTTGTTGCAGCTAGTAAGAAAAGTAAGCATGTAAAAATAGTGCCTAATGGTCCTAGCCTTCATAAATTGGCGGGTGTTGGGCATCTGCATGGTCACACGGGAAAAGAGAACAGCCAGCCCATCTGGAAGAAAGTTAACCGAAAAGAATGCAATTGTCCAGAGAAGATATCTCCAACAGAAGTGGAGGATATGGCTAGGAAAGAGGCTGCTCCAGATAGACATAATTCTAAGGTTGATTTGATTGTTGAGCAATATAATGAGTCTAAGAAGCATTTGCACTCAAAAGCATCTGAAAAGGTGAAAAGAAAAAAATATCCAGGCTTGAAGCAAGAAACAAATTCTCATTCCAAGAATGGAACTGCTCCAAAAAAGGCAGATTGCAATTCTATGAAGTTTAGAGTGCACATGAACAAGAAATCAGATACTATATCTGTAGAAGAGGAGCAAATTACATCATCACATGTTTCGTCTACAAATTCTGGGATTCAATGTAATAATAATGAACATTTGAATTCTGATTCAATTTGTGATCCTAAGAATAGCGAAGATTGTTGGCAGCCACTTAAAGCCAACAATGATGCTGGCAACTCACACTATAATATCATTGGAGTAGGAGATGGTGCATTTAATGAAGCATATAAAAATAGAGACAGTTCAAATCTTCTCAGTGCAGGGCCTCGACTGCAGATTCCTCAGCTTCTGAATGAAGAAGCCACCCAGAGTAAAGAGGGAAAAGAAACTTCACTAATTGAATGTAATAAGAAAAGGCACATTGCTGGATCCATCATGCAGAAATGGGTACCTGTTGGTAGGAAAGGTTCTTCACAGTCAGGCCTTTCTGAATCAAGCAGTGTCCTGGAACATCTTGATCAGGATATTGCTGAAGAGCAGGCCTTAAAAAGCTGTTCCAAAGAGAAAATAATATCAAACATGTCAAATGACAATTCTATGCTGAAAATGGAAGTGAACGGGCCAAAGGAAGTATCTGGAGGTGAGGATTGTTCTGCTTGTGAGGACAAAGGACTGGATGAACTATTGAAGGATCACAGGTCCTGTATTCAGGAAGGACGAAACGGTAATTGCAAGGCAAGTAGCCATTTACCAGACGAACTGCAGAACCACGAGACTTTTTCCCTTCAAAAACATTTAGATGGTATTACAAGAGCTGTAGTGAATGCCAGCAGGATGAGACTGAAATCAGAAGCAGTTGAACTGGCAACAGGAGGACCTATGGCTGAATTTGAACGTTTGCTGCATTCATCTTCTCCACTTCTTTGCCAATCAGATGTCATCACAGATTGTAAGAGTTGCTCTAAAGACTGGACTGTTGACTCATCACTCTGCCAACATGAGACATCTGATATCTCTCTGGGCAAACTCTGGCAATGGTACAGAAAACATGGAAGCTTTGGGTTGGAAGTTAAGGGTGAAGACTACAATAACTCCTGTAGATTGGGCATTGATCGATTTACTTTTCGCGCTTACTTTGTTCCTTATTTGTCTGCGATTCAGCTTTTCAAAAAGTCTGAAGGCCGTCACAATAAAGGTATCACTCATGCTCATAGTTCCAAGGTTTTGGGCAAGGATTCTATGGGACTTCCTTCTTGTGGTAGACTAGCCCCACAACTTCAGTATGTAAATCAGGTGAATAATGCAGATTTGTTTAACAAAGAGTGTGTGACTGCTCAAGCAATTGAAAGCACGGGATCTTCTGACCTTGAGGTACTTTTTGAATTTTTCGAAGTAGAGCAGCCTCAGCAAAGAAAACCTTTGTATGAGAAGTAAGTAACCTGCTTCCTTCAACAGATTATGCAACTTATTATCTAGTTTCATCCATGTGAATTTGTATATGAATGATTGGAATTTCATTCTGTTTTCATGAACTGTGACCTAAGGTGAAGCCATCAAGAAAATAGTTACATAGTAATTCAATTTCTCAGTTCTTAATCCCCAGAAAGTTTTGATTTTAAATCACTTCGCTAATGTGAAACAAGGGGTTATTATTCCTTTATTAGTGTATATTCTTTAGCTTTCATTCAAACTATGATCTATAAATATAGCTAGTAGTATAACAATGAGGATAGGGTACCCTTCCATCCTGGCCAATGTACCTTTTTTCTGCATAATGAGTGGAATTCTCATTAGTCTAGTAAATATAGATGCAAATTATCAAGACATCAAAACATCATGTGTGCCTGCCTTTTCTGCTTGACAAACTGCCATAACTTCCACATCTAGGCAATTTGATTGACCTGTATTTGACAATTCTGATGCTTTGTAACAGAATATGGGAGCTTGTTGGAGGAGATGGACCTTCACAATGCAAAGCTTATGGAGACTCTTCAATACTAAATTCGATAAACTTATGTGATCTGGACCCTAGATCATGGTTTGTATTTAAATGCTGTTGTCACTTGAACATACCCATCCAAAAGTTAGGGGCATAATAAGTGTTTTGTGGAAGTAACTGCAAGTGATTTTTTACCTAAAGCTTCTGCCTTTTTTCCCCCCTTCTTTTCCAGGTATTCGGTAGCATGGTATCCCATTTACAAGATACCTGATGGCAATTTTCGTACAGCATTCTTGACCTATCATTCTCTTGGCCATCTTGTTCATAGAAGAGCATTTTCTAATCCTGCCAGTGTCAAATCTTGGGCTTTATCTCCAGTTGTGGGTCTGCGAAGTTACAATGCTCAGGTACTCCCATTTTGGATGTTTGATGCCACCATTTTTCTTGGTGTCGATTCATATATGAATTCATGCAATTAGAAGTTCATAATTTGATAATGCTTCTGAAAATGCATTGCTTCCTCTAAGTTCATGTTTTGTAAATGGAAAGCATCTAAACTTATTTATCATCTAAATCTTTTTTAATCATCTAAATCTTGATGATGTAGATGGATCATAGTAGATAAAATTTTAACCATTCAGTAATGCTATGTTTGGCATCAACAAACAGCTTTTAAGCACAATCCATGTAATGTGAATAATAAAACATTTTGATCTCAATTTTCAACAATTTAATCCATCTGAGAACAGGGTGAATGCTGGTTCCAGTTGAGGCCCTCTGCACAGAATGGAAAACCAATGAAAATAGATCCATCTAAAATTCTGAAGGAGCGAATTAGGACTCTTGAGGAAGCTGCTTCCCAAATGGCAACTGCCGTTGTCAGCAAAGGAAGTATTACCTCTGTGAATAGACACCCTGATTATGAGTTTTTCCTTTCAAGAAAACGGCACTGAGGCAGAATTCCAGGAGACTTCAACAGCAGCCTATTTTCTGCAGTTTGTAATAGTAATATAGCCCTATAGTCAGTCAGGCAGTAGCTAACCCTCAATCTGAGCTCAGCATGAAAGTTCTTGCTTACACCATTTTTCAACTTTTAGGTATATTGACATCCTTGGGCGCCCACCACGCCCCAACTCACCTATCAGTACTGAATTTGTACATAGTACTGATGTATATAGGCCCTTTTATCCTCCAATTAATATTCCAGAAAGGATGATAGAGGCTATATGTTGTACAGTATTAACATTGACATAGCAGTTGTTAAATCTTGTACTCTTGATATATGGCACTTAGTGCCTGAACAGTGCAGAAGTTCATACTATCACTCTGTGATTCTCAGTTCTGAGCAATTTTTGTGTCAGTGCCGCCATAGCTAGTAGCCACATGTATATATGGATTCTTTTTCCTCACCACCACCACACACCGCCCCACACCGCCCCCCCCCCCCTCCCCTTGGAGAAATGATTATGCATGGAGGAATGAGAAGTTGTACAGTAAAACCATTTGTCTCTTATCCATACTTGCTCTTGAAGGTGTTTCGCCACCTATATGCATGAGATTTCTATCAAGGGCAACAAGATTCTTAAATGAGTATCTTAGATTTGTATGATTCAATGCATATGAAGTTGTGTCTTCTGGCTTGCTACGATTCAACTCTGAACTATGTACTGTCTAATTAATGTGACAAATAGTCGATGAAATAATATGTTTAGCTGTATGTATTCATTTATCATTCTTTGACAGGATTATGTAGATGAATCCATTTTATTCACAATATCTCATTTGTTATTTGATGTGGTTGGTTGATTTCACGAAACAAGAATATAAGAAATTTAATTTCCTGTTGTTTTCTACACGAGAAGAGCGGTAATATTAGTTGTTTATGTTTTACTTGGAATCCATCATGATATTTGTGCATTGTAGTTCATCCTGATTCGTCAATATAGATCTACAGAACGTTAATATCTACAATGAGAAAGATTTCACAACTAGGTGAACTTTCTCAAGCAGCTAATTTGGTGAAGATGCTAATTGGAGTCATGATATACAAGTCCACTTGAAGTAGCGTTGAGGCAATATCCCCATGGCTGCCTCATAGCCAACTTCACAAGTAGATTTAAGAAACTAACTAATCATACTTATAGCTAAAGGAATATCAAGTCTAGTTGTAATATAATTCAATTTACCTACTACTTGGACTTGGCAATGGCTTTCCTTATCCTAGCACTAGCTTCTCCATAAGAATATCCACTAACTTGATAGAGTATGTAGTGAATCGGTCTAAGGGTAGTTTTGTAATTTTTCGATTTTGATCTGTGAACTTATCCGATAGGTTGATGAACCAACCTGACTCATAAAAGGTCGGGTCAAACTATTCAAGCACTTCCAGAGAGCGGAACTATTCGAACTTGTGGGTTGTGAATCATCGAATCAACTTGTCATTGAATCGGTAGGTAGGCTTGATAGGTTTGCAATCTTAAAAAAAAAAAAAAAAAAGAAAAAGAAGAAAGAGAAAAGATAAGTTACTAAGTCGAAAAAAATAATTGAATAATATACAGTAAATTGTTGCATATTAAAACTATTTTATTTGTAATAATGAAGGATAATTTTTTAAAAATAATATCATCAAATTAATGATAAATGATTAATCATAAATTAATTATATGTTAAAGATAGATGAAAAATTTAATTTCAGTTAATATAAATCATTTTTATAAAACTTATCAAATATTAAGGACTTGAACTTAAGAAAAAAATAAAATTGAAGAGAAAGAAATAAAAAATTGAAATCATATTAAGTCATAAATTAATAAAAAAATTAAAAATTATTAATGAATTAATATACTTAAAAAAGGAGAGAAAAAATAGATCATATTATTAAAAATTATTAATGTATTAAAAAAAAAGAAATTAATAAAAAATTAAATATTAAGAAAAAAATAGTTCAAGGACCAAATCAACCCTTGAACTAACTTGAAACCGAGCCCCCAATGACCAGTCACAATTTAATCATGATCAAGCTTGTGAATCGACGATTTCGAACTTGTTTAAGGCAAATTGACCTGTTGCCCACCTCTAGCTAAGATGTGATTTACTCTAATACACTTCTTTGATAAGATGTGGTTTACTCTAACATACTTCTTTAATCAAACTTATCATAGTGTTAGAGGGTTGTTGACCCATAACCCACCTACTACTTGAATCTACCATCTCCACCATTGTCCCATTAGCACTCACCACTATAACCAAGAAAACGAAACCCTAGCCGCCACTATAAAACATCACCACCAAGGCGACAAAACACCACTACACAATGCCATCCCCGCAACCACAGCCACTTCCCCATCTCCAGTTGCTGTCCTACCAATACGGCACAAACGAAGCCCATCTCCAGCTATAAAAAAACCCCAATCAAAACACAACTTCAATCCTTAAATCCATTAATCGAAACACTAGCACATCAAACGATTTAGCCACTCCAAGACCCAATTCAGCCGAATTGAATTCTGAAAAGATATCATAAAGTTCGACTCTTTTATGTGAAATTTAGTTAGATATGAATGTAGTAGTGGCCATCCGGGTGAGAATTGGTTGTGCATATGTGTAATCGAATTTAAGACACGCTCCAAAACATAGGCAATCGTAGAAATTTTAGTCAGATTCGAACGTCAAGTTCTATTGCGTTAATGGGTATGTGCCTTGTAACAGATATGGAATCCCATTGACGGGCTTGAAAATAGGTTTCTTGTTATACGCATGACAATTATAAAAAATGATTTGTAGTTGTTTTGTTTTTGTCATCGAAATTGCATAGTTCAGTGTTCTATTCTTCTATGTCGTAGGAAAATAATCAATTGGTCAATTATTATGGATCTAAATCAGTCATCACGTGTCTCTTGCTCTAGCACTTATGTCTATAAAAATGGATGATAAGAATTATTTTCAGTGGTGTGTATGGTTGAAGCTTTCTTTCGTGGCTAGGGGCATATGAAAATATTGATAGAGTCACCTCCTGAAGACATGATAGTAAATTTGCAAAATGGGATCCAGCAGTATCTTCACTTGCTTTGGAACACAATATGGAACCTCAAATATTTAATATGTGTAGCAATTTTGGTACCTATGAAAAAGTTTGGGATTATCTCAAGTTTTTCTATGCTTTGAATGATACATATGTATAATGTTGTAGTTGATTTCTTTCAACTGCAATACGGGGATAAGGATTTTATTGGATATTACAGCGAGGTTAAATGGTGTTTTGAGGAAATGAATGATGTGATGTTTTCAAGTACAGATACGAGAGAGGTGCAAAAACAACATGATCAACTTGTAGTTGTTAAACTCTTTCATGGCCTTAATCTGGAGTTAGAGTCAATGAAATCTCAAATTCTTGAATTGTGAGAGCGTGCATCTTCAACTAATGTTTATTCTTGTATTAGTCGTGATTTTTCACAATCTGTACCATCTTTGACTTCCCCTTTTCATCATTCAACTTTGGTTAGTCAAGCACCTACTTAGAGATGGGGGGATTTTCATGTCAAGGGCGACGCCATACAAGTTGTTGAGGGTGAGTCCATGGATGCCGTCATTATTGTGATCACTATCATCACCAAGGTCATACACGTGACACTTATTGGGTTTTACATAGATGTCTCCCCTAAAGCTCATGTTATTCAATATGATGATTCTATATATATGCCTAATCCAGCTTTGCACAATGAAAACTTAGTCACTTACTATTATTTTATCAAGAGAAGAATATGGTAGACTCCTATAATGTCAGACTGTGTTGCATCCATCTACTTTTCTTTATCTTTGGTCTAATCATGTAGTTTTACTATCTATCTTACTTAGATTTCCCTTGATTTGTCAATTTTGGTGTTATAAACTATATGTTAGTTACACTTAATTGCTTTTTACATATTACCTAGTCTTCCACATTGCCAAACATTACTCTTGCCAATGGGTCCACTTGAACTATTAGTGGCATTGGTACCGCCTCATCAAGTTCCATTGTTTCCCTTGACATCAACTTTATATATACCCAAAATTGCCTTCCAACTTATTATACATTAGTAAACTAACCACTTCATTTAATTACTCCATCACGTTCTTTAAATTTTCTTTTGTGATATAAGATATAAAAATAAGGTAGGCAATTGGTAGAGGGCATAATTTTCATGGGCTATATTACATGGATATAGTACCTGCCTTATTGCTTACTCAGCTACTAAACTAGATCCTACGGAGACGTATTGCCAATATGGTCATTCGTTCTTGAAGATTCTTCATCTTATGTGTCTAGGTCTATGGTTTTGTCTTAGCTTTCGATGCTAATCTTATGAATTAGACAAACAAAGTCATGTTTCATTTAGTTTAAGAGTTAATGAGGGAGCTTTTATTCCATTTTGATGTATAGGCACCTACCTATGTTAATTCTCTTTATGGTTTCAAATACTTTATTATATTTATTGATGAATATTCAATAATGACAAGGTTATAATTAATGAAAAATCATTACGAGTTATTTGATTTATTTTATGCATTTCATTCTAAAATTCAAAATCAATTTGATTTCATTATCCATGTTTTTCCTAAAAACAATGCTAAAGAATACATGTTAGATTAGTCATATATGCAACCATATGGTATCATTCATCATATTTCACATCCTTATGCTCCATAGTAGAATGGTGTAGCTAAATGTGAAAACTGATTTCTCATTGAAATTGCTAAGATGCTATTAATTCATATGAATATGCCTAAGCATTTTTTAGCCAATGCTTTTCTCACTACTTGTGTTCTCATAAATGGAATGCCATCTACAATACATTATAAGGTTTCATTCCACCTTGTACTTCTTAACCAATCATGTTTTACCTTTTCTTGTCTTTAGTTGCTTGTATTTGTCCATTGGCTATCTCTAGGATCAATAATGCATTTGCTTTGGGTACTCTTGTAGTCAAAAGGGTTAACAACTAAATCTTTCCCAAACATCATAAGACATATATTTACCTACATAAATCTTTCTTTGAGTCAAGTCCATATCTTCTCATACCATATTCATCTTTTAAGAATGAGTCTTTTATACAATGTGTCCCACATTTGTCACCTTCATTGTTACTCCTTGAAGCGGTAGAATCGTAACAGTCTTTTTGTGCAAACCATTCTAAAACAAAAACTAATCATACAATCACCACCTTAAACCTGATTTACATAAGGCGTTAACAACTAACTCGCTTTAAAGTAAACAGTTTATAATTTAAACATGATATCTACTTATGAACTTAAGAAAAATATATACTTATATTAAAATAATCTAAGTATATTTACAAGATTTAGCCACTTAATCATAATCTACCTAAGTAATTCGTAATCTAATACTAAAACCTTTAAATATAAACCTAAACTTGAGAGTGTATCCAATTTATAGTTTATATTCTTACTCCCCAGGATCCCGCAATTGTTACGTCCAATGTAATTGTAAGTTGCTTCTTAACTAACACCTGTAATAAAGGCTGTAGGGATGTGAGCAACCACAACTTAGTAAATTAGGGTGAAGACTTAAATCATACAACAAACACAAACATGTTTATCAATCAAATTATTAGGTGCAATGCATGTTCAAATAAATGCCATTGCACGATGTTATCTGACTCGTTGTGAAATTAGAGAAATTGCACCCGCTCTAATCCTGGTTAAGGAGTTTTCGTTAATGCAACAGCTCACGACCAAATTTAGGCTTGCACAGTAGAGACATCACTCCTCCCATGACTACCTTCGAACCATTGACTTCACCTTTGCTACGACATTCTCTCCTATCACTTAATTCGACTAAGGATGAAGAAAAGACCAATTATGCCATCCAATGTTATCCCTTTCGAAGGGGTTGGTATTTGGCAGAAGAATCCTAATGTTTCCCTAATGGGTTGCTATACATGTCCTGTTTGTGATTACAAGTCATATATTTGATTAGATACAGTTTAGGGTAATAAATCATTTCATACAAATATAAGTACGACAGCATATCAGCATAATAATTAGTAGGTCAAAACAAGCACATGCATATAACTAACTATCTAACAGGCACAATTAAGTATGATTCAAGCTTCCAAGTACTACAAATTAGTACTTTAAAATACAGTAATGTATCAATTCCAATTTATCTGGACTCCTCGCTTGCTCACTCAAGGTAGGACTCGCTCAGTTCATCGCCAATAATCCCTATAATACCAACGTTGTTTTAGTTTTCACATATTTGTTATAGATTAGTTTTATCCTATAACACTTATTGTTATCTTTGGTTTAAAGTTTAATATGCTCAATTATCTAGGTTCTCAAATCTTTTACAATTATTCTTAGTTTGAGGTTAGGTTTTGCTTTTTGTTCAGTTTCTAAATACAGTTTTATACATGAATCCTAGAAACTCGTGTCAATACATAATGTAAAATTAATCACATTACTTTTAGGTATCTTAAATACCATAATTACCCCTAATCGGTATTTTATTTTACCCAATATACTTAAATTCTTATTAATGTACTGAATTTACTCTCAATGTGAGAAATTCTTACATTTTTTACACGATTACCTAAATTTAAGTTTTCTATCAGATTTATTATATATTCCTATTATTAGTATAATATCAATTTTTATTCTAATATCTTCTATTTATTATATTTCCAATTTTTGCATATTATGTATTATTAACTATTATGTACATAATATATATCTAATATTTCTATCACTCCAAATATCACCTCCCAATATTAATTAATATCTCAAAATATCTAAATTCATCCCAAATCAGATTTTAAACCTAATTACCCAAATTTACAAAATTAACTAAAAATATACCATTTTTACCTATTATATATTTACTATATAATGCCTTAATAATTACATCTAATACTCTAAATGCTACAGTTAACATACTCTATTAGATTTCAACATCCTAAAACATATAATTATATATTAAATCAATAATTAACCATTTAATTACTTAATTAACTCAAAATTGCCTATTTTATGCATCATTTTAAGGCTTAAAAATTTTGAAAATTCATTTTTAAAAAATGGCTTCATAACATTATTCTATAACCCCTAAGTAGTTTATAAAAAAATTTTGAACTCAAAACTACATTCCTAAGGTCATTTATTACTAAACCGAAACATGCTCGGTTTTGCATGATTTCTTAAACACCATATATCACAGGATATATTTTTATCAAAATAATATTTTTCTTAAAAAAAATACAAAGATATTCCAGAATACCAAATTTCATAATTTTCTAAGCATATTTAATATTTTTAACAAAATATATAAAATCGAAGAAAAAATTGGACTAACCAAAACTAATGGCTCTAGTCATTATCGTCCACCAAGGCCTTGTTAGCCACCGTAGGCATTGCCACCACCGTGTGCTAGTGGTGGCTGTCCACTCCTAAGTGCTCGTCTGGTTAGAGATCTTCTCCATGGTCCTAATTACACAGATTTTTGCTAATTTTTTCAAAACCCTAATTTTCTCTCAAATTTTTTACCCTCTCAATTTTCTACAATTCCAAACATCCCAAATGAGCTTCTAGAAAATTTTGGGTATTTATAGAGGCCTTAGAGATTTTTTGTATATTAAATTGATATGATATTTGCCTTATCTTTTCTTTTTCTCACTTTTGATTTGTTGCAATTTAATTGGTTGCTTTTGTTTCTTCAATTCCAAATTGTCACACCCCACTTTTGGACATTTTCTTATTTTTCTATAATTTTCTTGATTTTTCCTTAATTATTCTTGCATTTTCTTTAATTATTTAACATTATTTTAGCCTATTTGACGTATTTTAAATAATTACACACATTTCTACCTACAGGTAAATACATATATGGTATAAATAAATACTTTTAAATGTTATTTAAATTATTTTATGATTTTTAGTATGCATATAATTTATTTTTAGTGATTCGTTAGTTATCGAAATACATTTTACGTATTTTTGATAAATAACGAATGATATACTTAAAATTTAGAAAGTTTTATTCTCTTATTTTATTACTTATTTTCTTAAATTGGAACTTACGAATCGCTTTTACTATTTTTTGTAGCTTTATTTTATAATTTAGGCTTGATTAGATCTTTTAATTGATTGTCCTAAATTTTACGTACCGAACTCTAATTATCTAATTATGGGTCTTACATTCATCACCATCTTATGACTCGATTTCCATTAACCATAATGTCTCTATTACTTTGCCATCCCCTAAAGGTGCCTTCACCATTATGCTATCCTTTGAGGATACTTTTACTAACTTACCATCTCTAAGGTTCCTTCTTCTTAACCAGTTGAATGTAAGCTTATGTTCGTTGATAGTATACTAGCCTACAATAATCTCCATCTTCACCAACTCTTCTACCGGACTTAAGTCTTCATTTAACTGATCTTGATCTTATATTCAGAAAGGGGAAGCATCAATACGTCCTTTTATTCACCATCCCCTTTCTAATGTTCATATATGCTCTTTTCTCATCATCTTGCATCATTATGTACTATTTTTATTCTAAACTCTATTTCAAAAATTTTAGCTCATCTTAACTAGCTTGTTACTATGCAAAAAAAGTTGTATGCTCTTTATGATAATAATACATGGGATCTTGTGTCTCTTTCCATTGGTAAATCTACAGTTGATGTCGATGGGTATTCTTTAAGAAAATCACACTCAATGGTGTTGTTGATTAACCGAAGGCGCATTTAGTTGTTAAAGATTAATACTTAATCTATGATATCGATTATTAGGACACTTTTCCACGAATAACTAAAATTACTTCCATTCATCTTCTAATATTACTTACTAACTTACTATTGCTCATCATTGCCCTGTGCATCAATGAGACATTAAAAATACCTTTCTCCACGTGATCTTGAAGAAGAGCAATATATATGGAATACCTACTAGGTTTTGTTATTCTAAGGAAGACAGGTTTAGCTTATCATTTAGAGAAATCTTTATACGGACTTAGACAATTTCCATATGCATGGTTTGGTAGATTTAGCTCATTCATAACGAAATTTGATCTTTGCAAATGTAATTCAAATAATTTTGTATTTTATCAACAAAATGATGTTTAAATTCATATTGGTCATGTACGCTAAAAATATTGTGATTTCAAAAGATGATCATGAAGGCATTAAGAAATTGAAAGAGTTTTTATGGTGGAAATTTCAAACTAAGGTCTCCTAGCAATTTGAAATAATTCCTTGAAATTAAAGCTGCTTGCTCTAGGTAAGATATATATCTCTCCTAGTGGAAATATGTGCTTGACTTATTACCTAATATTGGTTTAACTAATAAAACCGATCAATTTGCCTATGGACCCTAATGGTAATGATGCACCTCTAGGGTTGTACACACGGAGAAGTATTGCAACAATTAAGAACCAAAAGAAAGTAAAGAGGATTAGCAAATCTGGGTAGCTACCAATCGGATATGATGCACTAATGGATCCTACTCAGCCTACAATTTGCCAAATATAATTCACTGATCCAAACTATAGGATCACTCATCATTACACCTTCTTAAAGCAAATAGATAAGAATTAAGGGGAAATAAGTGCACTAGGATTGCTTAACAAAGAAAACTTGTAATAATTTGAGTTGTTGTCTGCGTACAAATAAATGTAGTTTATATATAAGCCCCACTAAGGTTCCAATTGGAAGACATGAAATATACTAAAAAGGGTAAAAGAGATAAAAAATATTCTACATAGAAAAGTAACGAATCATTTTGGAATGTCATACTAGAAGATACGTGTCAAGGATAGTTGGTACCATATACAGAAGCTATTCTTGTTGATGTGGAGTCGAGGACAGTCTTGTAGTTGTAGAAATAAACTTAAGGAACATCGAAAGAGGATTTGAGAACTAAGCAAATCTGCTCTTATTTGGGTTAAAGCTCAAATACTAAGAGATATTTTGAGTTTGGGTTAGTATTTCTTCAAGTCGGATGTTTTGGTAGCTTGGCTCAGTTAAATGTCTAAGGTCGATTTGCTCGGACGCTGTCTAAATCATAGTAAGAGCTCGGCAATAGGTATGGCTACTCAGCAAGTCAGGATGTTTGCTTGGCAGCTTAGAAACTATGTTAGAACGTATGAGAGCTCAATGCTTGGATTGCTAGTAATGTAAAAGATGGAGATCAAAATAGAAATCCTCATCCTGAATGGGGTTTCGAGCTAGTATTTCTTCGTGTGAGTCCCTAAAGTCTTCTAACTAGGCTGTGCGTAATTGGTCCTAAGAGTTGATTCTAATCATCTACCTAAGGGTTGGAAAGATTTGTCCTCAAATTCGAAGTGATCTCAAGTTCTTATTTTATCCTAGCATCTATTGGGTTTTCTTCTAGTCGGTGGGGAATCGGGTTAAATACATTAAAGGTGGAGAAAACACCATAATTCTTAAGTAATTCAATATGGTAGGCATTGCAGTTGATCTTTTTCAGGACCTTGAATAGACCATCAACTAATGGAGATAGCTTGCTTTGTCTCAGGTATGGAAATCGTTCTCAATTGAGGTAAATCCATACTAAATCTCTTGGTTAGAAAGAAACAATTCAATGACTATAACTACCAATATCTTGTTATCTCTAGTTGAACTTAACGATTTTTCTCACCACAGATTGATGTAGTTCTTGCAATTCTTGAACTTGGGTGACTTCAGATTAAGTCTCTTCAGCAATGGTGGGGGTACTAATCAAATCTAGGGGAATAGTGAGATTGAGGCCATAGACAACCTCGAATGGAGTCTTCCCAGTGGTGTTGTGGATAATTCGATTGTATGCAAACTCCAGAATTGACAGACACAAATCCTAATCTTTTAAGTTCTTTCCTACGACAGCTTGGAGTAGATCTCTCAACTGTCTATTCACTACTTCAGTTTGATCATCAGTCTAAGGGTAGCTACTAGGGCTAAACACAAGTTTAGTCCTAAGTCTTTTCTGAAGAGTCTTCAAAAAATAGCTCAAAAATTTTGTATCTCAATTTAAAACAATAGTCTTCGACACTTCATGTAGTCGGACAACTCCCTATAAAAATAAATTAACAATATATAAAGTATTATTAGTTTGATGGCATGGGATGAAGTATACTATTTTACTGAAGCAACCTACTACAACAAAGATTAAATCTTTTCCTTTAGATGTTTAGGGCAACCTTAAGACAAAGTCTATAATGAGGTCGGCCCAAGGTAAGGTCAATGTAAGTAGAGGCATATACTCTTCATGCGACTCTCTCTTTCCCTTAGCTCTCTTACACACTTTGCAACTACAAATTACCTTATGGACATCCTTAGCTAAAATAGGCCAGTAAAAATTCTCTTTCAATAGTTTGGCTATTTTAGTCTCTCCAAATTAACTAGATAATCCATTACTATGAGTTTCCCTAACCAAAATGGGGGTCATGAGTATATTGCTAGGTGATAAGTGAAAATCTCAATAATTTTGTTTATAAGGTGATCAGCAAGGTCGGCACTTCCCTTCTTGTGTTAGATCACATAAGAAAACCCTTCCATAAACTCGATCCACTTTGCTACCTCTTGGAAAGTTTGTTCTAATTCTCAAGATGCTTTAAAGATTCATGGTCAGTATAAATTACAACCTCTCGTTGTAGTAAATATTATTGCTAAACAGTAAGAGCTCGAAAACAAGAGTACAACTTTTTTCCATACACGAAATAGTTCAGTATAGCACTACTGAGTTTCTCACTGTAGTAAGTAACCAATCTTCATTCTCACATCAAGATGACACCAATTCCAATGTTCAACCCATCTTACTTTGATTCAAATGCCTTGTCAAAGTCTAGTAGGGACAAGACAATGGGCAGTAGTGAACTTCTCTTTGATTTCCTTGAAGCTCTGTTTAGCTTGACCATTTTACCAGAATTCATCATTTTTCTTTATTAGCTCTGTCAAGAGGATTACAATCATACTAAAGTTCTTAATGAATCACCAATAGAAAGAAGCAAGACCATGAAAACTCTACAGTTCAATGACATCTTTCAATGTTGGCCACTCCAAGGCAACTCAGATCATTGCTTCATCAGCTCGGATTCTATCTTTAGATACTACATGCCTTAAGAATACAACTTCATACTAGCAAAACATGCAGTTCTTCAGGTCTCCATATAGCTTTTCAACTCGTAAAATGTCAAAAATAGCTCAGAGATGTTGAACATATTTGTTCAAGTTGGTTATACTAATTTGTCATCAAAGTACACAACTACACATCTTCCGATCAACAAACACATCACATGATTCATAGGCCTCATAAATATGCTTAGCACATTTGTAAGTTCGAATGGCATAACTAACCACTCATAGAGACCATGCCTTGTTTTGAAGGCAATCTTCCATTCATCACTAAGTCTCATGCGAATTTGGTGGAAGTTACTTCATAAATCAATCTTCAAATATATCCCGATGCCATGAAGCTCATATAATATGTCACCAAGCCTCAATATTGGATATTTATACTTGACAGTGATACGGTTGATTGCTCGATTGTTGATGCACATGCGTCATGAACCATCCTTCTTTGGGACGAGTAAAGATGGTATAGCATAAAGACTAATGCTCTTCCTCATATAACATTGCTCTATGAGCTCATCTACTTGCCTTTTCAGCTTAGTAACCTACTTAGGATTCATTTTATAGGTAGGTCAGTTCGATAGGACTGTATTTGGCTGTAGATTAATACAATGTTTTATGCCTCAAACTGGGAGTAGTCCTTTAGGTAAATGAAGAGGTAGGAAAATTCATCAATCAATCTTCGGATCTCATTAGGAACATCTTCAAGATCTCTCATCTTTAGCAATCTTATAATCAATAGAAACATAAGCTCATCGACCTTCTCAGCAACGCGAAACTCTTTTCCACTCATCACTAAAGCTTTCTTTGTACTAGCTCAGGTGAACTGGTTATAGGTCTCGTTTACTTGGGTTGGTGTTATGGGTTGTAATACAATCTTCTTTTCATCCTTCGCAAAGGCATAAGTGTTCTTATATCCATTGTCAGTAATATGTTGGTTAAACAACTAAGGTCATCCCAAGTAATAGATGTGAAGCTCCCATAGCAACAACATCACACACCACTTCGTCTCTATACACAATTTCAACACCAAAAGACATGGATATTTGTTCTATGATGTATAGAGCACCCTTATCATGAAACCATTGTAGCTTATAAGGTCGAAGATGCTTAGAGGTCAACAGTCCTAACCTCTACACAAAGGACTATACAACAACGTTGGTAAAACTCCCTCCATCTACAAGGATGGCACACAATTGTCCTCTGATGATATACTTTATATGGAATAAATTTTCTCTCTGGTCTTTCACAAAATTCAATAAGGAGCTTAACATTCGTCTTAGTACTAAGGTCATCACTTTTCCCCGGTCGGCGTAAGCACAAGGCTCCTCTTCCTCCTTAGCTCCAATGCTTCTAGCATTCTCCTCTTCTTCTAGCTCACTCTCGTCAATGCTATCTATTATATCTCCTTGAAGCACTACGGTATGTTGGTTCGAACACTCAACAACCATGTATCCAAAACCCAAGCATTTGAAACACTTATCCTACTCGTCTAACGTCTAAAGGTCTATCCTTTGTCATATGTCATTAGGGCAAGCCTCTCCTCTACTTGGCTCGGCTGGCTTAGTCAACTATCATCAAGTCAATCATATTTTTCCTTATCTCAAAAGGGTCTCCTCAACTTGGCATGAACAGGTTAGCACAGAATAGGAGCTTAGGAGAATGTTGGCTCAAAGCATTTCTTCTCTACTTTTCAACCTTCTGTACTACTTTAATGGCCTCTTCTATTGCATGGAACCTCTATACTTCCACAATATTGTAAATATCATATTTGAGTCCATAGATGAAACGAGATATAGTACGGACTTTGAGCTCTTCCACATCTACTTAGATCATCAACATTTGGAATTCATTTACATAATCATCAACAGATTGATTTCCTTGTTGAAGCTCTTGCAACTTAGCAAAGGTGTCTTACAGGTAAGTCTCGAGTACAAATCTTCCTCTCAATAATATCTTCCCAGGTTCTTACACCTCGTCTTCCATCTCTCGCTCTAACTACATTTAGATTCTTCCACCGCATGATAGTATATCCAGTAAACTCTAGTATAATAAGTCATACTTTAATGGTATCAATATACCCATAAGAGTCAAATACCTTCTCTATCTTTTCTTCCTACTTTAGATATTCATCTACATCTCTACTTCTACCGAAGGGTGAGGTCTGGACCTTAACATTATCAAGTCTTCGAGGGGGCTTAGCATCCTCATTCTTGTGCTTGATAATATTTAACCTCTTCTTCTTCCACTCGATACTCTTCTGCATCTATTTCCTCATCATCCTCTTCAATCTCTTCTAACTTCAATCATCATCAAGCAACTCAGTTTGCAACTCTTCCAGCTCAATGGGGTCAAACTAAGCAATTAGCTCAGCCACCTTGGCTATATTATCTTTCAAGAACATTTTTAGGTGAGTTATGATGTAGCATACCCTGTGGTTACTGTTTGTTGACTCGCATCACAATAACTAGACTCTCAACAAGATTAGTGAGTCTATTAAGCTTATCATCAATTAACCCAAGAGTATTACTACCATTTTGACCTCAACCAGTATGAGCACTATTACTCTAATCATCAATAACACCTTGAACACTCGAATTTGACATAATATAATACTTCTTTAATAGATTAACAACACAATACACAACAAATACTCCTACTTATTACTCAAAACCTTACTAAGACACTCTAATAACTTCAACACCCAATACACACACAAATACCATAGAAATGAACTTGCTCTATTTTTATAGTAAAAAATAAAGTAAAATAGAGTAACAATAGGAACTATACTTACCAATACAGGAACTAATAGGAATTAGACCACCATACCCCTAACCTGAGCTCGAGAATTAGAAAATATAGCCAGACGAGTTCTTTCTTTACATGCCACATATAAGGAGTTCGAACCGTTTTAGTCTACCACCTGATACACTGGCCAAGTTGAACCTTATTATACTTATCAATAGTACCTAGTTGTCGACCTAAGACACATCTAAACAACAGCTTGGCCCATCTGACTAGTTGCTCAACCAACCTAAATCCAAGCTGTAACCAGTATGTCTAAGTTGAATTTAACTCGAAAAAGTCACCCAATCAACTCAACACTGCTGAACTATCACCTCGGCTTGGCGTCAACACTTAGAGCACCAGGGCTAGCCATATAATTTGTCCATTTTGTTAGGCACACAACCACCAATCGTCCGCCACATGTCTAAGGACTCCCTGTGATAGAATCTTCTATACATGATACTCCTTTTGTTGTATTTTCAATCATACCTCTTGTTATTTCTTATATATTACTTTTTTATAGTCTATTATTTTGATGGAAAGATACACTTGACTCATTGCTCACCATATAAACCAGGATAATAGATTCAATTTTCACAACTTTAGGATGGGGCGGATCCATTCCTGTCTTTCATGAGCGCATGTTGAATATATTCACACATACGATCGAAAAAGATTCATTTGATTGTATCTATTTTTTATATGCGACTTTTAATTTTCAGTAACTTTCAACACATAAAATATTTAGGTTTAAAAAAAAAATCATACATGAATTCCCTTTTTCTTTCTATATATCAAAATATTAATAGAAACTATATCTATTTTTATGTACAACAAAATCTTTCCCTTTTTGAAGGCTATCGTTATCGTAAAGAAGTTGATCGCTGCAAAGAAAAATTGTCTACCAATGAGACATGCCTGCCGTTGATGAGAATTTTGTGGCCTTCTGCCCCGTGATTATTGCCTGCAGTCTGTGGCTGTGGTGTGTGGAATAATTTAACAGTAGTTTGTGGTGTTCTTGAGCTTGACTTGGTATAAATTTTACCAAATAATAAAGTAAGATAAAAAGTACCAAGACCTTTGGAGATCGTGCTAACCGATTAATTATTAATATATATTTGATTTTTGGTTTAGGTTGACGTAGATGATGATGACTAGGAGTATACTACTTTGAAAATTCAACCTGATTTTCTAGTGTTAATGATTTTTTTCTCCTTTTCTTTTTGTCCTTACCATTTCCCTGATATATACATTTACTTTTATTTCTTAATTTTTTAATATTTTTAGTATCCAACCTCTCGACTTTAAAATATTGTCAAAGACACCAAAAAGGACAAGAAAAATACCCCGGTTAAGTCGTTGATACTACAATCATTAAATGAGACATAAAATTAAAATAAATGAATAATATCACTTGGCAGCCTCTCAACGTTGGCCATTGAGCATCCGAATATGAATATAGATGCTGGGAGGTTTTAGACACGTAAAAATATGCAATTGACTCAATATTCTTTGAAAATTCAACTTCCTTCCGCTCTTCATTGTCAACTCGAAACTCCGATTTTAAATAATAACATTATGCAGATGATTGTACCCAAATTATTCAACTTGCAAAGGATTTTCCTCATGTTTTGATTATATATCATTTAGCAAGATATTCCGTGAAGCTAACAAGATTGCGGATTGATCGGTGAAGTCAAGCCAAGATGCTAATGAAGATTTATTTTTTGTGAATTCCTCCATAGGGGCCTTTTGTCTTTGCTTTTAGAGGATTGGTCTAGTTGGTATTTTATTGCTAATCTGATTTTTCAATCCGGATAGACTGTGCTTGTACTTTGTTTCCATCTATATATTGATCTAGTAGTATTTTTCCACCGATAAATTTATAAAAAGAAAGAAAATATTCCACCTAATAGGCCCTTAAATAATTCTGCCTACATAGTTAATTGTTATTGAAATTATTGAATTATATATAGAGAGAAGTCCTCTATATGTAAAAGTTCAATTAAATCTTCTAATGTTTGAATTCTTTATGCTTATTTTAAAATTCAATTAACCACTTTTAATAGGTTATTTTGTGCTTAGGCCCTCTAGGCTCATATTAACCTACTTATTAGGGTATGGACCAGGCTATTTATGCATTATCTGACCTATTTTGGACATGGGTTGAACTACTTAAGCCCTACCCAAGCTTTTAAGCCAAGCCAAGCTCCCCTTAGCTCAATCATCTAGCACCTAAAATCAAGACCAAGCTGTAGAGAAGTCAAACCAAGCTTCATGAGATTGCCAACTCGAGTTCTAACTTGTTTTAACCGATCGACTCAAGACCTAAGCTTACCAAACTAAGAAACATTTGCCATAATGAAAAGTTATATGCTTTCCATAACTGTCGAGGTGAATTTTCCCTCTATAGAGATCTACCTCTCGCATTTACTTCGGTTTTATCCACTATAAATAAGAGATGAGGCCAACGGGTAATATCATTTACACTTTCTAATGCACATACTCTGCTATTTTGCTTTGGCACCTTTACTCTTCTTCTTCAAGCTTTAAGTTAAACATTGGAGTGGCTCTATCGGACAATCTCTTGAATGTTCTATTTACTACTTGTCTATTTTGTAAGCTATCATGCACTTTTGTAAGACTTTCTTGGTCTAAACTCTATCGATAGAAATCTAAAGACAACATTTGGCACCATCTGTGTTAATCAAATTCATCGTCACCAATGGCTAGAATTTCGAAAAACAAGAACAACCTTACTGAAACATCCAATGCAACCATTAACCAACTAGCGAAACCCCAATAACCAAATCGTCGTTACTATTGATTACATATTTGTAAGTTTTGTGCTGCAACTTGATGGCACAAAAATGAAGAAATTAAGAAACGGAATGAAGAAATCAAGGAGTGTAATGAGAAGTTTCAAGCTCAAGTAGAGGAACTTGAGCAATTGAACAATATGTTATCCTTGGAGGATGCCTCCATCCATTTACCAAGACAATAGAGGAGCTAAACATCACTAGTGCTACCACCACCGCTGCTGACTGTAGGTCAGCAAATGCAACCCATGGGTAACTACATCATGTCCTTGCTAAAGAAGATCGAGCTGGTATTACTTACTATACAGTGCAACCAAGCAAATGTAGTGACACACGATGACAAATCCAAGACATCTATCGCCTGATTAAAGCACCCCATTGAGGATATGAATGTCAAAAAGTTAAAGGATTATGTCAAAAGGCTCTTTGAGAAGTAGGAAAGCAAGAAAACCGATGCTACTATTGAATTCTCCTTTCACTAGTGTTGTTTAAGAAGAGGTTCTATCGCTTAACATCTAACTAACACCTTTAGACCCTTATGATAATATCATTGATCTGGCTGATCATTTGAATCCTTTTGAATCGTGATGACACTATATAGCCTCAGTAATGTGATCACCTGCAAGGCCTTTCCAAGTACCTTGCGAAAGGCTGCTTGGACTTTTTTTAACCATCATCCTAAGAACTCCATCTCTTGTTTTGGTAAGCTTACCCATTGTTTCCAGCCATACCCTCTAGCTAGCAAAGCACCAGCAAAAGACTCATCTTGCCTTTACCTCATCCGTTAGAAGAATGATGAGTCGCTCCAAGACTATGTGTCTTGATTTAATGTCGCCATCGTCAAGATTCCTTGATTAGACAAAGCTTGAAACTTTGGAGATTACTTCAAGTCCTTATATAAGAGCAAGCTTGAAACTTTAGAGGAGTTTTAAGAAAAGGTGAAAAAATATATCAACTAGGAGGACAACATCCATGCTAGGTAAGAAGCCAACCAAAGTAGATCGAATAAGAAGAAAGAGCTCAAGAGATTGTAAAGGCCTCTATTCAAAACTATGCCTAATACACTCTGTTGAACAAGCCCATCAAGTTTATCTTCACAAAAGTATGGAATAAAGGGATCTTGCTTAAGCCAAAGAGAATGAGAGGTAATCCCAACTGCAAGAACTCTTACAAGTACTACAACTTCCATGTAAGGGCATAATACAGATGAGTGTTATTTGTTGAACTAATAGGATTATAGTAATTTTGATGAAAACAAAAAGTTGATTTAAGGAATAAAGTTATTTGTAAAATGAATATTATCTTGCAAAATCTAAAATTCACAATCAACCCTTCATCAACCTTGATTGGATTATACTTGGTTGATGCTTAAAAGTTAATTCAAGTGCATGTGTTTGTGTAAGCATAAAGATTCTTATTTACTTTAAAAGATCATAATCTCAAAACATCTTGATTTAACCAACTAGAATTCAAAATAAGTCATTCAATTCCCTAAAGAGGCAAATCTAGTCGGCCATTCTTAGTTTTCCTCAATTGGGTCAACCTAAAACAAAATCTATTCAATCATGTGCTAAACTAGTTGACAACTTTCACTTCGATACTTGTCCCCATTAACTTCCTTTGCTAGAGACTCATCTTAAGACATCTTGAGTCAAATTTCTAGCCTCAAAATCCTTTCTGAACTTGGTCCAAGCCTAAAATCATCAAATCTCATCTTTAAACTCCAATTTTGCCACTTGTTCATATTTATTCAAAATAGACTATTATTAAATTATTCTTATAAATCCTTTCTAGACTACATAAAATCACATATTTCCATGGACAACTCTATTTCATAACTAAAATCTATTTCTCCAATTATATGATTAAATGCCTAAAAGATTCTTTTCTTTTTTTTTCCCCTTAGAATCAAAGAATCAAAGAAATTCTAAGTGGGTTCAACTTTCTTAACTTATAGTCGATATAACAAAATCCTAAAATAGTTGCAAAACTTCTCCTTAGCAACTTCTTCACATAGAGTTGTTACTATAGATTTAGAGATAATCGTCTTTCGTTATATATATATATCCTTTTCTACACCTTGTCCCTTAAACTAATAATTTCCCATGAGGAATCTTTTTGGTAACTTCTGTCAACAAATTGAATT
Source organism: Lumnitzera littorea (assembly GCA_024138015.1). Taxonomy (NCBI): domain Eukaryota; kingdom Viridiplantae; phylum Streptophyta; class Magnoliopsida; order Myrtales; family Combretaceae; genus Lumnitzera; species Lumnitzera littorea. The sequence continues at coordinate 77,097,957 of JAMXBB010000004.1, read as the reverse complement.
ACTTGTTCTTAGATGGAATGATTAATTTCTTATTTTGAAATTAGTTGAAAATCTTGCACAATAATAACAAGAGGGAAAGAGGGCCGTGCTGGCTATGAGTATGACTTTAGAGAGAGGGATCTTAATCTTGTAAGTTCTTTGAATGAGAAGAATGATAGGTTGATAATCAAAGGTTGGAATTACTTATTTGCCACTACTTTTATTTATTTATTTTTTGATCAAGTATGGCCATAATACAACTTTGGGCTAGGGAAAATCAAACATGACCTATTGATAAGCAATCTTAGGACTAAGCCCTTAGGCCCAATTCAAACCCAAACCATCAACAAGCTCCAATGATTGATGAAGGCCAAGTAAACTAAATTGATCACAAAGCTTGTACAAGCAATGCTCAACAACACTGTGCTATTAGAGTGGGACTCATTACCTCAACAAACGAAGCCCAAACTAACCTCTAAAGCAACACAAGGAGTGTCACTAAAGAATGTTACATTGAAACCCCTTCATAGCTTGTCAAGATCTACCTACCTAATAGGGCATGTATCTAATCAAGCTCGCCGACCAGGATATAAGTTTCCTAATCTATCATGGTATATTTTCCTAATTGAGACAATCTACTTCAAACATGCTCATTAGGAACTTTTCTAAATAATAAAGTATCTCATCACCTATAAAGAAGGATTTGACCCTCAGGTATGAGTTAAGTTCTTAACTGACTTTCTACCACAAATCTTTCAAGTGCCCGCATTAGAGCCATATATGATGTGTCTTATGTAGGTTCTGTCTCTCAAATCAAAGCTTAGAAGCCCAATGCTCGAGTACATAGAATGTAGGCCCACAGTAAAATCCATAGTCAACATGACCCATCCTATTGGTAAATTAGTGTTCATACAACCAAGATATAATGGCCTAAGCACTTTTAGATTACTTTACAGGATATATATCATGCACGAAACAGAAAAATTTTTAAAAAAATTTACATCTTAATTATAATCATATTATATTAATCAAGTCATATAAACATTCCACATTAATCTCGTAGCACCTTTATTTAAGCATTATATTAAGGATATATATACTAATACGAATCAACCTAAGATCTAATCACCTGCTCTCAAGCCTAAGATTTGGTCATCCTAATTCATTAAGCTCTTTCTCAATAGGTCACTTCAGAAGAAGCCCACATTATTCAAACATCCAAGCTTCACAAGTCCCCAAGCTCCTATATAGCCTTTACTATCTCTCAAACATAAGGGATCAACCAGCAAGCTGACCTTGACTACTCGACTAAGATGCCAAATACCTCGCCACTCTGTTTCTAAGCTGCATAAGCAATGTCTGTTATATTCAAAGACCTTTAAGCCAACCCAAGCACCATACAACTTTGTTATTTCTCGTAGCACATCTCCTTTGACATTGTCTCAATTGTTATTGCAAGCGCATATTCTTTTTGTTTTATTGTCTATTTTACCCTTTTAGAACAACGCTAAATTTTTGTTTTACTTCTTTCAACTTGTTACCATTTATCAATAAATGTAATTTGTCTTGCAACCCTAAAGAGGTCACTACGAAAGTCTCTTATTGTACTTGATCAACGAATTATAGGCTAACGAATATTCCTCTTCTCCAATTGTTCTTGCGTAAGATTTAGCTTTCCATGTTCATATTATACTCTTATTAAACCCTTAATCAAAGTTTGTGGTGAGTGCCTGTAAACAAAACTTGTGCATACCATCAAATGTAGTTTAGGTTCGTGTTTAATTTGAGCAGCATAACATCTATAAGTGAGCTCGGGTTTAACTAAAATCCACATTAATCTCATTTCTATTTCAACCTTATTTAGGTTTAGACCCATCCTTAGTTGTATTTAAATGATATCCTTATGCATGTATAGCTCTTGAAGCGTACCATATATCCTCATCTATATATATATATATATAATTTTAATTATTGCTATAACATAAAATTAAAATGTTACCCACATACTAATAAATCACCATATCACCTTCGGATGACATTGATTTCTTTAGCCATATGATGGCAAAGACCATATCGCGATTCTGGTGATCTGGGTCCCCCTCGCAAACATATAAATTACGAATAGAAAATTAAGACGATATCTTTTGCTTATGATTGCTACTTCAGCATTATTGAACGCTTAAGGCTAACCTTTTTGTCCTTTTTGTCTATCTTTACCAATGACCTTACAAAAGTGTATGTTGGGATTTCCATTTTGTAAGATGGAGAATTTAGTTCCTTTACGAATGCCATCTGTCATTTTATCTTATATAGATTACACAACTATCTATCTCCTATATTATTAAGTAAATATTTATTTTGATATTGAAAAAATTTATTAAATATTATACNAGAGTAAGATCTTTGACTCCGCCACAGTTTTTCAACATAGGATTATGGATAAGGGTGTATAAAACTAATACGAAATAGGATACAATCATGACCTACTAAGACAAATTGCGAACCCCAAATAAAGTGTTTCCATTTACAAGTACAACCTTTTTATTTCCTACCTTCTTCATTTAATTTCATTTGACATTTTTGGGTGGAATTTAATTACTACCTATTTATTTCCTACCTTCTTCATTTAATTTCATTTGACATTTTTGGGTGGAATTTAATTAAGTCTTTTGTAGGTGAGAGTAGAGAAGATTCTGTATATAGGATACTCCATGGCCCACAGGAAACGTAAAAGTCCCAGGTATCTTAATTCATATCACAAAAGGGTGTTTTCTATGCATAAGCTACCTATGACTTATGAGAAACGTCTTTATTGAGGGAATCAAATCTTTGGAAGTTGATGCTATAGCAATTTGTCCACCTTGTGTTCATAGGATTTAAAGCCCTCACTCTGTTGTAACGTTTATTTCGGTTCCACCGACATGTGAGCTCAGTAGTTCTTAAACATCTAAAAACAAATCTTTTACAATTTTTAACATTAATTGCACATTTTATTTAGAAAAACAAATACATAAAAGGATGGAAAGATTGTCATTTAGCCTCTTATCAAATTATTTGAAGGCATTGATTAACATTTTTCTATTTTGGAATGGGTATAGGGACAAATGTAAAATCGTACAATTAGGTAAGTCAAATCTACCTTAATTAAATTAATAACAAAATCCTTTATAATTAAATATCCTTTGGTTATCTCAATTATATTGTGTTTTGTCTTATGTATATAGAATGATCTTGCCAATGATTATACCCGCAATAATTTTTAAACCTTAATAGGATGAGAGGTGCTCGATATATTTTATAAGAAACTAAAAGAAAAAACTTTTTACCTTTTCATTGTAGTACATTTATTGATTGAAATTTAACTATCAATTCATAAAAATAATAGGATGAGAGGCTTGCATTCGAGCCACTATTGGAAGTTCTTGACGAGTCACTAGACGACTCACCACCCAACCTACCTCTAGCAGCGAACTTGAGTTCATCCAACCAATGCAAGAAGGATAAGTTCGCATTAGACATGTTTTGTCGAACTTGTTTTCATACCTCCTCCACCATTACATACCCAGCTATGGTGATGGCCTTCTCAATTAGGGGGTCCTCCAACATCTCTATGAAGACGTCCCGTTTGACCTCAACTATCAACCCTTCGCCTCTTAAGAGATCAACCTACTTCTTATCGAATTCAGCTCATACCTCATCGACCTCCTCCCCTTTAGTCTTTAACTCAATAACTAGTCTACCTTCTGTAACTTTGTTGGACTCTTCGATCTTCTTCAACTCATCCTTCAGATGATCTACCTGACTAAGCAGCTCCTTCTGCTGGCATTCTAAGTTGCTGAATGCGACGGCTAAGTTACCGTACAATTTCTTTTCCTCCTCCAGCACCTTTCGGAAACTTTCAACCTCAACCCTTACATGACTTCCCTCCAATGGAAGGATTAAGTGGTTATAAGCCAAAATGAAATCCATCAAGTCGTACAGCTACGAGCATAATACACTATCAATGATCGAGACAACACTAAGGACTTCGATAAAAACATGCGAGCGGCTTACCTCATTATGCCTTCTTAACAATTCCGTCAAGGCTTCCAACTTACTTATGCCCGCAACTAGCCTCCCAAATCGTGCTTGTAGTGCTCAAACCTCTAACCATGTCGGTATGTGGGCTGCACAAGAGCTGCTCGCCTACCTCGATGAACCAACAGTTCAACATACTCATCATTGGGAATCTCGATGGCATCAGCAATGACAGCTTCAAGGGTTGGCTTCGAACTTATCCAATCTACATCCACTTAAGCACCTGCTATCTCAGGACCCTACTTAATAATTGCAACCCCAGTCGAAACCCCCGAAATCATAACCTCAGCAGATGTTCCTAGGCCCACTACCAAAGTCCCCAATGACACTCCTATTGGCACATCCCCACGCCCTTGCTAAACAACTTTGGGAAGGGTCTACTGCTTTCTAATCTTCTTCTTCTTCTTCTTCAATTTTTTTTTTTTTTAAGGGCAAGGCAAACTCTCCTCCTCCCCTTCCAACTTGAGATGACTACTCTCCTTAAGCCTCGAAGCATCCTCCAGTCGCCCGGTTTACACAACTAGCAACTTTGCCCACAATTTCTCTCTACCCAATTTCGAAGCTGCAAAAGAATAAACGAAATCATTAGAAAAATAAACTAAATCAAGGAAAAGGCACTTACAAAGCTGATGATAAGTAACCCAATGTCCCCTACTATAACAGCAAGGCAACATGGCACGGCAAACAACTAACCACCCCTCCTCAATCGAGCACAACAAATACTTGTCTCCATCGCAAACAATGGCACTGCACTCTTATACTTCTCACATATCGACAAAGGTTTTAGCTTCCTCCAACCTACCAGATTCAAGAGCTCGATGCTAACCATCGCATCTTCATCCTCCAAAGCCTTCAACTTTTTGCCCCAAATGGGCTTACTCCATTCAATCGGAAAAGCAAGTGGCTCAAAAACACGAATGTAGTAAAAGAATTCCTTCCACCTTATTCAATGGCTTATCAATAATACTCATACTTGTGTCTTGGGTAGCGATGTAAACCCATCCATTGTCCACTCTCCTTACAAAGAAGAAGTGCATAAACAGTTGCATGGTCAGCCACCGTAAGTTCCAAATACATAATGCCTAGAAAGCAAGCAACTAAATCCATGCATTTGCATTCAAACTTCCTAATGCAACTTTGAAATACCAAAAGAACTCGAGCAAGAATTTTGAAAAAGGGAGACGAAGACCGTGCTTAAATGGCTTTGCGTAAATATCGAATGATCAGTCGTCTCCTATGTCATAAGCCTGCTACCCATCCATGGGCTCCTCCACTCACCACCTAGGCACCGCTCCTACCACTCAGCAAACCAAACTCAACTTCTACTCGCTTGCTTCGTACGAAACATGGGCATACATGTGCTCGTTCACAACGATCGTCTATAAAAACTACCTAATGTCGTCTTCCCACCATCTAGTTAGTATGCATCATATGGTCATTGCTATACACACTCCCTTCTTTCTTCCCAAGAGAGTATTACCCCATCCTTTACTCTTTTCGCCACCACCATTGTTGTTTCGAGGGGAGTAAAGCTATCACTCTCTGTTAGAGATGAGCTCTCACAACCCTCATCTACTTTCCTTAAAATGAAAGGATGGGAGGACTTACTCCAATTGCCAGTTGTGCTTTGATCAACTATCACAACTGATCAATGAAAATTGGAAGCACATTAGAAAAAGCAATTAGCTCGCAAGTTAAAAATTTGGCAGAGTTTCCCTTAAATAAACAAAGCAAAGTGAAAAATGAACATCTAAGCCCTCCTTTATATAGACAAACAAAGGGAGAAGGCAAATGGTTTCTCCACTCTCAAAGCATGAACCCACAATAGGATGTACACCAAATCTCAACCATCCATGTTCTCCATTCCTTCAGCTATGAGCCTCAATTGATCCTCGTACATAAATCTATGACATATCTTAACAACAGATTGCCCTATGCATACAGCCGTTCCTCAAAGACCATCAATGCATGCTGCATTTCCTAATGATAACCATCATAACACATCAAGCAGCCTAACAGTCAAATCAATGACGTAGCAACTTAATGCATGGGAAAATGAACCCAACCAAATGTGTTGTCCACCATAACCCAACCAATAGAACTAGGCCTTCGCTTGGGAGCCTGGCCTTGGCCCGGTTGAATCGCATGATTACTCTCCTCACGTCTTAAGCGCTAATAAGAGTAGAGGGACAAGTGTTAACACCTAATCATCACTCGAACCAAGGCCCAATAAGTAAAGCTCATCATAAAGGACAGAGAATGGTGCCTAAGCGAATAGCTTACTCACATGTCACATGCGACCCTGATGCAAGGCTATGAGCTTACACCAATAAAGATGTGAACCAAAGGCAAGCCTATCCCCCCACATTGCAACCTTCCTAGCAAGCCAAGTAACAACCATCCGAGCATATCAGTCCTTGACCATCAAGCCAACATTCACCAATCGTCTCGTGTAAGCTTAAAGCTCTACTCACCCCCCATCAAGCATCAGCTGATCCCTTTCTTAGCATCTCATCTCGACTTTTATCTTTAATGCTTATGTTCCAATGCAACTTATTAATGAGCATTTGACAATCGTAATATGGATAGCATGCCCAGCCAGCACCCCTGCTCCTGCCAAGTCACTAAGCTACCTATCTGGTGGCGTAGTCAACCACGACATGCCATTCGTAGTAACACTCAATCTCTACCGCGGAGCACACTGTATACTAGCAATCGATATGAGCAAGTGCTTAATTACCACATATCCAAATAACCTACATAAAATGTACTAGGCATTAGGAAGTAAGGAATTTTGACTCTCTCCTTTTCCCACTTCCTGAGAACTTTTCTCCCTTTATTCTCTTGAGAGCAGAAGTAAAACACAATATATACTCACATTAAGTAAGCACAATCCATTAGATCTTTAGTACTTGTCTACCATTCCTTTAATCCTTCTTGTTAACTTGAGCATCGAAGAGCTTCCATGACCTCACTCACCGAGGGTTTTTTTATAGGTATTGAGGAGTAGGATACAAAGTCCAAGCTCATTAGAGTTCGACTCTACTCGAGTCTGCACACCTTAGTTGAAAATCCATGTTAGTTTTTAGTTTCTTAAATCATAAGAGATAGCAACTATGAAGACTAGGATAGGACCTGTAACTCCGCATTTAAGTTGTCGATGCACTTAATTTTTCTTAAAAATTTTATGACCATCATCTTTTATTACTCCACTAATAGTAACTATACGTTTTCGACCAAAGTTTGTCTTCTTAGTTGCCATTAAAACCTTAAAAACCATCCTTATTAGCTAAATGATGCCTAGTTGGTAGGGATTTAGGGCATCAGCAACAATTTGAGATTTAAAGTGTATATTTTAGAAAATCATAAGCAGATTAAAGTATATTTTGGAATTTTAGAAGTCCATTCTAATATAACCAATAGTTTTATAGATATAATTACAATTTTATAAAAATTGATACAAAATCACCGCATTCAAGTGATGAAAAAATAAATAAATAAGAGTGAAAGTCCCTTTTTTTTTCTTTTTTAAAAAATGTTAAGAAATTAAGTATAAGAAAGTTGAAATTTAAACAAACAACATATCATTAATAAGAGAAATTCTATCATCTCATTCCTTATTTGAACGTGATTAATCTAATCTAAATTTAAATAAATATAAATCAATAATGGGAGAAAAAAGCTAAGTAAATCTCTTAAAAATTAAGAGTATGATTGTAAGAAAAAATTACCAAAAAGAGTCCATAAGAATTGAAAAGGCACGACAGAAAATGGCATATAGGACTAATTTCTCCGTATTTTGCGCCATCAACGAAAACACAAGTATTTTCTAGAAGTTGAAGAGGTAGCACAACAAATTATTTATATGGAGTTACATCGCATAGAGCTAATATTACATAATTACTTCTTCTTCATCTGGGTGAAATTTAATATATTATATATATATTTTTTTTTCAAACATTGAATAGTCGCTCTATTGTTGATGAGGATAGTATTACATCAATTCCAATGCAAGGAGCTCGTCGCATTCCCTACTGCCAGGCGCGTTACTTGCCCATTGCAGCGATGTTTAACCAAGCAACGTTACTTCTCAGAGCGACGAAAACAACTGTATTTATTTTATTTTATAATTTTAATTGGTTAAAAATATATTATGGAGTCCCACAAAAAATTTAAAAATATATAAATAAACTTTCATAATAAAAAAAAGTTGAAAATAAAGTGATGAGTTTGTTAAGACATGGAGTGTTGGAATTCGAATGGAATTGCTAAGAGATAAAAATGGTCTTAAATAAACAAGCAAATCTTATACACGTTGATCCGGAGTCAACAATGTTGAAGATTAAAATGGAGGTTCCATTAAATAAGGTATTTGATGAACGAAAACTGCTTAACGGTAAAGGACAACTTTGTATGAGTTGTAAGTTGACCCGACATCGCCAACCCGACAAATTGCCGATTTTACTCTTTCTCTCTCCTTAACTTTTAGATATCCATTTTCTTTTAATTTTTTTCAATTTATTCTCTTAAAATATTATTATATATAATTAATAATTAAAATTATAATAAAAATAATATTATAATAACATCATAATATATTCAAAAAATTAATATTATAATAACATCAAAATGTATTAAAAAAATTTAACTTATATCAACCATTTATTTGTAAAACTAAAAAAAAAAAAAACATTAGAAAAAGAAAATTAAGAAACTCCAAATTATATTAGTAGCAATATACATACACCACTTACATTGTTGATATCATCATAATTAATCAATCAAACTCCAGATTTTTTTTAAAGCATTCCATATGTACTTATATCATTATATAACTTTAATATTTCAAAAATTTTATATCGATATAACAAAATTAAGAGTAAAATTCTTATCGCATCAAATTTTTTATGTAAAAAGAGTAATTAGAAATTTAGCTACCTATCAATATAAATTTTCCTATTCTCAAAAGCCCAATAGAAACATTCTAAATTTAGTGTTTGATTCCAATCTGGTAGGTGACGAAATTTACACAAAAATAAAACTCTTCTATATGTACACACCACCTTTCCTTATATTTTTTTCTCAAAACAAAACAATATATATATATATATATAACAGGGTCCCCTCGCTCCCTTGTTTCACTCTACTACAAACGCCCCACCATTCATCCTTATATCGAGATTCCAAATCTCACACCCAGCAGATCTCTCTGCAAACCAAAATACTGATAAAACATGAACAACCAAGCAGAAAGAGAGGAAAAGCAAGATAATGATGGTGTTTATGATCAAGAAGAAGATAAATACAACAAAAACAAGAAGATGAAGAGTGGTGGTGGTGTAGGAGAAAGAGAAGGAGAAGGAGAAGGAGAAGGAAAAGAAGAAGAAGAGTTTTCATCAATAGAGAAGATATTTGCAAGCAAGGAGGTGCCAACATGGAGGAAGCAGCTAACAGTGAGGGCATTTGTGGTGAGCTTTGTGTTGAGTGTGTTGTTCAGTTTCATAGTGATGAAGCTGAATCTAACTACTGGGATCATACCATCACTTAATGTTTCTGCTGGGTTGCTGGGATTCTTCTTTGTGAAAACATGGACAAAAGTGCTGGAGAAATCTGGGTCCTTGAAGGTTCCTTTCACTAGGCAGGAGAATACTGTTATTCAGACCTGTGTTGTTGCTTCTTCTGGCATCGCTTTTAGTGGTAACACACCAGTCCTTCCCTTTTATCTCTTGTATACTTAACAAACTTTCGAAATTTCATCCACACCTTGATACTCACCTCTATCACAGCATTTAACCCTTTTTTGGATAACTATTATATTAGCGGTGTCTAAACTGCTATGAAAAGCTTATTTAGAATATGGTATGATTTTAAAAGTTTTTAGGATGGTGCTCTTCATAATCTACTTTTCTTTCTCTGTTAATATATATATATTAGATATATTTTTTTTCCCTTATGAAACTTATCTAGAGTGTCTAGTATAATCTCAAAAGATTCTTGAAATCATAGCCGTAATTTCCCTTTCTTCCGTTTCTTATATTGAAATTAATTCCTAAAATTGCATTTATGTTTTCAAAGACCCACCAAATGCACCAAAGAAACTGGTTTATTTCGGATGCGGAGCACCTATTGATAGATAAAAGAAAATATTTTCATGCCTTTTAATATGCGTGTATTTTTCGGTTTTGAAAAGATGAAAAAGTTTGTTTTTCTTTGAAATAATTGGTAATTCACACAAGTATTTCTTTTGCGGTTTTCAAAAACTTTTGCTTTGGTAGTGAGTAATAATCCTAATAGAATAATGCTCGGTCTTTATTTTGGAAGAATATAAATATTGAAAACTTGAACCATTGCGATCTATGACTGTAATTAATTAATTAATTAATTAAACTGACATGAATTGAAATTTGAAATAATTAAAATCAACGTGCAAGATTATTTTCTCTGCATGCATATCAAATATAATATCAAGTCCATCTGCAATTATTTCTAGTTCCTCAGTGGGAAAATATTAATTTTTTATTCTGCATTCTTTTCTTAAAAAAAAAAAGTTTTAAAAAATCTTATATCCAACCCTACTCCCCTCCACTAACTAAGGTACAGTGGAAGTTGCAGTCCGAGTCCAGACCTAGGCGTGGCCTTGTTGTGGTCCCATATGTGGTCCATGAGGGCTCATAGACAATCTGATAGAATTTTGCCTTAGAAAAGTTTGAAAAAGAAACCCTTTTTTTTTTTTTATTTCTCTCTTCTTCTTCTTTTTTTTAATGCTATGTTTAATTAATTTGAAACTTTTTGAAGAAAGAAAGTATATTTTTAGAGTAGAGTGTCAATAAAGTACCGTGTGCCTGCAGTTGACTTCTTTTTATACAATGCATATGTTGTTTTACATATGCTTGAGATAAATTTCATTTCGAAAAAAGATCCATAAGTTCATAGGAAAATCTCTATTGGATATTGCAATAGAACCATATAGGGATTTTTTCCTGTGTATAAACTATAAAGATGTAAAATGCTATATGCTGGAATGCATAAAAATTATCATAAAATTTCTATTTTCTTGTATAACTTTAGGTTGTATGCGTTTAAAACTTAATACTAAAACTAAAAGCTCAGACTTTTTTAAATCAAACATAGAGCTAACATCAAAATAAGAGATCCTTAAGTTTGGATGCCTACGTTGTAGTTTCACCAAATCTATGTAAGTGAGGTTCCTCAGCCCATGAGTGGTGTTGAGTAATAAATATATAAGACAAGTTTAAATTAAGAACAAAGCTTATTGAGATTGTGCATGATCTGGAGTTTTGTTCGCATGGAAGAAGCCTGTTGTATTGTGAACTGATGAAGGGAATGATATCCTTATTTTGTGGAACAGAAAAGTCATTAATTAATAAATTGAGAATGAGCTTCATAGGATTACATTACCAATTTAAATGCAATTCGTTCCTATATTTAGAGAGATGTTTAAGGAATGGAATGCAATAGAATATGTAGAGTAATATTCGTCAAAAATACCTCTAATTATTAGTATAATTAAGTTGAAGGTTGAATAGGTAATTTCAATTAATAATAATTAACGAAGAGGGAACAAAATCCTGATTTTGCATTAAAAGCGGAATCGAATTCCCCCTTCTAAAATCACTTTCAAATATGGGGAAAAGGAACATAATCCATAATTGTAATTCCATTCGAACATATCGAATGTGAAATTACAGAATTGGAAGAAGATTTGTGAATGATAAATGGTTTTGATGAAGATTACACAAGCAAGCAGCAGCATCACTGTTTGATTATTCTGCTGGCAATCTCGCAACTCACTAATGCTTTTGTATTGACAGGAGGATTTGGAAGCTATTTGTTTGGTATGAGTGAGCGCATTGCAGGGCAAACCACGGAGACTCCTGATGCTCATTATTTCAAGGATCCTTCATTAAGCTGGATGATTGCCTTCCTCTTTGTTGTTAGCTTTCTTGGTCTATTCTCAGTTGTGCCTCTAAGAAAGGTATGTTGATGCCGACAGCCTTCTGCCGTACTTTTCATTGGCACATTAGTCTTTAGAACTTTTTCCTACATCTGCTATAATGAAAGCTTTGCAGCTTTCAAATATTGGTTTAGTAATTTCAAGAAGTTGGTGGCTTTTAGCCTTCAGCTAACGGTTGAAGGCAGAGGTATAGAAAATACTAACAGAAAATGACGTCCTCAGTTTGAAAATAGGAATCCTTTCCTTCATTTTCCACCGACATTCTTCATGATGGTTGACTACTTTGCCTTCCACCATCATTTACTATCAAAAGCTACGAGTAACAGCAACTTCATGAGATATACTACGGTAATATTTAACTATTGTAAGGTTTTGGATTACAGCAAATATCGAAAAGAATCCTCACAACGTTCACCACCCAAACAGACACACCAAATTTGGTTCAAGATTTCTTTTTTTTTTTTTTTTTTTTTTTTTTTCCCTTCTTGACCAATTGTTGTTTTTGTATTTTCTTTCAGATAATGATCATTGACTTCAAATTAACCTATCCGAGCGGTACTGCAACTGCACATCTTATCAACAGTTTCCACACTCCTGAAGGAGCTAAACTAGCAAAGTAAGTTTCTGTACATTCCTTGGCTTATTTTAGGTTTTTTCCCATCGTATAGTCTTATTTATCATAGTATGAATTCTTTTCATGCCTGCAGAAAACAAGTGAGGTTGTTGGGAAAATTCTTCTCTTTTAGCTTCTTGTGGGGTTTTTTCCAATGGTTCTACACTGGTGGAGACGACTGTGGTTTCGTAAGCTTCCCCACTTTCGGTCTGAAAGCTCATGAACACGAGTAATACATCCTTCCCTACAAAACTGTCACTAGCATGTGCAAAATCAGGTTGCCATTAGTATACACCTTTATATTCTCTCCTTGTAGTTTCATCATTTATTTAAGTGCACTCGATTCAGGAAAGCAAGACCAATACAAGGATCCATTTTTTCCATGTGTGTGGTCAATTATCCTTATCTATTGAAAAAATAAAAGAAGTTCATTTAAAATTAAGTACAACTGGATACATCTACCTATTTCTCCTCAATTCACGCAGATAAAACCAGTAGTTTGGTTCAGCATAGGCACAAGTTATTTCCTGAAAACAGAGTAAATGCCAGAATCGTGTAGCTAAAAATTGTTTGACAGTTACATCTCTATATGATACCTTGTTGATATAATTCTGCTTTTGCATGAAATCATTACTCAATTAACAGGTTTTTTTTTCCTTTCCTGGTTGTGAGCATGCAGGTTTTTCTTTGATTTTTCAGCAACATATGTTGGTGTTGGGATGATTTGCCCTTACATCATAAACATATCCGTGCTTCTTGGAGGCATTCTTTCTTGGGGACTGATTTGGCCTCTCATTGAAACGAAGAAGGGCGACTGGTATCCTGCAGATGAGCCCGAAAGTAGCTTCCATGGCCTCCAAGGTTATAAGGTAAATTATAATTCGTTAGCCCAAGTACTTCTAGCTTTTAAGGCTCTTTTTCCTTTTCTTTTCCTTGACGATTGCTTTCGGACATAGGTGTTTATTGCAATCGCGATGATCCTTGGTGATGGGCTCTACAATTTTGGTAAGGTTCTTACTCGCACGCTGATAGGTTTGTACCTTCAGCTTCAGGGCAAGGGCACGAACAATGTTCTCCCTGTTGCAAACGGTTCTTCTTCTGAGAGGAAAGAACAATCTTTTGATGATGAGAGACGGACCCAACTCTTCCTTAAAGATCAAATCCCTGCATGGTTTGCCACAGCAGGCTATGTCGGGATCGCGATAGTGTCTACGATTGTTCTGCCAAACATATTTCATCAACTGAAATGGTATTACATAGTGGTGATCTACGTGTTTGCACCTGCCTTAGCTTTCTGCAATGCATATGGATGCGGGCTTACCGATTGGTCCCTTGCTTCGACTTATGGAAAGTTGGCCATTTTCATTGTTGGGGCATGGGCGGGTGCTGCACACGGCGGAGTCCTGGCAGGACTAGCTGCTTGTGGAGTCATGATGAATATTGTTTCCACTGCCTCGGACCTCAGCCAAGACTTCAAAACCGGATACTTAACCCTGTCTTCACCCCGGTCCATGTTTATTAGTCAGGTTATAGGCACTGCCATGGGCTGCATAATTTCCCCATGCGTCTTTTGGCTCTTCTACAAGGCGTTTGATGATCTCGGCCTTCCCGGAAGTGAATACCCAGCTCCATTTGCCACAGTGTACCGCGGTATGGCTAGATTGGGAGCAGAAGGCCTCTCATCCTTGCCGAAGAACTGCCTTACACTCTGCTATGTGTTCTTTGCCGCTGCCATGGTGATAAATGGTATTAAGGATATGACCCCTAGGAAATGGTCAAGGTACATTCCACTTCCAATGGCTATGGCAATACCATTCTACTTGGGATCCTACTTCGCTATCGATATGTGCGTTGGGAGCTTGATATTATTCATTTGGGAGAAGATAAACAAGGCCAAGGCAGATGCATTGGGTCCTGCAGTTGCTTCGGGTTTGATTTGCGGCGATGGTATATGGACATTGCCAAGTTCCATACTCGCTCTAGCAGGTGTTCAGCCGCCGATATGTATGAAGTTTCTGTCAAGGGCAACAAACAGTAGAGTTGACAAGTTCCTGGGATCTTAAAAAATACAGCTTAGATTTCTGTCATTTAGCAATTGGCATACGTAATGCTTCTTGCTTGCAAGTGTTTGATGCTTGAACTTGTAATTAAGCACTGTTCATATTAGGAGGTCTACTGGCTTCCTGAATATAGGAAACTTAGAGAAGTACTACTATTATTACAGCAAAAATGTTTATAATGATGATATTGGTGTAAGATATTAAGTCTCCTCCCTTTTCCAGGTTAAATTTTTATGTTTTTGCCATACCTGAAGCACAAGAGGTGCTACAATCTACCGCATGCACATAGAGGGCATGTAAGTCTCGATCCTACTCTAATGTTCATCATGTCCTCTTTACCTCTTTTTGATTTACCTGGAGTGAGCTAAAGTCCGGCAAGCAACTATCTGTCACAAACATACTTAACCACATGCTACTTAAAGTAA
The DNA here is from genome assembly GCA_024138015.1 of Lumnitzera littorea. Taxonomy (NCBI): domain Eukaryota; kingdom Viridiplantae; phylum Streptophyta; class Magnoliopsida; order Myrtales; family Combretaceae; genus Lumnitzera; species Lumnitzera littorea. Next base: position 77,082,828 of record JAMXBB010000004.1, on the reverse strand, counting down.
TTAAATGCATCGATTACATTCAAGAAACTCATACAGCATAATCTAATTTATTTAGCTAAATTCTATTTGTAGAGAACTACTCGATGATCACACAAAATTAGACCACTGGAGTCAATTTTAAAAGTATAAACCCATATCCCTCTAGAGTCATCTTTTTGGCTTAAAAAGAGTGTGGATCCTTAGATCCTTGTAGTCACCGTGGAAAGTGTGGATCGGATTCCTAAAGCTTGCTTTACAAGTATAGAGTGGGTTCTTGGACTCAGGTTTTGTGGAGCAAGTTCTTGGAGTCTAGGTTTTATGGGGCAAATACCTAAAGTCTTTTTGAAAAATGTATGCCTATAGGATTCTATACTCTCATATATCAATCACTCCAAGCCTCTTAGTTTATTTCATGTTGTAACCCACACATATGCAGTAATTAATCATATATATTAGTAATTGTAACGATAATCCTAACTAACATAACTTATAGATGGATAAAAGTCACTCCACTTTATTTTTAATAAATGTCCTTTTGTCATTATTGCCAATCTATCCTATAATTAACCAATAAATCAAATAATATATGTGTTTTAATATATTCTTTTTAATTCATGTGTTTTACCTAATTTAGACTAATGAATTTATTCAAATTTATTAATGACTTGAGGGGCGGTTGAGAGGGGGTGGGATTGGTCGGCCTTACCTTCTATAAGGTTTCCTTCATCATTCTTTATCCCTTTTCACATATCACTCTAAATCTTGATTTTAGGGTTATTAATATCTATTTAGCATTATAAGTTGTATTTTGTTATGAAACCTTGATCTTTTCAATCCATCAAGCTTCTTCTTCAATAGGTCATTAAGGTTTAGTTTATGTTGCTTGTTATTCTTAGATTAATTTGTAGTTTATTATCATAATTTATCTAATTAAGTTTGCAATTACTGATTTCAATATAAAATCCTACTTTAAAGAGCATTGTAAATAGTCATCTTTAATTCTATACATCACTTTAAGGCTTGATCTCATTATAAAACTCTAATCCATTAATTGCATTTTTTAATAAATTCTTTGGATTGATTACTATATCTTAATTTCTCTATATGTATTAAGGTTTTGCTTATGTATTACAACTTTGTCCTATAGTTTTCTTATTATGCTTTATGATATGTTGTTGCCATTGTATCGCTAATCTTATTATTAGGTCAAGATTAACTACTCTTTTTTTTTACTGCATATATTACAATTTGAGAAAAGAGATTCGAAACTAGTTTATTCTGTTAGAAGAATGGTTTCTATATTACTAAGTTACAATAGCATTAACAAGATTAATTACTTGTTATCAAATGCTTTTCTGGCTTTAGAGTGATTAGTAAAAAGGGGAAAAGAGATATGATAATATTATAAATATAAACAGTTGTTTGGATTGTTTACTATCTTGTGAAGAGATTCTCTCCTTGCATGTATCATTTTTCTTCATTTTTCATGGTGTTCAACCCCATCTTTGATAGTCACTTTTACATCCAACCATCATATGCTACTAAAAATTATTTATAATCATGACTTTAATATTTGGTGTTTAAAAAAAAGAGAAGAAGAAGAAAATAAAAAACATGACCAAGAATTTGAGAATTTTTGAGGTTGTTATGATGATATTTAAATTTCAAGGATTTGGCTGTTCCACACAATTTATCGCTGAGCTTGTCTTGGCCATGCAATGAGTTGTGTAGATCACTCACTTGCAACTTCGCCGGCTGTTAAGCCAGCAGAATCCTTAGCTTAGTCAGCTCCGCCATGAAGGCAGTGGTGAGGTACATGCACGCCATTTCCTCGGAGCAGCCAAGTTATCGTTTTATTGTTTATGTTCAGATTTTTCTGCAACAGCTTCAAAGGATCCAAACCATGGAAATTTTCTTTATTAATCAAAGCCAAAGAAATGAATGCTCTAGTTGTCATTACTGAACATGAACTGACACATGATAACTGAATCATCGTGAATATTGCAGCTATTTGCCCCTCATAATAGTTTCCTATAATAATTTATACTGCCAACTGCTACTTATTAGTGATTTGTTATTCTAACTTCTTTGCCATTGTTAATCTGGAAATAGCTCAACTATTAAGATGAAAAAATTGCCTCTGTTATAACTGGAAAATCGATCTTCATTATCCGTTACATATGAAATATTTAGTGGCTACAAATCTTTGACTAGGAGGTAATACAAGTCGTTTTACACGGTTTGAATCCAAGAGAACATCTAAATCACAAGCACATTCAGACTTCGATATATAAATATTTTATTATGTGGGGATGCTTTATCTGTAGTCAGTAGACTCGCTAGTCAATACCTGCAAGAAAAAAAACCAATGTTAACGCTGTAAGTGCGGTGGAGCATTTGAACTATAAGAAAACCAAAAAAAAAAAAAAAAAAAAAAAAGAAAATAGAGAGAGAAAATTATACCACGAGACAACTATATTAATGGGATGAATATTTTTAGAAAATTGTCAAAGAATCTCCACAATCCGTCCTTTGAGTTTTATTCTTAAGCAGCCCACTCTTCATCACTCCCATCAGTATCCTGAATCAGGAAGCAGCATCATGAATACGTTGTCTATCCTCAAGATCTATGAATCAAGGCATGAAGTAAACAAATTTTCACCTTCTTTATAAACAGAAGAGCATAGTTGCAACCGTATCACCTACCCCCAGCCACATAAGACCCATCCACCATTCTCACAAGACATGCTATGTGGCCTTGGTGGAATTCGAATCCGAAAACTCGTGCATTTTGTAATGACCATTCCCAGATTTTAGTTACTCTGACCAATGTCTTAATCCATTTTAATCCACCAGCTTTCATGTTTGGCTTTTCCAGTATCATTCATTATTAAAATGTTAAAATTGGACTTTGACAGTCACTAACTGCTTAATTCAGAACTTGTATCAAACACTGCAAGCAATTTATAGAGAAAAGAACGTGATTGAGTATGTAGGATTCATACCTTTGATGTGCTTGAGCTTATTTCAATAGGATCACTTTCCTCCTGCATTGTTTGTCAACAAATGCCATTAAGCTGTTGTCATCAAAAGTTCAGTAAAAAATAAATAAACAAAGTAAAGAAAGGGACCCTCGATGCAGCATTTAAATTGCTCAATTGGTAAACTGTAGGTCTCAGTCTCAATGTGCAGAAACAGTCACTTTGCAAAAATCGCAGGTGTAGGGCTGTAATACATATGCATCCATTCGCCTAGCAAGGGAGCAATTTGTGCACCGGTGATCCAATTACACAGCCATTTTAGCCAGGAATTTAGGATGAATAACTGAGTATATAATGATCTCTTTCAATTGAATGTCCATCAGAGTTCCAAAGTACTTAATGTATAAGCAATATTGATATGAATAAGACTAAAGGTTATCAGCCCAAAAGAAAAAAAACTAAAGGTTAACAGTGACCTATACGATCACCACAAATTTTTTTTAGCATTCAGTTTTTCCATGCTTCTACTTTAACAAAAGACAACCACAGATTGCTAGGAGTAACATTCTCAAACTCTTAAATAGAGCGCATATACATTCACAATAAGATAACCAAAATAATGATGTTCATGCTAATGTATTATATGCTTTCTCAAAAATTAAGCACAAGGCCACTCGGATATCAGCGGAGTAGCAAGAATCATTGATGAGAAAACATCACATGTCAAACACTCATAGCAGATGTCTCCATAGAACTATAAAATCACCAAAGAAAAAGTCACCGGCTTTCCCAACCTAAACCAATAGAGCAACTTTGAACATCACAAGCAAGAGCAGTACAGCTTCTCTAAGGCATATATGTAGTGTAGCATCAAACATAACCCCTATCCTTGGGGGAAAATATAAAAAAGGACCTCAATTTTCCCTACTTATTCATTCAGGACCTGTACCTTTTTTTAAGTCCATGTCAGATTTTAGAAACAAGTCAAACAGGGCCTCTGTCACTCCCCATTAAATGAAAAAATTAAAAAGAAAAAAAGAAAGAAAGAAGATTCAAATCCATCTAGCACATCGTCCCACCCCCCAAATGATAGATTTCACCAAAGAAATAGAATTTAAAGAATTGAGGATTCAAAACATTAAGAAGAAATCAATTAGTTTAATTATTAATCTAAATGAACAAGTACTCAAATTATATTAAAACAAGGATTTAAAGGATAAAATAATTAGGTTACATTATGACACAATTCATATGAAATTATTGAACATGATGATGTACTCTAAAATAGTTGAGAGGTATAAACTATAAGGAAATTAGGATTTCAGAGATTTTCACCATGAAAGGTGAACTAATATGTGGTTTTATAAATATATAGGGAAAAGTAAGTTGACTTTTGCATAGAATGGTTGACCGGGCAATAAACATAATGAAACAATCGAGGAATAGTACAAAACCATTGACTAGACACTGGACTAAGGAGCAATTGACACATCCTAGTATATTATCTTTTTTTATCAACCATTCTACGACTAAGATCGACCTATTTTGTATGTTACAATCATAGCTGTGATGTGTTCGTTGCTGATTTGTTCAAGGTGTAGCAAGTGAACGCGTGTAGTGTTATGTATGTTTGTTTATAACATGTATCATAGTAATTTTAGGTGTTAATTGTTTATTTACTTAGTTGATGTGTCTAGATGTATGTATTTTGCGGGCATATGTTTCCAAAGGCTATGTGTATGCAGCCAGGTGTAAATGACAGTTATGAGGAAGTTTTATGTCTCAGTTGCATTAGAGTAAAAATAGGAGAGAAATTAGGCAGCGGAGTTAGTCTGTAACTGCAACTGCTACTTGAAGTGTTGTATTTTAAATGGCAAGAATGAATAATAAAAGCAAGCCTATTTTCACAAATTAATTTCCAAAAATACTTCAAGAATCATTTCTGAAGACAGCCAAGGTTCTTTCTCTAATCAAACCCTAATAAGAGATCATAGCGTTCTCTTTAAACAAGCCCTTATCAAGAGATCTTCAGGTTCTCTTTTTACTAGCCCAAAAATTGCTATTTTAAATCAGTTATATAACAGGGTCTCATTGGCTTTTTCCCCAAACTTGTCTCCCCATTTTTTTTTTTTGGTAAATAAGATATATGTATCCCCATTTTCACCCAATCCTTCATTTTATTTTATCCACAACCATAACTTATTAACTGAACTCCAATTTTACTTTGTTTGCAGTTCTCACTAAAGATCTCTAAAACCCTAATTTCACTATAGTTTATACCTTTAATTGTTTTCCATCATCATGCTTAATAATTTTTTTGTTAAATCATATTTATAATCAAACTGACTATTTTGTTCTTCAAAGCCATGTATTAAATTCTTTAGTTCAATTTGTTAATATTAATAATTGGATGATCTGGTTTCCTTATCATTGCAACATTTATTGATTAGGGATAGGTTTTTAGATCCTTAATTCTTTGAATTCAATTTCCCTGATGTAACTTATTAGTCATGTTCGATGGTTCAATAAGAAAATGAAAAAATGGGAAAAAAGAATATGGAGGGGGAAAAAAACTATGGTGATAGAAAAGTTCCAACCATCCCCACTCAATCCTACCCACCACATTTTCTTTCTCCTTTTCAATCAAGGAGGGGTATGACTGGAATTAGACCAGCCAATTCTATATATATATATAACATCCTTGAAGAACTGAGCATTTTTAAGTCAAGATTGCTCTGTATAATAGGCCCCAAAAAAATCTAAGTGGGATTTGAACGAAGGACCTCCTACAATGTCATCCTAGTATATAAGGAACCACTAGACCAAATACAAGATCCATCATATGAGGACTCACACACTAGTTAAGCATAATTTGTGCTACATAGGTAAAGCTCCAAGAATTGACCACAGTGCGATTTAAACCCAATACCTCAGGCTAGATCTTATGCCTTAAGCAGTCAACCCTTGGATTGAATTTACCAAATTTAAACATGTAAAGAAATTCTAAGCATGATTAGTGGCAGGCCAATGACACATAACCAACCAACATACAGTATTATGAAGCTAGCATAGGAAATAGAACTGATTGGTGTAGCAGTTACCTCTTCGTCTTTCCCCTTGGCTACTTTTTCTTTCCCTGAAATTTCATTAAAGTAAAATTTATTAGCTGTACATAACATGGTACCATTCATAACCAGGCCCAAACTACAATGATAAGCCATTAAACTCATAGTGTCAAAAATAAAAGATAATAGTTATTATAGTACATAATATTCACATCCTAACAGGAAAATGCAGTAAAAATGGCTGCTGTTGATATCCTGAATTAGAGTAATCAGCAAGAGGTCGATGTACTTCTACAGATTACCCTTACTGAATTTCCTAACATTCATCACTCTAAAACCTAAGTAAACTGGCTGCAATATCTGTATCTCTCAATTCAACAAACGTGTAAAAAATCCTATTATCAATATCCGTAATACAAAATCTACTACATGAAAGGGAGGCATCTCTCTTGGAATTAAGGATCATTCAGCTAATTGATTCAAAGCTCAAGCTTCCTAGTTCAAACCACCACAGGCACCACCAGCAACATGCATAATTTAAGTACATCTGTTTGCTACAGGAAGTAAATAATTTAATGCTAGGTAGCACATTCTTTAGATGGTTACTTATTACTCTTCAAGTTTTGTGCATATCCTGCTTTAAGCCTTTTTCTTTTTCATTTTCCCCCCTATCTTATTTTGGCAGGGAGGTCAAAATATCCACAGAAGCTTCTTGCCATTGGAGGAAAATTCTTCAAGCTAGACCTTTACCTGGAAGACTATTGCAATGGAATATTGGTGATGGTAATTCGATTTCCTCGTATGATGAGTGGCATCCAAGGGTCCATTGAAGCTTATGGGAAACCACAGAGATAGACTAGAGAGAAAAACAAACATATTAAGGTAAGGAACTATTTCCTAGGAAGCTTATAGTGCTTTGCATGCCGAAGACCCATTGTTCCTTAGCATGGTTTTGTTGGCTCAAGGAGTTGATCCCTATATGGGCTTTTATTCTCTGGCTAGCAGCATGTAACAGGTTGTACCCTATGGACAAACCGTAATATTGGAGAATAATTGCCCAAAATACATATTACATGTGCCAAAAGGAAGAGCAAACACATGCCCACCTTTTCTTCAAAGTTGTGATTTTGCAAGAGAACCACAGTTGAGAATTTAAGCTCATTTAAACTGGCTGACAAAGTGTTTAGATCCTTGACTACTACACTTTCCAATTCTATTAGCAAGCCACTATGGACCTCTGACTGCAAAATGAGGGTCTTTGCTGAGGTGATCTACAACATTTGGAGGGAAAGGCATAAAAGAAGAGTGGGAAACAATGCCCAAGACTCTGAGTGTATTTTTAGAAGAGTCCTTTCTCGTAAAACAACAGCTACAGTGTATTCATAATTATATTGATTGGAGTACTAATTCATGCACCCTTGGAAATTTGGTGCATTGATCAATAATCCAAATTTTCCGATATTGTGATTTTCACTAGTGTTTTGTATAGAGGGAGGGCAGTACTCTTTCTTCAGTACATCTTCATTACTACCATTAACAGAAAATATTTGAACAGCCCCACCCCCCAAACAAAAAAAAAAAAAACCCAAAAACCAAAAGGGAAAAAAGAAAAGAAAAAGAAAGGCTTCAAGATTTTTTTGCAGAAACCACCAGCATGGTAAGACCTCATCTACAATTTCCATCCTAATATTACTGGGTCGAGTCTAATTTGGCTAGAAGGACATTACAATGTGGACTGAAATTCAGTGATATGCAAACTCTTTCTGTAGAGATAAATGATATACCTCAAACGGATCTCAGCTGGTTACAGCAGCAGTTCCTTCTATAATAACTATTCTTACACTTCATGCAGATGTCACTATAATAAAAAGTAAACAGTTGTTTCCATGCTATCACACTGCAATTTCATATTGCCAAGGGATACCTACCATCTTGTAAGGTATATGCACAATTACAATTAAGGGGCTTTTCATCCAATTTTAAGGTACTTTGGTTCACATGTGGATCCCATTTTATGCAAAGCATATTGAGAGCCTATTGCTCTTATTGAGCATACATATGGTGCATCTATCTTTTTTTGTACTAATAGTTGACGTAGCACTTCACAAAGAAAATTAGAACAATAAACAATCACTTCGTGTTTCATCACCTCACACCTCCAAATAGTGCACTCAAATTTATGATGGGATAATAGGATTACAGATGTCGTAACATTGTTACATCCTTCCAACACAACCTTATTCTATGCAATTTGGAAGGTACTATAATTAGACAACATTAAGCATTGAACCTACATAAGATGCCAATCTTTAGCTCATGTCTTTTGTAAAATTGTATAGAAGATATTTACTTTGAACTACTTAGGCAACATGAAGTCTAAAAGGAGGAGGGAGAGGACTGACCAATACTTTTCTCTCTGACTGCTTTTCTCTTATTTGCAGGCCTCTCATCCTGAAAAAAATTAATCAATTTTACAATCCAGTAAAGGATGTCCACCAAAGTAGTCTAGGTATTGAAAAGATCAACAGATACAAAGAAAAAGAAATTCTTACATGACCTATTCCTTTCTTCAAAGCAGTATTTTTCTTCTTTGCAGAGTCTGAAGAATATCAAAAGCATTTGTATTCCATGAGAATCCAAAACCTATTCTTCCTTAGTGGAAAAGAAGGTGTAGGGGAAGCAATGGATCACCAACCTTTTGCTAACGGAGATTTCTTAACCTCTGGATCTTTCTGTACATAGAATTCTCTGTGAGAAGATACAAACTGTATATTGGACTATAATACTGTATCTAAAATGATGATGCTAACCATAAAATGCAAGTAATCAATGTCTAATAGGACCATAAGGAATTGTCTAAAGCTCACAAAAATATAGCTCAACAGAAGGCCCAGGAACAGTAAGAACCAAGGAAAAAACAAAGATCTGCTCCTCCAGTGAAGTTACAAGAAATTAAAGTTATAAGCAGAGTAATTGAGCTGGTTGAATCAAAACTATAACAGTTGGCATGTATGAAACAGCACCTAGCCTATATAGCATAAAATGATAAGACAAAATTTTCACAAAAGAATTAAACACTGGTACTCACTGAGCAGATAGGCTAGGTAAATGTCAATTTCTATCAAGGACTTGCTGCAGCCATGGTTCAGATTTCTTGAAGAAAAATGGTGTCTAGTTCTTCCAAATTGCATAGAATAAATCTTATCTAAGTTCGACCAATTTCCCTTACAACTCCATTTCTTTCTTAGGTATACATGGGGAAAAAATAGTCCCCAAAATTCTATAAGTGAGAGTCAGGGAAAATTGACCAGACAACATCATCAGTCTTCTACAACGGCAAGAAACTGGCCAGAGCAGAAACAATTGCTTCCTTAACAAATATCATTATATACAAATTAAACAGACAATAAAGTAATTACTGTGATTTTTGTGGATTTAGTGAGAACAAGCCTTGATAGAACAGCAGGCAAATGACGAGTAAAAAGTAACACAACAGAAAATTTCCTTTCTCATGACTTCGGTTATCAAACTCAAAACAAAAAGTGCATCACCTTTTTCTCCACTTTCTTAAAGAGTGTAGAGATAGTGGCCTGAACTAAGCCATGGTTTCCCTTGGAAGTTTCCTCCGACGTAATTGTTGAAGTGACATTATTCTTGGACTTAACAGCGGCTGTGGAAGAGTCTTTGACCTTTCTGGCTAGTTCCAAATTATCTTCACTGCCCCCATCCATGGAAGAGCCTATCGCTGTGGAATCACATTGCTGCCCATCTCTCTTCTCCTCAACATCCTCATCACTACCAACAGAATCTTCAGACGAAGCTTCAGCATATCTGAGCCACATAAAATGCATAAGGTTACCATAGAACCATGCCTACTAATGAAACTGGCAGGACATGATCAAGTAAATGGTACAGAAAACAGAAAAGTGGAGCAAAACATGGAAAATGAAGTAAAGGAAAAATTTCTAGCTTTCCTTTAATATAGCGAGAGGAACAAGAGTCAGAATAAAGCATGCAAATATTTATGCTATCAAAGTAAAACATGAAAAGGGAGTGCGATCCTTCATCAAAATCTAGAAATCCAGTGATCAAGCATCAAGGTTCAAGCAGCAAAAACTAGGATTTTCATTACCAGAGCCAAAAAAGAAGTCTACTAGTTTACATTTATCGAGAAGAGAATGGTTAAAACCTCAATCTTTTCCCAGCAGTTCTCTCTGAATGCCGGACAGGTGTCACTTGCATTGGCTTTTGCAAATCATCTGCTGCATCTGACAAATCATCACCAATCTCAACTTGTGGGGATTCTTCTGCAAGCTTTTTTCCCAGTTTGTTACTAGATGGCCTATCTATGACTGTGGCACCCACACCAGCCCTAAAGTCATGATCAACATCTGGCCTCTAAACAGCAAAAAATGAATCAGCTCACTAAAAACTCCTTTCTTTCTTTCTTCTTCTTTTTTTTTTTTTTCCTTTTGCTTTTTCTTATTTTCCATATTTTGTAAAATCTTTCCATGGTTATCAATGCCCATAAGCTGATAATACTACATGCATAAATCTTTATCACAAAAGAACAAACATGTAAAAACTCAACCTCAGTCAATTCCTTTGGAAACTCAAGACGGGCTTCTTCAGGATTTTCGTCCCTCCTACCAATCCACCACGCATCTGTAAATACAATCTGCAATTACCAATGTAAGAAAAAGAGAAAAGACCATAAGTCAGTTGAATGCTACTCTTTATTTGGTTAACTACTAAAAGAGATGAGACATCAAACTTAAGGTTCACAAAAGCACATGCCAGCATTAGCAGCTATATAAACATGCAGATGATATATAAAGTCAACATGACCACTGGCAGTAAATGTGTACAACTGAGACTTGCTTGAACATGTACAACTAAAATGATCTCAACGTCTGGCCATGAAGATCACCGAACAAATTCTTGGGATATTGCCTGTGAGATTAAGAATACCAATGAAGACGAGCAAGGTACAACCAACATTTTAAGGCAATGTTAGATAGTTAATGCTAAGAGAAGTTACCAGAACACATGGAGAGGATATCTCGCCAGTCAGCTATTTGAGAGTACTACCAGCAATCTAATAACATGTAGAAGCATCATATATCTATCATGTAGTTTAAAATAGTTTAGAACCTCTGTCATACTGTCTCATAGCAATAAAAATGAATGTTTCCCCAAGATTTGATGAGGCAATGCAAATGCATATAAATCTAGCACCCCATACTCTTATTGATAGACGGATTAAACATTGCTAATGCAGGGAAAGAAAACATTAAATGAAGCTGCTTTCTTATAACAAGAGGAATTTAACTACCTACGTCAGGAGTGCAGCTTCAGGTAGACATGCCCAAAGGTTGGTTCTGAACCAGATGGCAAGTCTAGGACCACGGAACTGAACCAGTTCTGGTTCCATAACCATCAGTTCCATGCGAAAACAGACAGAACCAGTTCCGAAGAACCAACAGGTCCAGCAACATGCATGCATACTTATATTCATAAAACCAAAGACACCTTCCACAATGCCAACTATGTGACTATCCATATAGTCATACTTGTTTAGGAAAGATATTGTTATAGTTAAAAATGAAAGCAAAGATCCCATCAATCATTTCTCCATGTATGAAGAGATGTTTCGTATGTCCAATGAATATATCACAAAACAGAAATAGTGCTCGTCATTCCTTTAGAAACATGAAAAATCAGACCACTGATGCAAATTTTGATCTCTCAATCTCTTGGCTAGAAATTCAATATCCATAAGCTCTATAATACAACTTTCTAGACCATACTGCATCTTGACATCGGCTTTTCTTATTTTGATACCACCATGGAGATTAATTTCTTTAATGACACAACAATGGACACATATTGAACTGAACAGACTATTGCTTCCCTGATACGATGATTCTGATAAGGAAATAAATTAACTAATTGCTGCAGCTGCATATAGCTCTGTATAATGCATCAAAATCAATGATGTGAAAGAGACCACATTAACAAAATCATAACAGCGAAGCACAATGTCCTTCCCAGAAGTAAAAACAGAATATTATGCTGAAATCAACTTCATCAAGGCCCATAAATAACAGATATGTTACTGAATGTCAAGACAAGCAGAAATCACCAAAGGCCAAAATGCAAGCTCAAGAGAATGAAAGAAAATTAAACTAACCATGTTATCAAAATAATCCTCACACATCACATTTTTTCCACCTCTAGAAAACTGCAAAGTTAAGTATTTATTCTTTGGATATATAATTGTCCCAAACAATTTCATCTGTCCCTGAAACAAGAACATCAAAAATGTAGTAGGAATTAGGAAAAAAGAAAAACTCTTGAATTCATCTTGCTAAAATTAAATCCATGCATTTTCAGGCCATTACATAATATTGCAAACCACATTCACCAAACATGTTTGCCACTGCATGAGAATCATTGATATATGTTCTCAAACCTTGTAGACATTTTAAGCTTAGATTCTTCACATGATTAGAAAAATGAATGTTGGCCACACTTCCATGGCAATGTTTTTTCCTGAGTATGATTGTGAATCTTGTTGTAGGATAGAAGCAAGAAGAAAGATGAATCAGCCAGCCAAGCAGGGATGCAAACAGCTACCATTGGTGGTCGAATGGCACCTGGTGGTCAACCTAGCTTGTGGAACCCAGACAAGCGACACAGATTGTGATCTCCAGTATCCTATTTTGACTGATTTGTTATTTAGAGGTTACTCAATGTTTCCTACTCTACTTATAAGCATTTAGGGATTACAGTTAACTTAGTTACATGAAGGTCTTACGAGAGTTGTACAAATGTAGTAAACAGGTTTAATCAGATCTCTAAGTGTAAGAATTTCTTACTTCTTATGTGAGTTTTATATATCACTCCTTTCTACTCTTTATTTAAGAATATATACTACTCCTTGCCCGTGGTGCTCTATTTCTGTTGGGGTTTTCCACAACATAACTACTTGTGTTTATGTCTTCACTCATACTTCTCTTTGTATTTAATGTATTGCCTAATCTAATATTGTTCCTATTCACTGTTTACCCTAAAAATTTAGTGTCAAAGCTAAGAGTTGCGTTTTTTAATGTTTTAGTGCAAGGCATCTTCCTAAAGATGTTTACGTTAAAAGTCTTCGTTGCTAGTAGATTAAATCATTCATTTTTAGTGGCTATAGTGATTTTTGGTTTTGAGAATACAACAAGACACTTTTGGTGTACATGTAGACATGCTTGCTGTTTCAATACCCATAGCGGGGTGTAGTGGAGAAGGTGGAGTTTCAACTTCTAAGCCTACAGCAAGGCTTGTGTTCTAGGTCATATTGGGTGCTTTGGCAAAATTCAATCCGTACAGAGATTTGTTAAGTATGCCTTGAATTCTTCGAAGTTGGTGAATCCCATTGCAGAAATATGAGCAACCCAATTCACGTTCGAGACATGAGGAAGATGGACCAACCAATTCCAAGTAGGGGTGGTCAAGAGGCCCCTACTAGTGATCGAATGGCGAGCAACCAGGCCTGTTGAAAGTTGACAAAGTAGCATAGGTTGTGAAAACCAGTTTCCTGTTTGTCTACTTCCTATTTATAAGTCACCTATTTCATTGACTTATTCCCTACTCTAGTTGATGGTTATACATAGGTGCTTAAGCTTTACATTACAATTAGCTCAGTCAGTTCAGAATCCTATGAGAATTTGGTCAGTCCATTTGCATGTGTCTATGATTGACTATAGGAATTTGCTGAGACATAGTTTATCTCTGTAACTCCGTTTAGAGTCTAGTAACTAGGGTTGATTTATTAGTAAATGCCACTCTAACTTCACTCATGGTTTTTTACCCCTACTAGTGTGTTCACATTAAATACTTGTGTTATATCTTCCCTCATATTTCTCTTTCCATTCCATTAGTTATCAACTTTCAAGTACTTTTATTTTAGATGGTCTTTCCGGTTTCTTATTACTTCTGATGGAAACAAAGAGAATGTATCACATTGGAATCAAAAGCTAACAACAAAAATGGCTTATTCTCTCCACTCAATGAAAAAAATACATGGAATCGAGAGTTCATGGTATTCACTCTTTTCTTTCTTTCTTTTCTTTGGGGGTGGGGGGCAGTTGTCACCATTGCAACCTTAACGAGTCGTCATATAATAATAATAGAAAATTTGATTCTACAGAGTAGGATTGTAGTAATAGTACAGTCTCCAACAGCTCAAACTAGTACACACAAATTTGGCCTTTTACCCCTTTCTCCAAAGTTAATGCAATTTGATCCGAATAAATTTCTATATGCTCCCTTTAAGAGAATCCACGGCCAACATAAACATGCACCCACGGTACCCTCCTAGACATATCACGATCCTCCAAACTCATAATAAATTCATTTTTTAGGCTCAAGTAAGTATTATACGGAGCATATTCTGCCTACATCGAGCAGTAAATACTTGAATTTTGCATCAGTAACTTACTTAATCAAAGTAATTACTCCTTTATTTAATCACGATCCCCATAAATACTTCTACAAGTATGTCATGTAAATATCACATAACTAAAATTCTTGACAAAGGACAAAAGCTATAATGAAAATTTTGGAAAGTTGATGCGAAATCAGATCTAAACCTGCGGGAAATCGAGATAGAGGATAGGGTTTTTCGTCCCTAAATTCTTGAGCTCGCCAATCTTACCGCCGCCAATTGGAGCAATGAGGCCTGGAAATGAGAACAAGTAGCGATTCTTTCGCTGAGATTTCTTGATGATGTCCTTTCCATGGTGTTTTAGTACCGTCCTTGAAGGAGTTAGCTGTGTATCAGATTTGGCGGCTCTTTCTGAAAGTATGTTCCTAGAGAAAGCGAGATTTTTCAGTCTGTTTCTCTCTATGAGCTCTGGATTGCTAGGGTTAGGGTTTGCCTTCTCGTTCTTTGAAGGTCGTACCATCTCTCTCTCTCTCGCTCTCGCTCCCGCTCTCTCTCCCTCCTCGGTTGAATGGAAGTGAAAGCTAATGCCGGGTTTCGCTTGGCGAAGGCGGGAATGTCATTTTCCCTCGAAAATGTTTTTCCACATTTAAATTATACTAATAAAATGAAAATTTTGGCAAAAAAAAAAAGTTCTTATAAAATAAAATATTTAACAAATCAAAACTCAAAAATATATTTTACCCAACTTACTAAGACTGAATTTCATCATTTGAATAAGAGCATCTCAAAGCAACTCATTGACATAAGTTTTAAAAAGTAGATGTTAGCTAAAAAAGATGGTAATTTTTTTAAATATTTTATTTTGATTTATAACTTCTATAAAAAATATAAATAAATATTAAATAATATTTTTAATAATTTTATAAATGAAGTAAAGAAATCTATAAAAAGTTAAATTATTATATCACATTTAAGAATTTAAACAAAATTGCTACTGATAGAGTTGATTTAATAAATCGTGCTCCTCACATGCAATGTCGTGTCATAGCAACTAACAACAAGGGTTGCACGTTGATTGACTTTTTTTAGATATTTCGATCCATTATAGCCCTATATTTAGAGTTTTATACGAATATAGTCTTTTTTCAAAAAAAATTTACTAAAAAGGGCTCGTTAAAAAAAAAAACGAATATAGTATGGTAAAGGCGCATCAAATAAATACAAATTTAACACTGAAGACGCATCCAATACATACACCTTCAATATACTAGGTTTAATGGAATTTAAACTGAAGGCATTCAAAGGCGCAAGGACGCGTCTTCAATTCAAATTCTATTAAATTTAGTAATTTCTCTCGAAACGATAAAATAATATTCTTTCAACTTTCAACTTTCAACTTTTAACTTTCAAACTGAATGGAAAGTTTGATACAGTAATCAATTATATAAAATCACAATTGGTGGAACGCCTCAACAAATATAATAAGTGGGGAAGAAATAAGCATATAGGATGATCACTCAATGACCATACGAGTCGAATGGAAGAAAAAAATAATTGTAAATTGTAAAACTAAGATAAATAAACAATGCATTGAACTGTAATATATGATGAAAAGAAAATTGTATTTTGAATAATCAATATGTATACAAAATTTGTAATGAGTCAATGATAACATCAATACCATGGCCAAAAACAAGAGGAAACAAAAACAATAGACAAAACATATCTACTGACGCCTACGTCGTGTAAAGGTCCTCACGATACGGGAAAAAAGTGAACACTCTCGTCTATTGCATTTTTGAGTAAGCTGAGGTGGTGGATTGTCGAAATCAAGTTCCCTAAGAGAAACAGGGTCGGTTGGATGGGTTAGATGTAGCTAAGTGATGTCCTTACCCATGGATAACTATGTGAAGATGAAATGTTGCTTTTGAAGAGCTGGTGGAGTCACAAGATCAAAATATTACTGGAACTCAAGAGTCATGTATAAGCTAAATCCAACCCTAAAGCTGAATTCAGCTCCCAAAGTAGAAGTAACACTTGACCCAAGGTATGTGCTGTATCCCTCACTGATATGCCCTAGGTCTACGAAATGACGTGCATATAGTGAGATATCATCACCAAGGTTTGCTTGATGATGTACTGCTCAAGCTCTACCTCCTCAAAGTCTAGCTCTACCCTTAGGTGATGCATGAAAAGCTGGCATATCCTCGTCAACAAGCGGTCCTTACTCCTTACCATGTTCTACATAGGGTAGCTCATGTATACCCTCCTACTATAGGCAAAGGATAAAGCCACTATGCTGCTCGACAAAGTGAAGTGCCTCATATACAATACCCAATGTTGTAGGATAGTCAGGCGTCAATCTAACACTCTTGAATAAGTCCATCTAAAATGAGTAGAAAAAATAATTGCCAGTACATATGATAGTAAGTATGTATGAGTGCAAAAAAAAATAGTAGACAATTTTAGATGTACGTACCAGTCAACTGATAACAACTCCATGATGTGTAATATAACGTCAGGTGATCTATTTATACTACAACTAATAACTCTTATCGACCCCTCAAGGACCCTAGATGTGTAATAAGAATCAGTGTCTCTATCCCCAAGCCTAAATATAGGAAGAGTGTGTGTTGATCCAATCAACATCCGTCCTATCCCGAAGGTCTAATTGGTGGAGTTACTCTAAGGTATCGACTTCTTGTGAAACATACTAATATCTACCAAACTACTAGACGACATGGTCTGGAAAAGCACCACTCAATGATGTAGAAACATATGAATGGTACCCGGGCAGTCCAAATATGTTGCCTGCCAATACAAAAGTGAGGCAGCAACTCCTCTATATAAGGCTCTTAAACAACCTAAAGGGCATAAGAAAAAGAAAAAAAAATAAACAACTAGTGAAACAATGATAGCTATCACTTACGACTGAGAAAAGGACAGCAAAGAGGATAACTTATCATATCATACCTGTTGCATCGTTTGCATGTCAAAAGCTATGCAGTACACATCTACAACGTGCATAAGATGTTGAGTTGTATCTCGTACTACCCTCCATCTGGCCACTAATAGCCTATCCTCGTCAATGATAAACCTATATCAATTAAGGGGTGTACCATGTGGGAATCTATCCCAAGCCTAGACCTGTGGTAGAATCGCGACCCCTCTAAGCTCATGCACATTAGATGACGAAGTAGAGCACAACTATCGATACAACCATACCAAGCAAGCGTTGCCCCAACTAAACTGCCAAGCTACTGAGAAGTCCTCTAACAATGGCAAGAATATTAAGTGAATAAGGCTAGAGGATTTATTCACAAATATGAATCTTCCCATCAAACCGAATATGTATGTATGTCCATATTGTCGAACCGTCTCGTCGTCCGCCTCACGAGAAAGTATCCAGAAGTGCTCCTGTAACCACGTTAAAGATAAGCGAGTACCCCTTATCCGATTAAGCTTCATGCCCAGCAGTCTCTCCCCTACATCAGCCCAACTCCTCTCATCATCCATTTCAATCCAGCCTGCCACTGCGAACCCTTCAACTGGAAGTCCCAACTGGACCTCAACATCTTGTAGTATGATGGTTGCCTCTCCAATGGGTAGGTGAAACGTACGTGTCTCAGGCCTCCATCTCTCGACAAGTGCTATAATCAAATGCCAGTCCAACATAATAAATGGGAGCTGTGCAAATCCTCAGAACCTAGCCTCCCATATGTAAGGCTCAACCCTAGGATGTATAAGGATATCCCACTCATCCTTACGTAATGACATTTCACTACACCGCACTCACAGTGCATAGGCCGCTTCCTAAATAAACATTGAATTAAGTTAGCAAGTAACATATCTTTAATAAAAAAAATTGATTGTAAATAACAATGACGTTACTCACCATACCCTCCTAGACGGCCTGTGAACGATGACTGGCTTGCCTCATTAGTATGCATGGATCAATCAATCCCAGCTCCATACATTCTACAAACATATACAAACATGTTTAGTAGACAAAAAAAAAAATTAATCATTATACTTATGAATGCATTATAATGTAATGCCTATATAGAAAAAAAAAATATGTACTAGCCCTATTAATTTCCAGACACCTCCTCCCATTATGTCTTTCCCAGCTACATATATTGCATATAGTTTTGTCTAACTGCTCTTAAACATCCATCTCCATATGATATCACTTATGCCTAGATTTACCTTTCTTTCGTAGTTAAGTCAATGTTCGGGTGGACATAAGGGAAGCTAACTTGTAGCCAATTCAACTCTTTACCACTCCGGTAGAAATGAGTTCAGTAACAATCTGTCTAGTTTGCTTACTTATACTATGGCCTTATTGCCGATTTGCTATCCACCCTCATATTCGCTGCAGCAGCACATGTATGGGAGCAAGGGATCCTATATATTTGCCACTTTTAACAAGTGCAAGTACGATCCCTAAAGTCAATTATATGTGTCCTTCTTGCTCCCCTCAATCCTGTCCTCGTCATTTGACCACCGGTTAAAACCTTAAAAATACCGTTCTAAAAGATAAATGAAATGACCTTATGTGCACTTATCTGCCCCCTCCAAGTTTCATACATCTTTAAGGCGAAATCAATATACGTCTTGCTAGAATTGATTGCCTCATTGGCGTCCTTATGCCTCTTCTCCCAATAGGTGGCACAATTATAAAATATTTTCTTCACTAATGTAATGATGGACAATCCATGCGCTGATTTCAAAACGGAGTGATAACTCTCAATAATGTTTGATGTCATATATCAAAAACAATAACATCCATCATATGTAAGAATCCAGCTGTCCAAATCAATATTGTTGAACCACATTAGAGCATCCTCCTTAGCATGGGCCAACTTCTCCATGAAACATTCGAATTTCCTTTATTGTGCCTACCTATTAACCATATAAGTTTCTTGCACAATTGGTTTTTGTGGACCATGTTAAAGTTATTAGCAATGTGCCGTAAACAGTATCTTCAAACTGCAAACGATAGCTGCTAGCCTACTGATGATTCCTTGTATGCAGAATCAATACCGGATGCCTTGTTGACTATAAGACATAAGGTTTCCCCCTTTTAGCTGACTACATGCACTTTAAGCTTGCGTAGGAACCATCCCCAAGTTTCTATCGATTCTGTGTCAACAAAAGCAAATGCCAGTGAAACTATTGAATTCATATTACAAGCTACCAACAACTTATGCCCATATTTTTTGTATAAGAATGTGCCATTGACACATACAATAGGTTAATGGTATTTGAAGGCTTTTACACATGGCACAAATGTCCAAAAAACCAACTTGAACTAGGATTGACCTTACTTTGGCAAACTATTCTAACCTCAATCCACTTGTGCCATTGAGTTACTCAACTTCATTGCATTTAACAATTTCAACAACTTATTATACGACTTCTCCCAATTACCGTATATCATCTCAACAGCCTTTCACTTTGCCTCGAAAACTCTTATATTGCTTACTGTAGACCCGTACATAGTTTGCACATTAGCTGCAAGATCATATATATTAATATTAAGGTTGTTTCGTACACTATTGATGAATAGTGTAGCCATTTTGCTATTGAGCTGAGGATGATCTCGGTTCATCATTGGGTTCACTTAAGTGTGTGGACTCTTTAAATTTGTTATTTTGAAAAGACCCTTTACTTTCTTCAAATAAGCCATAGCCTCCATTTACAACCTTGTTCTTTCTTCTTACGGTAGATCACGTATACAATCGGTTTCAAAATGTCCACATAAATATTACAATAGTTCCTTATGTAAAATGACTTCGCTGCATCTATGAGATCCTTCTTCGTGTTGAAATGCATACCAACACTCAATTCATCGGAATTGTTGATGTTGCTACACATTTCATTAACATCTCTCTCAAATGTTATATAACCACTGCCATCATATCGGTTGTTGTAAAATGAGGATAGGATCTCTCACAAGCCTGTCCATTGGTTCATTTATCGGTGGTAAGTCTTGAAACTACCTGCTGGAAAATATTTCACCAACATGATAATGGGGCTTAGTCGGGCCATCTCTATAAAATGGTTGGACCGGCATACTGCTCCTGACAACATATGGTCTCACCTAGCCCTCTTTTTAATCCTCAACATGGTCATCTTCGAAGCCAACACCATCTCCATCCCCATCTCCATCATTCTTATCACCATCTGCATTTGCCTCATTCTCTCTATCATCGTCAACATTTATGTTCATGTGCATTCTTTTTACATATGGATCATAAGACTCTTCATATTCGATAATGAGACCCGATGTTTCATCAAGTTGCTCTTCTGTGATATTCACGTACTCATATTCAAAGAAATCCACGTACGGTTCATTTTACTGATACATATTTGTTTGTTTCGCACTGATCGTTTTTGAATGCACACTGGAATCCGAAAGGGTTAGATTGTCTACTTCATGTATTTTATGCTCATCCCAAGCACTTGATTCCCTAATGTATCTTATGTACGCTTTCTGAATACTTCGTTCTCCAAAAGATTCCGCCATCTCAATGAAATTCTCAACATCTACATCGTATCTAATGGCAGTCAACTTGTAGATAACTCTAACATCATGGAAAAAGGGATATTTGTACACCAGTTCAATACCATTCAGGTCAACCTCGTCGTAATCACAAATTCTCTGACTGAAATGAGAAAAGTTCGAATCCTTCTTAATTTTCAACTTTTTAACGGGCTCCTTATTGTACTCCAGTCTCTAGCTATCCATCACTATATTTTTGTTTGCATAAATAATAATTTTCACGTAATCTGCCATTTCCACCCTAGTAATACAATGATGAATCAAATATTTAGATGACATTAAAAACTTCATCTATACACCGAGCAACAACTTTACAAAATACACTTAGTCATCTTGTTAAGCTGCATTGCAAACTACCTAACCTTAACTTTTTAATTTGACCTAATACAATAAAAACACCAAAAAAAAAAAAGAAAAATTTAAACAACAATTTTCACCTACATTTCAACATTTTTCATACCTACATTCATATAATTTATGTACTGCAATACCAAAAATTCCTAAATTTAGACAACATATAATAAATTTTTATGAAATATTAATAATTTACACAACTTATAATATATCTATGATTACAAAATCTAAATAATTAAGAAACAAATTTTTTTCTAGAAAAAAATTGCATCCAATGTTGATTATTACTAAAATAAAATAAATAAATAAATAACATACCTGTAAGTTATAGATTATTACCTATTTTAGATGTACACTCGCGTTAAGAATGGTCTGGTATTTTAATTATGGGTTTCCTTAAGTTTTCTCTATGTTTTAGAAATTTCAAAAATTGATATAGGTAAAAATTAACTCTGGCCGCGCGAATTGGGGTTTATAAAAATAGATAACTAAAGGCGCGTATAGTGTATACACCTTCAGTGTAATTTACATAAGTAACTGAAGATATATTCACTTGATACATCTTCACTATACTATATTCGTTTTTTTTTTTAAACAAGCCTTTTTTCCGTAATATTTTTTGGAAAAGAGCCCATATTCTTATAAAACCCATATATTTACTAATGGATAATATTTTATATTCAAATAAAATGTTATAACTATTCTTGCCAAAAGATTAAGTAAATAAAATGTTAAAACTTATATGGTTTTGGTAAGTAAATAAAATAAAAATAAAATATTAAAACTTATATGGTTTTGGATTGGATATATAAATAAGGTTAATATACAATAAAAAATCTAAAAACACTAAATTCTGCATATTTATTTATTATTTTATTTTACATTTATATATATGTCATATTACATGTTAGAACTTGAAAAAGGAACTCAATTCATCTTATTGTTAAAACTATGTTGACGTCACCATGCTATCAGCCTTGGCATTTACAAATGCATAATTGAAACATTATTATCAAGCATATTGGAAATTGAGATCTTAAAATCTATTCCATAAACCATCACGTTTACATCCCGTTGACGAGTTCTATACGACATGTGTTAAGAGGTTGATTCAATTTTACATCTTCAACATATATCTGAAAACGCATGTTGATGATATCAACTTTAGAAATAGAGATAAGGTCGAATTTCATGCATGACATTGATCGAATTTGCTTTAAAACCTTATACATGAAAACGGAAGCAGTTTAATTTAAAAAATAAATACATAACGTACGATGCGAAAACTAAATTAAAATATTAAATTAAATAAGAATTATAATGAAGAATACCAGATATTTCAAGGAAAGTAAGAAAATCTGAATATGAATAATTTGAATCCAATAGCCCTTGAGTTTATCTCATTAACGTTGTTACGAATTATATTTGCAAATCTTGTAATTAAATAATTTATTGGGCAATGAATAAAATAAAAATCAAATCCCTTCCCAAATGTTGTAGTGAATGCTTCAATAGTCGGACTCATGCTTTATTCATGGCAAGTAATCGATCTTAAAAATACTTGCGCCAGTGACAACAGCCGAAGGCAGTTCTTTGACTCCAATGTATGGAAATATGACTCCCATGCATAGCAATGGAGAAGTTCGGCTATGGATCAAAGTGTCTCGTCCACAATTGCACATAAATAGTATTTGATTGATTTTTTCTTGAAAGATAAAAGGAGTGGTGTGATACAAATTGATGAAAAGTGTTTAATGATCTCACACCATCTATAAAGTTTTGATAGTCTTATATTATCGGTAAAAAATGAAATCACTTCTCACTTAAATGAAATCAATTTTATTTAACTCAATAATCAATTACTTAATTGTTCAAAATCCTAAAAAAAAATATTATTTATATAAATATAAGATAAATATGGGTTTTATGATGTAAACTCAATTCAATAGTTAATAATAAATCTCCTAAAATAAAAAATATTAAAAGATCTTCTCAAACCTATAAAAATTATAAAAATAGTAAAATCTCAAATATAAAAATCTTTATGTCAAGTAGGACAATAATGTTGTCGCAAACTCTAATGCTTGTATCAATGGTCCGCATTATTTCTCCCTAGCTTGAAAAGATTCACCTCTGGTGAATTAAAACTAATGTATTGCTCATAATGATCTAAATTAATTCTCCGAAACTCTGAGTCAATTATCCATGTAGTATTTGAAAGTGGACAATCTACCCATTTGACAAGAAAGTATCTACCATCTCTCATAATATGATCATCAATAATATTTTCTATCTCTTCTTTATTTCCTCTCAATAGTGGAACATGTGGAACTTATGGAACTAGAAGAGTAGGAAATATAGACTTTTACTTGAAGAATCGACATTTTGAGACATCTCATGGTAAGGGAAGAGATCTTTAACATTAAAAATGTTGTTAATACCTGTATCTAGTGGCAACTCCAATACATAAGCATTTGTACCAATTTTCTTCAAAATCTTGAAAGGTCCTATGTCTTTAGGATGCAATTTCTTTAAATAATCTCGTGGAAACCTTTCTGGTCTAATTCAAGAAATCACTAAATCTCCTTCCTTAAATTCTCAATACTTGCAATAGACATTTACAATAGACTTACATAATTCATTGCTTAAGTTAATTTTTTTTTTTTCTAATTTTCGAATGTAAGTCATATTGGTGGCAAAAGATCCATTAGGTTTATAAGGTCTAGATGAAAGTAGGCGTAGTATAAGATCAATAGGGCATTTGGGTTAATAACTTAGTACAACTTCAAAAGGAATCAATCTAGTGGATCTGTTTACTAAATTATTATAAGCAAATTCTACCATAGGAATGATGTGATCCTAAATAGACACATGATGACCAACCAAACACCTCGACAAATCACCTAAACTCCTATTGACCATTTCAGTCTAAGCATCAGTCTGAGAGTGAAATGCAGAAAAAAAAAGAGTAATTTAATTCCTAACATTCTCCATAATGTCTTCCAAAAATAACTAATAAATTTGACACCTCTATCTAACATGATGGTTTTAAGTAACTCATGTAACCTAGCAATCTCATTAAAAATAATTTAGCTATATGAGAGCCATCTCCAGTTTTACTACACGGTATGAAATGTGTCATCTTAGAAAAATGATCAACTACCACTAAGACTGAATCATGTTTTCTAGGTATCATAGGTAAACTGAACATAAAGTCCATATTAATGTCCTGCCAAGGAGAATGTAGGATAAGTAAAGGCATATAAGGACCTGTGTTCGGTTTCTTATACTTAAAAAGTTGATAAGTACGACGCTACCTCACAACTCTAGCCACATCTCTCTTAATGCTAAGCCAATAAAATCTATCCTCAACCATAACTATGGTTTTATCTCTCCTAAAGCAACTAGCTACACCACCTGCATATAATCCCTAGATTAAGAAGTCTCTTGAGAAGTCTTTGAAACACATAATCTATCACCTCTAAATAAGTAACCATCCCTTAGGACATAATCAACATAAAGCCCTAATTGACCTATAAGACTTGCATTTTGATAAATGGGACCTTAGCATAAAAAGTTAAGATGTTCATGAAAATTATCCAGTTGTAGCTCAAAAGCATGTTAGGAACACATACTAAAAACAATGACCCAAAGAATTTAAGTATTTGAATTGGAATTATAAAATAATATTATAAGTTAGAAGTTATATTTTTTTAACTTACTTGTTATTTGTTGAAACAAAAAAATCGTAAAACTCGAGATCCAAATAATAAGATCTTAGATATAAATTAGTCACCAAAAATAAATAAATAAAATGACATTTAGGAGTAAATATATAAAAGAATTCCCCAGCTACAATCATAAGATCCCGAACTCTCAGTTTAGGACATTTATGAAACTAGCCCGTTTAGACTCAAAATTAAGATTAACGTCCTAAAGGTTAGACAACTTATCCTCTTGAACTTAGATTTTAGAAATAGAGCACTAAAATGTCGGGTCAATACAAGTTAAATCGCTAAGACTAACAAGCTAATATGTTAAATAAACCAGACTACAAAAACCACAACAAAAGAATAAATAATAAATAAAAAAAAAAACAACAACTAACTAATGGGGTTTTAGGAATAAATTAAATACATAGGGAAATTTATAAATAATAACAAAAACAATTAAATGATGATGATCATCATCATCATCATAATAATAGTAGTAGTAATAGCAGTTAGCAACTAGCTTAAGAATTAAATATAATAAAACATGCTTAGGTAAATAATAAAATAATAGGGCTTATGGTTTTTGGAAACCATGGTAAAGTTGGGGGTTTTACTTAAAAACCATCATGGACACCCATGGTTTTAGAAAATAAAATAAGAGGAGACCATGGTTTTGTGTATATAGATTTGGGACACCATGGACACTTGGCATTCGTCTCCCTGATCATCCTCACCATTATAACTACCCCTTGTTTTCCTCATTGAGACACTTTAGACACTATAAAAGTAAAGGAAATTCAGGGGGGAAACTTTAAGGGTTTTAAAGAAAAGTTTAAAAAAATAAGAAATTAGGAACATATATGTGAAGCACAAAGAACCCAAATCAGATGAAAATCTAACGACCAACGACCGCCACCACTACTATACACATACCAAGTAACGCCCTTTTGGGTTGACAAAGCCACCACCACCAATGGCTATCGAAATCTCTTACACCCAATTTTCAAAAAATTTGTTAAAAATATCAAGTTTTATTCAAAAATTTATTCTTGTATAGTTTTAAGAATATTTTCACATAAATTTATTATTTTTTATAAAAATCTTTCATTTCAGATATCATATTTAAGAAATGGGCCGTTCGAGACCGATTTTTGATTTGATTTCCAAAAACTTAGACAAGATAGTTTCCCCATCAAAATTTTTATGTAAATATCTTATTTCATATATAAAATTTCTATGTAAAGAGTTTCTCTAAAAATTTTCCTTTTATTTGGGTTAATTAAAAAAAAAAAAACCAATAAGTTGAAATGTAAGGAAAATCCATTACTTTTCGCACGATTGTGTTAGATCTTATTTTCCACCACTTTTGAGTAATTTTTTGTTACATGCAATAGGTTGACCTTAATTTTTAAGTGGAAATAAGAGATTTTATGAAAAGACGGGTTTTCCAATGCTAAATGATTTTACTTAAATGCTTATGGGGATCTTTCACTAAGTTAATTAATTAATTATTTTTGTAAAAATATCCTTAAAAATTAATAATAAATCAAAGATTTTAGCTACTATACATAAAGTATATTCGCCCTAAAACTATGATTTTTTGACCCAATATATGTATTTTAGGTATATTAGTTAATTAGGTAGTTTAACATTCTTTTTGGCTGAATTTTGTATTATGCATATTGATGTAGATGTGTTTACGAGCTATGCAAGCCAATATCGATGGAGTTCTGGCAAGGTTGGGCATGAACAAAGTAAAGAAAAGTGTGAAAAATAGAGTTTTTCATGACTTGGAGTAATCTAGTGCCTATAGAAGGTGTTTTAGAAGTTTTGGATGAATTAGTAAAGAAATTAGTAGTAGTAATAATAGTAGAAAGTCCTATAGAAGCTTTTGTAAACGTTGGTGCAAACTACTGACTTATAAAAGGTGTTCTAGAAGCTTCTCTAATTAAATTGACTATAATATTACAACAGTAGAAACTTTAGTAGAAGGTTTCCTAGTGCAAAAACTATAACCAAAAGTTCTAGAGAAGGTCTGCCTAATATGAAACATAAGTTAAAACACTGCTTCGTTCACTTTGTTTTATGTTACCGAATCATAATTCCATAAAAATCCCTATTAATTGAAATCAAGTAATAGGGATTTTTTACTTCAATCAAATAATCATTATACCTTACGAATTGCATATTTTTCCTAGAAATAACCTTTTCCTAATTTAACAACCACCAATATTGCCATTGTCGCCATCAACCACTACCACTATCACTACTACCACCATCCACCACAACCATTGCTACTATCGACCACCATCGCCGTTACTACATTCGTCACCATGAACCATCAACATCACTATCACCACCATCATCGCTGTTGCCACCACTACCATCATCTTCAACATCATCACCATCACCACCACTACTGCCACTAATCGCTGCCACCATCACCATCGCTATCGCCACCGCTACCGCCACCATTACCACCGCCGCCACCACCGTCGCCACTACCACCATTACCTTCATCATCGCCATTGTTGTCATCGCTGCTGATTACCACCACTACCACCACTCTTACCACGTATTACTTTAGGGTTAGTCGAGAAAGAAGATAGACTGAGAGTAATTTAGTCGTTAATGTTTTATTACGATTTATTTTTAAGTTATTTATAAATTAAATTAAACAAAGTAATAAGTATTATACTTTTATTGCATTCCTTAGGAATGCCAATTCTATTACCCCTTCATTCCATTTAGTGAAGTGAATGGACCATAATAAAAGCTTGAATAGAAGGTTCAATAGATAAAGAATATAACTGAGGACCTTAGTAGAAACTTAAGTAAAAGATACTCTAAGCCTAAGAGACCCTAGTAGAAGATAATGTAAAAGATTCCACATCAAAGAATATGAGTTAAAACCCTAATAGAAGCTTTAGTAAAAAGTACCAAACACCTAATAAGCCTTAGTAGAAGGTCACGTAGAAGGTACTAAGAATCTAAAAAACCTAATAGAAGATTAAGTAAAAAGTCAAAATAACCCAAGTAAAAGTAACAACACTTAATATCGATAACTAACATCTGTTGAATATTCAAAGAATTTTAAACTAAAACAAAAGGTACAATAATTAAAACATTTTTACTCCAATGAATTTCATTGAAATTGAAATATGACTTGCAATATAAGGACCATCGATGATAAAAGGACTTGGGCATCTGAGTTACAAGAGTGAATGGGAATCTAGATAAGTGGGATTGATAATTAATGGTATTTTAGAGTACTATATAAAAATACTTGGAGGCTAATGTGTACACTTATTTGTGGTTGTAAAGTAGTTGATTGTATGAATGTGACGTGTGTGCTTAGAAATCATTTGCTATGTTGTTTGATTGTTATGCTATATGTTGCGATTGCTTTGTTGTGTATCACTCCTTAACTTGATTGTTTGTAATTGGTTGGTCGCCTCTAAAATGGACTAAGCTAAAACTTAGACATAAACCTAATTGGACGTGCATTGCAACCTATTAGGAGAAGCGGTTAAGATTTCCAACTAAATACCGACCCTTCGATGAAGTAGCAATAATTAGCCTTCCCCTAGGCTAAATTAAGTGACAAGAGAGGGGGTCCCTTTAAGGTTGGAGGCAATGTGTTGAAAGAGGTGTTAGGAGGAGTACACCTCTATTGCATAGGCTTAGGTTTGGTCAGAAGGCATCGTGGCTAGAGCATACCTTCATTATGCAAAAACTCTTCAACCGGGGTTAGAGTGAATGCAATTTTTCTAACTTTATGACGGATCGGACAATGTTGTGTGAATGACATATGCTTGTTGTGTTGCATTGCATTACATCTTATCTAACTAATTGATTAACAACTCTACTTGATTGTTGTATTATGTATGCTCCCGTCTGCGTCCCCTTACTAAGTGGTGGTTGCTTATATCGCCATAGTTCTTTTATAGATCCTAAAAGATAGACACCAAGATCACCAATCCTTGAGAGTAAAAAAGATGGGCAATAGGTCTGAAGTGAGAAGAAAATAGATTAGCATATTTCTTTTATCTTCATTTTGGAGTCAACTAGGCCATTTGAATGACCCGAACTAACTTATAATATTATACTTATTGTAAAAACGATTTTAGATTCTTTTAAAAATTTTCTTATACAAAAATTCCAATTATTTTCAAATGAATTCTATTAATCAAACTTCTATATTTCAAAGTAATATATGAACCAAATATCTCTATTTTACTTTAACTATTGAACTGAAGGTACTTAAGAGTTATTTAGTCATGTGTACCACATGTATACTAAGTCTATGATAATAGCTAAGTAGCTAGCTTCTATCGTAGGTTGGTGTACTCGATGGGATTATTACCACTTTGTCACTTTCGAGGCGTAACACAACCCTTAGACAATGAAGTATAAATCTCTTTAAAGTCAGGACAAGTCTCATATTGCTCTCTTAATTTTTCAAAGCCAACAACCTCTACAATTAAGGTACTTACCAATAAGTACATACAACTCAAAGCATCAGCAAGTTTATTCTCAACTCCAGCCTTATTTTTCAAAACAAAAGTGTACTCCTGCAAAAATTGAACCCATCTTACATGTTTAGGTCTAAGTTTCTTTTATGAATCGAGATACTTAAGAGCCTTGATCACTATATAAGAAAAATTCATTAGGCAGCAAATAATGTCTCAAAGCTTGCACTATTGCATAAAATTCTTTACCATAAGTCGAGTACCTTTGTTTGGCTTCATTTAATTTTTCACTAAAGAAAGCTACATGGTGTTCCTCTTGGCTAAGTACTCCACTTACCCTTATGCTAGATGCATTACAAGCAACCTTAAATACTTTTGAAAAATTAGGCAACTTAAGCACAAGTACTTCAGTTATCCTCTTCTTAATTTTTAGGATTACTCTAGATGCACTTTTAGTCCAACTAAATTTCCCTTTTTTAACGCAATCCATGATTGGAGCCATAATGGTATTGAAGCCTCTAACAAATTTCTTATAAAAAGTGGCAAGTCCATGAAAACTCTTAACATTATGAATGCTCTTGGGTCCAAGCTACTCAACAATTGCCTTGATTTTCTTAAGATTTCCTCTAAACCCTTATACAGACACTACAAAACATAAGGAAATTACTTGAGTTGTTAAAAAGGTACACTTTTTCAAATTCACATGAAGCTCTTCATACCTAAGTATCTCAAATGATTTTCTTAAGTGTGATAGATGCTCTTCTTGGGTGTTACTATAAACTAAAATATCATCAAAGTACACCATAAGAAACTTTCCTATATGTAGTCTCAACACTTTTGTCATCACCCTCATGAAAGTAGATAAGGCATTAATTAAACCCAAAGAACATGACTAAATGCTTATACAAACCCTATTTTGTCTTAAAGGTTGTTTTCCACTCATCCCTTGGTCTAATCCTAATCTAATGATAGCCACTTCTAAGGTCAATTTTGGAAAACTACTTAAACCTTGAAAGTAAATCTAACATGTTGTCTAATTTAGGGATTGAGAACTTATATTTGATGGTTATTTTGTTGATGGCCTATGAATCTACATATCCTCCAACTTCCATCTTTCTTAGGAGTAAGGAGTGAGAGTACAACACATGGACTAAGACTCTCCTTAATAAAGCCCTTTTGCAATAAACCATCTACTTGTCTCTTTAATTCTACAAGCTCACTAAGGTTCATCCTATAATATGGTAAGTTAGGCAACGTTACTTTGGGAACTAAGTTTATAGTATGTTGTATGTCATGCAAGGGTGGTAACCTATTTGGAAGTTCCTCTGGGGTAAGATCCTTAAATTCCTCAAGTAAAGGTCTCACTTCTACAGGTAGGTCCAAATTTAACTTAAGGTTATAGTCCTCTAACTTAAGGTTACAATCCTCTACCTCCTTAACCACTAAAGCATATAAAGTACTCTCTTCAAACTTAAGCTTAAATTCTTTTTCACTCAAAACATAGAGTAGCTTCTTGGAATCTAAAGTACTAATTGACCTTTTGTCGGTACTACCTTAAGCTCTTTTGGGAGTATTAAGTTTAATTTTCGTACCATCATGCATGAAAATATAAGTATTAGCCCTATTATAATGAATGACAACTAAGTCATATAACCAAGGCCTCCCTAAAATAACATGAGTGATATCCATGGGCACTACATCACACGAATTTTATCAATATAAGTGGAAAACTACAAAGCCACTAGACATCTCTGCATAATAGGTAAGGTAGTTTTATCTACTTAAGCTACCTTATAGGGGTTAGGATGTGGTTTATGTTTAAGACACAACAACTTGTGAAACTACATTCATAATCCTAACCCTATCAATAATCAACTTACAATTATGACCATTACATTTTGTGTAGGTGTGGAATATGCTAGTTCGTCTCCAATCATCCTCTTTCTTAAGTTTGGTAATAAGATACCTAAAACATTCAAGTTACCCTCCTCACAGTTCAAGCTCATGTCATCCTCATCATTAGCACCCTCTTCTAAGATACGATCTAACTCCTTACAATCATCATTCCCCAATGGTTCCTCCTCTCCTACATAAAGGTTCCTACTTGAGTATTGGTAGGCAAGGTGACTAGGACTATGATACTCATAACACCTATGACTAGAACTGGTCTTAGAATTCTCTATAGCAATGTTCTTACCTTTGGTGTTCCTATCCTAAGTCATAGTAGGATTATTAGCCTTAGGTGCTGTAGAGATATTCCCAGTAGACATACTAGATCTCTCATTAAGATTATTACTCTTAAACACTTGCTCCCCAGCTTGTGAACTAAACCTCCTAGGTGGTCTTAACCAATTTTCAATCTCTAAAGCTTCTCGAAAGGTATGTTCTAAGGTCTCATCATAGCGAGGACAAAGTTGTCTCTTAATCTCAGGTTACAAACCATTCCTAAACCTACAAAGTGTCATCCTAGGCGACTCTGTCTCATCACACCTAATCAAAGGTTCATTAAACCTAGTCATATATTCCTCAATTGTCATGTTTTCTGGCTTAAGGTTTATGTATTCTTTGTAAAGTTTATCTTGATAAGATAAAGGAATATATTTTTCCTTAAGTTTGACTTTCATCTCTACCTAATGCTCTATAAATGGTTGCCCTAATCGCAAAAGTTGTTGTTCTACATTGGTCTAGTATAATTTGGCTTAACTTATCAATAACATCTTAGCAAAGCATACTCTATGGTCATCGGGCATCCTATAAAAATCAAAGCATTGTTCTAAAGCAGTGATCTAATCTATCAAGAATGTAGGGTCAAGACTCCCATTAAATATAGGTAAGTTAAACTTAATATGCTTAGTAGTATCGTTAGTACGGTAGTCACAATGTGGGTTTTTGTAGTCAGGCTCTAAGAAGTCATCTCCTTGAAAATTCCTATGTAGTACCCTATGATATGTTGGCTCGACCCTATAGACGTTCTAAGTTATAAGATTCTTGGGCGGATATCATTTAAGGGGAGAGTCATCCTCTAAATTAAGATTCCTATCTCGAGTTCGATTTATAGTTTCTTCATTCTCACCTTGACCATCGGCTAACCTAGCAACTTTTAGGACTTCTATGCTATTTGTAAGGGTCTCTAATTTGCAACTCATTATACCTTACATGGTTGTAAACTAAATAGTATTTGACTCAATTGTTTAGTGAAATTATTTTCTAAAGGCAAGTCCTCTCTAAAAGTTGTACCACTGCAGGTTTTTTTTATTTTGGACATTCTTATTTTCTTTTTGGTAAGAGTATGCAAGAAAGGTTTTTTTTTTTTTTTTTAGAATGAATGCTAGTCTAAGTTTTGATATCAAAATTGATGCAGGATAATGGAGGCGGTGTAATTTTCAAAGAAAGAAATAACATATAGATGTGGAAACTAAATTAGAAAATTAAATTAAACAAGAATTAAAACGAAGAACACTAGATATTCTAAGAAAAATAAGAAAACCAGGATATGAATAATTTGAATTCGATAGCTCTTGATCTTATCATCGTTAACATCCGTATGGATTATATTTGTAAGTCTTGTAATTAAATAATTTATTGGCCAATGAATAAAGAAAATCAAGTCTCTTCCCAAATGCTATAGTAGGTGCTTCAATAGTCAAAATCATGCTTTATACATGGCAAATCAATCCTAAAAATACTTGCACTAACAATAACAACCAAAGGTGGTTCTTTGACTTCAACATATGGTAACATAACTCCCATGCCATGCACCGAAAGTCACCTATGGAGAAGTTTGGTTATGGATCAAAGTGTCTTGTCTATGATCACACACAAATAGTATTTGATTGATTTTTCCTTAAAAGATAAAAGGAATAGTATGTAATCTAAATAATATGAATTGATGAAAAGTATTTGATGGGCTCACACTATCAGTGAAAGATATAATCATTCCACTCTTAAATAAAATCAATTTTATTCAATTCAATAACCAATCAATCAATTGTTTAAAACTCAAGAAAGAATACTATTTAAATAAAGATAAGATAAATATGGAATTTACAATGTAAACTAAATCTAACGACTAACAAAAATTCTCTTAAAATAAAATATATTAAAAAGATCTTCTCAAATCTAAAATATATTTACTTACTAAAATATATTAAAATATATCTATCTTCAAAATAATGAAACAGTAAAATCTTAAATAAAATAATCTTCATACTAAGTAAAACGATAATGTTATTGCGAACTCATATACCTATATCAATGGTCCCCATCAAAATCTTACCATTTGAGTTGCTAGATCTAGCTCTCAAATTGACATTTTTGTTATCACTGTAATTGTCTCATCCCGTCTCTATTGACACTAGAAAGTTAAATGGACATTTTCAACTAGTAGTTAATTGACATAAGGCTTTTTGCATTATCAAATAGAAAGAGAGAGACGGAAAAAAGAAAAGGTCAAGTAAGTCTTCATACTAATGCTTATATGGACTTTGCACTGTCATATTCACAAGACTTGATGTAACGGGATGGACTACAGCGAAAAGCTAATAAAAATTAATGAAATATGACTATAATATAAACTTTGATTGTGAGCGAATCTCTCTACTTCCATTTCTACCGATTTCTTCACTTACAAAGGAAAACTAATAGCTGAGATGTAGTGTCTAGGTTTAATTTGTATAACTTTATCCTAATTCTAAACTCGGTTATCTAGTGACACTAACTTCTTCCATTACACGAACTACTCTTTTTTTAGTAATTATAGCAATATTGATCTCTTAACTACTAGATACGACGCACATAATTGATTAAACCTAATTGTCATCTTCATTTCGCTAGTAGAGATTTTTCTTTAGGTTTGCAACATGAGCTTGAATTTGCAAAAGAAAACATGGTTGGTGAGCATTAAAGGGTTGTTCAATGCGGCTACTCCAATATTTAAGCTAGTAAATTTGTGAGATTAATGAAGAAGCAAGAGTAAGATGGCTTTGCATGTACATAAAGTGTCTTACTTATTAGATTTTTTTCTTTTTTATAGGTTTAATGGAGAGAATCTTGTATAAATATGCATCTTGCCCAAAATAAGCAAGTGTATCTTCTAAAAAGATACATTCTCAAAAAGGAAAGGATAGGGTCACTATATTCTTCGATGCCCATGGTCTAAACCTATTAAGTGGATTACTGAGGTCCAAGGTCACCCATGGCATGGGCACCATGGGTCTAATTACAATATAAGGACCAAGGTCTTAACCTAACCGAGCGAGGTTAGCCAAGGTCAACCCAACTATGATTAGTTTTCTTGGGTCAGAACCTAGGTTGCTTGAGACTAGTTGTGAGCCGAGGCTAATCAGCCCATGGTCCATAGAGGTTGGAATAGGCTTTGGGAGTCCATAGTCTAAAATTGTCCATCAAGAAACCACTTTCTAGGT
Source organism: Lumnitzera littorea (assembly GCA_024138015.1). Lineage (NCBI taxonomy): Eukaryota > Viridiplantae > Streptophyta > Magnoliopsida > Myrtales > Combretaceae > Lumnitzera > Lumnitzera littorea. Next base: position 77,047,839 of record JAMXBB010000004.1, on the reverse strand, counting down.
TTAGTTGAATTAGATGATTAATGGAAAAAAAAAATAGCATAATGAAACATCTATGCTACCTTAACTATCATAGTACATTTTTTTTTATCTTATTTCATATTTATAAATAGAGTTAATGTCAAAATTCATAATGCATATTTATCGAATTTTCTTTAAATTTAAAACTTTCAAGTTTAGTGGTTTTCAAATTGAACTTCTCGTTATTTTTGCTAGTTCCCACTCTATCTCTCTTAAACCTCTTAAGTTGAATAAGCATTTATGGTCAATAATTAGTTAACAATAGTTTTTCATAGTAGGAAAATGCCATATACCACTATAATTTGTGTTAGCAGTGGATTTCAATGGTTGGGCTTCTTCAAGTTAGGCTTAACCCAACAAATTTCAAATCTTAAAAGCAATGCAAAGGATTTAATGAAGAAAGGGCAAAAAGGGATTTATGGGCTCAACTTTCATGCTTGAAGTCGAAGGTGGAGGGACCTTGATATGATTAAGACCTCGTGAGAATCTAGGTGCATTTAGCAGTAGAACATAGTAAATAATGATCAGAGCTTTTTGAAGAATTTAAGGTTGAAGACAATAAAAAGAAAGTATTTTAAAGGTTGTAGAGGGCTAAATCTAAATTTAGGCCTTAAGCTCAATAATCAAAATGAATATTTATTCTTTAAGCTAAGGTGACAACCCTAAAAAGTCAGGTCTACGAGAATTCGTGATGATCAAGGAAAATTTGGCACAGTAGGTTTAGAGTAGGGTCATTGGATCGGTTTGCCTGATCCAATCTTTCGTAATTTGGCTTACACTAAAAATAATAAAGTCTTTATCTAGGTCTAAACCCATGAAAGAATCTAACTTGAGATCCATTAATAAAAGGTTTCTATCCTAATAATTGATCACTATTATGATCTAACGGATGGGATCAACAACCCTTTTCTATAAATGCCCAATTCACTTCTTCATTTGGATAAGAGAGAAACCCCATCAATGTTATTACTTTGTCAGGACCTTGTTTCAAATATGAAACACTTAAACACCTCAAGAATTCTACCCTAGTCTTCATCAATAGTGGAGTTTAATACCATCGCGCTCCTTTATAAGTCACTATATATGTTAGAACCTCATTAAGATTGCCTATTCATTCTTCTTACACTTATCTTGTGATCATCCCATATGTACGATTCAACTCATTTCTCTAGTCACACGTAGCGCGACTTAACACGTGATACGCACGTGACCTTTACATTGTGAACTCCCTGCGCTGCCACAAAGGTTTCCCAATAGAAGTATGAATGGAAAATAAAGGGATATAGGCGATTTACCATTCAATATGATACATGAATAGTAAAACAAAACGGGTTTGATTAGATCCTATAATTGATATGATACACAATGATAGGCAATAATTAATATTAAAGAAATTTTTGACATGACACATGGAGTTTTCAACAACAATAGTCAATTAAACTATGACAATAATCTAATTATTTGAAAGAATGCCACAATTCCATAAATTAGAATTGATAAATTTATGAGGAAGAACATTAGGTTTCAAAGTGATATCTCAATTCTCAATTAATTCTCTTGTTATAATGGAAAAGAGAGTATTTATAGTACTATAGATAAAACGCTATACTAGTGGCAATCTCATAAATAATACAACTTTAATACAAACACTTAAAATAAATCTAAATTAAATAAAATGACGGCATTAAGTAAAAATAAAGTTGAACACTAAGTTAACAATGGTAATACGACTAAATATGTAATCAATACGGTGTGTTGTTGAGAACCGCTTCGACACAACATCTAGAATAACGTACTAATCGTTTCCACTACTTTTGTTATTCCTTCGTTGTCCAACGTGACTAACGTAAGGTCATGCCATTGGGTGTGCTACATTTTGGTTTTCTATTCTCCTCGACATGGACACTTGGACAACTATGTCTTGCATTGTACTAATCTCAGACTCTCCTAGCTCTTCAATACGTTGTATGATATGGGTTGTGTTTATTTGCACATCCCATATTAAGCCTTCAGGTCTTACTGCATAGGTCGATGTCATCATCATACCCTCCCTGTTAAGGAAGATCCAACTCGAATCTTGAAACTTGACATCTCTCCATTTGGGATAAAAAAATTAATCTATAGAAACCAAGAACAAATGAAACAAAACAACTCGAAGTTAACATGGAGTGCCATCTTTTGTACACAATCTTTCAATTCATCATGCGCTTTGTCAATAAAGAAGTTATTGTATAGATATTATGGGGGTGTGAGTACCGATGCAAGGGTCACGTGTGTGCCATGTGTGAAGTCGTGATATATGTAAACAGGAAAATGATTTGAGCGACTCGTACGGAATAACCAAGAGAAAAGTGGAGGAGGAGGAGTAGGCGATCTTAGTAAGCCTCTAACACATATAGTGATAGATGGAGGATCGTGATAACATCAAACTCCACAATAAATGAAAAACGTAGTGGTGTTCTTGGGATGTTTGAGTGTTTGATCATTAAGACAAAGTTTTCACAAAGTGATGGTATTAATGGGGGTTTTTCTCTTATCCAAATGAAGATGGTAATGGAGTATTTATAAGAAATGGTAATTAATAATATCTGTCAAATTATGATGGTGATTAATAGTTAAGATCGAAACCCTTTATTAATGGATCTTAAGTAGGCTATATTCATTTGTTTAGACCCAAATAAAGGCTTTATATATCATTTTAGTATGAGCTAAATTAAGAGAGATTGGATCGGGTGGACCGATCCAACGAGCTCTACTCTAAGTCTACCATGCCAAAACTCTCCTGATCATCTCAATAATTTATGGGCTTGATTCTTTAGGCCCTGTCACCTTAACTCGATAAGTCAAATCCATTTAATTAATAGGCTTAAAGCCCGATATTAATTTTAAATCTCTACATTTTGCTCCCTGATCAAAGTCCTTCGAAAAGAGTCGAAGGGGTTTGGGTACCAAATGAGCCTTTTAGATGACTTAGGTGCATACGCTATTGAACAGCTGTGTCGCTGCTAGATTAATTTGAGAGTCATTTGAGTGTGTAAGTTTGTAGCACCTCTTAATCATGTATCATATCTTAACTGAATTGAGTTGCAAATTGCCCTCAAAACAACACTCTGAAATAAATCTTTTTTAAGCTGCTTCTTCTTGAATTGATTTGTCTCTTCGATACAATCTACATGAATTATTAATTCCACAAGCCGTATCTTATACACTAACTTCACATTAGTAATCTCATTAAGGCTAATTTCCATATATTAATATTGCCTTGATCTTCTTTAAATAGAGGAGAATTCTTCTTGTAGAGCTTTTCATATGTACACAGTTGTTGAATGCCTTAAATTGTGATCACACGACTCAAATTACAATTGGGTGAAATTTTTCAAAAACTCAATGATTTTTTGTAGAAGTTTGTGGCAGGAGCAGAAAATGAGGAACAATAGGCCTAAGCTTGAAGCCACATCATTGACCTTATTAGGGGAGTGGGGTCAAAGCCCCCTCGCAATATGGATCAACTTCATTTATTTACTTGTTTATATTTTATTTTCATATATATATATATATATTGCCAGCTGCCACAAATGTCCAAGCACTTGTCTCCCTATTCCTATATCACTTCCTCCCGGTGGAAGAAAAAAGGCTGGGAAACATAATTTAATTTCCTTTTTCAATCTCTTCTCCCATTAAAAAAGTCAACAGGTGTCCTGTTACTTTTTCACTTTTGCTTGGGCTGTATGGAATTTTCACAATCCTTTTTCATAGTACTCAGTCTCCAATGCGAAAGAAAAGAAAATCCATGCGAGCAGCTCATTCTTCTTCTTTTTGGCTAAGATCAAATGCTTCGATTTATTTCGTAAGTTCTTACATCCTTCACCGATTGTTTCTTCTCTCGTTCTTCTACCCCTTTTTTTTTGTTTCTTGTTTTATTACCAACTTACAGGTCTTCGTTCGAATTCCACATTAAGTACCGTTGAGCTCGGAGACCGTCGAGGAGCGAAGCTGAGGCGGAGCCATTGACGAAGACCGATGCTAGAAGCTAACGAGACTTGCTATGCGTGGTGAAGGATCTTTCGCTAAATTACACATTGTTGATATGGATTGAGAGCACAAAGCATTATCCAATGGCTTGGGCCGGCAACTGTTGGCAATGCCATTGCTGACAGCTTCATTTGCTATTGCAGAATAGGAGTGCTGGGACGAATCATCAGACAAGGGAGATCCATGCATCGCTCCAATATTAGCAAGCGGGCTGCTTGATGAGACCCTTCCACTTGATGGATTATCATTGCTTACTCTAAAAAACGGTCCAATTTGAGAAGAAACGATATTTCCATACTGACGTGGAGTCGAATATCCACTAACCGTGCCCTTAATTTGTGCTAGTGAAGGTAAGGAAGTCAACAATGAATTAGATTGGGGCTTCCAATATGCAGCGACTATAAACTTCAGGTGCTTGTTATGTCCAAAAGCAAACTGTGCCAGTGCTACAGCTACCCCTGCCCTGATGGTTGTACCTTTTTTCTTCTTCTTCTTCTTCTTCTTCTTTTTTTTTAATTTGGTCTTCAGATTTGCTCCGGCTAGTTTCTGATTTGCTGCCTGGATTTTGGCTTCGTTTGATTTTGCTTGGTTATCCAAGTGCTCGAAAGTTAGACTAGCTACTCAACAACTTAATTCGAATAATGGCTGTTCTGCTTGTCTTGCTGGTTTCGTATGTGCAAGTGGATCTTGGATCATTACATACCCTTCGTTCTGACATAATGTGGCTACTCTGGTGCGCTGTCCAAGGGGCTGCTATTCATGTCCCTCCATCTCGGATTTAGCTCTTCCCTCCTCCTTTTATTTGCTAACACTGGTCTTCCTCCCTTCTTTTCTTTTTTCTTTTCATTGACTTCATGTTGCTTTCCATTATCACAGATTTCATTCAACACGTTTCTGTTTGAGGCTTCCTTTCGCTTGTTGGAGGAGTGCCATTAAAAGCAAACGGAATTGCGAGCGGGGAGTATTTTGTGACTTCTCCCTCTACACTTTCATTCTTCAAGCACTGGAGTGCTTACACAAACATTAAATCAAGTTATTTCAATTGCACTGATTATTTAACTAAATGGGAAATAATTTCATAAACCCATATGTTCTCCTCTGAATGCTTGGTTGATCGATCTTTGTATATTCAATGTGGTTGCTTCCAACATATATATTTTTTTTTCACTTGATTGGATTTCCATGGATATTGAATCCACATCCTTACATATTCCCTTGCTATGTTTTTTTTTTTTTTTGACTTTTAGATATAGCACTTGATCCCCAGAATAACAAGAACACTTCAACATAAGCTTTTTATTCTTTTACGAGCTAGAACACATCGTTGACTTATTTTTCATGCATATAAGCACTTATTATGAATCCCAAGTGATCAAGTTCCTATCGTGATTCCTCTTCAAGTATCTCTCATGTTTGAACATAAAATATTTAGAATCGAATTCCTACATTTAACCAAATTCTGATGCACCAGATATTTCTTAGGATCACCTTCAATGTGCCCATTAGCTTGTTAATGTATGAAGCCAAGTAAGAATAATAATATATTAGATACTGCCAAAGACTGACGGTAACCAAGAACTTCTAACGTACGCCTAAGCATATCAACAACACCAAATTAGGAAAGCGTCACATCCCAAGGCTCTCTGAGTTTAAAGTCATCCAAAGGTATATGCAATACTCTTCTCAGGCGTTTCATCAAACAACCTATGTGCACTTACTAAAATCACTTCCCTTAGCATAAGACCATGGGGAGAGGATGTCCCGAAGTTCATGGATTTGAAATCGGAAGGGAAGGTTTTGGATATTATGAGGGAAAGAGAGAGATCGAGAGGGACAGAGGAGAGAGGGAGAAGAAAAGATATATTAACATTTTCAAAGAGGTAGTAGGTCTTTGATATCTTCAATGTCCTCAAGTTGTGGGCCTTCTAGCAGTTGCATTGTATGGATATTTTATGAATTGTCTATCAAACTTGGAATAGGCTAAATGTTGCTGAAATGTTGTTAGGTCTTATGGCCTGTACCTCAACTAGCTCGTGGAATTAGTTAAGGGAAAGTTGATTTATGATAATTTGGTTGAGACCAAGATTGGATCTATCTCTACTAAATAGATAGAGTTTTTCATGAGCTACAATCAAATTTTCTTCACATTCGAACAAGTCTTCATTTGCATCCTTTGCAGACATATTAACCTCCATGTGTGTCTCTATTTTATGTTGAGTTTTGTGATTACTGCTCTCTTAACTTCATCTGTTCGTTTACTTTAATATTTTAGTAACTACTTGTTTGCTAGATCTAATATGTTGGGAATCTTGTATACAACTTGAACTTGTGCATTTTTCTTTAGCTCTAATCTTTATTTTTTGTGTAATGAACAACGATACAGTATCCATCACTCAATGCCTTTGTTCTTGTAATTTTACTCATGCGTTGATGTGTGTCCCTAGATGATTGATTCTTGCATCCCTTACCCCTACTTTTTTTTTTTTTTAAATTTGAAATTGACATATCTTCATTATTCATGCTTTGTAGGTAATATAACCAATATTTGAGAGTTCACCTAAAGAGGATCTCTTTATTGCCTGAACCGTAGCTGCTTGCAACCGAGAGTCAAAAGTCTGTGATCATAGCTTGAGGACTACATCTTGAACTAGTAACCGTTAGTAAATCGGCACAATTTAAAGAGGGTTGACTCTTTATCGCCTGGATTGTGACTGTTTGCCAACCGAAGGTAAAAAATATGCAGCCGTGACTTAAGTACCAATCTTCATCAATGGGTGATAGTAAAGAGGTATAATACTTGGGCCATATATGACCTCTAAACCAATTGTAATTTAAAATATGAATCGAATCATGAGTCTTGGGTTGTAAGGACGTGCACATACGAGCACATGAGAGTCAAGCGTGAGCTGAGCATATGCAAGTTAGACACGAGTCTTAGACATGAGCATATGAGAGTAACACACTTGAGTTGAACATAACCTCCCTTTAACATAAGCACTTGCGAGGTAATACGTAAAATGAGCTCGACTTCCACTTAAAACAAAAACTTATGGGCTACATATGCAAAATAAACAGGTGGCTTTCATGTAAGCATAAAATGTGAACTTGAATATGAGCGTGTAAGAATTGAGCATGAGTCCGTGAGCTTAGCACACAAGAACAAGACATAAATTTCACGTATGAACATACGAGCATCGAACACTTCAATTTAGCATAGTCTCTTTGGTACAAAATATATTTAGGCTTCTAAAATGAGCACTTCTAAACTTTTAATATGAGCACACACGAGTTGAGTATGTAAATTGAATATAGCACTTTTGGCATCTAAGCTGAACATGAGTCTCATCATATGCATCAAACATAAGCCTTGATACATGAGCTTCGATCATGAGTGAATATAAGGGTCTTACATGAACATTGAATGTGAGTCTTGAACATTAAGGTTGGATGTAAGTAAGTAGAAGCTGTGATCATGTACAAGCCTTGAATGTGATTTAATCATGAGAATCGAACATAAACTTAACCATGATGTGAGCCCCAAACTAGAGGTGAACCTTTAACTTGACATCAAAACGTAACATGAGCCTTGAGCGTGACATGAGATTTGAACATGACATGACCCCTAAACACGATATGAGGTTCGAGCACAATATAGGTCTCAACATAATAGGCTAGACATGGCACTCAGCACATGAGCTAAACATAAGTAGTTGGATCATGAGCCTTCTTTGCATACACATGAAAATACACAAGCCCATTACACGAGCTGAGCATAAGACATTGAACATTAACCTTCTAACATGAACACATGTGCTAGAACATATCATAAGCATGTAAGTTGAGGATGGTATCACTAATCTCATGTGTGAATTACCTATTGTCATTACGCATTGTAAGAGCCCTTGTGTATATGTGTTATCTTTAGTTTTCATAAGTAGATGTCATACTTTTCTAATCCACTTTCTATTAACTCTCTTACTTCCCTTCATTTGTAGGTGATCACTTTCTTTTATACTTGCATATAGACGTTGATACTGCCTTTAGTGGTCATTAACATGAGCAAAGAATTTGGGAAGAGCTGTTCTTGTAGTAAGAATGTTGATAAGAACAATGAGGTTTTAGTATATTCTGAGGATCATATTTCGGCAGTCCCTTTACTTCGGGACAAATGGGTAAAGACAACTATTGAAGGCAACTTCTTTTGGAGAGATATAAAGAGAGGGGATATACATCCACATCCACCTAAATATGGCAAGCTACATTTCATAAGACAAGAACCTCCAGTACATAAAAGGGTGGAGATAGAAGCAGATTCTGTGTTGTGTTTTAGAAATAAAAAGAAAGAAATCCTTCTTTAAGAGAGTAGCTTTGATGACCCAAAGTACATAGTAAATGGCTAGTTATCTTGGGTGACGTATATTTTCAAGAATTCTGCATATACATCCACTTTGGAAGAGGCAAGGGTACACTATCTCATATGGGTATCTTTTCATTTAACTTTGCACCACCTGTAAGAGATAGAACTTGGCGAGTTATCATGTCCTGTTGGAATACTCAATCACATACCTTTATGATAGTATGGGGTGAGATCACTCTAACACTAGAGGATGTTGTAGTTTATCTAAGCCTTCCTAATTTTGGATAGACCAATATCACCATAGCTTCAATCTTGAAAGATAATCAGCCACTGATTGAACTATTGGAAGTAGACAAAAAAGAAGCTTTAGATACTTGCATACATAGTATGCTTAATGCATGGATTAAGCATTTCTTTAGGCTAGATAATGGTGATAAGATGGGGCCTCGATATCAATGCGAGTAAGTTCTTACATTTTGATATAACATAGTCATCATTTACCCTTTCTTGTTGATGCTCACTTTATAGCCCTAACTTGATCTATCTTATTTTACATTTCAGGTATGAGTTGGAAGCTTTCATTGCTTGTTGGTTATCATCGTTCATGTTCCCAGGGGGGCCTGAAAAAGGCGTTTGCCCTCAACTCTTTCACTTGGCTATTCACATTGCGTAAGGGGAACGTTTTGCTTTAAGGCCCTTCTACTTAGGTTTCTTATATAGGCACTTAGATCTTTTTCATGAAGCTTCGATACGCTCACAAGGGAGATATATTGTGGTGTCATACATAGACCTAGTGTTTCTCTATATGTTCTTTTATGAGCGTTATAAGAGATATTCTAGTCTCCTTCTTACACATTCTGTTGTTGTTAGGCCTTAAGCTTAGGGATAGGTTAATAGAAAACTCCCAAGTACTTTGAAGAATGTCATTGATGCTTACCGTAAGTTCAGTTTTTGTCCATACACAAAGGAATTGCCTGGATATGAATGGTATTAAAAAATTTACCCTTCACCTTTTAGGTTCAACGGATTTGGTAAACTTAATGGAGCTTCATGATGAGCTCTCTAATGTTGAGATAGAGTTCATCTTATGGAGTACACCAAGGGGTCTTCCATCGCTTCATGATTGGGCCGATGCTTCTAATTGCTTCCTTGAGTATAGTGTCATGAAATATTCACTTAACAGAGTTACTTAACAATTGGGGTTTAATCAAGGAGTGCCTTATCATTTTGTCATTAATCAAAATTTTTATGAGTGTTGCAAAGCGTTCTAACTTGAGAGTTGAAAGAACATTCATGAAAGGATTAGGCAATTATTCATTCCTTCCATGAGTCATTCAAGGGTTACTACTAGTGGTTAGCTCACACATTGGAAAAATTGTCTCGAAGATAACTAAAGAGGATTTGCTTGAAATAGTTATTTGGAGATATGAATTTCACTTTTGACTCATAGAAGACCCAAAATTGTCTAATAGTGCGAAGTCGTCTGATGATGCTTAGGGTAAATGACAAAATGAACGTTCATCATCTACTCTATTGATCATTAGACAACCTAAGCGTAGCTACATTCATGAGGTAGCATTGTCAATACACTCTTCCTCCTCTTTTTTTATATATATATATATATATATATATATATATACACTAATATTTTTCTTTAAGTTTACTTTTCTTAGTTTTCCTAATCTTGTATGTTACAGGAGCAAAAGGGNGCTACATTCATATGCATGCATTAGCAATCATCGCCAACTCTCTTTCTCTTCTTTTTTTATATATATATATATATATATATATATATATACACTAATATTTTTCTTTAAGTTTACTTTTCTTAGTTTTCCTAATCTTGTATGTTACAGGAGCAAAAGGGAAAATAAGATCGACACTTCTACTAAACAAAAGGTAGTGAAAAACTATCTTGATGGAGTGGTGAAGAATCATCTTAATGGAGTGAGTGGTGGTGCTCTTAAAGGCACTTCTTTAAGTCAATGCATCCCTCTTATCACTTGGCCTTTTCCAAGTCACTACGGTATGGGAAAGGTGCTTCAAGCTAAAGATCCACCTGCTATTACCAAGGTTGTAGATGAAGGAAAAGATGATGTTGAGTTGGTCGATTATGGGATTCTCTCGAACATACAAACGATGATAGAGAGGATTCTGCGATAGATATTGATAATGACCAAAAGGGGCAATTCAATAATGAAATAGACTTCACAAAGCAGGCTGATGAAGGCACCTATGGTAATATCAGAATCTTCGATGTGTTCAATATTATTGATGATTATGAAGATAGCGAGTTTTCACTTTTAGAAGAAAGTATGATCCAGGCATTTATTGATGCTTTGATGGGTGTGGGATTTTGTAACAAAGAGACACATTTTATGCTCAGTATTTCTATGGATGCTACTATAGTTAGCAATGTCCCTACCCTTTGTAGTGATGTGACTTTGCTTATTCTAAGAGATCTTGTAGCATCACTTCCTCTTAAGATTAGAACATTACAACATGGAGATAAAGGAGTTGCAGCTAAGGTGGTAGCAAGCTTAGAAAATGCCACCTCCTTTCATTGCTTCACAATACCTTTTAACCTCTTAGCACCATTGGAGCACTTATACATGATGGAGGGGGATTTTTAGATGGGATTCGTCTGTTTAGGTTCCAATGTGACTACACATATCTTGGGCCTACTTAGGCAAGTTGTAGGGCTATTTGATAAAGCTTAGCACTCGTTATCTATAGAGAATCTCGAACCTTTGATTAGTAGTGTCAATGTAATACGCACCTTTAGGTTGAAGCTCAATAAGATGGAAATTATTGCAGTTGAAGCTCAAAAGGTGTTTGATAGTCAAGACATTAAGGAAAAATGAAAGCTACTCAAAGCCCAACTTGCAAAGGCGGAACTTAAGAGAGGGGAGCACTTTGCAGGCATATATCTTGATTTTACTGTAGCATCTAATGTTGAGTATTGATAGTATTACTCTTATTCTCTTTGCATTTTTTTTTTTTCACATGGAGTGTAAGGACTTGTTGAGCTTAGTATGTATCGTTTCGCTTCTCACTTATTTGAGATTCGTGTCTTTATGTTGAACATTATGAATTAATGTAAGTTATTTATTGATTCAATAAGCTCTTATAAGTTCACATCATTATGCGCTTAGAAAATATTGCAATTCCTTAACAACACTTTACAAGATACTTTATGGCTTGATAAATTTTCAAGAAAACTATAGATACCCTATTCTAACCCCATCCCACCTTTATTTTTAGAATTTTTAGGATATGGTAAAGGGTTCTAATTTAGGAAAAATAAAAACAAAAAGAAATTTAGAAAAAATATACAAAAAAAAAGAAATTTAGAAAAAAAATACAAAAGTAGAAAATTTAGGAAATTTAAATAAGTTTTTAAAATAAAAACCTTTAGGTTTTAATAATAAGTTTTTTTTTTTTTTTAAGAGAGGAATGTTGAGTTTAAGCTTAGATTCAAATCTAGTCTAAGCAGACCTTAAAGGTCAACGGCTTGATGGTAATATATTCTAACTTAGAGATCTTGGGTTCAATTCATGGAAGGTGAAAAATGCATATTTTATTTTTTTCTCTTACTTAGACACTTGTTCATCTCTCATTGGTTTATGCATCCATCAAGTCAACATACAATGTCATGCCACCTCATCTGCCATGTTACATCATGCCATGTCACTGTCGCATCATCGCCATGTTATTGCCATGAAATCTCATGTCATTGTCATGTCATAGGCTATATCATCGCTATATCATTTACCAACTCACTTATGTATGGTAAGTGCACTCTTATGCCTGTTCAACATACTCCGACACACTCTTACACGTAATAAGCATACTCCTGGTACATGTTAATTATGTTTTTCATGTACAGCTTTATATTTAGCATCACATATTATCTAGGTTCGTCCAACCTAAACATGGAAGAAAATCATATTTCATTTAATATTTTTTATCCTTAACTTGATCATAATATCTATAAATAGGAGATTCCATTTTATTACAAACCATTAATTCATCACTCATAATCACTTAAATCCATTCACAATGCCACACTCTCTCTCTATATGACCCTTTTTTCTCTTTCTAAGATTTGCGTGAGCTTGGGGCTTTCTGAGCTATGACAAGTTGTGTTAGAAACTCCCCACAATAAGAGCTTTCTAACCTGACCTGATCGCTTTAGTGCTCAGCCGTAACCCATGCAAACTCTAGCTTCGTTTAGCTCTGCTTTGGTTTTTATTTATGTTTTGTTCTCTATATTTTGTTTTTTTTTTTAATTTATTTTTGTAATATTATAATTTTTCTTTATCTTTTTTATTGTTGCTAATTGTAAAAAAAAAAAGAAAAAGAAATAGAGGCATAGTTTATTTATTTATTTACTTATTTTTTAAGTCAAAACATAAAACAATAAAAAAATAAATTAATAAATAAAATAATCATAAAAATAAATAATAAAAACAAAAAAGTTTATCACTTAGAAAAAATCCTTTTTTCTAATAAAATAAATAAACCCTTTTCAAATTTAGGGCTTCATGTAGAATTTTTTTTAAGCATGTTTTCTATGATTTAAGCTTGTAGTTAGGCATATTAACTATGATAAATGCATATTTTATGGAAAGTTACATTTAGGTATTTTAGGATTTTTTAAAAAAGTTTATTACTTAGAAAATTTTTTCTCTAAATAAATAAAAATAAATGGACGTTTTTTCAAAAATTAAGATATTTTAGAATTTTTCCAAAGATAAAATCACCAAATTAGAACCCTTTTCTCTTAGGTTTTTCTAAAAAGAAAATTAAATGATAAAAAAACTTAAAACCAACTATTTTTAGAATTAAAAGAAATCGACATGTCTAAATTTTTATGAAAGAATTACATACTTCTAATCTTGAATAGTGGATATATAGGCACTTACGCGGAGATGATAAAAAATGAAAAGACTCATTTTTCTACTTTAGTTTAAATTATTCAAATTTGTTAATTAATGATTAAATTTGGTTCTTTTAAGATAATTTTTAAAAGGTGATTTTAGGAGATTAAGTTTAAAATTAGAAAATTGATGGTACCCGTAAGGGTTTAAAGAATCTAACCCCCAGATTTGATTTTCTAGTTCTTAAAACTATTTATAAAATTGGTTTTATCAAAAATACCAATAGCTATTTTTTTTTTCTAACTTTAGTCGGGTGGCGACTCTAAAATGTTTTAAAAAATAAAAGAACCGGTTTTGTTTAAACGTTAGTCGAGAGTCAGTATTAAATGGGTAAGGTTTAATATTAATTGGTTTAAAGAAGATTGATTTATAAAATCAAGAAAAAAATTGAGCTCGATAACATAACAACTCAACTAAGGACGTTAAGAGGGTTAGTCATCTGACTTCCCAAATTAAGAATTGATTTTTTTAAATCACCTTATTGAATGTAATTTATTTATTTGTTTATTCTTATTTTTTTTATATAGTTGTACTAGCAGTTCTACAGGGTTATCTTTAATTTAAATTGTTGGGAGAGGGAAATTTACTGTCTACACCATAAATGTGTGATAAAAATGGTTAAACTTGGACTGTATTAAGACTTTAGGATAGGGGGACCATTGTGTGGGCTTTAGGTGCTATGGTAAAATCACGCTTGGGGTTAATTAAGCTACTTTCACTTAAGCTTGATGTGATCAATGAAAGTGTTTTCTAAAAATAAGTGAGGTCATAAAGTTTAAAGACCTTTAGGACTTACCCTATTTGCATTCACAAACCCTTTTCCCAAAATTGATAAATTGACATTATGTGGTAAGACTCAAAAAAAAAAAAATAAAGAGAGAAAAAAAAAGATTAACTGTGAAGTTTTCTAATCTTTTTCCTGTGAATGTTTTCTTTTCTTTAGAATGTCAATGTATTTTCCATGTAAATAGGATAGTGTTAATGTAATTTTCTTTTCATTCCTTTTTGTAGAAAATGGTTAAGTCCTCTCTCACACTGGCCATTTTCAAAGAAGTCCATACTTACAAGTCTCTAGAGCCTAGGGGGATACTCGAAAGATGGTTTCGATTTTTCGATTTTTCAATTCAAACCAATAGGAATTCATTGAAGACAAGATTAAGCCCGTTCTCTTATTGCTCAAAGTCCGGACTAATATCACCATGGTATGGGCTCTAGTCCACTTCTGAGACCCTCAGAGTCAGTCTTTTTGTTTTGGCCCATGCCGATTGAGCCTAACCGTTAAAGAATACTCCTATCTGTTAGGATTCCCCTTTGTTGAAAATAAAAGATATGTCCCAAATATCATGGTTAGCCTTACAGTGATTTTCAAAAAGCTCCTAGGCTTCAGTAAATTTAAAGTATGCAAAATATGGGCAGGTCCCCATAGAAGAATCATTAGGGTAGACGATCTTTTTACTTGGTTTGCGACCTCGTCCGATTACAACAAGAAACTCTTTTATGGTAGCTTTAAAGATTGGCAACAACATAGTATCAACACCTATATCTTGGTACCATTTGGAACTGTTTTATTTCCTAATGGGATATTTCACGTACATCATAGGATTACAAAGCTAGTGATTCAATTTTTAGAAAGGAAATCTTTTGTCCCAACATTACTAGCAGCACAGGCCAAATCGCTTAGTTGTCACAAAAAATAGAAGATTGGAGAATTAAAGACCAATATAACCTTACTCATGGTTTGGTTTATTAGCCATACTCGAAGCCGTAAACTTGACTTCCTTCATAGGTAAGATAACCAAAAGATGAATTCTATTGATGCATTTGTTGCTATCATTGAACTCCCCAAAGATATTGCTACCTATTATTGAGTCATAGCTTTCCAAAAGTTCCATGTTGAAGATATCTTCCAGGTTGCTAGATGGATTGAGGTAGTTGAGTTGAAGAAAAGGAAGAAGATTGAAGAGGAGCCAAGACACTACGAGAAGAAGAAGATCTAGACTTTAGAGTATTTGTAATATGTAATGGAAACTTCAAAGAAGCAAATAAAAATCTTTTTTTTGCCACATCATAATCAGTTTGCCAACTCCCTTCTCTGCATTCGCATGCCCTCAAATTCCATTTTTTATTTGCTTATAAATACTCATTAGTTTCTGTTTGAATAACTTTTTGAAAGAAAAAGTAAAAAGGAATTTTTTTTAGTAACATCATAAGAGTCGTGTCCTTAGGCTTCTAATTATTTCATTTCTTTTCCCTATGCCTTCTACTTTAACTCTTCCAATCTTTTCTCTTATACATCCTTAGGATTATATTTCTTGTAAGTAACCTTTTAAATACCTACAAGTTATCAATGATTGATTGTAAATATTTAGGCTCCTGATCCTTTAGAAATGTTTTTCTACTCTTTTGTCACAACTTATAAATAAGCCTTATCATTGTATTCCACTTTTTTAAAAAAAATAAAATAAGTCCTTTTCTCTCTTTTAAAAAGAAAAATGTTTTTCAAAAAATAAAATCAAGAATTTGCTAACAGGTGATGATTCCTATCTAGAGTAATGGCCAATAGTGGAAATAATGACAACCTTAATGGCACTAACCCTATAGAAGTGAGGTTTCATTCATTAGAACACACTATGGCAAAAATGGCCGAACAGATGAACTTCATGGTTAACAACATAGCCTTGCTTAGAGCAATGACATCAGCAAATGAAGAGCATCTAGTGTTGGATCCCGATCCTTTGGTCAATTCAGGACTAATCAACTTAGAGCTTGATTAAGATAGTCTTAAAAAGTAAGAACAGAAGTTGATCCAACAAATTGATGAGAGGATGAAGGCATTTAGAAGTCATGACGAGTTTGAAAAGGTTGGCATCACCAACTTTTTTGCATATGATATCGATGCTTATCCTGAAAAATTCAAAGTACAAAAATTTAAGAGATATGATGAGACTAGATGCCCTAAACTCCACATTATGCTGTATTATGCAGGATGGCTCGTTAGATTAAAAATGACCAATTATTGGCTTAGATATTTCAAGATAGCCTTACTAGGCCAGCTTTGTCTTGGTACACCCAATTAGACTTAAAGTAAGTTGATATATGAGACAAGTTAGCTTGAGCGTTCTTTGAACATTACAAATTTAATGTGGAGATAGCACAATTTATTTGGGACTTAAGCAATATGAGGAAAGATGACAATGAGTCCTTTAGAGAATATGCCCAAAGATGGAGAGGAATAGTGGCTAAGATCACTTCCTTCTTATTAAAGAAGGAACTGATTGAATCATTTATCTAAATATTGAATGGACCATATTTTAATTGTCTCTTAGGGTAATCAACCTCTAGCTTTGTTGATGTAGTTTTAGTAAGTAATTGCATAGAAGAGGCAATTAGGATAGTTAAATTGGTTGACAATCAAATTATCTCAATAAGTCCCAAAATGGCTATAAATTTAGTAAACTTTAAAACAAAGACACTCAGAAGGCATCTTACGCCAATCCCGATCCCACAACTCAACTCCTTCATTAGTTGAGAGAGGTCAAAATGCTAAGCTGTGCACCTCTTCCACCCGAACACAAGCTCTAAAGGCCAGATCCTGGCCTACCATGTGAATACTACACGTGCCTGATGAGTCATTCTATAGAAGACTATTGGAAATTGAAGCATAAGATCCAAGACCTATTTGATATTGGGTTTCTTTAAATAGACTTTAGCAATCCAAATGGACTAGAGGTTAGGGTAAGTGCTCCTTCACAATATACTGGGTCTTGCATCAACATGATAAGAACATCTAAATGAAAGAGGGGTAGGAGTTTAAGTTGAGGGAAACTATGGTACTTTGATAGAAACCAGAGAATGAGGGGTAATTATCAAGGAAGTTCAATTATTTTGTGATTTGTAATAAAAATTGTTTGTTTCTTGATATCTCCTTAAAAGAGGTCCATCTTGAAATTGGTAAGGAAATCAAAGTGACATTAGGCATTCATTTTTCAATGTCTTAAACACAAAATCCCTTATCAATCCCATTGAACCTTTTGATGAAGTACTTCAAATAATTAAACCTTATCAAGAACCACCTCATAATGGGTTAATTTGGAGGTTAAGGTCATTAAGGAGAAAAGGTTAAAACTAATTTATGCTTGCTCAGTCACCTCAATTCAACTATAATTATTACTTTTGGATACTTATCTCTTATAAGATGAAGAAGGACTTCCATTCTAAACGCTATACACAAACCATATGCACTGTATGCCACATATAAAAAGAGAGGATGATCACCTTTATCTTGAATCAAATTGAAAAAAGAAAAGAAAAAAAAAAGGAAAAAGAAAAGGGGTAAAAGGAAAGATGAGAAAATTTGAAAAAGAAAATCCACCCAAAAAAGATATCTACAAAAACAAGGTGATCAAATCCAAAAACCTGAAACTTGAAAATGATTAGGGGCATGTACCTCAAAAGGCCTACTTTAAAG
Organism: Lumnitzera littorea; assembly: GCA_024138015.1. NCBI lineage: Eukaryota > Viridiplantae > Streptophyta > Magnoliopsida > Myrtales > Combretaceae > Lumnitzera > Lumnitzera littorea. Next base: position 77,030,021 of record JAMXBB010000004.1, on the reverse strand, counting down.
TAAGGCCCATCCCTTAAAATAAAAACTCTTAAATCTAAAAGAGTAGAGGTAAAAAACCAAGACTCTCAAAATTTACTCATCTTGTAAATTAAGGCTTACCCATAATTCTACGCCTCTTTAAAAACCCTTTTGATTAAAGGAAATAGCTTATCTTTGGTAAAAGTTACATTTGAAATTGGGGTAAGTGCAATTTAGTTTTACCTATAAGGTTATTGACTTGTATACCTGGGTTGAAGAGTGATTTTTTCATAAAAAACCATTTCACTAATATCTAATGACTAAAAGCTTATATCACATTACAGTCTGAAAAAGACCCGATAGATTGATTAAGTTGTATCACTTGTAAGATAGACCATGATATTTGCAATTGTAGTCAAGAGTAATAATTTAAATTGAGAGAAGGTAAGGAAGCCCTCTCAGACTAAACCGATCAATTATGAGATATCATTCATGTGGTTAAAAAGACATTTGAAAGGTTTTCAAGAAGACTTACTGCCCTTGTGATCACCTCATGTGACATCAAATGATCACTCACCTTAAGATTGAAAGTTAATGCTCTTGAAGGTAAGATTTTCAACTGATTTGAGTAAGGTCAAGAAAAAAGCGATTATATTAGTGGCATTAGGACGTAAAGAGCCCAAACCTATTAGCAATTCTTATATATATATAAGAGAGATAGAGAGAGGAGAAAAGGACAAGTTTCCTTTAAGTCGTTTCTAAGATGGTCTTTTTATCCAGCTTCGGCTATGTTTGGCTCTAGTGTTGAGTTTTGTCACTTTTAAGCATAAGTCTTACCTTAATTTTCTGCATACTTGACATTAGTGCCTAGCTTTGCATTCTATCTTAATATGAGTCTTACCTTCATTTGTAAATTTTCTTCTTCCTACTCGATCTTAGTGACCATTTTCATCAGTTTTAAGAGTTTTACCAAAGTTCAAATAAAGTGTCCAATCTAAAATCTTTTTTTTTTTTTTGTCAATTTAAGGGGGGGCCTAGCCCCTAACAGCCAGTTCAAGTAACCCTAGTAGCTCAGTCTCTTTCTTAAATCAACCCTTAAAGTCAATTCCACTACTTCCAAGTAAATTGTACAGTTGGGAAAACTTTTTTAAGGAACATGATCGATTTCTCAATAACCATCAATATGGTGAACAGAATACTAATCAATCCAAGATGGCATTCAAATCAAAGCCTATCAATCCAAGCTATTGGTATACTCATTAGTCCAAGATGGTGTTTAAGTGTTAAGCCCATCAATCTAAGATGGTGATAAGCTTCTAAGCCTATCAATCCAAGATGGTGCTAAACCCATTAATCCAAGATAGTGCTAAACCCATTAATCCAAGATGGCGTTTAAGTCAAAGCCCATCAATCCAAGCTAATGGAATACTCGTTAGTCCAAGATGGCGTTTAAGTGCTAAGCCCATCAATTTAAGATGCTATACCTATCAATCTAAGATGGTGTTCAAGTTAAAACCCATCAATCTAAGATGGCGTTCAAGCTTCCAAGCCAATTAATCTAAGATAGTGCTAAACCCATTAATCTAAGATGGTGTTCAAGTCAAAGCTTATTAATCTAAGATAAAGCTATGCTCATCAATCTAAGATGGCGCTTAAGTGCTAAGCCCATCAATCTAACATGGTGATAAGCTTCCAAGCCTATCAATCCAAGATAGTGCTATACCTATCAATCTAAGATAGTGTTTAAAGTTAAAACCCATTAATCTAAGATAGTGTTATACTCATCAATCCAAGATGGTGTTTAAGTGCTAAGCCCATCATTCTAAGATGGTGATAAGCTTCCAAGCCTATCAATCCAAGATTGTGCTATACCCATCAATTTAAGATGGTGTTCAAGTTAAAACCCATCAATCCAAAATGGTGTTCAAGTCAAAGCCTATCAATCTAAGATAGTGCTATACCCATCAATCCAAGAAGGCGTTCAAGTGCTAAGCCCATCATTCTAAGATGGTGATAAGCTTCTAAGCTTATCAATTCAAGATAGTGTTATACCCATCAATCCAAGATGGTCATTCTAGGTATATGTTGTTAACTCCAAAATAACCATATTATACCGTCTATCTAAGACGGTATCTTAAGAGTTACTAATCCCCTAGAGACGCTTTCACCTAGATTAGTAAGCTTAGGAGAGTATGCCTAGGTTTTCCAAATCAATTTCCCTTGCCAGCTCTTAGGGCATTACCCTTTAGTTAATGTTACTTTTACGGTCTTGTCGACTTTGAAAGTGCTTCTCTTCCTTCAGAACCTTTTAAAGTTATATTTAACTCGTAAGGCATTATGCCCACTTCATGTTCCAGCAAGCTCTTAAAGCGCCTTCCCCACTTTTCACCTTTTCGTTATATCCCTAGTGGACCAAACTTATGCTAACTAGCTAGCTATAGTGCTTTTTAGAGCAAATTCAACCCTTGGGGTAAAAACAGTATCTCATTTGTTTTTATGGCAAAATTTTACTTAAACTTCACCGTAAATAAGGGCAACTATAGATATCCTATTTTTGTCTCTTTTTATTTTTAGAATTTTTTAGAATAGGATAAAGGGTCTTAATTTAGAAAAAATAAAAAAAATGGAAAATTTAGAAAAAAATACAAAAAATAAGAAATTTAGAAAAAAAATACAAAAGTAGAAAATTTAGGAATTTAAATAAGTTTTTAAAATAATAAGCTTTAGGTTTTGATGATAAGTTTTTTTTCTAAGAGAAGGATGTTGGGTTTAGGCTTAGATTCAAATCTAGCTTGGGCAGACCTTATCCTTATGTACAATTTAATTATATATATGGACAAGGCACAGGCTAACGACTTGATAGTAATATACTCTAACTTGATATTACATACGACTTAGAGATCTTGGGTTCAATTCATTGAAGGTATAAAATGCATCTATTATTTTCTTTTCTCACTTAGATACTTGTCCATCCCTATACATGCATCCATCACATCACCATGCCATGTCATCACTATGTTATGCCATGTTACTACCGCATCATCACTAAGTCATAGGCCACATTGTTTACCAACTCACTTAAAAGTGTAGTAAGTACACTTCTATGTACATTGAACATACTTTGACACACTTTTACGTGTAATAGGTACACTCTTGGTGCATGTTAATTATGTTTTCCATACGTAACTTTGTATTTAGCATCACATATTGTTCAAGTTCGCTTAACTCAAACATAGAAGAAAATCACATTGCATTTAATATTTTCCATACTTAACTCGACCATAATACCTATAAATAAGGGATTCCATTTTACTACAAAGCATCAACTCATTACTCACAATCACTTAAATCTGTTCACAATGTCACTCTCTTTGTTTACATGACCTTGTTTTTCTCTCTCTAGGATTCACGTAAGCTAAGGGTTTTTCGAGTTAAGGTAAGTTGTGCTATAAACTCACTATAGTGAGAGCTTTTCAACTCGACTTGACCACTCTAGCGACCAGCTCCAACCCATGCGAACATCAGCTTGGTCTAGCTTTGCTTTGGTTTTTATTTGTGTTTTGTATTTTTTTTGTAATATTATACTTTTTCTTTTTCTTTTTTTTTCTTTGTTATTGTTGTTGTTGTGATTGTAATATTTTGCAATTTTTATGATTGTAAAAAGAAAAAAAAAAGAAAAGAAAGAGGAAAAGAAAGAAAGAGAAAAATGATAGAGAGGCATAGTTTATTTATTTACTTATTTTTTAAGTCAAAACATAGAACAATAAAAAAAATAAATTAATAAATAAAAGAATCATAAAAATAAATAATAAAAACAAAAAAGTTTATTACTTAGAAAAAATCATTTTTCCAATAAAATAAATAAACTCTTTTTAGATTTAGGGCTTCTTGTAGAATTTTTTTCTTTTAAGCATGTTTTCTATAATTCAGACATATTTTCTATGATTTAGGTATCTTTTCTGTAGTTAGGTATCTTTTCTGTAATTAGGCATGTTAACCGTGATAATTGCATATTTCATGGAAAGTTGCATTTAGGTATTTTAGAATTTTTCTAAAAAGTTTTATCACTTAGAAAATTTTTTTTCTCCAAATAAATAAAGATAAATGGACATTTTCTCAAAAATTAAGATATTTTAGAATTTTTCCAAAAATAAAATCACCAAATTAGGACCCTTTCCTCTTAGTTTTTTTTTTAAAGAAAATTCAATGGCTAAAAAACTTAAAATTAACCATTTTCAGAATTAAAAGAAATAAACATATCTAAAGTTTTACGAAAGAACTACGTGCGTCTGATCTCAAATAGTGGATACATAGATACCCATGGGGCGATGGTAAAAAATGAAAAAACCCATTTTTCCACTTTAGTTTAAATTGTTCAAATTTGTAATCGATAATTAAATTTAATTCTTTTAAGATAATTTTTAAAAAGTGATTTTAAGAGATTAAGTCTAAAATTAAAAAGTTGATGGTACCCGTAAGGGTTTAAAGAATCTAACCCCCAGATTCGATTTTCTGGTTCTTAAAACCATTTGTAAAATTGGTTTTATCAAAAAAATCAATAGCTAAATTATAATTAATTTACCCAATTGATTATAATTTAAATCTTTTTCCTAACTTTGGTCGGGTGGTGACTTTAAAATGTTTTAAAAAATAAAAGAACTGGTTTTCTTTAAACTTTAGTCGAGAGTTAGTATTAAACGGGTAGGGTTTAATATTGATTGGTTTAAAGAAGACTAATTTATAAAATTGGGAAAAAAATCATGTTCAACAAAAACCCTGCACACTGGACGTGTATTCCCATTTGTAAGCAAAGATTTGAATATATGATCCGATAATATGAAGATATTGATTGAAACAAGCAATATGAAGATATTGCTTGGTTCCATTGGACAATCATGTCGTGAATTAAGGGAGTATTACCCACTACTTAACTATTTTGGCATGCTCCACAAATGTATACTCAAATAATGTGAGTCATTGTCTTATTTGATAGAGCATCATATGGTACGCATGGGAGTTAAAGCTTTAACTAGTCAGCAACTTATAGGATAAATGTATATTGTGCACTTAGGAGATAAGTCTCTAACTAAGTAGTAATATTATAAACACTAATACTTTGTTATTGTTTTCTTCTAACGTATAGTGCACAAAAGAGATAATAATAGAAATAGATATGCAAAACAAGCTCGTACAATTCGAGCTGTAAGTTTCATTCATTTAACTTTACTATAGTTTCCTTTTTAGTAAAGAAATTTTTTGATATTTTGAAAGTTGATAGGAGCAGTAATAGCATTTATGCTGGGATTCCTGAGTTTGCAATATCCACTTTCGTACTCTTCCTCAACTATGAAAGGTCTTTCCCATTTTAGTGTAAACTTAAGTACTGGAGTACCTTGGTGCACATGTTCGGTTGCACGAAGTATGATGTTACCTTGTTGGCATGATCTCTTTCTCACTAGATGGTTGTACACCACTCCAAGTCTATGCTGATAATTGATGAGATAGTGTTTAGTGATATTATGCCTTTCGTTTAATACTTCCAGATCTATCACTTGTAATGTGTCAAGTTCAAGCTTGGCGTTGTTAGCTAATCTAATAGATGGGATTAAGACTTCTATAGGAACTACTACCTCAGCCCCATATGCCAAAGAAAAAGGAGTTGCTTGTGTTAGCCTTCATTTAGATGTTCAATAGGCCCAAAGCGCTAATGGTAGCTTATCATGCTATTCCTTATGATTATCATGAACCATACAACTAAGTATCTTCAACAAGCTCTTGTTAGTGGCCTCAGCTTGTCCATTTCCTTTTGGGTTATAAGGTATAGATTTTACATGATCAAATTATAGGAAGCCAGTAGTTGGTGGACATGCAAATTGATGAAAAGAGTACCATTGTTAGATAAAGTATGCCTCATGATTCCTAACCTTCATGTGATATTCTCCTTCATGAAACTTGTAACTGCTGGTCCTATTGCCTTCTTTAAAGGAGTTGCCTCTATCCACTTTGTAAAGCATGTTGTTCTTGCCAGAATCTAGATGCATCCTTTCGATGGTAGATATATAGGTCTAATAAGGTCAAACACCTATCTGTGAAAAGGCCAAGGAGTTGTGATGCTATGGAATGTGATCGTAAGAGCATGGATGGCATCTCTATGCTGTTGATAGACAATATACTTCTTGGTGAAGTTGAAAGTGTCCACTTCCATTGTTGGCCAATAGTATCCTTTATCGAGCAGGTAATAATATAGCTTTCTTCCTCCTTGATGTTCCCCGCATTCTCCAGCATGTACCTTAGTCAATTTTTTATTTTTTTTTTTGTTTCAAGAGAAGCAATGCACTTTAAGGGTTTTCCTATAAATGATACTCTGTAAAGCTCGTTTTTATGTAGAAAATATTTTCTAGCCTTTTGCTTTACAAGTTTGGCGTCCATACTATTTGTTGGTAGTACATTGTTTCTTAAGTAAACAATGTACGGGTACCTCTAGTCTCCAATACTAGATACAAAATTACACTCACCTTAGTTAGGGAGCCAAAACATCTGAGGAAATGTACTTGCACTTGATGTGCATCTTTAGCCATGGATGGCTAATAATAGCCTGCATGTTGAATACGACGATACAGTGGTGACCCTTCCTTCCTACATTGTGTAACGACCCGGCCAAAACTCCTTCCACCGAGGTATTGTCCGCTTTGGCATGAAACGCCACACGGTTTTATCCCTTGGTGCAACTGCTTCCCAGGAGGTTACCTATCCTGGGATTGCTCCAGCATGAGCACGCTTAACTCCGGAGTTTCGACGTACTCCGAGCTGCTACACCAAAAGGCGCCTCGATGATTAGAATTTCTCTCTCTAGGCATGTAAGGGGTATTACAATCCACCCCCTTATAGAACTGACGCCCTCGTCAGTTTTGTTATACAGGTCCAAGACAACCACCAGGCAGGGTCATGCCCTTCCGGTTGGTGGAATGCTCTGATACCATTCTGTAACGACCCGGCCAGAACTCCTTCCACCGAGGTATTGTCCGCTTTGGCATGAAACGCCGTACGGTTTTATCCCTTGGTGCAGCTGCTTCCCAGGAGGTCACCCATCCTGGGATTACTCCAGCATGAGCACGCTTAACTCCGGAGTTTCGACGTACTCCGAGCCACTACACCAAAAGGCGCCTCAATGATTAGAGTTCCTCTCTCTAGGCATGTAAGGGGTATTACACATTGGATCTAGTGATACTTATCTAACTTGAGATAAGCTTCCTTAGAACCAATAGATCGAGACATAACACCTTTTGGACCCCTATAATATAACATCCCATTAATTTTAATAAAATTCCTCTAAGTCAAAATAGAAGCTGCATAGGGTGCGCTAATTGTTCCATAAGTGGTATACGCCAATCATCTTGCATGTCTTCATCCTCATCAACAAAATTCAAAGTTGTACATGGTATAGATTTCTTGACTAATTGGATATTCACATTACCTCTAGTGTCTTGAATTGAAATTTTGGATGCTAGTGTGGCCAATGTATTGACATATTTATTCATTGATCAACTCATGTGCTTGTATCGCATTGAGTTAAATTTTTTGACCATAGCTTGTACTATAGCCCTATAAGGCGCAATTGTAGGTTCCTTCAAGCTAAACTCACTTATGGCTTGTTTAATGATCAAATTTGAGTCGCCTCAAACATACAAATGATATGCTCCGACTTCTTGTGTAGGTAATAAGCTAAGTAATAATGCCTCATACTCAACTTCATTATTGGTGCATAAAAAATCAAATTTAAATGCCATGGGTATCTCTTGACCCTTAAGTGATGTCAATATGATTCCTACTCCCCAACCTTGATTTCCTGTAGAACCTTTAAATTGGAGTGTCCATTTACCATTTGCCTTAACCATCAAAATATCTTCATGAAACTCAGGTGGTATTGTATCTATAGTCGAGCCCTCTTGGGTGCTTGAGAAGTATGCTAACAAATCAGCCAAGGCTTGTGACTTGATGGTCTTGGGGGATTACACCAACATGTCAAATTATCTGAGAAAGAGTAACCATTTAGCAACTCGTCCTAATAAAGCTGGTTATGATAATAAATACTTTATTGAATCCAAACGAGTTACCAGATTGATCTTGTGCGCAAGGAAGTAATGTTGTAATTTCTGCATGGCAAATACCAGTGTGAGACAATGTTTCTAGCAAGTCAGGTAATTGAACTTACTCCCTTAAAGGGTTTGGCTCAAATAGTACATAGGTTGCTTTTAACCATCCACTTCTTGCGCGATTAAAGCTTTAATGGACCTGTCGGTAGAAGTAAGATACAAAATCAATGGCAATTCTTTGACAGGCATGGCCATGGTCTGAAGAGAGGTCAGGATTGTCTTGATCTTTTTTATTGCCTCTTTGTGGACCTATTCCCATTTAAATGAAATTCCTTTTTTTAAAAGTTGGTGCAATGGGTATGAAATCTCAGCGAGTGCTGGTATAAACTTTCTTATATAAGAGATCTTTCCCATAAAAGTTTTTAGTTCCTTTAAAGTGGTAAGGGATGGCATTAATCTTATAACTTACACTTTTGCAGGATCAACATTAATTTCTTTTCGATGGACGACAAACCCTATGAACTTCCCTAAAGATACTCCAAAGAAACATTTGAGAGGATTCATATGAAGCTTGTATAAATGACATTGTTCAAAAAACTTTTGTAGATGAATCATGTGATTAGGTGCCCTTCTGAACTTGATGACTATATCATTGACATAATCTTCCATGAAGTCATGCATCATGTTGTAGAATATAGTAGTCATTGCCTTTTGATAAGTGGTGCCCACATTCTTAAATCCAAACTGCATGACAGTGTAATAAAAGTTTCTAACTGTTGTTCAGAAGCCGGTACACTCCGCGTCTCCTATTGCCATCTTAATTTGATTATAACCACTGAATCCATCCATAAATGAGAATAGGCCATGTCTTGCAATTGTGTCTATTAGAGTATCGACATTTTGTAAAGGAATGTCATATTTAGGACAAGCCTTATTCAAATCCCAAAGGTCCACACATACTCTTATTTGTCCATTCTTCTTTCTTATAGGAACAATGTTAGCGAGCTAAGTAGGATGTTGAATGGGCTTTATGAATTTAGCTTGTAATAACTTCCTAACCTCTTGTTTGATTTGCACTTTGATTTCAAGGCAAAAAACCCTTTGTCCTTGCTTTACAAGTGTAACTCCCAGAGCAATATTCAGTTTGTGTACTATGAAGCCGGGATCCAATCTTGGCATCTCTTCATAGGTCCATGCAAATGCGTCTCTATAAGCTTTCAATAACTCAATAATATGAACTTCTATTTCTTATGGAAGGCTCTTGCTTATGAAGAATGGCTGTTGAGACTCTCTAAGTCGTGTTAGATCCAATTCTTCTATTTCCTCAACTAGTGGCTTCATTTGGTCTTGTAGCTATTATGGGGTGGGCTGGACTTCTTGTAGTAATGTGGGATCTAAAGAGGAGAAATATACCTCCTTAGACTCCTCAAACCATTATAAGTGATACACCCTTCTTTCGTCTTCTTGAATGAAGCTTTTAATTCCCTTAGCCTGCTTATTCTTCTTCTTTCCCCCACGACATCCGTGCATCCTCTTTTTCTTTTGCTAGCCATCTTGAACTTCTTCCCATGTAGGTAAAGGGATACCAGATAGCTTAGCTATCGCAGTTTCGCCTTTGTTAGCAAATTCATTAAAGTAGGTCAACTCAGTAAAGTATGATTCATGTTGCTCGAAAGGATTCTTGGTAGCTGGAATGAACACATCCTTCCCTTTCCAATGACACTTAATACATTGGTACAATGTCGATGGGACCAAGTTGTGATTGTGTAGCCACTTCCTACCAATGAGCAGATGGTAGTGAACCGGTACATCAATCACATGAAAGGTAGTAGTACCATGAATAGGGCTAACCTTGAGATCAACATTGACATGCCTAATAGATTCCATAGGGGCATGGCTAAATCCATTTATTGAGATAGGTTGTTTAACCAGTCGTCATATGTTAATTCTAGCTACCTTAAAAGTACTCGTTGGCATGATATTTAATGAAGCTTTCCTCTTAATTGGGGACCCATTAAGCACACCTTCCACATATAAGGGGTGATTATGATTGAAATTCTTTACACATATATCTGCATCAATAAATAGAATTGCATTCTCGTGTGTTGTGGCTATCCTCTTCATAGGCTGCACTACACTACACTCTGCGTATTGACTCTTAAAGATATGTGTGAGTACAGTTGTTGTCACAAGCCGAGCTTTCTCGTTGAATCCTAAGAGATTAAATAAATTTCTAAAGTTAGTTGCCTTTAACAAGGTCGCAATGACAGGCGGGTGTTTGCATCTTGAGCTTCAATTAACTTTCCTTTATTTTCATAACTTCCAGTTGCCTAGGCATCAATCACTTTAATTGTAATGGGATCATGAGTAATGGCATTGACAGCACCCTTTCGATTGTTGTGGGCAGGAAGTAGGTCGTATCTAATAGCATTGTTATCAATAGTTAACTCACCATGTGCAACTCGATCTTTGAATATTTTCTTCAAAGTGAAACAATCTTTAGTTGAGTGATTAATAATCTGATGAAATCTACAATACTTGGGATCATTTTTTTCTTCATTTGTAGGGAGGAGCTCAACCATCAGGAGCTTGATATTTCCATCATGGAGTTATTGGTCAAGCATTTGATGCACTTTGGCCATGGTACAAAGGTATGTTAAAGATGGCCTAGAGTTAGTACGCTTATCGTTTCTTTGCTTCTTTACTCCCCTTGGTGACTTACCCTAAGCTGCATTTACAAATGAAGCGAACTTGTCGAATCTCCTAATTTCACTTCCTTATCGTACCATTGAGTTGTTGGTCTTTTGTGTATTCTCAACTAGCGCAGCAAAGGAAGCCAATGAAAGATTCTCAAGGTAAATCACATACTTAGGAAACATTCCTTAAATACAGATCTTAACCAACTCCCTCTAATCACAAACATCTTGTATATCTAGTGAGCACTCCTTGAAGCATTCGATATAGTCGATAAGATCTTCTTTAGACTTCTGACGGATCCTTCCCATGTCAATAAGAGTGACTCTATCTTCTATGGAGAAAAACTTCTCCAAGAGCACCTTACATATACTACCCTACGAATCTATTGACCCTGGAGGGAGATTAACATACTAGGTATATGCCTTCTTAGTGAGTGACTTAGAAAATTCTTTCAATTTCAAATTGTCATCTAGACCATATATTTCCAGTGTCACGATGAATTTTGGCAAATGTTTTTTAGCACTTCCTTTCTTGTCATTAAATAGTATGAACTTTGAACTGACATAATCCTTAGGGTACGACTTTGCGACAATGCGTTGGTGATATGGGAGCTTCAGTTTTGGTATTCCCACTATAGATTTTTACTTGTATCCCCTTCAAATACATGTCCAAATCTTCTTTGGTCACAAATGAACCTCTCCGAGTAGATGCTTCCACCTTTAGTGACATCGCAGGAGCAGGGTGCATAAGCACGAGATTCACAGGTTTAGATCTTATAGACATAGGATTCATCAGTGTTGGTTACATAGAGTCAATAATGTGACACGTGGTATAGCACGTGAGGATGAAGAGCCTCCAATCCGAACTCCCTAGTTCCTTACTTTAGTTAATAAATCTTGTATAGCTATAGGTTCCATAACAGGAAGTTGTTCCTCAACTCTAGGAGTGATATGCTCGTTGATAATTGGAGGGTTAGGTGGGGCATGTTATTGCACTACATTAGAAGGATTTGAGGAAGTTGCTCCTTGTTGCGCAGCGACAAAGACAGACAAAGTAAGCGCACATTGAGAGAACATCACCCTGAGTTCACCTAAGTTTCGATTAGTCTCTCATAGCTCACGCGTTAGTTGTGCATTGTCAAGGACACCTTCTTGTGTGCCATCTCCTTGATTAGTGCCTCTACCTGGAGGTAGATTTTAGTCATTGGTTACAGTAGCAACATCTTGCTCTTGATAAATTCCATTAGTAGGATCAGGTTATCTTCACCTTAGAGGTACTACGATGTAAGTATCAAGTTTTCCCTCTATAGTAGAGTCTTTAGAAAATGTGGGGGTATAGATGCAAAGGTCAAGTGTATGACATATGTAAGGTTGAGTTATATGTGACTAGGGAAATGACTTGAGTGACTTGTACAGGATGACTAAGAGAGAAGTGTAAGGAAGAGGAGTAGGCAATCTTAGTAAGGCTTTAACATATATGGTGACAGATAGAGTATTGTAATAGCATCAAACTCCATAATGAATGAAGAATGTGGTGGTGTTCTTAGGATGTTTGAGTGTTTGATCTTTGAGACAAAGTGACTATATTAATGGGGGTTTTTCTCTTATCCAAATAAGGATATTAATGGAGTATCTATAGGAAATGGTAATTAATCACATCCGTCAAATCATGATGGTGATCAATGGTTAAGATTGAAACCTTTTATTAATGGATCTTAAGTGGGCTATTTTCATAGGTTTAGGCCCAAATAAAGGTTTTATTTATTATTTTAGTGTGAGTCAAACTAAGAAAGGTTAGATTGGGCAGACTAATTCAGAGGACCCTACTCTAAGCCTACCATGCCAAAACTCCTCAAATCGTCCCATTAATTTATGAGCTTAGTTGCTCGAGCCTTGTCACTTTAGCCCTAGGAGCTCAAGGAGTCAAATCCATTTAAGTAATAGGCTTAAAGCCCAATATTAAATTTGACCCTCTATAAATATATATTTAGAATGGTTGGAGTACATCTCACAATATGTATAGATGGAATAGGTACTACTTTAACATCTAAATATTTTAAATAGAATATCCTCGAAGCGAAACGACATTAAGCACTTCAACTGGTTATCTTTCTTGTAAGTAGCTTCGTTAAAAACTTCTATAATCTCATTAGTCAACCCTGATATACTCTTCCCTTAGGCTTCAAATTTGCAATCACTTCACAGACTACAAATGGAGACTCTATAATTTCAAATTCATCCTTAAACTCATGATTAATTGATTATCCTAAAATTTTTACTTCAATTTTCACAATCTCTTAACAAGATTGCTATTAAGCTTTCCTCCTCTGTATTGAATCCTTGACCACTCTTAAGCCTCTCTAGACTCTCTTAGGAGTTGAATGGAATAACAAAACTTTTCACACTTCCTTATTGAAGTTATAACTATTATTCAATGATTTTAAATGTACATTGCGACATGACTTCTATGGCTTTCTCAAACAAAGGTAACAATTGTCAATATCAGCAACATAAAAAAAAAATCGTCTTCATAAATTTTACCTATAGAAAAAGGCTATTCTGGCTTGTCTCGTAACCTAAATCTCCTTATTATAACTTACAACTCCATATGGAAAAGGATGATTGATGACATCTAAACCTAACCTTTCAACCATATCCTTCGAAGCCAGATTGGTTGAAGATTCACAAACATGAATTAGCATTGAACCCTGCTCAATCCTACCAAAAATGTAAAATTTTTCCACCATAAGAAAAACTGACTTCTCCATGAACTTACCAATATCAAAAGATTCACAATTCCGCGGATAATGAAGCAACCTCTAATCAACAATCTCCATCAATTTTTTTTTTAATATATAGACATATGTATATTTCTTTTTTTTTTTAACCTTATCTCTCTACAATTCTAATAAGATCTACAAAACCCAATCAACACCACAATTCAACAAGATGAGGTCTCAAAGCTTACCACCATAAAGTGTACTAATTGCAGTTTGAATACCAAGATGATATAGCCAAGAGCTGTTGGATGAATTCGATCATCTATCAATGTTACATAGCTAATCAAGACACAATCTTTTGTAGATTTCAAGGATAAAAAAAAAATGAAAAAGGAATATTTTTAGGTTTTACCTTCATGAAATTGGGAAAAAAAAAGGTTATGGACGAATACTAAATTAGATATGCTAACTAATTCAATAGTCGAACTAGTTGTGATTAATTTCCAAAAACAATGTGAGTCACGAATCTAGAAAATAATCAATTAGAAACTATAATTTGACATGACTAACAAAACTGTAACTGAGCTAAGTTGCTTATAAGCTACTTGAGCTTGATTGTGTTAGGTTTGACTTTGCTCGAGTTTGATTAATAAATGAGCCGAGCTCAAAATTCAGCTTGTTTAATTAAAAGAGTTAAGCTCGAGCTCTAAATTTAGGTTCGTGAGTGGACTCGTGAGTAGGCTCACTTATATTGTTAATGAACAAGCTTGCTAATATTGTTAATGAGTGAGCTTACCAGCTGACTCGTGAGAAGCCTCATTAGTCGGCTTGTGAGTAGACTTATAATTAGGCTTATTTATATTGTTAACAAGCCGTTCACAAGTAGGCTTGAAAGTAAGCCTAGTGAATTTACATTATATTAATATAATGGTTTATATTTTAGTTATACTAATTGTATTTTAATGGTGTTTATCTTATTCTGTAGTGTATGCTTTTTCGTTTCATAGATTTTTAATCTTTTATATTTTAATGATTTTCAAATTATACTAATTTTATACTTATACATCATTGCATAATACTTTTACACTTTATAATTTATGTTTATAATTTGTTTAATAGTATATAAATCGATGTTTCATATAACATACACATATTACAAATGGGTAAACAAGAGTCATTGACAATAATTAGTTATGAAATGCAAAATGTGCATTTTGATTAGTATATTTTATTTCACAATTTCATGTGAGAGAAATAGTCACAATTGACTTATCCAAAACCATGATGTTATGTTATTGGATTGATTGTTGCATGCTTCTACATAATATATGACCTTAGAGGAATTAGGTATATGGAATATGTGAGGATATAAGTATAAAATTAATATAAATTTAAGGTTGGATGTTTATGTATGCTCATTTATCCAAACGAGCTTGAGCTTAAGTTTAAGCTAAGCTCGTTAATTTAAATAAGCTTAAGCTTAGGCTCATTTAGATAAATAAGCTTAAGTTCAAACTCGTTTAGATAAACAAGCTTGATCTTGTTTACAAGTTTATTTAGATTTATGAGCTCAAGCTTATTTACAAGCACATTTAGATATATGACTTTGAGCTCATTTACCTAAACGGGCTGAGAATAAGTTGAGCTTGAGCTTTAAAATCTTTAACGAGCTTGAGCCTCTAATTTTAGGCTCGATAAAATCTTAGTTCGACTCAAGTTTGATAATTTTTAAACAAGCTGAGCTTGAGTTTTCAAAAACTTGGTATAGCCTTGAATTTACACATCTAATAATAACATGTGAATGAATAAATCCAAGAAGTCGGTTTATCGCCATGATCTAATATCTAGCTTAATACGACATGGGGTTTTGAGAATACTCTCGGAAACATAATTTCATTGAGAAAACTTTGATGTTAGAATGAGGTTATATATATATATATAATACAAGTTGTGCCAACCAACATGCCCGTACTTTCAGTGTGTCTTCAAGCTTCATCAACCCAAAAAGTTACATAGACCCACTTCGTGACCATGTCAACTACTTTGCTCACCATGACTTATCAACTCTCTATGTTGCTCGAGCAATGTTTTTCATGTACCATTTCGCATATCGTTCGATCAGAGACTTATGTGACTGTTCTATTTGATAGTTTAGGTCGGTGGCCAAATTAAATGGGTAAGGAATCTTCAAAAAGAGAGCAAAGACAAAACAGATAAAAAATAAACAACTCAACTTACCTGGTTGCTCGTAGGATAGAGTAGATTGTTGTACTTCACATATGGTTTTCTATTGTTGTTTACTATTGAGAGATGATTGTGATAAGGGCTATTAGTGTTGATGTGTAGGTGATGTGGGGGTGTGCTATTTTGTTGCGTTGTACACAGTGAGGTAGGATTGTTAAGTTTGCGTAAGAGAAGGAGGGTGATCGGAGAGTGGTAGAGACAGCGGTTGGACGAAGTGTATGTTTAGTGTCTTTTGATGATCCTCTCCCTTTCGTTGCTCAATCCCTATTTATCCAACTCGAAAATGAATCTCTTGGATCGCTTCAAATCTAAATCGATAAAGACCGATCTAGATTTGAATCTATCCAAATCTTTATCTTAACGGAGTTAATACTATCGTTTTAGATTTGTGTTTTTCAACAATTATTTAGCCGTGATTCTATTAAATCCATTTAAAATAATAATAACAAATCGATCAAACTAATCTTTTTGAAAAAAATTTCTATTTTTTTTTTGTCTTTTAATCATTTTTCAATTTTTGTTATTTTCTGAATTAAGACCCTTTAAAAATAAATGTTAAAACTATGAGAAAGCAAAAATAGGGTGTTTATAATTATTATATTTATTATTCTATTGCTAAGATTCATATTCTTACCGTCACTAGTAAAGTTAGTACGGACTGTTTTATACCTATTAACCTAACTTATAAGTACATATTTTTCTATAAAGGATATGAACAACTCGAAAGCTAACAGGTTAAGGTTGTGGAGTATTACAGTTATTTTATCTTCATTTTTCTATTTTTTTTTGTAGGTCCCATGTAAAATATCAAAAAGGGTGGATGGTGGGGCTGTTGACTTCATATCTTTTGTACAAAAAATAATTTTTTCAATTTTTTAAAACAACTCGCCTCTCAACAACTTAAATAACGTGAGAAGTAATAGAATATTGAATGTTTAACTCAGGCACAAAAATAACAAATCAAATAGTAAAATGCTGAAATTAAATGAGATTAGGAGAAAGAAGATGAGGCAATCAATTTATAGAATTTCAACCTTTTGCCTATTGTTCTTTTTCAACTCTATTGCTGGGGACATGATCCTCCTCACTAGTGTCATTCTATTAGTCTAATTTTTTTACTAATAAAAAATGAAATAGAGGTTATAAGAATATCCAGTCACTTTTCTATCCTGTCTCATTGGCTATCCCTATGCTAAACACAAGACTATAGAAAACTTTCTAACCTCACACTGACTCAAATACAATATCAATAATGTGTACAAGAAAATGAGACAATACAATCAAAAATCTCTCTACAATATTTTCTCAAAAGTAATAACAATGAAATGAAGAATCTGATTTCGCTCAATTTTTGACTAAGTTTCTGACATTCTACAAGAGAGAATTTTTGAAATTCAGCTTTTTCTTGAGAGTTGTATCTTGTATCTTGTACAACTTTGACTTATATTGATTATCCATGTGTGTAACAACTAGAAAATGGTTAATTGCTGATCTTTTTCCAAGATACTTGATTTAAATGAGATTTTTCTTTGATGATAGAAGAAAATCCCTCAAAAATAGAAACTAAAAATTTGAATTTCAAAAACTTGTATGCCCATTGTTCCTCCTGATATTTTCCTTATGCTTCTAAATTATTTGATTGTTATAGCTCGTAATGATGTGTTTGAAGCTCACTTTTAAATCTTTTGGATAAACATGAAAAGATATGACCAAATCTTGATATATTAAGCTTGCTCTTCAAGAATAGTCAGCACCTAATTATATTTTATCTGATATTTGCTGTAAGCAATTTTGTTTCCTTATTCAAAATCTTATTTGAATTTTGCAATAATACTCTCTTAAAAAATCTAGTTGAATATATCTAACATGTCCACACTTATCTTCAACAAAATATCTCAAAGTTCTTGAATCTTTGTCAACAAAATAACTTGCAATCTTATCTTGAAAAATTTGCAAAAATCTGTACTGAATTTTGAAATTTCTAAGCATAATTTTATCCAATATATCTTCATAACAAATTTGAATTTTATTTGAACTTGATATACAACACTAATGCAATAAATCCTTTTACGATTGGTGTCCTTGATATATTTAAAACTTAATCAACCTTGCCTAGAATGTCAAAATACCTTTTTTCCAAAATATATTACTTAAACCTTAATCAAACATTATATAAATCTGATTCTTGAGTATTCTTAAATTAATTTAACTTAAAATCCCTAAGCACTATATCAAACTTTCGTAGAATAGAATTGAACAAATTACCTAAATATGCCCAATAAAGTGGAGCTAGACCTTTTTGTAATTTTGTCTAACTTAATTTGTTCAAATTATACGAAAAATAGCTTAGGAATAGCTTTTGATCTCGAATTTATACATTGTTAACACAATCCTTTTCTTTTGTTGATATGCATTTTGACTTATGTTATGACACACATTCTAACCAGCACAATTCCAAACTTAATTTTCTTTCTTGACTTGAATTGATTTCATTCTAAAATTGACCTGCACACTTGTTATTCTTATTGAATACATTTTAACCTTTTTGTTTTCATCAAAATATATTAAGACTAAACTCAACATTTGTTTTTTTTATTTAATTTTTTTCAATTTGTTTTGGTTTTTTTCATATTTTTCAGTTTTTTTTTTTGGTATTTTTCATATTTTTGGTCTTTTCCTAAAATTAAGGAATTTTAAACTAGATATGAATTTAGAGAGGGCAAAAATAGGATATCTATAACATCATTATACTTAAGATCACTATATTGTCACCTTGATTTATGCTTGTTAGATATTTCTCATGAATTTTGATGATAATAAAAAGGAAAATAATACTAATGTAATAACAAGTGTGCAGGTATTTATATAGTTCTTCAGATTGTTTAAATTGTAAATTAAGTTTCATTTAGAAACTTATTTAGAAGGTTTAGATCACTTGAAAATAAAACAAGACTAGAAAGTATTTAGAGGATGTTTTAAAAGCTCATATAAGAAGAGTCGATACAGTATTTCAGAAATTTTTCCAGAGACTTTAGAATTAAATAAATTGAGACATCTTTAAAAGGTTATTCAAACAGTTGGCCTAGAAGAGTGAATTTGAAAAATAACAAGACATCAGATTCAAAGTAAATAAGACTTATCTCCACTAGATTGAATGTATTAAGAAAATACACTTAATCTAGTTTCACTTAAGTTGTAATCAAGTTCAACGAGGATTGTTGCTTAGTGAATTAATGAAACCACAAAAAAATATCTAAGTTTGGATAAGGATAAGGATGGTTTTGAATATTATGGGATATCAAATTCAAAATTCAAGATTATCTATAATTGCTGATCGAAGTATATCCTTTAAGGAGATCTAACCAAGATAAGATCAGATTAAAATTCAAACTCCAAGATTTTCTCCAAATATCTGTGGATCATCTTTTAAACATTGGATTGGAAAAATATGTGGTGAAGATAATTATCAAAATTCTAACTATTAGAAGGCTTCAGTATAAACGAAGAGACGATTCAAAATATTATACATAATTCTAAGAAGAAATAAAATATATATACACAACATTTTGATCGTGATTACTCTCTACTATCTAAAAAAGCATAGAACACTTCTTAAAGATTACTTCAAAAAGTTGAATTGAAGCTAATTATTCAATAATCTTCATTTTTGTTTTAGTGCTAAAATATTTTAGATTTATATTGTTGTTCTCAATTTTGTTTTATAAACATTTTTTTAATGTTGTTTAAGAAAAGTTTGATTATATTTTATAGATCTATAATTAGCGTAGATTGTTGAGAGCCAAGATAGGCAAAGTAGAGAGTTGTAAAGGCCAAGTGTAGCAGATATTTGTAAGCTTCTCATGATTTGTTTTGATATAATGGATCAAGTAGAACGACATCAGTGAAGAAGATCGGTATCAATATTATAAGAAGCTTTGTATTTTATTTATGTTACGTATAAGAATAAAGGTTAGTTATAATAGATTAGAGTTAATTGAATAGTTTTAGTCAGTTATGGTAGGGAACTTCTTGTATATAAATGAGTGACAGTTGTAAATAGAATTCAGATAGTCATTCTTTCTCCTACCGAACACTTAATACACCTGTATTTCTCTGTATCCATAATACATAATTGCACCTACTGATTGTAGAGAAAGGTTTCAATATGTTGAAATTTTGATCAACACACTCAGCTACATATGGTTTTACATGGTATTGGAGTGGTAATGATTTAGTATCTCCTTGTTCGTTGATAGATTTGTAAATTTCATTGAACCCTAATTCTTGAGTTAGTCATGGTGATTGTTGAACAGACAAACGTAGATCCACTATTTTTATCAAGATCAGATAATCTGAATATGTTGTTAAGGAATGTAGTATTCAATGGCACAAATTTTATTGCTTGGAGTTGATATATAAAATTAGGCTTAGGTGCAAAGTTGAAGCTTGGTTTCATCAATGGATCAATCATTAAGCCTGCAAATATTTCTCTTGATCTCGTTAAGTGGCAACATTGTGACTATATGGTTCGATGTTGGCTCTTAAATTCCATGAGTTTAGATCTACCTCAAAATTATTAGTATGTTCGATCGGCAAAGGATTTGTGGAGTAAAATTGAAGAACAGTATGGATGTACTAATGGTCCACTTGTTTACCAATTGCAAAGATTTATAGTCTAAAACAAGGAAACATGACAGTAAGTGTTTATTATAATAAAATGAAGAAGATATGGGACGAAGTACAAGTGTTGAATGCTTATCCAATGTATATTATGATAGAATAGAGTACTGCACATGTGAGTTGAGAAATAGAATTGCAGATTTTGAGTCACAAAATAAACTTATTTGATTCCTTATGGGATTGTTTGATTGCTTTGAGAGTGTTCAAAGTTAGATCCTTGGCATGGATCCACTTCCTTCTATTAGACAAGCTTTTTATCTCGTACAGTAAGTTGAGACTCAACGTTAGATTACTACTTCTGTGAATCAAGACATAGATGTTGCGGCCTTTCTATCTAATAGGATGAATACGGACAATAAGAAACAAAGGGCAACAGTTGCTAAAGTGTATTGCAGACATTGCAAATTGGAGGGGCATAGAATAGAGAATTGCTTCCAAATAATTGGATAGATTAATTGGTACAAAGGGAAGCAAGTAATTAGAAAAGGGAAAGGAGCTTATAATGTGCATTCAGTCACATATTGTGCAATAGAAAGGAAACAAATTGGTTCACCATTCGATTATTGCACTAATGATAAAGAGTGTTATGCAGGTACTTTAGTTAATCTTACTTTGGTTGAGAATGTTTGTTGGGAAGTCATGAGACTCATGAAGCACAAGCAGGTTAAAACAGATGAAGCTATTGCAGCATCAAATATGATACATTCATTAAGTAATGATTCATTCACAAATAATTGTTTTAATGCTATAAATATTGATTGTGGTTCATGGCTAGTGGATACGAGTGCCATTGACCACATGATACCCTTATCTTCCTTACTCACCTATAAAAGAACTCTTTTGAAACCAATTCCTATCAAACTACGAGATGGAAACTTGAAACATGTCATGGTTATTGGTATTATTCACATTTTCCCAAATCTTACACAACATAATGTGTTTTTCGTTCTAGAATTTACCCATAGCCTTCTCTCTATTAGCAAACTTTTACATGACCTGAAATTAACTATAACCTTTACACCTACTTCATGTAATTTTCAAGACTAGACAACTAAGTCTATTGTTCCTACAATAAATGAAGTATATGGACTTTATGTACTGAGTCCTAAAGCTATTGTTAGGTGTTCCCCTTCAGATGTGACTGTTTCTTTTGTAACCTCTTTACATTCTTGTAATAAGCCTAATCCAATAGAACTATTACATGCTAGATTAGGACATATTTCAATTTAAGAATTGTAGCATCTTGATCTTTGTTCATTCCTTTAGTTGAAAATTTTTTGTTGTTTTACTTGTCATGAAGCTAAAATGCACGAGTTTCCATTTCCTTATAGTGAATACAAGTCATTCTTTGCTTTCCATTTGTTACACATTTACTTGTAGGGTCCTTATTGTACCACTTTAATCATTGGTGCAAATTACTTTGTTACCATTCTTAACAATTTTAGTAGAAGTACTTAGACATACTCGATAAACAATAAAGCTCAAGTAGTTTTTGTGCTTGCTAAATTCATCAAATATGTTCATAATCAATTTGATGTGACTCCCAAAGTTGTTCGTGTTGATAATGGATCAGAATTTATATCATCTATGTGTCAATCTTTGTTTGATAAATTAGGAATAGTTTACCAACGTACAATGACCTATATACCACAACAAAATGGAAGGATAAGCATTGTCATTTATTTGAGACTACTAAAGCTCTTAAACTTCATGTAAATTTACCAAAGGAGCTTTGGAGTGAGTGTGTGCTTGCTACAACATACTTTATTAACCAAATGCTAATGGTTGTGTTAGATTGGAAAACACCATTTGGAACCTTATTTGGTTACATACTAGATTACACTCATCTTAGAACTTTAAGATGTTCATGCTTTGCTACTAAACATCTAATTCCTTGTAACAAGTTGGAATCAAATGTGTATTTTTAGGATATGTTCAAGGGTAAAAAGGATATAAGGTGCTTATCCTTATGAGTAAGACTATTTTTGTGAGTTGAGACATCATTTTTTATTTACATATATTTCCCTTTCATTCATCTATTGATTTTACAGTATCAGACATTTAAGCTAGTTTTGAATCTACTGTTTTACATCGACATGTTTCATTTGAATCTTATGATCATGGTATTGTTCTTGCTATGGATTTTGTACATTTACAAGTTCTTGATAATTCTTCAAGAATACTGATGAATGTTGGCAATCTTCTTAAGTCAAACGACCATCAAAGTGGCTAAGGGATTATGTACATACTGTACGTTCTGTTTTTACTCCACATAATACTATTTCATTTTCATATACTTCAGTTGCACGTTCATGTCCCTTGTTTGACTTACATACTCTTTCTCACTTACCACATGATTATACTATTTCCTTGGCAAATGTATTGATTGTTCCTAAACCAAGTTGCTATTTTCAAGCAATTAAACATAGTGAATAGATTGATGTTATGAATCTAAATTTAGTAGCTCTAGAGAAGAATGACACTTAGGAACTTACCGAGTTACCCAAAGGAAAGAAAGCAATAGTGATGCGTCTCCGGAGTCGAACACACAGAGAGACACCATAACGAAACAAACCGAAACAAATAGGGAAAAAGGTTAGCAAAGTTTGGGTAGCTACTGAATGGATATGACGCACCACTCGATCCTACTTGGTATACAATTCGCCGAATATGATACACCAGTTTGAATTGAAGGGTCACTTACTACTGCTCTTTGCTAAAGGGAATAGATAAGAATTAAGAGATAACAAGAACATTGAGGTTGCTCAACAGAATAATTTTGTATTGAAAGTTAGATGCCTGCGAACAAGGAAGTGGGGGATTATATACTTGTCTATTAGGGTTACTTTACATGTATGAAAAGACAAAAAATGGTACTTTACACTTAGGTTATGTGAAACATACTAAAAGGGGTAAAAGAGACAAAGGATATTCAGTAAGGAAAGACATAATCATTCTAGAATATTGTGTCAGAAGACACATGTCGCTTGGTGGTTAATCGTTAAGAATATGTTACAAAGTAGGTGGAAATAGGATGGCGTTGTAGTTAGAGGCTAACTTGATCTGGTTTAGATCGAGGACCAATTAGTTCTAAAAAGAAGTTAGCTTGCTTCAGGGTTGGATGCCTGTGGTCGGATTGGAAGCTTGCCTTAACTTTTCTTTAGTTGTCTCTTGGAGTAAGATGTTGCTGTTGAACAGGGGAAGATTTAACGCATGTGAGGATCCGATAGTCAGGTTGGTTGGAGATTAACTTGGGGTAGGAATCCCCAACTCAATTATGATATAAGGTAGAATCCTCCAAGTGAGTCCTTGGAGTCCTCTAGCTTGGCTGCGCATGATTGGTTCGAGGGGTTGATTCCTATCATCTACTTGGGGGTCAGAAAGATTTATCCTCAAATCTAGAGTGGTCTCTGCTCTTTCTTCTGGGGCACTTGCTGAGTCTTCTTCTGTTGGTTAGTGAGGGATTGGATCGAACACATTGAAGGTGGAAGAAACTCCGTAGTCATCAGGCAACTCGATTTGATAAGCATTGTGGTTGATCTTCCTTAGGACCTTGAACAGACTAACAGCACATGGAGATAGTTTATTTTGTCTTAAGTATGGGAATTGCTTTCGGTTGAGGTAAATCTATACTAGGTCTCCAGGTTGGAAAGAAATAGTTCAACGGCCTCAGCTGCCAATCTCTTGTTGTCTTTGATCGAACTTGGCGATCTTCCTCATTACAGACTGGTGTAGCTCATGCAATTCTTAGGCCCAGTCCACTTCAGATTGACTTTCTTCAGTAGTTGCTAGGATGTCGATCATACCCAAGGGAACGGTAGGGTTAAGACCATAGATGACCTTAAATGGGGCCTTTTCAGTAGTGCTATGGACAGTTCGGTTATATGCGAACTTCACAACTGGTAGGCATAGATCCCGATCTTGTAAGTTTTTTCCCATGACAACTCTAAACAGATTACCTGGTGTCCTATTTACTACTTCAGTTTGGCCATTAGCCTGAGGGTAGCTACTGGAGCTGAATACAAGTTTAGTTCAAAGTCTTCTTCAAAAAGTCTTCCAAAAATAGTTCAAAAATTTTGTGTTCCAATCTGAAACAATAGTCCTTAGTACTCCATGTAGCCGGACAATCTCCTACAAAAACATATCAATGATATGTAGGGTACTGTTAGTCCGATGGCATGGAATGAAGTGTGGCATCCTATTGAAGTAGTCTATTACAACAAAAATATAGTCCTTTACTCTGGATGTTTGGGGCAACCCTAGGATAAAGTCTATGCTGAGGTTAGCCCAAGGTAAAGTGGGTGTTGGTAGTGGTATGTACTCTCCATGGGGTTCTCTCTTCCCTTTAGTATGCTTATATGCTTTACAACTGCTAATTACCTTATGGACATCTTTGGCTAGACTAGGCCGATAAAAGTTTTCTTTCAATATATTGGTTGTAATGGTCTCCCCGAAATGACCAGAAAATCCTTCGCTATGAGCTTCCCTAATCAACAACTTATACGTGAAACAGCTTGGTATGCACAGCCTTCGGTCTTTGAGCAAGTAGCTGTCATTAAGATAATATCCCTTCACAGCAATTCCATCCTTACATTGTTCTATGATGGGGCCAAAATGAGAATTATGAGCATAATGTTCGGTAATTAGTGGGAATCCTAATAATTTTTCCTGCAAAGTGGTCAGTAAAGTTTTTCGTTGTAACAGAGTGTCGGCGAGCACATTTGTGCATCCCTTCTTGTACTGAATGACGTATGAGAACCCTTCCATAAACTCTAACCACTTAGCCTGTCTCTTTGAGAGTTTGTTTTTGACTCCCAAGATGCTTCAATGATTCGTGGTTAGTGTAAATAACAAACTCTCGTGATAGCAGGTAGTGCTACTACTTAGTGAGGGCTCGGAAAAGGGAGTACAACTCCTTCTCGTATACAGAATAGTTTAAGGTAGAGCCACTAAGTTTGTCACTATGGAAGGCAATGGGTTACCGCTTATGCATCAGGATAGCACCAATTCTCACCCTTAACGCATCACATTCTAATTCGAAGGGTTTATTAAAATCTAGTAGTGATAGGACAGGTATTGAGGTAAGTTTTTCTTAATCTCTCTAAAACTCTATTCAACTCGGTCATTTCACCTGAATCCTTCACTCTTCTTTGTCAACTCGGTCAAAGGGGTAGCTATTGTATTGAAGTCCTTAATAAATCATCTATAGAAATAAGCTAGGCCATGGAAACTTTGGACCTTAGTGACATTCTTTGATGTCGGCCATTCTAGAGCAGTTTGGATCTTCTCCTCATCTGCTCAATTCCATCCTTTGATACTATAAACCTTAGGAATATCCCTTCTCTTCGGCAGAACATGCATTTCTTTACATTCCCATACAACTTCTCGATTCGAATAATGTCAAATACTTCACAAAGATGTCAAACATAGTTGTTTAGATCGGCACTGTATACCAATATATCGCCAAAGTACACGACCGTACGTCTCCCAATTAGAGGGCGCATTACATGGTTTATTAACCTCATGAATGTGCTTGGTGCATTAGTAAGGCCAAATGACATAACCAACCATTCATAGAGCTTGTGCTTAGTATTGAAGGCAGTCTTCCATTCATCGCCCAGCCTTATGCGAATTTGGTGGTAGTTACTCTGTAGATCAATCTTCAAAATATTTTGGTGCCATGAAGCTCATCTAACATATCATTGAGCCTTGGTATTGGGTATTTGTACTTGATAGTAATTCCATTGATTGCTTGGTTATCGATGCACATGAGCCATGAACCATCCTTCTTTAGAACAAGCAGAGTTAGTACAACTCCCTCACATACCCTTGTTCTATAAGCTCCTCTACCTGTTACTTCAGCTCGGTAGCCTACTCAGGGTTCATCCTATATGCAGGTTGATTTGGGAGGGTGGCACCTGGCTACGGGTTAATACAGTGCTCTATGCCTCGGACTTGAGGTAATCCTCTAGGTAGTTCTTTTGGAAACAGGTCAGAAAACTCATTTAGCAAGCTTCGAATCTCTTTTGGAACATCCTGTAATTCCCTCATCTCCAACAATCTCCTAACCAACAGGAATGTGGGTTCATCAGCCTTCTTAGCAGATCGGAGCTCTCTTTGACTCATCACTAGGACTTTCTTCTTACTAGCTTAGGTGAGCTAATTATAGGCTTCAGTTACTTAGGATGGGGTTAGAGGTTACAACATAATTTTCCTCCCATCCTTAACAAAGGCATAGGTGTTCTTATACCTGTTGTGAGTAATATGTTGGTTAAACAACCAAGGTCGTCTAAGCAACGGATTCAAAGCTCCTATAGGGACAACATCACACACCACTTCGTCCTTGTATACATTTCCAATACTGAATGGCATGATCACTTGTTCAATTATGTGCAAAGCACCTTTATCATGAAGCCAATGCAACTTATAAGGTCGAGGATGCTTTGAGGTCGGCAAACCTAACCTTTACACAAAGGATAATGCAACCACATTTGTATAACTTCCTCCATCCACTATAATCATGTATAATTGGCCTTTGATGGTACACTTAGTATGGAACAAATTCTCTCTTTAGTCCTCCACAAAGTTTGGTAAGGAACTTAGGACTTGTCTCAGGACTAAGGTCATTACTTCTCCCTATTTGGCATAGACACAAGTCTCCTCTTCCTCTTCAACCTCGGATTTTCCAACATCTTCTTCCTTTTCGAGCTCAATTTCATCGATGCTATCTACTACATCTCCTTGGAGCACCATGACGTGTCAGTTCGAACACTTAGTGGCCATATGTCTGAAGCTTAAGCATTTAAAGCACTTTACCTTACTGGTCTTCCGTCCAGAAGTCTACCCTTTATCATATGTCCTTAGGGTCAACCTACTCTTGGCTCAGCCCTATTGGTTTCCTCGACTGTCTTCAGGTCAGTCATTCCTATCCTTGGTCCTGCATGGCCTTTTCGGCTTGGCTTAAACAGATTGGGGCGATACTGCTACCAGCGATAGTGTCGGCTTAAGTTGGCTCGAAATACTTCTCTTCTGCCTTTTGACCCTCTGCGCTATCTTGATGGCCTCTTCCAGTATATAAAACCTTTGTATTTATACGATATTACGAATCTCATACTTGAGCCTAGAAACAAACCTTGATATTGTATGAGCCTCTGATTCTTTTACGTTGGCTTGGATCATTAGCATCTAGAACTCCCCGAAATAGTCATCTACAGATCGGCTTCCTTGGCGAAGCTCTTGTAATTTTGCAAATGTATCTTGTAGGTAAGTCTCGAGCATAAATTTACCTCTTAACAATCTTTTCATCTCATCTCAAGTTCTAACATCTCGTCTTCTATCTCTTGCTTTGGCTGCATTCAGATTCTTCTATTACATAATGGCATACCTAGTACACTCCAAGGTAGTAAGTTAGACTTTAACCATATTCTCATACCTATAATATTCAAATACTTTCTTGACCTTGTCTTCTAACTCTAAGTATTCATCTGCGTCTCCACTTCTAATGAAGGGTGGGATTTGCACCCTAATGCTGTCTAGCCCTTGAGGAACCCGACGTCCTTGTCCCTGTACCTGGTAATAATCTACCTCTTCTTCACTAAACTCTTCAACATTTAGCTCTACATCATCTTCCCCAATCTCCCCTAACTTCGGTCTTCGTCTAGTAGTTCGGTCTACTACTCCTCCAGCTCGTGGCGATCGAATTGGGTGATTAGTTTGATTGCCTTGGCCATAGTGTCTCTTAAGGATGTCTTCTTGTGGGTTTCGTTGCTGTATACCTTAGGGTTACTATTTGTTAACTTACATTGTAGTGACTAGACTTTCAACAAGGTTTGTAAGTCTATCTAGTTTGTCGTCTATTGATACTGGGATGTTATTACCATTATGATCACAATAAGGTTGAGCACCATTACCTTGGTCACCGATAACTCCCTGAACACTTGAATTGAACATGGTATAGTACTTCTCAAATGAATTAACAACTCGCTAACAACTATAATACCAGATGGCCATTCAAATAGAATAGAAACAAACTTGCTTTATTTTTGCAATGGGAAATAGAGTAGAAACTGAGTAACAATGAAACCATACTTGCTGTCACACAAACACATTGTAGTAGCTATGGAAGGAACACGGTAGTCACTAATAGTAAAATGAACCAAAACTTCACTGCTACTTCATACATTCCCTCGCAGAATCGTGCTTTGATATTAGCGAAGTTGATGTGTCTCCGGAGTCGAATACACGGAGAGATACTACAACGAAACAAATAGGAAATAGGTTAGCAACGTCTAGGCAGCTACCGAATGGAAATGATGCACCACTTGATCTTATTCGACATACAATCCGCCGAATATGACACATCGATCCGAATTGAAGGGTCAGTCACCATTGTTCCTTGTTAAAGGGAATAGATAAGAGTTAAAAGATAGTAAGAACACTAGGGTTGCTTAATTGAATAATTCTGTATCGAAAGTTAGATGCTTGTGTACAAGGAAGTGGAGGCTTATATACCTGTTTACTAGGGGTACTTTATATGTATGAAAAGACAAAAAATGGTACTTTACACTTTAGTTACGTGAAACGTACTAAAAGGGGTAAAAGAGACAAAGAATATTCAGTACAGAAAAACATAATCATTTTGGAATATTATGTTAGAAAACACGTATTGCTTGGTGGTTGGTCATTAGGAATATGTCACAAAGTAGGCGGAAACAGGAGGGCATTTCAGTCAGAGGCCGACTTGATCTGGTTCAGGTCGGGGACCAATTAGTTCTGAAAAGAATTTATCTTGTTTCAAGGTCTGATGCCTGTGGTCGAATCGAGAGCTTGCCTTGATTATTCTTTGGCTATTTCTTGGAGTAAGATGTTGCTGTTGAACAGGGTAACAATCCTTGTCTCGATTATGGTCTAGGGCTAGAATCCTCCAAGCGAGTCCTTTGAGTCCTCTAGCTTGGCTGCATATGAATGGTCTAAGAGGTTGATTCTTATCAGATAGGGTTTAAATGGGTCTACAAAGTTAAGTTTTGACCTAATGGGACTATTGAACGGTATAAGGCTCGGTTAGTTGCTAAGGGATATATACAAGTTGAAGGAGAGGACTATACGGACACATTTTCTCTAGTTGCAAAATTATGTTCTATTCGCATTCTATTTGTTGTAGTTGTTATTCAAAATTAGCCTTTATATTAAGTGGACATCAATAATGCCTTTTTATACGGGCATATTGATGAGGAAATTTACATGACCCACCTCAAGGATATTATAAAGCATTACCAAATCACGTGTGTTGCCTTAAACATTTGTTATATGTACTAAAGCAGGCATCAAGATAATAGAATATTGAAATTTCCAAATTTCTTATTCAACAAGGGTTTTATCAGTCTAAAAGTGACTATTCTCTTTTCATTCGCAATCGTAATGATGGTTTTCTTATGGTGCTTTTAAATGTTGATGGTATGATTTTAATAGGGGACAATGATGCAGCTCTTTCACAATTAAGAGTTGCTTTATATTCTTACTTTACTATTAAGGATTTAGGCTTAGCTAGATTCTTTTTTGGTCTTGAAATTTGTCATCCAAGTATAGGACTTCTATGTTATGTCCTGAAGTCGCAGATTCATATCAGTCCTACTATGTAAACCATTCTATAATAGTAACTGGCCTTACAGTGCCTATCATAGATATGATTTATATAAGGCGTCGACGACTCCTTACTTTGAAGTAAATAGTCAATTAAGAATTTATCTAAAGTTATAATAAGTATTAAAACCATAAGTCAATATATATATAATTACATGTATATTATTGTAGAATTCTCAGGTGATTCTATATCATATCATAATAGTCAGTTGGTTTACATATCAAATATTAGTCTTCTAGTTTTAAAGATACTAGTGAGACTCTAGATATAAATTAATTGTTAGGCAAATTGTTCCTCATACCCCCAGGCTTCAAAAGAGAACTAATCTCTGGTTAGTTGTAAGGTGGCATATTCGTCAGAGTAATCAGAAATCAGGACCTACAAAAGAATCTATACAGGTATGAGCAACTACAGCTCAGTAAGTTGAATTAGAGACTCATGAATGTATACAAACACAAACAAGATTATTAAGCAATTATTTTCATGCAATGCAACAAGCAAGTATCATCACACAATGTAGTCCGGTCTGTTGTGAAATCAAAGTAATTTCACCAGCTCTAATCCGGGTTGAGGAGTTTTCATATTATGCAACAGTTCATAACCAAACCCAGGTTTATGCAATGGAGACACTGCTCCTCTTAAAACTATCCCTCGAACCAATGCTCTCATCTTCACCGTGACCTCCTCTCCTGTCATTTAGTTTGGCTAAGGATGAAGAAAAGACCAAATTGCTATCTAACGTTCTCTTTTTCGAAGGTGTCGATGTTTGGTTGGAGAATCCTAATGATCCCTTAAAGGGTTGTAATGCATGACAATTTAGGGTATTAGGGTCGATTAGGATTAAGGTCGATTTAGGGTGTTCGGACAATTTTATATCAATCCAATCATAACAATCATCAATCACAACACAAATTCTAATACGAAGTTAGAGACGTAAGCACATGCATAAAACTACTTACAATTACAATCATACACAATCCTAAGTCTTCGAGTACCCTAAAATAGAGCTCCAAATACGGTAAAGTAATATACCCAACTTACCTGGAATTCTCGGTCGCTCAATCACTCAATTGCAAGTTGGTTTACCTTTGTGTATCTTATAATACAAATACGTCTTTTTAGTACTTATACTTTGATGATATATATTTTAAGTTATGATTTAACTCACTTCTCCATATATATCTATTATTTACTAATGATTCATTCTACATTAGCTCGAGGTTCGGTTTTTGAATTAGATTCCAGTTTTGGTTCTAAATTGTTTTCAACTACAAGGAATCCTAAATACGCATGAGTCCTAATGTGAAATTAATCACATTAAGCTCGAGTATTCTAATATTATACTAGGTCTTAATTTAGTATTTTAACCTATTCAATACACTCTAATCCTAATTAGGGTACTAGATTTTGCTCCTGATGTGAGAAAATCTTTTTTTTTTATCTAATTACCTAAAATTAGTTTTTATACCAGATTTATTTTGTACCGATACTATTATTATATTATTTAATTTAACATATTATTTCATATTTATTAAAATCCCAACTTCACATATTACTAAATTTCCTATAAATGCCACATAATTCCCATATTAATTACAATTAACATTCCAAATGTTAGGATTAGGTTTCCACATCAGAGATTAATATCCTTAAACATTTAATTACCCTCTAAGTCAGTAATTAATTATTTAATCACTTAATTAAGCTAAAATTACCTATGTTTCTCATTGTTTTAGGGCTAAAAAATTACTTAGAATTTTCAAAAATTAATTTCAAAAAAATGGTTTCATAGCTTTGTTCTACATCACTTAAGTGTTCTACAAAAAAAAAATTGAGCTCCAAACTACACTTTTAAGCCTATTTATTTCTAATTTTAAACATCCTCGATTTTATCTAATTTCTTAAGAACCTTATATTTATAGACATGATTAAACTTAATCATTATTTTTCCCTAAATCTACATACAATAAAATATCAGAATAATAAATTTCATAATTTTTTAGCCATAATTAATAATTTTAAGGAATTTTGCAAAATTGGAGGAGACTTGAGACTCACTTGGTTCGAAAGATTTTTGGCATCCAAAACCGGTTCAGATGTGTTGGTTGGTCCAGGCAGTCGATGTGGAGTGGGGTGGTGGTGGTGGTGATGGTTCGGTCTCAGGTGATGGTGGTGGCTCATGGGTTTAACCTAAAAGCACTAATTAGACAGTTTTGTAAAGATTTTTGCTAAACCTTAATTTTTCTCTCAAATTTGGTTCTCTCTATTTTTTTTAACTCCCAACTAACCAAATGAGCTTTCAAAATTTTCTTGCTATTTATAGGGTCCTAAAGGAATTGTTGTGCATTAATTAAGACAAGACAAGGTCTATATCCATTCTTTCTTTTTTTTTTTTTGCTTTTTATGTGCTTGATTTTGATTGGTCTAATTTTTTTCTTACCTCCCTTAGCTGCCACGACTTGATCTGGAGCATTCCCTATTTCCTTGATTTTTTTTTCTGATTTTTCTTTAATTTTTTTTATAATTTTCTTTCATTATTTAGCAAATTTTTACCTAATTTCAGGTAATTTAGGTAATTTTGCTTATTTCTGCTTATACGTAAATAAATGTAGGGTACAAGTAAACACTTCTAAATATTATTTAGGTCATTCTATGATTTTTAATATACATATAATTTATCTCTAGCAATTTATTAATTATCAAAATGCATTTTAGGCATTTTCAATAAATAACAAAAAATATACTTAGAATTTCAAAATTTTATATTCTCCTATTTTATTACTTGTTTTCTTAAATTCAAACTTACAGGGTTGCTTTTACTAACATTTTTAACTTTAGTTTATAATTTAGGTTTAATCTGATCTTTTAACTAATTGTCTTAAATTTTGTGCCCTAAATTCGATTTTACGGTTACTTGTCTTATATTTAAGGCTTACATTTTGCTCAACTAACATAAGTTCATCTTAGATGTCTTGATTGATGTTAGACTTATTGGTTCTAAACTAGTTTCTACTCCTTGTCGAGTGGCTCGAAGCTTGATCATATTTTTGGTGAATTGTTAGAAAATCCTTTGTTTTACAGGAGGTTGGTAGGCCAACTTCTTTACTTGACTTTGACTCAACCAAATATCTCATTTGTTGTCCATCGTTTGAGTCAATTGCTTAGCTCTCTTCAAAGTATACATTTATAGGCAGTTTTTCATGTATTGTGATATTTGAAAGGTACTTCTTCACTTAAACTCTTTTATTCAACCAATAGCTCACTCTCTTTACTTAGGTATTCTGATTTTGATTGGGGGTCCTCTCCTATTGATAAAAAATTAGTCTCAGGTTATTATGTGTTGTTAAGAACTTCCTTAATTTCTTGGAAAACCAAGAAGCAACGAACTATATTCACCTTAGTGTTGAAGCTAAATATGGAAGTATGGCTTTAGCTACCAAAGAGCTTCTCTAGGTATCTTATATTCTTAAGGACTTGGGTGTTGTTGTTCTTCATCCTATTACACTTTGATGTTACAATAGATCCGTACAGTTAATAGCTTGTAATCTATGCCTTCACAATTGAACAAAACATATATCCATTGATATAGATTCACATGTGATCAAGTGTAAGCTAGTTTTCTCCACATCTTCCAATCTTCAACTTGCGGATCTTTTAACAAAGGCTATTGTTCATCCTACTTTATGTTTTCTTTTTGCTAAGTTGAGTCTTCGCGAAGATCCAACTTGAAGGGAGAGAAAAGTAGTAGGGGGAGGGAGGGGGTAGGGTTTGGGTAGTACGCATGAGGGTGTTATTATTATAAGAAGCTTTATATTTTATTTATGTCACATATAAGAATAGAAGTTAGTTATAACAAATTAAAGTTTGATGAGTAGTTTTAGTCAATTACGGTAGGGAAATTCTTGTATATAAATGAAGGACAATTGTAAATAGAATTTAGATAGTCATTCTTTCTCCTATTATACACTTAACATGGTGTGAACCGTGACAAAAAACAGACAAGGTCGGTCGTTGGATGGGTCCAAGCTTGCAGAAAGCTTGAAAAAAGGTTAATGGGGAAAGGTATGAAAAGAGTGACAAAGACGAATGAAACAGTAAGCAAAAACCTATGAACAATTCCAGAGGTTATGATGCACCAAAGGAACTTCCGAAGACTCACGGCACATTTTGATATGATGCACGAATTGGTCCAGTGAGATTACTCGCCACCTAACCTTACTTAAGGGAAAGGATAAGAGTGATGCTGAGAGTAAATAAGTAGTGTTTACACAATGAAGAAAGTATTCAAGTGTATCAAAGGTAATTTGCCTCTTACAGCTATAAGTACAAGGGTATTTATACCTGTGAGTTAAGGCAACTTGCCCAAAAGGGAAAAGGCAATAAGGACATTTCTTAAAGAAGCAATGTACATGATACAAGAGGGTAAAAATGAAATTACTTGGAAATCAATCGTTGGTGCTACAGATTCTGTATATAATACTATATACGTGGTGATGCTACATTGGTAATGTTGTTAGGGGATGTGGACCAAAAGTACGGATGGGTGGGCTTGTCTGAGTAGGAATAGCCTAGTCAATTCGGATTCTCTATTTGTCACCCTCTCGGTAAAGATGATGTTGAGTGATTGGTTGGCTCGGTAATAGAGTAATCATCAACTCGGCATAACACCGAATAAAGGGCAGTTATTCGATACGGCATTAAAGATGACTCGGCGTGTAAGTGCTCGGTCTTGGTAGGGGTTGGTTGGAACATAAGAATTTGTCGTATTAGCCCTTCTAGTCCTCGATCTTAGTTGTGGGTCAGAGGTCCTGTAGCTTGATTCCCATCACAACACACTCTCGTATTTCTCTATATCCCTAATACATAATTGTGCATACTGATAATGGAGAAGAGTTTCAATATGTTGAAATTTTGATTAACATACTTAGTTGCATATGGTTTGATAGTCAAGTCTCCAGCAGTAAAGCTATAAGAGAGTAGTAAGTATAAGACTAAAACTCTTTAAATTGTAAGCCTGATATTCTCTTCTCAATCTCGTTTACTTTGAGTTATTTATTTGTGTTGTTATTCATATATTGAATTATTAATGTATCACTGATAATCAAATTAAGTTATTAAGAAGGATAATTTTGATTCACATTGAAAAAGTTTTAAAAAGTTTCTAAAGATATCAATTCACCCTCCCTCTTGATATCTTATACACGAACAACAATGCCATCACGCTACTGTAAGCTCCATAAGTTACTATAAAACTTTATGCTATGTGGATTTGATCTTCCTTCAAATCTTCTCTTTGCAACAAATTTAGGGGACATTTCACTTCTCCTAGTGTAAACATAAACTCAAACTCAAATTTACCGCGATCATGGCATGGGTAGAAAGGCATCATAAGCCCCCTCTACTTAAGCTCTTTGATACTGTTGTAGAGTTTTCTTTTCACCCATATGTAGAAAAAAATCCCCGAATATCAAACATACAACGGATACCATCAAACTAGCACATAGGATTTTATTTCTTTAGAAGATCATGGAGATTTACGAGACCTTGTAGCTAACTTAATAACTTTTATTTTAAATATATTTTACATGGTGATTTTATAGCATTTCCCTTATATTTTTTGTTGTTTTTAAAGAAATTGATACTTAATTGAGTAAAATTTTAATTTCAAGGTTTGACCGCGTTCTTGGATTGAAAACAAAGAAAAGGAATCAAGTTTCACTCAATTAGAGTTCAAATGAATGAGTTATGAAGTTTCGAAGTAAGTTACATAACCTGGTGACACAACTATACTCCTAGGTCGTGTCCATACAATAGAAGAAAGTAACAATTTTTTGTTAGAAAGTTTCACAACCTGGGAACATAACCATGTCCACAAGCTGTGTCCCATCCAAGATGATTTTAAAGCCTAAAGTCAGTGAGTTACATAACTTAGGGACACAATTGTGTCTCAAGCTATGTTTGGTGACGAAAAAGGAAATTTCTTAATGTACTATATAAAGACTTGTAAGGGTTTCAGACATCACTAGGGACATTGAACATAGAAGAGACTTGAAGAGAAAAGGGAGGAAAAGATAGAAGCATCATCCAACTTCAAGATTGAAGAGATTTCTAATCAATAAAAGGGGTTTTTCATATTTTACTTCTTGCAATTTTCTTCTAATTTCATAATGATAGTTTAAGATTCTTGTATTTAAGATCATGGAACCTAGGGTTTCATGTGACTATTGGATTTATTGATAATTTTCAATAAAGTTTCTATCTTTTTTGATTCAGTTATGTGTTTTTATTGTTAATTGATATTTCTAGGGTATCAATTTATGATATTATGCATGATGATTGAAAAGTCACATAGGTAATGAGATCCAAACATAATTGAAGAGAGTTACATGTATACTTAGAGATAAAATGCATGATTTTTCTGGAAAGTTATTATTTTTGTGTGAGAACGCATTGTATATTAATACAATTCTAAATTATATTACTGAGTGAAGAGATTTTGGTAAATAATTTAAGGTTAAGGCTAATATGCTTGAGAAATTTGTTAACTTCAATTGCAAATCCCTTCGGTAAAAAATAATAGAGATGGAATTAGATATATTTTAAGCAATCATATGTTGAATGCTAGGGAAAACAATTCCTAAATACATTATTTGCCTTTTGGAAGTCGTTTTTAATTTTATTGCTTCCTAATTACTTTGTTAAGTCTCACAATTAAATTAGTTTGTTAATTTTCGTATTTTTAATTCACTCAAGCCATCACAATTTTCTGGTCAAATAATAGGGCTAAAGTTAGTATTAGTACTTGAGGTTTTTGAGGAATCAACTTGGACTCATATCCGCTATATTAGAATTTGATAGATGCACTTGTGTTGTATCATAACTTCCTCCAATGATGTATTTTAGGTGGCCTCCCTTTGCCATTAGATAGCAAGGGCTCAAACAGTAATATCCTAGAGCTCATAATTACAATATATTCTCTACATAGAGTTGTACAACAATTTTAATTCGATCAAGATGTCCCTTAAGTAGTAGCTCTTACTTTAGACATATAAACTTATTGTAAGCTCATTTCAACTAAGCACATTAAAATGATTCATTTTGTTGTCCATCAAATCTATTTTCATCGTTTGAATCGCTGTAGAGTGATCTCCCCTAGTTGGTCATCTTATTGAGTTGAGTGTTTGAGAGGATTTCATGCTTATGCATTTGCATCAAATATAAAGGCTTTAAGCAAAGTGATCGTCTATTGACATGAGTTTTACCTTCAGCTCTCGAGGTTGAATAGTAATAAAAAGAAGCAAGATAAGAACAACACTAATCACCCTAACAAAGAAGCTGGAGCTTCCAAAGTAATAAAAGAAAGAGTGAACTCATTTAAACGTTCATGTCCTCCTTAAAGTGACGACCAAAACACCACCAAATGACTATGCATTCAAGAGGTAATGAAGACACCTTTAGAATTTACTTTTTTATATATTACTTTGTTGTTTGCTTTATCGACAATTATCTTTATTAGGCTTTGTTCAATCTATCTCCTACCTTATAGAACGGCTACCAACCCCTTAAGACCTAACTTAAGAGAATGATGATCAAGAGTTGGAAGATTATGGGGATTCTCCTAAAGAGTATGAGCAAGTTGATGGTGATGATGATTCTTATAATCTAGCTTATTATGCTGAAATTGTTAGACCAATAATGAACCAGGTTTAGATGTAACAACTGCTAATGAAACTCAAGTGCTTATACTAAATCTGACTATTGAGACTCATGTTGAAGATTTGCTTCATGAGGGTACCTATGACACAATTGCTTTAGTTCAGGCGAGTGGTCTTTTCTATGTACTTCTTATCATTGCATCTATAGCTCAATCTTCTCTCTTAGTTGCCGATATGTCCCATTAGGATAAGGAAGCAAATTCAATGGTTAATATTGATTTAAAGGAGAAAATAGGGTTTTGTGGATTCAATGTACCTCCATATCTTGTAACACCATTTGAACACCTATATGCTTTAGATGGGGAGTTCTGGGCAGAGTCTGCATTTGTTTATTCTCCAGTATGCGTTAATGTTATGATCATGCTAGGGAAAGTGATGCTACTTATGAGTTGCTCCTATAAGTCAATATTTAAAAAGAGAGCGAACTCCATTTTAAAAGCTTCTGAAGTGTCTTAATGAGCGGAGTTCTACATTAATAGCTTGAAATTAATCATCACTAAAGCTCATATTATGCTAAAATGTAATGAGCTGATCAAAACTTATTATCAAATCAGCAACAAGATCAAGGCTCTACAACTGAAGGAGAAAGCCCCTAATGCAGAGATAAATGAACTCCTTAATGATGTTAACCCTAAATCTAAGTTGGAGCAGGATGTAGCATAATTATGTCCATGAACTTTGTTTGTCATTATAGATATAAGATAATCAAAATCTTTGGATATTGTTATTCATTATTGCCATTGTCATAATATTGTAGTGTCTTAGATTATTTATACTTTAAATTTTGAAATATATGGTGTTATGGCTACTAAGCCTACTGTGAAGTTAGCTCAACTTGACACGATTGTAATTGCTCTAATTAATATTGTGTGTAAAAAATTCGCATATGTGTAATACATACATTGCCTATTTAGGAACAATTTGCAGTTACCATGTGATGACCACTTTGATCATCTATGGATAGGATTGCTTTGACCTTAGATTCTACAAAAGGCATTACGACTGCTAAGCCTACCCTAGGGCTGCTATGACCTATTACAACTTGAGATTGCTTTGATCTTAATATTTAAATATTGTAGATGAGATTACTACCAAGAACAATGACTACTACGATGAGATTGCTTTCACCTCTTACACCTGAGGTTGGTTCGATCCTGGAATTTTGCATTAAGGCGTTATGATTGCCTAGCCTACTATTGGATTGCTTCAATTCATCGCAACTAAGATTGTTTGATCCTATTGTATAAATAATATAGCAAAAAAAATAAAGTTGAGAAGAGGGAAAAAAAAGAATAGAGAGAATGATGGAATCTAATATTACTTCATTTCATTAGTTAGGAATTATAAAAATGATTATAGATGAAACTTCTTAATATATTGAAAATTAATTGGAGCAGTGATGGCATCTATTTAAGGGTTATGGAGTTTATAGCATTTGCTATTATGGACTTCTTCTACAATAAGAGGACCTTCTCATTTTGGAGCTAAAAGTCCTTTCCTTACGTACTCAACTACTTGAAGAATGACATTACCTTAATTGAACGAACGCTTCCTATAAGGAGATCATAAGCAACACTTAACCTTTAGAGATAGCTAGATTATGTTTAGCCATATCATGTCTCTCATCTAATGCTTCTAAGTCCAGCATCCTCAAAGCATTAAGATCTAATCAAGCATTTAGAGTTAGGCGAGCTAATGGTACAAGGATCTCAATTGGCACTATAGCTTCTGTACCATATATGGTATTGCCCTTATAGGTGTCCCTTTTGAAGTACGGTAGGCCTATAATGTTAATGGTAACTTATTATGCTAATCCTTCTCATTGTCGTACACTATTCAACTAAGGACATTCGATAGTGTCTTGTTTGTCACTTCGGCTTAGTAATTTCCCTTTAGATAGTATAATGTAGACTTTATGTAGTTGACATTGTAAGATTCCAAAAGCTACTTTACATATGAACTGACAAATGGATAGTACAACGTGGACTTTATGCTAGCATCCCTTTGATTGGTAAAGTCAGGATCCCCTTAATCCTCTAGAAAGCCTCTTCTTGAACTAGACCCCATTCAAATGGAACTCTTTTCTTCATCAATTAATGTAATGAAAAAGAAATTTCAGTAAGCATTGGAATAAGACGTCGAATATAAGATAACTTACCTATAAATCCCTTTAACTCTCTTTGATTCTTTAAGGACAACATGGACCATATAGCTTCAACTTTTGTTGGATTAACATCAATCCCGTTTTTTTGTACAACGAAACCTAGAAACTTCCAAAATGAAACCCTAAACGTTCACTTTAAGGGATTCATTTAGAGCTCATAAGCTCGGTACCTCTTGAAAACTTGTCTCAAGTGATCAATACAATCAAGTGCTTGCCTTGATGACGATGTCATCTACATAGTCTTCCATGTGAGTATATACCATATCATGAAAGATAGTAATCATGGCTCTTTGATAAGTAGCCACTGCATTCTTTAGTCCAAAAGGCATTAAGGTGTAATAGAAATTCTCGAAGGGCATTTGGAAGGCCATATGTTCCGCATTTCCTAGGGCCATTTTGATCTAATGGTATTTACTGAAGCTATCTTAATAAGGATTGGCCAACCAAACCCCTTACCCAGGCTCAAGCATGAGATTTACAAAGCATGGTGTAGGGAATTGTTATTGCTCATCTAACTGTTAAGGATTCCGAGCTATTGATCAAACTCGACCTTCTTAGGGTCCTTACTTGTATCCACCATACACATCGACCTCGGTTATGGAATGACTTGAGGTATATCCAGGTGACCACTCTAACAACTTGACAAGCCTATCTAACAACTCATCCGTGAGGAGTCTGACCATATGTCAAACTTTACAGGTACTTAGAATTTGTTTTTGGAACTTATCCAAATAAATCCCATTCTGCACCCCTTCTCCCAACCTAAAAAGGAATATATATATATATATAAGATATGTATCTAATCACTATATTGTGGGAACAATCTTATGCTTAAACATGCACTTGACCTAGTTCTCCAATTTATATTGCTCTTAATAGATGTTGCAAGTCGTTATCTTAACTATTAATGCTTTAAAGATTCTCTATTAGCTAGCCACCAATTAAAGCTAGATAAATATTCTACGTAAAATTAACTAGCTAAATATCTTGAGTGTTATAACTAAGAGACCACCCTTACTGTAGTAGCTTATTTAGGTCTTTCTGGAAATATATGGTATTCTTTATGTATGTTCATATTGGTTTGGCCCTTATATGTGTTTACACCCTTAACAAACCCCCCTTACCCTTATCCTTAAATGTAAATCAATTCTAAGTTTCAACTCCTTTCATTTTTCAATCAATTCTCCAGTTAAGCTTAGATTTTCTATCACTTGAAAGTTTGGGCAAAGCTCTAAGGTTAATTGAAGAAGTTCGTTGTCTTCCAAATGATCATAAGGTAAAAGTTCTAATATTGGAAAAGAGTATGAGGCATCACTTATTCGTTTGGAGATTTATGTTGCCACTCGGAAAAGGAATCCAAAAAAGTGTATATACAATCAAATGAATAGGCACAAAACAAAATTGTGAGTATTTAATACGTTTTTTGAATATCTACATTCCTTCTCATTAGTTTATATTAAAAACACAATGATAAAATTTATCATGAGCTTAATAGTAGATACGCTCTAAACAAAGATGCTACAATTTAAACAATTGACTCAGACAAAGGAAGTCATGAAATCATTGATGCATTTTCTAAACTAACGGGAAAAGAACACGATGGATATGTTAGACTTATGAAAGGCTTGTTACTCCATTTGATATGAAAGGAAATAGAGTAGCTAATGAGTCATCAATAAAAGCTCCAAGATCTTATAGTATGTCACA
Source organism: Lumnitzera littorea (assembly GCA_024138015.1). Classification (NCBI taxonomy): domain Eukaryota; kingdom Viridiplantae; phylum Streptophyta; class Magnoliopsida; order Myrtales; family Combretaceae; genus Lumnitzera; species Lumnitzera littorea. The sequence goes on along the minus strand of JAMXBB010000004.1, from coordinate 76,988,404 downwards.
ATGAAAGTAGAGGTAAAGATGTAGAAAAGAAAAAATTGAGATAGAATTGGAACAATAAAGAATCAAAATGATAAGAGATATTATGTTAGTGCTTATACCATGGTTACAAAGGGTTAATCATAGTTTACATCTTGTTAGAAATTAATTATTTTGTTCAGTAATTTGCGTATTTTCAGAACTTTGACACTTATCAACCTTTTAAATATTAAATAAATGCACATGGTCATTAGTATTACTTTTGTGATATTATCATTTATAATCCTTAGAAGTTTTTCATTATCTATGTTTAAAATGTTACATACAAGAAAAAATCACGATTATTAATTTTTATTAAACCTTTCCCTTTAATTTTAAGAATTGTTGCTTTTAATGTACATCAAACTGTTGGCTTTATAGAAAGAAATAGTTGCGTTTAAAGGTGCAAATTGTTACCTTTATCTAATTATGCATTATTAAAACATTGCACTAAACGGTTGCATTTTATTCCTATTAAACAGTTGCTTTAACCATTGTCAAAATATTCTTGTGTAAACATTGCGTTACCTCCTATAATTTTTGCTTATTCTAAAGGACAAATCATGACGTATCGTTGCACATTTATATAAAACTTGTTGCAGTAAATTTGGACAAACCATTACCTTTTTGTTTTGAAACTGTTATCCTTTGAAGAATTAGAACCTTTGTTCTAACTAGGCAATGATTTCCTATACTGTTGTAAGATCCGTTGCCTTATATTAAGGGCAATATTGGTCAAATGTAATGGAAATGTAATCGTTGCCTTGGCTTAAAGGTCATTACTTATAGTTTAGTGCTGTTACTAATAAGGGTAGGTATGGATCGATTCGGTTTGGTTAAGTTTTCCTTTTAAATCAAACCAAATCATATAAATATGGTTTAGTCTTTTATAACTTTAAATCAAATCATACAGCTCAAATCGGAAATTTTACCAATCTATAAAATTTTAGTTTGGTTTGGTTTATTGATTTAACTATATTTTCTAATTTAGGAAAATGTATTAGTGAAACATGTAACCTCCTGTAAAAAGTATTGAATTGATTTAAAAATAATAAGATTAATGAAATTAATATTCATAAGACTAAAAATTTTCAAATGTTTATTAATACCTAATTTCATTTATAAAAATAGCATAGAGTATAAACTTTGAATTAAATTACATATGTAATTTAGACATTTTGGTAATTAAAATTTAATATATATACATTTCAATAAATGTAAATAAATAGTTCTTTCAAATACTATATTGTAATAAAAGATAATCTTTGGTTAAAGTAAAATATTATTATATTTTTTATAAAATGATTTGGTTTGGTTTTAAGGATCGATTAAATTTATTCTTTTAAGCTAATCATATATTTTCAATTTGGTTCTGATAAAAAATTTCTAAACAAAACTATAAGAAAAACCATATTTATGGTTTGATTGGGCTTGATTTACTCATTGGTTAAGTTTAGTTGATTTTTTTCATCTTCGATTATTGAAAGCTTAAAATGACATTGTTTTGATGAATTTTAGTTTATTATGCCAAACAAAACCTCAATATTTAGGACTTCCCAATGTACTGCTTTCAAGGGATATTTCTATATAAGTATTTCACCTAGGTCAACACAGAATAATTATATTAACTTAATCCTATGGAGGCAGTCTATGATACATTGTTTTTCTCACCCTTTCATTCTTTCTACGGTCATATAAAATGAGAAAACCAATCGAATAAGCTAAATTTGTATTAATGGTATATTTGAATGGTATAAAATCTGCGGAACTGGTTAAAATGAAAGAAATATAAAGAAAATTAGGACTTAATTGAATGTAAAAATTCATGAAAATAAATGAGCTATTTTTTTTTTCTTTCCTCTTCTCTCTATATTTAAAGAAAATTATATAAAAATTACCAAAATGCCATTTAGATCAATTTTTGCTAATAGCGTATAGTATCATTTAATCAAATCACATTCCTTTCAATTTTCACTCTCCTCCTTTTTTTTTTTTCCTTTTCTCACCCAGAAATTTCACTCTGTCAATGATCGAATGTTTGGAGTAACTTTGTGTAAAAGGTGGAATAAACATGCAGAAAAAAAGCAGTATATTTGATTTTCTTTTTGACCAGCTCTTCAATCTTTTTGCCGGATTACTTGCATTTTTCCTTGTTTTTATTTATTTATTTATTTTTTTGAACAAGGGATTACTTGCATTTTCAGACTGATTAAATTAGATCATGAATTTAGCTACACAGCCCTCCTTGAAAGTTGCAACGGTCGCTTTCATTTATAACTAATCCTTCTTTTCCACCGACTGTAAAAACCATAAAATACAGCAAAATCTTCTTTCTCTCTCTCTCTCTCTCCAATATCTCAGTCTCAGCTCATTCTCCAATCTTCTGGTTCTCAAAACCCTAGCTCTTTGATTTCGAGCTCCAGACACAAATGTAGATACGTGAATCACTTCCAAACTACTTAACAACTATCAATGGCTGATATTCTCGCAGCTCTTCCTCTATCATCCTCTTGCTTTTCGAGGACGACTCGCTTCAATAGTCACGGAACATGCATCAAGTTTTCGTTTTTCTTCAACGGTACGGCAACCGTTGCAAGGATCAGTGGTTGTAGGATTTTGATTTCGAGTAAGAGGTTGGTTAGGTATTGTAAATGGAGATTGAATGCTACCGATACCGTTCACATTGCGGAGAATCCGCAGACGACGCGTAGTGCGACCATTGAGATTCCTGTCACTTGTTATCAGGTGGGTTGAATTGTCTCTGGCAGCTTGTTTTTTGTAATTTCGATATTGGATAAGATAATGCAGCTGCACACCAACGGGATTGATTCGATTAGAGAATGAATTGATTACATGTTGGATCTAATCGAACTTATAAGTATTTTCTTGCAACATGGATTTGGTGCGATATTAAACTGACTATTGCGTAATAGCAAGTCCTACTTTGGTGAGAAAGAGGGGAATGTAATAAATTCATGTTTTTCTTGTGCTTTATTGATTTATGTTGCTATACTTTTATAGGTTATGGAAAAAATCTAAAAGGCAAAAGCTTCTTGCTCTGTGTAGTTTAGATGCTGGACAAGACAATGCCGCTAAACCTGAACCAAATTGACTTAATTATAGAATGAATTAATTCTATGTAATTAATTGAGGTTATATATATATATATTTTGTATTAACAAAGGCTTTTTTGTGGCAAAATAAAAAGTTTGTGTTAAAAAAGCAGAATGTACATCGGCAGTCGCAAGGGGTTCTGCAACATTTTACGCTATTACAAGAATTTCACAAAAACAATGTAGGGAAGCTAATGTAACCAAAAGCAAGAAGATATATGAAGCTTTTGTGTAAGCTATAATCTGTCTAGCTAGAGCTGATTGAGAAGGAAGCATTCCACCAACAAATGTGGAGCTGTGCATATTACAAGAACTTCACACAATATGAAACTGAGTGTGGGTGATAATGTTACAATTGTTAGTCTTACATTATGTGAAGAGTGGGGAATGTAATAAATTTATGTTTTTTGGGGAATTCTAATTGATTGATGTTGGTCTACTATTCATATAGGCATGTGATAATTATGATACTTTAGGTTTGTAAACTGATCTCATGTGAAGGCTATCTTGGTTGTCTAGAATATGAAGAAAGGTTGTAGGGTGGTTATCTTTTTGGGCTCTTAGTCGTTTGTGTGGTTATCAGTGGGTCAAGAAACATGATATTGTTAAGAATGGGATTACTTGGCAATACCAATAATTTCTTTTATCTTGGTTAAATAATACCTATAATTGGTCTAGTAGCTTGTGGCCATATGAACCATACTAGAAAATATATTTTGGTAAATTGATATATAAAGTTTGCTTCCAGTTTTCTGGGCTTGCGTTGCATAGGTAGACCAAAAGGTGGCATCTTGAAACCACGAGCTTTCATTGAGGATATCACCTTAAATAATATTTGTTTAGTTTAGCTCCATAGTCACCTAATTAAAGGTTAAGCTTATGGATTGGTGCTGGCCTTTATTTTTATATTTTATCTCTCACCCTTAGGTACACTTTGACAGTGAGGACCCATCACATGAAAATGATTAAATAGGAGTCAATGACAATATGTGAAATTGAAGTCAGTAACTTATGTCCCGTTCACTTGAGGGGAATTGATTTATTCTTTATTATAGTGTTCATTTAGTTTTTTGTCTCCAAATCGTAATTCCTTATGAATCTTTATTACGTGAAATCAAGCAATAAGAATTCATTGATTCAACTAAAAAATCATAATTTCTTACAAATTTTATATTTTTTTCAAAAATAATTTCATATTAATTTAACGATGATCATCACCATCATTACTATTGCTACTATCGACGACAACAACGACGACCACCACCACTACCACCTCGCTGCAACTACTAACCACTAACCACCATTACTTATCGATATTGTCACTGTCATTACTAATCACCAACTTTCACTACTTTTATCGCTACTAACACCATTACCATTATATTGCTGTCGTCACTATCATCCTGCATCATCGCTACTACAACCGTCACCGCTGCCGCCTCCATCATCATCACTTTTTACTACTGCTATCATCACCACCGCTACTTACCTTTTCTTTAAGCCGCTATCCCAACCATTGACACCACCATTAACCACTGCCATTGTCATTGCTACCGCCATCAACCATTACTATTGCCTCCACCCTCATAGTCAATTTTCATCACTATCACCTATTACCTTAGAATTACTTGAAAAAGAAAATGAATTAAGGGTAATTTAGTCATTAAAATTCTATTACGTGTTTATTTTTAAGTTATTTATTAATCTAACTAAATAAAATAATGGATATTACATCCTTATTATATTCTTTAGGAATTCTAATTATAATTCTTTTTCATTCCATTCAGTGAAGTGAACGAACTGTTACTATTTTAAGTTTAGTTCTACAACTGCTCACATAAAAATTTAAGCCTATTGACATGGGTTTTTATATTTTATACCGTTAACAACAGTGATGATTATAGATTCTTCTCTCGCAAGGTCTCTTCAATAGAGTTGGTTCTCTTCACTGAATCAGTTAGTTTCCAACAATGGATTAATTGTAAATTATCCTTGCATTTTATTTACCTCGTTTCCTAAGAGAAACTTGATTTGGTTGGGATTCACTATAAATAAATTCATGCAGCATACAATTGTCTTAATTTAACGTGTTTCACGCATAATACCATGTGATGCCTTTGATCAATGTTTTCTGGTAAAGCCTTTGACCAATGTTATTGTTTTCTTCATAGGTGATCTTGAATAGTGTAACTTCGGTGGATGTATTTTAATTTGATTTCTAGTTAAGTTTAGAGGCCAATTTAGTGATTTTTAATCCTGTGACAGCTATTGTATCTGTATGATTTGCTTCTTTCATTGACCTAAGAAAAAATTTGCATTTTTCTTTTGGGTAAAATGTCAGAAAAAACAATTGCATTTTCTTATCATATAAAACCTTTGTTGTGGTTTAGCCTGCAAGTTGTTAGTGGCCATAGAATTTAGCTGTAGGTGCTGTGTAAACTTTTCCTACATTGTGCATACCTTTTTATTAGTGTTGCTGCAGCCGGCTCATGATCTTTCTTTATCTTTGTATAGAAGGCACGAGTGGTGTTTAATTTAGATAAGGTGGCAAAAACTCACACCAAAGAGCATTTGATGCAACTGTCTTTCTTTGTATGTGAAACGCAACTTCCTGTATCACATTCTTCACTGAGGGATCCATGTATTTTGATACAGGCAGAGAAATGTCTATTTATTCTATCCTTTTATATTCAGAAATCTTATAATCTGTATGATTTCTTAAACTTTTTAAATTCCTTGTCCTACTTTACAAACAACTCAATGTGGACTTGCAGCTTCTTGGGGTTCCTGATAAAGCAGAAAAGGATGAAATTGTGAAATCGGTAATGCAGTTGAAACATGCTGAAGTAGAAGAAGGTTATACATCCGAAGCTGTTAGTTCACGTCAGGTAGGTAGCTTTACTTCATTCCTTACCGTTCCATCAAGAAGTTACTATATTGGATGTCTAGTTTCTTAATTTTATTCTGCTTCAGCATCTCTTGTTTTCCTTGAAAAAGAATGTTGGATGCCATTCTGTGGCCTTGCAGGATTTACTCATGGACATCAGGGATAAACTTCTTTTTGAGCCAGAATATGCAGGAAATTTGAGGGAAAAGATTCCACCTAAATCGTCTCTCAGGATTCCATGGAGTTGGCTACCTGCTGCTCTTTGCCTTCTTCAAGAGGTACAGTGTCTTCTAAACTTTTACATGGTGCTATGCTGCATAACTATGTGACAGGAGGTTATCATTTTTTTGGCCAAATGTATGATAAATCATCAATTTTGCAGTTTTCCTCCTTCAATTATTTGTTTATAGTGCCACGGTTTCTATCTATAATCGAAAGAACTCTTTTACTTTTTCTACCATGCTTAGTTAATTATGAATCCTTGACAAAAAAGTTGACAATAAACTTATGAAAATTACTTTTAATTTTGGGTTCATAGTTCTCTGGATAGAAGAATGAATTTGGGTTGATTGCAGGTCGGAAAAGAAAGGCTTGTGTTAAATATTGGCCAAGCAGTTCTTCAACATCCAGATGCAAAGCCATACATTCATGATGTGCTTCTTTCTATGGCGCTATCTGAGGTGAGACAAGTCACCATGAGGGCAGAATAGATCATCTAAGTTTAGGTAGCACCCTTGTTATGCTCCCTTTTTCTTATCTTAGGTGCTTTCTTGAAGTGTGCGATTGCGAAGTCTGGCTTTGAGAAGAACAAAGTCTCTCAAGGATTTGAGGCTCTTGCACGCGCACAGTGTCTTTTGAGGAGTAAAATTTCTCTTGGAAAAATGGCATTGCTATCTCAGGTAATGATCAGGTGCAAGCCCATTGGACCATTGTTTTTGGGTTCGGTACTATTGTGATACACTTGTTTACGTTGTAAAAGACTTCAAGTCCTTTCTTTTCCTGGTTACACTGTTCGGTGGACTGAAGGAGAAAAAGTTAGATGTGTAGAATTTGCAGAGAACATGAGATGGCTAACATTTATCCATCTTCTAGTCATGATTTGTGGAAAAGATGTTGTTCCAGGGCTTAACTTAGTGCCAAAAATATAGTGGTGCTACTTACTGTGAATATCGCATAACTCAAAATTTATTCTATTCCACTTACTGCAATATCTTGGCTCTGTTTTTCCAGATTGAAGAATCTCTGGAAGAGCTCGCACCTGCTTGCACCTTGGAATTGTTAGGCATGCCCCACTCACCAGAAAATGCTGAACGTAGACGAGGAGCAATTGCAGCCTTACGTGAATTGATAAGACAGGGCCTTGATGTTGAAAATGCTTGCAAGGTCCAGGACTGGTCTTGTTTCCTGAGCCAAGCTCTAGTCAGGCTCATGGCTACAGAAATTGTCTATCTGCTTCCATGGGATGATCTTGCCCTAGTAAGAAAAAATAAAAAATCTCTGGAATCACATAATCAAAGAGTGGTGATTGATTTTGATTCTTTTTACGTGGCACTTTTAGCCCATCTTGCTCTTGGGCTTTCCAGCACGCAAATAGAGCTGGTAATTATCCTCATTTATGCTTAACTGTAATTCCACTTTTTCCCTCTCCCTTAATCTCTCTTAACTTGGAAGACATGTCTTGTGAGTGACTTCTAGTTCATTTATTTGATCTCTACATAAGAAATTTGATTTTTATGAACTATTATTTATATGCAGATGAAAAAAGCATGCAAGAAATCTGATATTCACTGGCACTATATCTCATAAACTATTATTTATATGCAGATAAATAAAGCGAAAGTTATTTGTGAGTGCTTGTTAGCATCAGATGGTATCGATCTGAAATTTGAGGAAGCATTTTGCCTGTACCTTCTAGGACAGGTAAAGTTTCGCTAGATTATCTCTCTAATTCTCCTGATTTTTGGCTTTTGGTATGGGGCTAAAGCAGACATACTATGTTGCTGGATTTCATCTGCAGGGTTCTGAAGCTGATGCTGTGGAAAAACTTTGCCAACTTGAATCAAATTGTACTGCCACTCCAAAGAAATCTGTTCTTGGAAAGGAAGTTAAAGAAGCTTCTAGTACAAATGCACCTTTGGTATGTCTTTTTATTTTGTACTGGCATATTTACTTTGTACTAAAAACTCCTGTCTGTAGCCCATAATTCTATTTCTTGTTAATAAACATGTTTTCAATTGCTAAGCAAAAAGGTATAATATTTGTTCAAAAAGCAACCAAGTTCGTGTAATACCATGTTGAGGAGCTATAAGTTGTACAAAGCATCCTATTTTGTCTGGTTGCCTAATGGACTTACATTTATGTTTTTTTAGGTGTATTTTAATATCCTTAACCTCTCAAAAGTTGTATCTACCTCTGCTTCAAATCAGTTAAAAAAATAAAAATCACCCATGCATTTATAGAAGAAGAGAGGAGGCTCTTATATGAAGAGCAAGAATACCCAATGATAGTTGATACAAATCTTAGGATGACCGCACTTCTTATTGAGTTTGGGCAGCCTAATTCATATAACACACTTACTGTCCTATAATATCTATCTCAGATTCAAGTTTCATATCTTCCTATTAGGATCATAGCAATTCACTATATGCAACCTTGCAATTTAGGTTCTTCATAGTGGTACTCATACTCAAAATCTCACTTGCTGTTCACAAAATTTCTACTGTTTATTTATTTATTTTTTTCAATTTAGAAACTTATCATTCCTCAGTGTTGAATGAAATTGAGCAGGAACGGTGGTTGAAGGAGTCTGTGCTTTCTGTGTTTCCTGATACCCGAGATTGTTCTCCATCATTGGTAAGACTTTGTATAATATTTTGGATTAGAATGAGTTAATGGAAAATTTAGTGACTTCTATTCTGTCCCTACAGTTAAACTTCTTCAGAAGTGAAAATAAAGCTTCTGTAAGTAAGAAGAATAAAGGTACTCTACAGACTGTGCCAGCTATGAACGACAGGTCACTTTCGACTGCTTTAACATCGGAACGGAGAGATTTTGATGGATCTCTTCCTTTGGTGAACTCTTCTCGATATCTTGGATCGGCTGTGAAGCAGCTGACTGATATACAGGATTCATCTATAGCTGAAAAATGCGGAAGTGGAAGCAATGTTGGCACACCATCCGTGCAAATGGAAAGAAGGCTTGGTCATCATAGCAAGGTCTGGTTTCTTAAGATGGATGTGGTTGGGAGGGTAGTTCTTACTGCAGTAATTGGGTGCATCATGTTCACTACCTTTAGGCTCTTAAGCAGGAATGTCATCAGGATGAGCAGTGGATCTAGATGGCGTCATGGCATACACAGAGTGGGTTCAAAATCTGATGTGTGGCCTGTTGATTCCTCTTTATCTGACAAGATTGGCCCTGCTTGCATCGAAGGAAATGGTATTATCAGTAGAGTGAAGAAGTTGTTAGCCATGGCAATGAAGCAGTTTGATTTAGTTGATGATGACATCTGCCACACTCATCTTGCCTCTGGTGTATCTTCATTGATTACAGTCTACAGGAGACCAATGCCTATGGGGGATGCTGAATCTCTTGTCAAGCAGTGGCAAGCCATCAAAGCCGAATCTCTGGGTCCTGATCATCAAATTCAAAGCCTCTCAGACATACTCAATGAGGCAATGCTTGCTCAGGTATATATTTTCATTTGAATGGTTTCTCTCTCTCTCTCTCTCACTCACTTGTGTGTAAGGGTGAACAATTGGTTACTCATACTAGTAGATGCTCATTTCTTGTGAGAATGATGTCACTCTGTAATTTGCCGAACTTGTCCAATTTATTTTTGCTCTGAATTTAATGTATCATAACAAATCTTCCCACTTACCTTGAACCATTAGCCATGACACTGCTTGTTTAAAACTAGGATGAATTTGATGGAATGCTTCAATTTTGTTTTCAACATACACTTCATTAATGTGACTTGAGATTGAATGTAGGTCGGTAGTCCAATTATGACCATGGCCCAATTGCCAAATAGAGGGAGAGGGAGAGATAGGGACTTGACAAAGGTCATCTAAAAGGATCGGAAGGTTCTCTCTCAGTGAGCCCTCAATATGGAAGTATTCTCTTGAACGAGCACCCAAAACATCAATCACCTTAGGTTCCAACCTTAAAGGAAGAAATCCTAACAAGCTAAAACAAACTACAAATGACACTTTTATAGTAATTGCTTGTTGATTAGATCCAAACCCTGTGCACATAACACACATTTGAACCACTTTTTAAAACTTAATGATTTTCCAACCATCCAACCAATCTTTATGCATAATGCATTAGTGATTTCATATGCATATTGGTTTGGAGTTGCAAACATTTGGGCTATGAAGGCTCCATATACATGTTTGTTAAGAAAATTTGGAACAATTTTCAATTTAATGCCTCTCCTAGCATCCAGCTGAATCGGTTCTTATGGTTTTATTGGCATTGTATGGTTTTCAGTGGCAGGCATTAGCTGATGCAGCAAAAGCAAGGTCATGTTATTGGAGATTTGTTTTGCTGCATCTCTCAGTTCTTCGAGCTGAGATTTTATCAGATGAGATGGGCAAGGAGGTGGCAGAAATTGATGCTCTCTTGGAGGAAGCTGCGGAGCTTGTTGATGAATCTCAACTGGAAAACCCAAATTATTACAGGCAAGAAACGCTATTGTATTCATTTGATGTTTTAGTAAATGGAATTATGACTGTACTGTTATCCTTTAGGTTAATTGCAAAAAACACACCAGAACATACCTTTAGGTTAATTGTGACTGTACTATTATCCTATATAACTTGTGCTTTCATGTTTTTTAACCTCGGATAGTGTGTTATCTTTCTTTTCTTCCCCACTAGTTTTATGACCTATATTATTGTATATTGCTTCACTTTGTATATTCGTGTATTAAATTCATCAAAAAAGCAAAGTGAAAACTTGCGCAGAGTCAAGCAATATAATTACAGAAAAGACCAAGTATACAAAGTGAAGAAAGGGGAAATACTTGGGTTATATAATAGAACAGGCCGACAAAGAAACACAGGCATGTAAAGTGGAAAAGTATGAAACCTCATATATGTTTTTTTCTTTAGTTAGTTTAATAAGAAGCTACATGTCTTAGCACTTCAGATCATATTCAAATTGATATCAGCTTTGGCATTTTTATATATGAGGTAACTGGAAAGCTTGCTGCTTTTCCTTTTCATTTATTTGAAATTTCTTCATGTATTGATGTGAACATAATTTCCTTTTCATTTCTTGTCCTCAGCTCATATAAAATTCAGTATATACTTAAAAAGCAAGAAGACGGCTCATGGCGGTTTTGTAAAGGTGACATCAGAACTCCATCATGATCGTTGGGATCCTTTGCTGATGTTAGTTTTAATGAGTATCATGCCTGAGTTGGTTGCTCCGTGTTCAGTGTTTGCTTGGGGTTAATTTATTTAATCTAAAGACGAAAAAATTTTATAGTTCATTAGCTGTATATCTTAGAAAATACATGTAGGCGACTCTAATCGTTGGGTTGGATTATTTTCCTTGTGGGATAGGGAAATAGGTAGGAAGGAAGTGAGTCTTCACAATTGTGGGATGAGTTTGACTTCATACAGTGGAAGCTATAATTGAAATTATAGAAGGGATATTTTTGGCTAAAGTTCTTCAATTATGATGAAGTACCCATTTAGATAGTCGGTCCTCAATGTGATTTATTTAGTATCGAAATGTTGGTTTCCACCATGTAAGTTCATTAACAGGTATATTAGTCTTTTATAACCCAATAAACGTCAAGGGTTATGGAAAGAAGGTGGCGTCATTCTCCAGAATCTCTTGGCAAGAAGAAGACATGGCGAATCGGGCTGTTGGATGTTCATAATTTGTGTATTGCCTTATCTTAAACTGTTACTTGTTATCTTTTTTTTTTAGAAAGGAGAAATTGTATGTTGAATCTGGCAGTCAAGTATGTTGAAATGTTGGTGAAGATTCTTGTCCGGTGTTGCTTACGGAAAGACTGGTGAATGTGAATCTTTGAGTTGAACATCAATTCACAAACAGACATTCTGTAACTGAGCAATTTTCAACTCTCTTTGATATGCCACGGATCTAAAGATCAAATCCCAAGTATAATCATGGATTGCACAGCAATATGCCACTTGTGGAATTTAGAGTTTTATGCTAATTATGGACGCAGTTGATGTCAGATATTGCGCGCTAGTATTTATTTATTTATTTTTTAAAGGAACAGGTTTCTAATTAGAGTTGCCATTGATGTGTCTCATAATCACCAAATTAATATTAAAAGGAATTGAGATAACTTGCAAATGCTAATAATGGGTTTCTCATAATCTAAACGAGGATTTATAAGAGCTTGAATAATTAAGAGAGGGAAATATAGATGTGATGTTGCATTTTTTGCCATGGTACTTAGAATTTAGAAAGGGTCAATTTTATACTCAATCAAACTTTTCCAGAAATCGGGCTAAAGCCTCGATTAGACACTTGGTACTATTAACATGAGGACACATGTTGTTAGAGATATATTTAATTTTAAAATGCCAAATAATCATCTTCTTCTTTTTCGATCTTCATTATTATTATCCCTATCATTTTTCATATTTTATTCTAGAAGGGTATAACTAAGCCAAATGCTTATGATCTAATACACATCAAACCCACACTTACATTCAATGGTATATACATTGCAGATATATCACCAAATGTCCCACATCGCCAAATTTATTGCAACTAAGTAATGTTAGTGCTTCAGTTTCTGCTTTTTGAATTATTAATTCTTCCGTACCTTATTTATTCCACCATAGTTACGATTCAAAGATTTAGATCTTTTAGTATATATTGAATATTTCCTGCTTAGCACATGTTAGAAGGGTGAGTGCAAGCTTGATGTGTGTTGGACTATAGGCATTGTGTCTAGTTAAATTTTTTTTTTTTATTTTTAAGTAATAATAATAATAATAATATGGTATTTCAAAATTAAATATATATCTTGTGATATGTGTCAACTTTTTGCATTAATAACACAAGTTTGATTAGGTGGTAAATAGATACTTTTAAATTTTATGTACTTAATGGTAAAAATGGTGTTTCATGTACTAAAATGCAACATTACTCCAAAAAAATATCAATCAACAATTCATAAAAACTCAAATTAAGTTTTAGATATCAAGTGGTAGTATGGTGTCTAATGATCATGCTTGTTACAAACAAAGGTCTATGCATATGTAGGCAAAGATAATTGAACTCTATCAAATAATTTAAAAGGAACTCTTTCGAATAAAGTAACCATAAAAAAACAAACTTAAAAAGTCCTATCACACCAAATAAAATAATACAAAATGATAGTACATTTTAGAAAGCACTCTAATAAAACAAGGGTTCACCATAGAATTGGCTTTGGATCAATTGTGCCCCTCTCATTCGACTGTGGTCGGTCCATTACTCGTTAGTCGAATCTTGCTCTCGGCCTTTTCTTGACTGTCCTTTTTGGTGGCCCCATACTGATCGATCTTGCTCAGCTTGGTCCTTTTCATTTCTACCATCTCAAGCTCTCATTTGACTTTATTTAGGACTTTTAACTTCAACAATTAGGAGTGAGCAAAAAAAAAAAAAAAAAAAAAAAATTGACCAAACCAAACGATATAAAATTGAAAACAAGTTTTTTTTTTTCTTTTTTAATTTGATTTGGAAAATTCTCAATTTGAACCAAACTAAAAATTTATAATTGATTTAAAGGGATAATTTAGACTAAAATGAAAAATTAAACCAAATCATTTGAAGAAATAAATTATTGTTTTACTCGTAATTGAGAAAATCCTTCCGTTATAACATAATATTCAAATAAATTTAAATGTACACTTATTTAAAATGTATATTCATATAACTTTTAGGACCATTGGTTAGTAGAATATATATGTTTATTGACTTAAAATTTATATAATATGCTAACTTAATGAATATAAATGATTGTTATAATATCATTAAAATTTCTTAATTGTATGAATATTTGACTCTATAAACTTCTTAGATAGTAGCCATGTAAGTCATTATCTTATTATGTGAGATCACATGTTATACATTTAATTTTTTTTTAGAATATAAATTACGCTTCAAATCGTGAATTGAGTTGAATTAAGTAAAAGTATTATGATTTGAAAAAACTCCTATTTCAAATCGTGTGGTTTGATTTAAAGAAATAAATAGCCGAATTGTACTTTTATCATTTGGTTTATTTTGAAGGAAAATGAAAACCAAATCCAATTGTGTCTACCCCTACCAATTAACATCCCTAGGTTCGTAAAGTGCCCTCAATTCTTCTCTCTATACCATCTTGAAAGAAGCAATACAGTGGCTATTAACAAACCTACTTCTTTTTGCCTTTCCTTTCTTGGCAAAATACAAACTAATCATGCTATCTCTTCGGGTTTTATAGGGAACAAGGTGAGAGTATGAATCTATTTCTCGAAGGAATCAGTGTTTCCATGCCCATCAAATATCAGCTGTTTACTGTATTGCCACGGTCTGCACAAAAACCATATGAGTGGCATCTATAGGAACAACGTTACAGACTATTTCATCCATGTATTTTCTAATGACCAAAGAATGACAGTGACTTGTTTATGCATATGGACAACTTCTTGACCACTGAACCAGAAAATACCATATCGCTGAAGATGCTTTATAATTATAGCTTATAATCTTAATTTGTAATAGAAAAAATATTAGCACGCCTATCACTTTTTACAACCAATGCACAAGTCTTACCTCATGCCAATCCACGTGTGGATCGTACTTAATTTGAGTATGGGGAATTCTTTGCAACACTAGAGTTGACACATTTAATAGGAGAAAAAACAACTCTGTTGAACCAACTATTTTTGCAATACTAGACCCTTTCGTTTCCTCATTGGTTTTCAAATCCCTTTTTTCAATCCCTATTTCAATGTCTTTTCTAATATTCCTCCATCTTGAGTTTCTCACTTTCTATTCTACTCTCAAACCTTTATTATAAGTCTTTCAATTTCACATTTGTTATTTACAAGCTTAACATTAACCTTAATAAGTTTCTCACATTGAACTGTAACCTCCTCCTTCAAATCATCATTAAATTTACAGTATGCTTATTCTGATACCGTTTCTACGGTCATCATTGATTCTACTAATTTTTTTTGTTTTTATACTAAAGTTTAGGAGTTTTTTATAGTAATTTTATCTTGGGTATACTATTCCTAGTTTCAAAATTGTAGCCCTCAAAGATTTATTAATCTCTTGTATTTATCCCTCTATATGATCCAATGACTTCCTCATTGATCTATGTTTTTTTTTTTTTTTTCTTTAATACACAAGCAAATTATCCAACATCTAGTGTACTATTGCTGCCCTCACTAGGCTCAACGTCAAAACCACAACAACTTCAACTATAGTCCACTCACAAATATTAAAACCAATCCTAATAAACACAATCAGCGACGTTCCAAACGGAACTTAATTCACCAATTCTCAACTCTAAGTTTCAATGAAGGAAATATATGAAATATGAGATTTATAAATTTGAAGTGCACTAAACTAATTGCTTTCATACCAAAATATGATATGCTATATATTAACATTCACGATAAATGATATTTGTAGGATTTTAGGGTTTAAATCATAAAGACAAAATTGAATTGGACACGATAGATTTTAGATATTACATAAAAGCAGCAGAAAAGAACTTGTTCATAATTCGATTAGCGATTTATGTGATGTATTGTAGAATCAAACTAAATTAGATTTATGTCTTCAATGTTTGGAAACTTAGAAAAGATAACTCACAAACGCTAATAGTTGGCTTCTTATAGTTCTGTTAAGAATTGATAGGGTACAAATAATTAGAAAAGGAAAATATATTCACTTAATAATTCAGAAAAGACTTAAAGTGAATTTATCATACAAAGAGTGGTTTTAAGTACCAGTAAAATTCTAATATATAAAAATATAGACCCACAGTCATTAACTCATGTTAGAATTTCTTGATAATTATACCTTATTTATCAAAACACGTGGTGTATTAGTACTGGGAGATTTATTTTCCAAAAGAGTGATATGATGTCTAATAATGATCCTTGTTATAAGGAAAAGGAAAAAAAAATTACAAAAATGCAGCTCCTAAGAAAATATTCCTAAGAATACTGCATTTGACGATTTCTAATATAACTGAAATTGCCTTTTCGAGAGACAATTTTCGATTCACACATCTATCCCACCTTATGCTTAAATCAAAAGATTAAAAGAGTCAGATAGTTAGATGATGCATGCATGGGACGAGATGCGCATGGATGGGATGTGAATGGGTGATGCAGGTGAAGAAATGTGTGCAAACATCTAGACTTGCTTTTTCCCATGCATTATGTTTCTTCGGGTGGATAATGCACGCATGAGTGGATAATGAACAGCGCATGGATGAAGAAACAATGCACGTAAGAATGAATAGAGATTAAAAGAAGATTAAGTATTGTGTACATAGCTTAAAGTCACCTCTTCCTTAAAATCACTTCTTGAAGAGGTCATTTTAAGCTGAATGAATCTAATTGTCTCTTTAAGAGGCCATTTTAACTACAGTGTTTTTTGGATTATTTTTCTGATTACCATATTTTTTGGATTTTTTTTAATAATTTTATAATTTTTTTTCCTTTTCCCCCTTTTACAAGCAAAAGCTTATTTATATAGGTAAAGACAATAAAACCCTAATAGAGAACATAAAAGGAAACACTTCCAAATAATATAACCATAAAAAATAATATAATAAGTCCTATTTAACTAAATAAAATAATATGAAATAACAAAACATAAACGATGACCCAAATAGAACATAGGTTTGCCTTATAAATGGCATTAGGCTGGACTAGTTGGTTGCGCTATACCCATTTGACCATTTGGTTGACTTAGCTTTTGTTCCTCTTTTCGCAATCCTTTTAGGTGACCTCGCTTTGGTCAGTCTTGCCCAATTTAGTCTTTTGTAATTCTAATAATGCGAGTTACTCAACTTCATTTAGAACTTGATTCCTAGAATTATTCCTATCACGCCCCATAAGGTTCCCTAGTCATTATAGATTGTCATACATTGCATGAAGATCGAGGATTAACTCCCTTGTTAATTGATGCCCTTCAATATTGCATACAAGGCTCTTGCTACTTCCAATTACCAAAAAAGTTAAAAAAGTTGGAAAAAGTAATTTAAGTAAATTCAATTTCTTAAAATAAGATATAAAAAATATTAATTTAAGAAAAATGTTAATTTATTAATAAAGCCGATAATTGTAAAATTCGAGCTTTTAGATATAGCGATATATTAAAGATAAGTTAATTAACTTTCAAAAATAATAAATAAAGTTGAATTATACATGTATTACATGTGATATACATTATACGTATTAAATATATACATATAATAATAATAAATTATTAAAATTAGGTAAAATAATGAAAAATTAATAAAAAAAAATGGATGGATGAGTTATCAAATGATGTGTCAAGTTAGTATCAATTGAAAATGATAAGTCAATACTTGGTTAATAAGGGGATGACACATGGTGCTTAGGAAAATGTAAAATTGATATGTGTAATTTCACTTTTACATGCAAAAAATCCTAAAACCTATAAATAGGGCTCCAAACATCATTTACAATATTTTGGAAACTTGAAAACACAAGAACATAATTTTATAGAATTTGAAAAAATTAGAAAAAAATAAAACAAAAATAGAATAAGAAATAGGGTTAAAATGGGTCTAGAGTGGTTTATGTACCCAACCACAACCTGACTTAGTAGGGCTTGGTGGTCTAACAGAGGGTGGCTAGAAAAGGCTTTCTGATAAGGTGTGGTAGCCAGGTGGTAGTTGGTTCAGGTGAACCAATTTTTTGCCCGTAACTTATTTAATTTGCTAAAAATATCAAATGTTGTCAATTAATTATGAAATTTGATTTTTTTAGATTATTTTAGGTGTAAATTAATGTAGTAATTTTATTTTAATTAAATAATTAGTGGAAATATGTGTTTCTTAAGAAAATGTCTTGTTTGGGCGAAAATTAAACTAATTTTTATAAATATTAGATGATATTGTTTCAAGCTCAATTTTGTATACGATACACCTAATATATATATTTAATTTTGGTAACAATAATTTTTGAAATTAAGCATGTTTACTATTTTTTTATAATTATTTTGAATAAAATTGCCAATTTTACCGAATTATTGAAATGATTAGTTTTTGATGAAATTAATGAATGAGCCCTATATGTTTAGACTTCTAGATGTTTATAATGATATTTGGAATATTTAATTTTTATCTTACATATAAATTTATTTATTTTCCCTAATTTTTCGTTATTTCGAGCTAAAATCACTATTTTCGTAAAAATAGATAATAGCTAGTTTAGTGTAATTCAGAGTCAATAATTAAACTACATATTTTTGTGAGTCTATAGGATTTTTCGTGGAATTAATTGGGCTCGTATACTATTTATTATGTATTTTCATAATATAAACTTATATATTAGCCTAATATATGATATAGTAATTAGTACTAATGTGATATTTGTTAAATATGCAAAGGATTAGTATTTTTGGGTACATAATGAATGCTAACCAGCTCGGGAAATGAGGAAATTTAGGATTTTTAAGTTATATTTAGGGTTTATTTGGGTTAATTACGAATTTATAATAACATACAGTCCAATCGATAATACGAAAGAGGTATTTTTGGACTTTGAAAATATTGAAATACTTGACTTTTAAGATATCTTAATAGCACTTGAAATAATGATTGTGACGATATAAAGTTTGCTGAAATTGAATAAGAAATGAGTAAGATATGGTCAAACGAAATTTAAAAACACAGAAATGAAAGCTTATAACAGTTCGGATTCGACCTATACTTGACTTGGAAGCTGTGTTTATATTTTCATAGGTATGATAAGTAAAGAAGGACCACATGGTGGAGTTTATGATTTTGCGCTATTACTAAGTTTAGGTAAGTGGATCTAACCCATGCTTAGAATAGATATATTGCTGTTTAGAATAGATATATTGCTACTTATAACACTGTGTATTGTTTGATACTATATTGATTGGATATGAATATATCTTTGGTGAATCGATATGCTATCATGGTGAATGCTAATGTAGTGATTTTGAATGACAATAACTGTTTCTTGGTTGAATTATTATGTTGCTATGTTGGGTGATGAATTATGTTTACGAATGATTCTATTAACCTGTCAAGTCTAATTTTTCGGTTTTCTATTTATAATATTAATTTCTCATTTCTTGATTAATACTAAACCTTTACCCATTTAATATTAATTTTTGACTAAAGAAATTGAGAAATTCCGGTTTTTTATTAAAAATTATTTTTTTAGAGTCACCACCTGACCGAAGTCGGGAAAAGAAAAAAAAATCGTAACCGATTGGGTGGATTGATTACGATTTGACTACCGGTCTTTGATTTCAATTTTAACAAAGAACTAGAGGGTTCCGAATTTGGGGGCTAACCTATTAAACCTTAACGGGTACCACCATCTATTTACCGAAATTAGAATTATTTTTCTAATCACAATATTTAAAAAATAAATAAATAAAAATTAAAAGAAAAAAGAACCTAAGTTTCTACATATTTTATCGTCACCCCAAAGGTGCTTACGTACCCGCTAGCCGGGATCAGACGATCATAGTTCTTTCCGAAAACTTTAATGTATTGGTTCTTTTTATAAAAAATGATTGGTTGAATTTACGTTTTTATTAACCATTTTATTTTTATTAAGAAAAATCCCTAGAAGCTTAATTTTTATTCCTAATTATAAAAAAAAAACCTAAAAACCTAATTTTTGAACAGTCCCAAATTAAGATTTTTATTTTAAAAACAACTAAATGATAATTTTTTTTATTTTCAAGAAAAACCCTAAAAATTTTATGAAATATGCAATGTTCTACATGATGAAACTTTTATATAGGAAAGATACTTAAAACATAAAAAAGAAAGAAAGAAAGAAAGAAAGAAAAAAATTTCCTAATTATGGAAAAGATGCCTTAATCATAGAAAAGATATCTAAATCATAGAAAAAATGTCTAAACTATGAAAAAGATTTTTAAACCATAAAAAAAAAATCTACATTATAGAAAAGATGTCTGAATCATAGAAAAGATGTCTGAATCATAAAAAAGAAACCTAAACTATGAAAAAGACATCTAAACTATGGAAAAGATGTCTAACTATAGAAAAGAAGTCGATTAAAGATTTTTTATTTTATTTTATTTTATTTTATTTTATCAACATCAAAATGATTTTTTCATTTAGAAAAACCTAACATGCCTAATGCAATTTTTCTAAATTAATACAAATGCAAATAACAAGATTTTGTAAAATATGAGATATCATTTTGAAAACATGAAATCTAAAAAAAAATGAAAAATAAATAAACTAAAACTTAACTTAACATATGTTCACTAGACACTAATGCTATAACTAATTACTAGTAATTAAAGACGTGATAAAAATAAAATAAAATAAAATAAAAAATTAGTACAAGTCTTAAAAATAACTATGCATATACTAAGTGAGATAAAAATAAATAAATAAAACAACTTATAAACAATAATTAAAAACTACTATTACATACCTGCAAGGCAAATCACGCAAAGCTGATGAAAGGGAACAGATTGGATCTCCAGTCCTATCATGCGCACAACTATAGAATTGGTCTGAGGAGTGGGTTCGAGCGTGTTTTTAACAAATGTGTAATTATTCTTTTTTTTTTTACAAAAAAAAGGGTCCTAATTCTTAAATGTTATTGTTTTAAAAAAATTTGCTCTAACAATCCTATTTTTAAAAATGGTCTTTTATTAATTTTTATTTAAAGAAAAACAACCTTCTATGTGATAAATCCTTAAATAAAACCAAATTTTAAAATATAACCAATCATAATAATCTCTAAACTAATGTATACAACTATCTATCAAAATAAATTAATTCTATATAATAAACTTATACAAGAACTAATACTAAACTCCTAAACTAACATATATATATATATATTATATCACTAATAGAAAATGTAATAAGGCATATAATAAAAAAAAAAAAAACAATTTTCTAAGGTCTATATATCTCTATATTATCATAATATACCTAATCCATATTAAAGCTAATGCTAAAAGAAATATCTCAAACTAAGAAATACATATATATACATGTATATATAGCACAGCATGTTAAACCACGAAATCCTAAAAGCAATAATATAGTATGATAATAATAAATCAGAAATAGTAATAATAAAGAAAAAAAACTTAGATAGAAACTGAACCTGATGATGCCCAGCTACGGCATGCGTATATTGTCGTCCGGAGCAGCGTTGGATCAATCAGATGTTTGCAGCAGTGATGGATTTACGGTTGTAGTGGCTTATGTGAAGCGTATGGCTGGACGTTGGAACTCGGTTTGGCTTGCTGCTGCAGACGTTGGTATGGCAGGTTAATCTGAAAGTTGCGACGGTACTGTTGGTTGGGCTTGCTATTCGGCAATATGGTGAAGCTGTGTGCAGGAGCTAAGACGCAGTGGACGTGAGGTTGAAGGGTGTATGTGGCAGGGAACGTGGTGACGTATCGAAGGCAAGGAGGAGAATGAGCGTGGAGGGCTGCCACGTTCAGTTGCTGTGGTTGTTGTAGGTGCTGTTGATGGTTGGGCTGTTATGGGGTTGGAGAAAAGGGTCGAAGATTTGCAGTAGAATCTGGTGCTGGATCACATCTGCTTGCTCTGTTGCTATGGTTACTGATAACGTCGACGATGAACAGTGGATGGACGAAGGATGAAAACTGTGCGTGCTCAGTGACTGATTTGATTATATCGTGCAGCATGTATTTCATCGTGTACTGCTGTGTGTGAGGGTCGCACGTCGTCGACAGTTTGTATTCGTGTACTGTTTAGCCAAAAGAATAATTCTGTTGTGTTGTTCGTATGTAATAATGTTGTGATCGATTGGTTACAGCCAAACAGAGTTATATTGTTGTCTTTTTAAATCCAAACCATATCGTATTAATTGTATCTAATTAAACTAGATCTAAATTAATTCAAATCTGACTCATTAAAATCAAATTAGATTCAAATGTTTTTAATTAGATATGAATCCCGTTTATTTCTCTTGCTCTTGTAAAATATGTAAAAAAAAACAAAAGACATAGATACCTGGCGAAACTCGAACCCCTGATCTCAAATTAAATCCAACCTAAATACTCCGATTCTTATCCGTTAAGCCGTTGGCCTGTGTATTGACATTCAGTTCAATTATACTTAAACTATCCGATTTCCTAAAATAAAATTTTTAACTAAACTAAAACTAATTATTCCTAATATAAATTACTTTCTAAAAATCTAAGAAATTTTTATGATTTTTTCCTTTTCTTCTTTTTTTTTGGTATTTTCATTATTTGTTAATTTTTATTATATTTATTAATTTTTTGTTTTTTTGATTTTTTTTTTGAATTAGGATCCTTTTTGTAAAAATAAAAATTAAGACTATGAAAGGGCAAAAATTAGATGTTTACATAACCAAGGAAGTTGAGTGATCGTTAACTCAATCTTCTCGGTGTTCACTTAAGTGAACCCTAAGTAAAATACTAGAATTTTGCTATGGAGAGTTTGAAAACTAGAATTAAATAACTAGGTTGAATAAAACTTAAAGATTGATTGTGCTGATTGATATTCTTCAGTTACTATTGTATATCATGGCATGGCATAAAAAGGGACTTATGGATTAGAACTTTCAAAATGAGGCTACTAAGTAATCATAGAAAAAGCATGGCTTTATGAATTCAGTTTTTGGAAGCATATAGATTGCATTGCCTAAACATTGTGACTATTTTGATAGTCAAATTTGGTAGACTACAGTGCGTAGTCTAATTTGGTAGTATTGCCACTTTGATTTGGTGAACTATATTATGTAGTCTAATTTTGTAAAATAAAGTTAGGGGTTCTACTCCTAGGTAACTCCTTGTTGCTCTTTTTTATAATGGTAGACTACAATGTGTAGTCCAATTTAGTGGAGGGCCTACTCCTAGGTAGCTCCTTATTGCCTATTAGTTCCTAAACATTGTATCCAGATACTTGGTCATGTCGACTAACTAAAAGAAGATTGGAGGGCATAGGATATCAATACTGATGCTTGCCACATACATGAGCATAGCATATTGCATTACTAGCAGTAAATGCCCGATTGGGCGGGTGCATATGTGAAGTTGAACCTGTAGGTTATAATTGAAATGTTTTGGTTGTCCATCATATTGTCTATATTATATTATTTGTTATCTACTCTCACTCAGCTTCAATAGCTGAGGGGATAAAATGTTTTATCCTCAAGTTAACTGTATCATGAAGGGCCCAACACTAAGGGGGGATATATATATGCTGAGAGCATGAGTCGAAGTCAGTGACTTTTGGATGGAACCTGTACTAATTCAGGAATCCTACTATTGTAAAGATGATAAAGGAAAAAACCAGTTCATGTTTTGATGTAAATATTATGCTGTACACATAAGTTGTAACAAAATATCCAATTGAACTCCGATGTAGCAACCCCTTTATCATGTAAACAATGTTGTCTTTTGATTAATGAGTAGGTTAAGTTAGGTTTTCAATAAGTATTCCTATATTATGGTACATCCTATGCTAAGCCAGGATGTGACAGTAGGAGAAAGGTACAAGTCAGACCCAATTTAATACTAGGATTTGTCCTTGGTTAGTTGAATAGTTATAATTCATTGGGCCAAACCTTGGAGGCCTTCAAGTTTAGCTCAAGTTAAGGGTCCAAAGGTCAACATGGTAGTAGGGGAAGTAGGGGTTCCATCACTTCCTCAAAGGTATTGGAGATTTTCCCTCAAATCTCATTTAGTTTCTTCTTCTGGAACATAGGGCATCAAGTTGGTGACATTAAAGGTCAATGACAATCCATACCCATTGGATAGCTTAAGCTTGTAAGCATTGTTGTTAATCATCTACTGAATCTAGACAGGTTTGTTAACTTGAGGTGAGAGTTTGTTGAGCCTTTTATTTAGGAACCTTTCCTTGCTTAAATGAATCCATACAAAGTCTACTGGATCAAGGATGACACTCTTCTGACCTTGATTGCTGAGCTCCTTTTACTTTGCTAAAGTTTTTGCCAGCTGTTTGGCAACCTTCTTATGTGGCCTTTGAAATTCTTCAATTATCTTTACACTTTGTAAACTCTCTTCTTTGGGACTTAACTTCATGATCATGTTTAGTGGTAAGCTTGGATTAACCCACAAACCTATTAACCTATTAGTTAAGCGATCAAGAAAACTCAACAATTGGCAAACATAAGTCCCAATCGCCTAAATTCTTTCCCCCTGTAGCTTGGAGTAAGGTCCTAATTTCCTGTTGACCATCTTAATCCGGTTATCAGTTTAAGGGTGGTAGGAGGTACTGAACATCAGTTTAGTACCGAGTGTCTTCCACAACATCTACTAAAAGAAACTTGTGAACTTTAAGTTGTGATTTGAAACTAAACTTTTAGGAACTCTATGTAGACATACAATTTCCTGTAAAAAAAAAAAAGGTTAGTAATAGATAAAGCATCATTAATTTTATGGTAAAGGGTAAAGTGATTCATTTTGCTAAACTAATATACCACCACCATGATTAAGTTCGGGGTAATTCAAGCATGAAATCTATGCTGAGGTTGGTGTAAGGCTATTTAGGGATACGCAAGGGTGTGTACTCTCCATAGCATTCCTTTTTTCCTTTAAATAGCTTATATACCTCATACCTTTCTAGCATGTTATGGATGTCGTTCATTATCCCTATAGTTGTCAACATCACGTAATTACCCATCCAATTCTCTAAGTTAACAATTTTAGGAGATTCTTTCAAGTTAACTCGTCTATAAGATCATTTTTATGTAGAAATTTACATTTTTCACTAATTTTACATATCAAACTCGGTAGAAACTTATGTTTTTAATTGAGTTTATAGATTCTATATATATGAGTTGAATAGGCCAAAAATAGAAAAAAAGTATATAACTATGCTTTTACTATCCCATTGATTATTAAGGCATTAAATCATTTTCCTTATCATATTTTGCAAATTTTTTTCCTCTTTCTTTCTCTCTCTCTCTCTTAGTGCCTTGTTTGATATTCATAGTCTTTATTCCAATTTCAACTATAATGGAAAAGTTTATAAGAAAAATCTTATCTTTAAGTTTATATTATCAATAACTCAAAATGAGTTGAAACATCGTTTTTTTTTTTAATTCATCACTTTTTTTCAAACAAAATAATGGAAAAAGAATTAGTTGCAACTTTACTTATCCTTTTTTCGAAAATGTTAGATTATAGATTAAGAACTTTTCCATTAAAATAAAAGCTTAATTTTTTTATTTCTTTATTTCCATAATGTATTTCAAATTTTCTATAACTACTAAAACGTATCTAGTTTTTTGCAAGCTATTTTACATAGGTTATAGAAACTTAGGTTTGTACATTTTGATTTTATAAACTCTATAGCGATTCTAGGTACAATCGCTATAGAGTTTGACAACCTTGGTTATCTTTAGCCAATAGAAATGTTCCTTCAATAGTTCATATGTTCTCTTTTCTCTAAAATGTCCAACTAAACCACCAGCATAAGCTTCTTACACTAATAATTCTCTTGTCGAGTTATATGGAATACACAGCTATCCTTGTTTAAACATATTTGCTTCACTAAAAAGGAATCCTTCTACAACAACTCCTGATCCACACTTAGTAACAATAGATGACCTAAAGAATACATCACCTTCATATTATTTAAGGAGTATGCCAAATCTCAATATCTATGCTTACTTGCATGGTTGTGATAAGTACATGTTAGCAAGATAAGGCATCGGTGACTTCATTTGAACTGATTGTCTTGAATTTGATCACATAGGGAAATGTTTCCAAAAACTCTACCCACTTGGCATGACGTTATGTAACTTCTACTTAACTCTTAGGTACTTAAGGGACTCTTGATCTTTATAGATGATGAATTCTCAAGGTAGGAGATAGTGTTTCCAAACTTAGACAACGGCATAGAACTCCTTGCCATATGTAGAATAATTCAATGTAGCACCATCAAACTTCTTATTGAAGAAGGCGATAGTTGTTGATCTAGCATCAGGATGGCTCCAATGCTTCCAGTAAACTCAATAAATTTTGCATTTTAAATATGGAAGCTAATGTGTCTTAGAGCTTAGTTATCATAAGGATTTACCATAAGATTGAAAATGGGTCCTTTGAACTATCAAAGAAAGCATAGATGGGTCGATTTGGCCTTTCTAATAGCTTGTGAGGCTGCTCGTTGGATATGACTTATTAATGAACGCTACATGACTTAGTCTCGGCTCGATATGATGTATAAGCAAAGAACTAAGGTCTACTCACCATTAGTCTCGAATTACTAGCAAGATTAGATAAGAGTGAGAGTCTGTTACTTGAGAGGGTTGCTCGTAAGACATAAGAGGGAATATTGATTAACTAATAAAGGATAAAGTCCCCAAGGCAACAAAGAAATGCATGAAATTATATAAGGGGTAATATAAAGTAAAGAAACTTAGCACATTGCTAAAAGGGTTAAATAAGACAATTATGACAAATAGAATATAGTACAATGTTAGAAAAACTAGAGACAGGTGGCACTCTATCATTCCCTCTATACATAAGGTAGTGAAGTACTGGAGTCGAGCTGTTTGGGTGAAGAGATAGGTCAGTAAGAAGAAGTTGGAGGTAAGCATTTAGGTCCTTAGAATACAGCAGGTCAACAGTGGGGTTCTTGACAATTGGTTGGTCGATAATAGGATGCTCAACACTTGATTAGTCTGTTGTATCAGGAATGTTTGTAAGCTCGATACCTGGACATAAGATAGAGTAGATCAGGGTGCATCTAAACTAGGCATTTAAGGAGTTCACCATTAAGCCTTCCTAATACTGGAGTTTGTCTTAGCCGAGCTGAGCAAATGGAATCCTCCTTACAATACTTTGTAGGCCTCTAAGACGAGTGCGGGTAAAAGGTCCAGAGGTTGGCATTCCATCAACTGTCCAAAGTTATTGAAGATTTACCCTCAAATCTTAGTTGTCTTCTTCTTCTAGAATATAGGGTATCAAATCAAAGATATTAAATGTTGGTGATAACCTATATCCTTTTGGCAATTCCAACTCATAAGCATTGTCATTGACTCTCCTTAAAACTTTGAATAGACCATCCAACCTGGACAAAAGTTTGTTCATCCTCTTCTTAGGGAACCGCTTTTTACTGAGATGAATCCATACAAGATCACTAGGATTGTAAACAATGTGCTTTCTCCTTCAGTTTTCATGCTTTCACTGTTGCGCCATGTAGTCTCTAAAATTCCTCAGCACATTGTAAGCTAGTTTAACTTTCTCTTCTAGGGGTTAAGTTAGCAATCGTATCTAAAGGTAAGTTTGGATTAATGGCATAGACAATCTCGAAAGGTAATTAGCCTATTAAGCTATAGGTCAAGTGATTGTAGGCAAATGTAAATCCTAGTCATGAAGATTTTCCCCAACTATAGCTCGAAGTAGACTTCCAACTATTCTATTCATAACTTCATTCTAACCATCTGTTTGATGATGACAGGAAGTGTTTAACATCAACTTGGTGTCAAACTTCTTTCATAGAGTTTGCCAAAAGTAACTTATGAACTTTGAGTCACAATTAGAAACAATACTTTTGGGAATCTTGTATAGCCGCACAATCTTCTGTAGAAAGAGGTTAGCAATATATAAAGTATCATCAGTTTTATGGTAGGGAATGAAGTAGCTCATTTTGTTGAATCAATCAATCATCACTATGATAGAGTCATGTTTTCAAGTTGTTCTGGGTAAGCTAATCATGAAATCTATGCTTAAGTTGGTCCTAGGTCGATCAATATAGGTAGAGGTATATATTCCCCATAAAGTTCCTTCCTTCCTTTGGTTCGCTTGCTTACCTTGTAGCATTCTAGAACTTTATGCACATCATTTACCATCCCTGGCTAATAAAAATGCTCTTTTAGTAGTTCGAGCGTCCTCTTTTCTCTAAAATGGTAAGCTAAGCCTCCAGCATGAGCTTCCCGAACAAGTAATTCTCTGGTCGAACTACTCGATATACATACTTGTCTACCTTCATAAAAAATCTTTGGTTCAGATAGAATCCATATACCACTCCTTTATAGTTGTATTTGACTACTATGAGTCTAAAGTATGGATCTTGCTCATACTGATTCAAGATAGTAAAAAATCTAAGTAATCAAGCTTGTAAAGTTGTAACAAGCATACGTCGACGTAACGGAGCTTCAGTGACATTGTTAGAACTTCCCTTCTTATACTTGATGACATAGCAAAAAGTTTCTAAGCATTCTCCCCTTTTGGCCTGATGTCAGAGTTTTTGCCGACTTCGCAAATGTTTTAAGGACTCATGATTCGTATAGATAACGAATTCTTAAGGCAACAAGTAATGTTGCTAGTTCTAAAGAGCTTAAAGAAGGGCATAGAACTCCTTGTCATATGTAGAATAGTTTAAAGCAGCAGTACTGAGCTTCTCACTAAAGTAGGTGATAAGCTAGCATTCTTGCATGAGAACGGCACCAATTCCTACCCTAGAGGCATCAAACTTTATTTCAAAGACTTTATCAAAGTTAGGTAGTGCAAGTACTAGGGTAAAAGTTAGCTTGGACTTGACATCCTCAAAACTTCTATAAGCCTTCTCTGATCATCTAAACTTTAAGTTCTTTCTAGTCAGCTCAATCAATAGGGTAGCTATGTAACTGAAATTTCTAATGAATCTCTAATAGAATAAAGTCAAACCATGAAAACTTTTCACTTTTGAAGCACTAGTGGGAGTTGGTTAGTCAATTATGGCTCGAACTTTCTCCTTGTTTACTTGAATACCTCCACCAGGTACAATATATCTAAGGAACACAACTTCACTTCAACAAAATATATACTTCTTTATGTTGCCGAACAAGTGTTTAACTCAAAGAATATCAAATATAGCTCTTATGTGCTCGACATGAGAGGATAGGTTAGCATTATATACCAGGATGTCATCAAAATAAACCACAACACACTTAACTATCAATGATCTTATGACGTGATTCATAAGTTGCATAAAAGTACTTAACGCATTCGTAATTTTGAACAGCATTGCCAACCATTCAAAGAGACCGTCTTTCATCTTAAATGCTATCTTCCACTTATCTCCTGGCCTTATCCTAATTTGGTGATAACCTTTCTTTATATTTACATTTGAAAAGATCTACACACCATGCAATTCATCCAACATGTCATCCAATCGAGGTATTGGATATCTATACTTGACAGTGATCTTATTGATAGCTTGGCTGTCAATACACATTTACCATAAGCCATCCTTCTTCGGCACTAAAACAATTAGCATAGCATAAGGGCTCATGCTTTCTCTAATATACCTATGACCAATTAACTCATTAACTTGCTTCTTGACTTTGGTTACCTACTCAGGATTAAGCCTACAAGCAAGTCAATTTGGTACAGCCACTTTAGGCTATAGGTCAATACAATATTCAATACCTCTAATAGGTGGTAACTGCTTAGGTAACTTAGCAGGAAACAGGTGGGCATATTCTTTGAGTAAAGCTTGCACATCATCTAGTAAAGCTCCATCCTCCTTCAGCTTTAGTAACCTTCTCATTAGTAGAAAGACATACTTTTCCTTCTAAAGTTCCCGAGAGAATTGTGCCCAGGAGATCACTAAGGACTTCTTTTGCAAGGATTTGAAATCTTAGCTTAAGATTCTTATACTTCCTTTGGACTCATAGAGGTCTACACTACTTTCTTTTCATCCTTTTGGAACATATAAGTGTTCCTATAACTATCATGGAGCACTCTCAAGTCAAACAACCAAGGCCGACCAAGAAAAATGTGTGAAGCATACAGCGGTAGGACGTCACACAGCACCTCATCCCTGTATCTATCCCTAACAGAGATCGACATTCTAACTTACCTAATAATTGGAAGTGTACCCTTCTCATTAAGCTAGCGTATTAAGTAAGGTTTGGGGTGAAAATAGGTCGGCGACTTTAGAGCTTTCACCACTCCTTATGCTATCACATTGGTACAACTTCCTCCATCAATAATGAGGGCGCAAAGGTTTGCATTCACATGGCAGTTCGTATGGAAGAGATTTTCTCTTTGTTCATTCTCATTAGTAGCAATAGTACTAAGGGACCTACGGATAACTATACAATACGGCCTAAGTTAAAGTTAGGTTAAGGCGTTAGAATCCTCTTGAAATTCATCCAACAAATACCCAACATCTACATCTTCTTCTCTTTTACTCGTACTCTTTACCTCAATTTGTAGGGTCTTACCTTTAATGGTCATCACACGTCTGTTTGAACACTAACTAGAAACATGTTCAAAGCTGAGACACTTGAAGCACTTAATTTCTCTAGTCTTCCATCCTGAGCTTTAACCTTAGTCCTTCCTGACCTTAGGCTCTTTGGCTTTAGTCTTACTTCGGTCCTCATCAGGTCTACTTGAAGTTTGTCCTTGACGGTCCGCCTTGGAACTATATAGAGCTTGGTCATATCCAAGTTGTCTTAACATGCCTGATCTACTTAGCATACCAAGTCGGCTACTTAGAGCTCAGCTAAGCTTACTTTGCCTCAGCTTTTCAACTCTTTGGGCAATTCAAATAGTCTCATCTAGAGTCCCAAGTCTCTATACCTCCACAATGTTCCCAATCTCATATTGTAGTCTAGAAATGAATCTTGCAATGGTCCATGCTTCCAACTTGTCAACATCACATTAGATCACCAATGGTTGAAACTCGCTAATAAACCCATCCACAGTTCAGCTACCTTGCTTAAGTTTTTGAAGATGTCAAAAAGTGTCTTGTTTGTAGTGCTCAGGATCAAATCTACTTCTCAAAGCTCACTTCACCTCATTTAATGTTCATATTTTGCGTCTGGCTCATTGATGTATGGCTTGCAACTTCCTCCACTACATTGCTACATATCTAGAAAACTCTAAGGTGACTAGTTAGATACATACTACATCCTCATAATCATAGAAATCAAATATGTTGACAACTTTCTCTTCCTAATCCATATATTCATTGGCACTACCGGATCTAAAGAAGTTCAGAACTTGTACTTTGATGTGCTAAGTCCCTCAAGGTGCTCGAAGCTCATGCTCATCATATTCATGGAATTGCTCACCCTTATCTTTGCCATCTTCCATGTCCTTAACTTCTCCTAACTCAAGTCTTCATCGTACATGTCCTTCAGCTCGGATAAGTCATGTTTATGGTGCATTCATAGCACCAAGAGCTTGGATATCCACACCTTACCCTCTTAGCCTATCTCCCACACCTCATTTACATTGAACATTTCTTGCTTGAGGTCGAGCTTCCACTAATCTTTGCATGGTCATATCTAAGTTGGTCACAATGACAATGAGGTTATGTATCTGTTTGTTTGTGGTCCAAAAGGTCTGTTATTCAATATGACCATGACTAAGAGCATCACTCTTATGATCATCTATCTCTCCTTGTATACTAGGATTCGATATTCTCATAATAGGACTTCAACAAGTTCACAACCTAACAAAAGATTCCACATAATATTACTAAGCACATATCGAATAGCAACTTCAACACTTGCCCTATTTCGCAGTGGAGAAAACAAAGTACAATAGAGTATATGAACTACTTCAAAAACCAGTCACTATAAACACTTGGCTATCGGTTCGTAACCTCAAGCTCTAATACTAGGAAATATGATACGCCTTAGAGCTTAGTTATCATAAGGACTTAGTGTAGGATTGAAAATGGGTCATTCAAACTATTGAAGAAAGTAAACATGGTTCGGTTTAACCTTTCTAGTAGCTTGTGAGGTTGCTTATCGAACATGACTTACCGATGAACACCATACAACTTAGTCTCGGCTTGATATGACACACAAGCAGAGAACTAAGGCCCATTTGCCACAAACCTCGAGCTACTAGCAAGATTAGATAAGAGTGATAGTTTGTAACTTGAGAGGATTGCTCACAAGATACAAGAGGGAATATTCATTAACTAATAAAGCATAAGATGATTCCGGCTACAAATGACATGGGAATATTTATAGTAAGTCCCTAATGTAACAGGGAAATATGTGAAATTACATAAGGGGTAATTCAACGTAAAGAAACATAGTATATAGCTAAAAGAAGCAAATAAGACAATCATGACAAAGAGAATATAGTACAATATAAAAAAAAAAAGTAGAGATAGGTGGTGTATTGTCATTCCCTCCATACATGGGGCAATAAAGTACTAGAGCTAAGTTGTTTAGGCGAAGAAATAGGTTGGCAGGAAGAAGCTAGGAGGTTGGCATTCAGGTCCTTAGCATGCAGTAAGTTCACGATGGGGCTCTCAGCCATTGGTTGGTTGGTAATAGGATGCTCAACACCTAATAGGTGAATTTATAAATCTACTATTTTACCCCTACATACATGAAGGTGGTCCTTATATGTATACATATACATATAATAATTATAATCGCATATATTAAAATGTGTGCAATACAGTACAATGTTAAATTGATCTAATTAAACCAACTAAAGTACTAAATCAATGAAATTAAAATTTTGCACATGCATGTAAACTACACCGTGTATATGTATATGATCTTAATCACATGCAATAAAATTGAAATTGAAAATCCTAAGAAGAACTCAAAGACCCTAAGACTACCACTTGAAGCAATTAAGATGAGAACCTTACGTTGCGCTTGATTCTTAAATTGAATCGGAATCGAAAGAATTCAAATTTCAAACTATAAACAAACTACAAAACCTTGAATAATCATTTAAAAACCCTAATTCTAAAATCTAAATTTCAAAACCTAATAAGAAAAAATTTAATAAAGCCTAGATTCGATTGATATAGCAAATTAATTGGGAAACTTTGGAATTCTTTAATTTATACAATTTGATATTAAAAAAATTATATAAAATGCCAAAAAATACTAAATATTTACATAAGATGAATCAATAATCTAAGTGGAGCAATTGAACAAAATAATAATAATAATGATGATAATAGGAAAGCCCTATTGCCCCCTTCTCACATGCACGTAATGAGCATCAAGATTATAACTAACAAGAACTAAGCTTGTTACATCCTATTAAAAACCAATTGGTTTAACCTTTGTAAGATTAGCTCATTAGTGAGTTTTCCCAATGTGAGAAGACCACAATCTACATGTTAGCTTCCTAATGTAGTTAAAACTCACACTTGTGACTTGTCAATACAAGTTTAGGTTAATGTGTTGACTTATTGCTACAAAGAGAACCCTTGTTAAAAGTCACCCTTGTATTGACTTACTACCATAAAGAGAATCTTTGTGTGTAGAAAATTTTTAACCAAATCATGTCAACATACATCCCAATTCTCTCTTGTTAGTTATTGCTTTCACAACTTGGTATAATTTCTGAGGTACCTTAAAGACTTATGATTGGTATAGATGACAAACTCTCTTGATAATAAATAGTGCTACCACACTTGGAGTGCTCAAATAAAGGCTAAGAGTTCTTTGTTATATACAAAGTAATTCAATTGAGGTCATCTAAGCTTTTCGCTATGGTAGGCAATTGGTTGACCTTCTTGCATTAAGACAGCACCTATACCAATGCTTGATGTATCACATTCCAACTCAAAAATCTTCTTAAAGTCGGGTAAGGTTAATATAGGTGCAGAAGTCAACCTTGCCTTTACTTCAAGAAAACTTCCTTCCTTTCTTTGTCCCCACTTAAATTCAATGTTCTTCTTTATCAGCTTGGTAAGGGGTGTGACAATGGTACTGAAATTTCTAATGAATCTTCAATAAGAGGATGCCAGTCCATTGAAACTTCTCACTTCGACACAAGTGGTTGGAGTTGGCTACTCGACAATAGCTTGAATCTTCTCATCATCCACTTGTAAGCCTCCTCCACCTATTACGTAGCCTAAAAATACCACTCCCTTTTGGAAGAAGGAACGCTTCTTTAAATTTCTGAATAATCTCTCAACTCGGAATACATTGAGCACAGCATGGAGATGTTCATAGTGGCTTACAAGGTCGGTACTATACACAAGGATATTGTTAAAGTACACCATGACACACTTCTTGATCAAATTCCTCAGTATATGGTTCATTAGTCGCATGAAAGTGCTCGAGGCATTTGATAAGCCAAAAGGTATTACCATCCACTCATAGAGTCCATGCTAAGTTTTAATGAAGCTTTCCACTCATCTCTTGGTCTTATCCGAATCTGATGGTAGCCAAACTTCAAATCAATCTTACTGAAGATCTTAGCTCTACTCGGTTCATCTAACATGTCATTCAACTTAGGGATAGGATACCGGTACTTGATGGTGATCTTGTTCATAACTCGACTATTGATGCACATTTGCCAAGTACCATCCTTTTTTGGCACAAGGAGCACCGGCATAGGATAGGAGCTGAGGCTCTCCCTTACATATCCTTTCTT
Source organism: Lumnitzera littorea (assembly GCA_024138015.1). Lineage (NCBI taxonomy): Eukaryota > Viridiplantae > Streptophyta > Magnoliopsida > Myrtales > Combretaceae > Lumnitzera > Lumnitzera littorea. The sequence continues at coordinate 76,953,787 of JAMXBB010000004.1, read as the reverse complement.
TAGTAGTTCATCGACTTATCTTTGGAGCTTAGAGGCTTACTCGGGATTTATCTGATAAGCTAGCTTATTTAATAGGGCAACGCCAGGTATTAAGTTAATGCAATGTTTAATGCCTCTGAATGGGGTTAATCCTTTAGGTGACTGTTCTAAAAACAAGTCGACATATTCATCCAGTAGCTCTTTCACCTCAAGGGGTAGCTCAATTTTCTCCTTCAACTCTAATAGCCTTCTGACTAACATAAAAGTCGGTATGTTAGCATTTATAGCTTCTTAGAGCTTGACTTTACTTAGAATTAAAGTCTTCTTGGATCCTCAAGTACGTTTAGCATGTAGTTTGGTAATTTGACTTGGTATCATAAGGCTTAAAGTAACCTTCCTACCATTCTTCTCAAGCACATACGTTTTCTTATAACTATCATAGATAACTCTTTAGTCAAAAAGTCAAGGTTGGCCTAGCAAAACATAAGATGCACACATAGGCAATAGGTCACAAAAAATATCGTCAGAATAATTTCCAATAAAGATCAGTAATAAGACTTGTTGAGTAACATGTAGTGCTCCTTTCTTATTTAGCTAGTATAACTTATGCAACTTCGAATATGAGATAGTTGGAAGCTTCGGTTTCTTAACCAAGTCGACGAATGCTAAATTAATGCAGTTCCTATTATCTACTATGAGTGTATACACTTGATCACCTACAAGTGATGTGGAATAAGTTCTCCCTCTACTCCTCCTTAGGTTAAGGTTCTAAAATCATTACACGTCGGCCAATTAGAGTCAACTTGTCTAGGTCCTTGGCGAATACATCTTCCTCGAATAGTTCATCCTCTTGAGTGGTTTCCTTCCCTGGAACAACTTCTTCCCCAGGTTCCTCATCAATATTGTCCACTTTAATCTTCGAGACATCTCTTTTGATGACCATAGTTCGTTGATTTGGATACTAACCAGCCATGTGCCTAAACTCTTGGCATTTAAAGCATTTGATTCGACTTGTCTTCCTCCCAAATCTTTACCCTTTCTCATATGTTTAGGTCAATACGTTACTATTAGGTTGGTCCTTCTATTCAATCCTGACATCTATTAGTTTAGCCTGCTCGGTACTTAGTTGACCTTAGTAGCTTCCCTGAATAGGTCGGCTTGCTTAACTAGGTCAGCTCAACTAACCAAGTTGACTCATCAGGGGTTGGGTTAGCATCTTGCGCATTCTTTGTCTCTCCACTTGTTGGGTTATTTGTAGATCTATTATAGTAAATTGCTGAAGTTCCACAATGTTTTGGATATCACTTCTTAATCCAATGAGGAATTTGGACATTGTTTGGGCTTACGACTCTTCTACTTCACAACAAATCATGAGTATTTGGAACTCTTGAACATACTCGTTAACAGTTTGACCTCGTTGTCTTAGTTCTTAAAGTTGAGCAAAAATGTTTATACATCTTTGGGGTAGGACATATGAAGAAGCACCACAACGAAGTGAACTGAAAGCAAACAAAAAAAAAAAGCTATCAAAGTTCGGGAAATTACCGAATGGATATGATACACCACTTGATCCTACTCGGCCTACAATCCGCCGAATATAACTCACTAGTCCGAACTGAATCACTCGCTACTACTCCTTGCTAAAGGGAATAAATAAGAGTTAAAGGATAATGAGAACACTAAGGTTGCTTAAGGGAATCGTGAATAATTTCTGTATTGATCAATTAGATGTCTACGTATAAGCAAGTAGGGGTTATATACCCGCCCACTAGGGCTACTTTACGCATATGAAAAGACAAAAAGGGTATCCTTACAATTAGGTTACATAGAATATACCAAAAGGGGTAAAATAGACAAAGAATATTCAGTACGAAAAAGAAAGAATCATTTTGAAATGTTATGTTAGAAGACACATGTCACTTGGTGGCTGGATAGGAGAAATATGATACAAAGTAAGCAGAAGTGGAAAAACATTTGCAATCAGGGGCTAACCTGATTTAGATTAGGTAAGGGGTCAATCAGTCTTGTAGAGAAGTCAGCTATATTAGCGTCAGATGTTTGTAATAGGTCCGACAACTCGATTTAGATAGTCTTAGGCTGTCTTGTGGAATAAGGCATCGTTGTTAGGTAGGAGCAGATCTGATACATGTAAGGATCTGATAACTAAGTTGGCAAGAGATAGTTCGGAACAAGAATCCCCATCTTAGATATAACTTCGAGCTAATATTCTTCACGTGAGTCCCTAAAGTCCTTTAGCTTACCTTCTTGTGATCGATCCAGGGGGTTGATTCCTATCATCTGCCTTACAGTTGGAAAGATTTGCCCTCAAATCTAGAGTAACCTTTGCTCCTTCCTCTAGGGTGCTTACAAGGTCTTCTTCTATTGGTTAGTAAGGAACCAAATTGGACACATTAAAAGTGGAGGAAATGCTATAGTTATCAAGAAACTCGATCTGGTAGGCATTGCGGTTGACTTTCTTCAGGACCTTAAATGGATCATCAATTAGAGAAGATAGTTTCCTCTATCTTAAGTATGGGAATCGTTCTCGACTGAGGTGGATCTAGACCAAGTATCCTGGCTGGAAAGTGACAATCTAGTGGCTTCGGCTACTAATCTCATATTGTTTCTGATTGAACTTGGCGATCTTCCTAGTTACAGACTGGTGTAGTTTATGTAACTCTTAGGCTAGGTCAACTTTAGATTAACTTTCTTCAGTAGTTGCAAGGGTGCCGATCATGTCTAGGGGAATTGTAGGGTTAAGGCCATAGATGACCTCGAATGGGGTCTTTCTAGTGGTATTATAGATGATTCAATTGTATGCGAACTCTACAATTAGTTGGCACAGATCCCAGTCCCTTAAGTTCTTTCCTACGATAGCTTTAAGTAGATTACTTAATATCCTGTTTACCACTTCAGTTTGGCCATCAATTTGAAGGTGGTTACTGGAGCTAAGTACAAGTTTAGTTCTAAGTCTTCTCCAAAGAGTCTTTAAAAAATAGCTCAAAATTTTTTTATCTCAATCTAAGATAATAGTTTTCAGTACCTTATGCAGTCGGATAACCTCCTACAAAAACAAATCAGCAATATATGAAGCATTGTTAATTCGATGGCATGGAATGAAGTGTGCTATCTTGCTGAAGCAGTCCACTACAATAAAGATAGAATATTTCCCTCTGAATGTCCAGGGCAACCTTAGGACAAAGTCCATTCTGAGGTCAACCTAAGATAAGGTTATCATTGGCAGAAGCATGTATTCTCCATAGGGTTCTCTCTTACCCTTAGTACGCTTGCATACTTCACAATTACTAACTACCTCATGGATATCCTTAGCCAAACCTGGCTAGTAAAAGTTTTCCTTCAATAGATTGTTGTCTTGGTCTCCCCAAAGTGACCTAATAATCTATTGCTATGAGCTTCCCTAATCAATAGCTTACACGTGGAACAATTTGGTATGCACAACCTTCAATCCTTGAACGGATAGCCTTCCTTAAGATAATATCCCTTAAAAGCAATTCCATCCTTGCATTGTCCTATGATAGGGCTGAAATGAGGATCACGAGTGTACTGCTCAGTAATAAGTGAGAATCCTAATAATTTTGCTTGTAAAGTGGTCAGCAAGGTTTGCCAACATGACAGAGCATCAGCGACCACATTTGCGTTTCCTTTCTTGTGTTAAATGACGTATAATAACCCTTCCATAAACTTCAATCACCTTGCTTGCCTTTTCGAAAGCTTGTTTTGACTCCTTTAATGCCTTAGAGACTCATAGTCCATATAAATAACAAACTCTCATAGTAGCAAATAGTGTTGTAAACCAGTAAGGTGTTACGGACAATGACCAAGAACAAACAAGGCCGATCGCTGAATGGGTCCAAACTTATTGAAAGCTCGAAAAGGAAATGATGGGGAAAGTGCAAAAGAACAGATTTAAAATGAAAAGTAAGCAAAAACCTATGATTAATTCCAATAGATATAACACACCAATGGAACTTTCGAAGAGTTACGACAAACTCGATATGATGTACGAGAAGGACCGATGAGGTTACTTGCCACCAGCCTTACTTAAAGGTTAGGATAAGAGCAAAAATGAGTGTAAACAAATCATGATTACAAAAGACAAATGTCTAGTATATTAATGTTCAATCTTTGATGTTTACAGCTATAAGTATAAGGGGTATTTATACTCGAGAATTTAGAGCAACATACCTAAAAGGGAAAGGACAAAAGGGCATTTTCTAAGAAAGTAATGTACAAGATACAAAAGGATAAAAATGAATATTCAAGAAAAACAATCATTGGCGTAACGGATTGTATACATAATTCTGTACACGTTGTGAGGTTGTATTAGTGATGCTATTAGAAGATGTGGACAAAAAGTACAATCAGCTTGCTTGTCTGAGCAGGGGTGGCTTAATCAGTCTGGAGTCTCTCTATCTCGGATTCTCGACAAGGAGATGCCGAATCATTAGTTGGCTTAAGCGTGAGAGAGTAATCTATAACTCGGCGTACTAAAAAAAGATGGGCAATCACTCGGCTCATCATAAAGAGTGACTCGGTAAAGAAGTACTTGGCTTTGGTCGGAGTCGGCTAGAGTTAGAGAATCTGCCTTGCCAGGCCTTCCAGTATTCAAGCTCGGTTACAAGTTAAAGGCCTAATAGCCTAATTCCTACCATTCCTTCCGAGTTGATTTGGATTTGGGATCATATTCGAATGGTCTTCGATCAATTCTCCATTGGGGTAATATGGATTGAGGTCGACAATGTTAAAGGTGTCAGAAACCCCATAATCCTCGGGCAACTCTAATTTGTAGGCATTATCATTAATCTTTTGGAGGATTCTAAAAGGTCATTTGGCTCTTGCAAATAATTTGTTCCTCCTCTTGCTCAAGAATCATTCCTTGCTAAGGTACAGCCATACCAAGTCTCCTTACTAGAATTGTTTAGCTGTCTTACCCTTAGCCTTCTCTCACATTCTTCTAGCAGCTTGGTCAATGTGCCAAGTGACTTTATCGTAGATGTATTGAAGGGATTGTGCCCTAGCTCTTGCATCAGGGTCCTCTTGCGTCAGGGTCCTCTTGCGAGGGCACAAGTACAGAGGTGTGAATGATGAGCAACTCGGGATTAAAACCATAGACCACTTCGAAGGGAGTTTGCTTAACGGTGTCGTACACTATCCGATTGTAATTGAATTCGACCATTGGTAAGCAAATGTCCTAATCAGCTAAGTTCTTGCCCACTGCAGCTCGAAGCAATGATCCCATAATGCGATTAACCACCTCTATTTGGCCATCAATTTGGTGGTGACAAGAAGTATTGAATAGTAGTTTAGTCTCCAAACAACACTACAAGGTCCTCTAAAAATGGCTCAAGAACTTTGAGTCCTTATTGAAGACTACACTTTTCGGCACGTCATATAACTACACAATCTCTTGCAAGAAAAGAGCAGCAATAGTTAGAGCATCATTAATTTTAGAGCTGAGCACAAAGTGTGCCATCTTACTGAACCTATCAAGGACAAACATTATGGAATCTTTACCTCGGGCAGTTCGTAGTAGTTCGAGAACAAAGTCCATGCTCAATTCGGTTCATGACTTCGTTGGAACAGGTAATGGCATTACTTTTCCTTTCTTAGCTCGACACTTAGCCCTTTTACACATGGTACAGCTTTCAACGATTCGATGCACATCTCCCTCATTCTTGGCCAAAAGAATCAACCACTCAGCACCTTTTGTCCCCAAAATGTCTGGACAATCCTCCACTGTAGGCTTCCTTGATTGGTAGCTCCAACAGTGAACAAGTCGACAAGCATGATTTTCCCCTTCGGAACAAGTAGCCATCTTCCACATGGTACTTGTCCACTATTCTTCCATTAACACATCGCGCCAATACAAGTCTAAAGTGTAGATCCTCAGAGTACTATTCTTTGATGCTTACAAGCTGAAATAATATAGTCTGTAGTTCACTCATGAGTGCACGTCTTCTTAAAAGAGTATCTACAACTACATTGCTCTTTCCTTATTTGTATTTTATTACAAAATTGAATCCTTCAAAGAATTTAACCCATCTCGCCTACCACTTTGATAACTTGGTCTGACTTCGGAGGTACCTCAGCAACTCATGGTTAGTATATATGACAAATTCTCTCAACAATAAATAATGCTACCATACTTACAATGCTTGGATCAACCCAATAGTTCTTTGTCATACACAAAGTAATTTAATTGAGGTCCTTTGAGCTTCTCACTGTAGAAAGTAATTGGCTGGCCTTCTTACATTAGGACAGTGCCTATTCTAGTGCCTGTCACGTCGCATTCCAGCTCAAATATCTCCTCAAAGTTAGGTAAAACTAACACTAGGGCGGAGGTCAATCTCTCCTTTATCTCGGTAAAGCTCCTTTGCTCCCTTTTTCCGCATCGGAAATCGGTGTTCTTCTTCATTAGCTCAGTAAGTGGTGTAGCGAGGGTACTGAAATTCCTGACGAATCATCTATAAAATGAAGCCAGTCTATGGAAACTTCTTAAGTTAGTATAAGTAGTAGGAGTCAACCATTCAACAATTGCTTAGATCTTCTCGTCGTCCATTCGTAAACCTCCTTTACTTACTATATTGCCCAAGAATACCACTTCCTCTTAGCAAAAGCAACATTTCTTCAAGTTTTCGAATAATCTTTTGGCACAAAGCATATTCAATTGGCTCGGAGATGCTTACAATAACTTGGCATATCGACACTATAGATTAGGATATCGTTAAAGTACACCATGACATACTTTCCAATTAAAGGTCTCAGCACATGTTTCATCAGCCTCATGAAAGTGCTCGGGACATTTGATAAGCCAAACGACATGACTATCTACTCATAAAGTCCATATCAAGTTTTAAATGCAGTTTTCCACTCATCTCTCGGCCTCATGCATATCTAATGGTAGCTAGATTTAAGATCAATCTTGTTAAAGATCTTAGCTTCACTCAATTGATCTAGCATGTCCTCTAATCTAGGAATGGGATACTTGTATTTGATTGAAATCTTATTCACAGCTTGGCTATCTATACACATCTACCAAGTTCTATCCTTTTTCGGCACTAGAAGCATTGTCACAACATAAGGGCTGAGACTTTCTCTGACATAACCTCTCTTCAGCAACTCATTGACTTGTTGTTGGAGTTCAGAGGCCTGCTCGGGATTCATTTGATAGGCTGGCGTATTCGGTAGCATGGCATAGGGTACTAAGTCAATTTAGTGCTCTATGCCTCGAGTAGGGGGCAACCCCTCGGGTAGCTGTTCTGGGAACAGATTGGCATACTCATTTAGCAATTCTTTGATTTCTTAGGGTGGTTTACCCTGCTCTTTCATCTCCAATAGGCACCTGACCAACATAAGGGTCAGCTTTCCAGCATTGATGGCCTCACGGAGCTTGACTCTACTCACCATTATAATTTTCTTTGATTCGTGAGAAAGTTTTGTCTACAATTTATTAAATTCTCTCAGCATAATCGGGTTTAGTGTAATCTCCTGGCTATCCTTTTCAAACACATTCATGTTCTTGTATCCATTATAGATAAGTCTCCTATCAAACAGCTATAGTCCACCAAACAATACATACGAGATACACATGAGCAGCACGTTATAGAGAATCTTGTCGGAGTAGTTTCCAATTATGATCAGCAGTAGTACTTATCGAGTGAGATGTGGTGCTCCCTTATCATTCAGTTAATGTAACTTATATGGCTTCGAGTGTGCAATGGTCAGTAGCTTCAACTGTGTGACCATTTCGACTGATGCCACATTGGTGCAACTTCTTCTATCTACAATTAATGCTCGTACATGGTCATTCACCTTACAGGTGGTATGAAACAAATTCTGCTTCTACTCCTTCTCTCATGAGGGTTCCATGTTCATTGCATGTTGGGCAACTAAGACCAACCGATCTAAGTCCTCAGTAAATACGTCCTCTTCAATAAGCTCATTCTTGACCACTTCTTTCTCGGCAATGATCTCCTCTTCCTCGGGCTACTCATATGTACTCTCTACCTCCAACTTTGTAACATTTCCCTTGATCACCATAGTTCTTCAGTTCGGGCACTGAGCGGTCATATGTCTAAACTCTTGGCACTTAAAGCACTTGATCTAATTTGTCTTCTTACTAGACCCTTTCCCCTTCTCATAAGTATAAGTCGGTACATCACTGTCAAGTCAGCCTTTCTAGTTGGTTCAGTACTTAATTGAGCTCAGTGACTCCCTTGTTCGGGTCGATTAGTCAGCATTTTGGCAGGTACTCGGCTTCTTCTCTACCTCTCCACTCATTGAGCTATTCGGATGGCTTCATCCATTGTTGTGAATCGTTGGAGTTCTACAACATCCCGGATATCACCTCTCAATCCCATAATGAATTTAAAGATTATTCACATTGGGGGTTCCTCCACTTTACATTGGATCATGAGCATTTGGAATTCCTGGACATATTCGTCAACTATTCGACCTTGTCTCAACTCTGGAAGTCAAGTAAAAGTGTCTTGCAAATGAGTTTCCGATACAAACCTGTTTCTAAGTATTCTTTTCATCTCAAACCAAGTATTAATCTCTTGGTAGACCTCTTGCCTCCTCATAGCTTAAAAATTTTTTCACTACATGGTAGCATTTCCGGAGAACTCAACAGCAATAGTCCTCACTTTCTCATAATCCTCATACTGATAATATTAAAAAATACACTCCACTCTCTTTTCCTATTCCAAATATTCATCAGTACTCCCAAATCTATTAAAGCTCGGAATTCAAAGCTTCATATGGTCAGATGCTCTGGGGACTCTAATTCACTCTTCTTCAAAATACACTTCCTCGTCCTCTTCATCCAGTTCTCTAAGGTCTATCCTTCGTCTTACTCATCCGCTTACTCTACTACCTCGAATTAGTTAAGTTGGATTCTGATCTCTAACAAGTTGACCAGCTTGTAGGGTGCTTTGTACGGCCTCAATGGTTGGTAAGCCAATGTATGAACAGCTCTGGTTAGATCTACTAGGAGGTTAGCTACATCATCTAGTCTCTCGTCAGTGCTTCTAGGGGTTCCCTAAGACTGTTATCCATGGTGGACAACTCTACTGTTGTTATCTCCGGTACCAATGTTTACACTTAGGTCATTCATTTTCTCCTCAGATTCAAAGCTTAAATTCTTCATATAAGTGATATAACAAACACTTCTAGAAACCGGAAAAGGTAATAGCTAACAAACACAGTAATCAAATGAACACGATAACTTGCTCTGTTTCACAAATGCAAAACAGAGTATAAACAGAACTTCAAACACAAATCATAACTCAAACAAAACCTCTACTTTGATACTAAGATGTTGTGGATCGTAACCAAGAATAGACAAGGCCGGTTACTAAATGAGTCTAAGCTTATTGAAAGCTCAAAATGGAAATGATGGGGAAAGTGTGAAAGAACAAATGCAAAATGAAAAGTAAGCAAAAAACTACAAACAACTCCAATGGATATGATGCACCAATAGAACTTTTGAAGACTCACAGTACAACAAGATATGATACATGAGAAGGATCGATAAAGTTACTTGCCATCTAGCCTTGCTTTAGGGTTAGAATAAGAATGAAAATGAGTATAAATAAGTAATGTTTATGGGAGACAAATGTCCAATGTATTAATGTTCAATCTCTCATGTTTACAGCTACAAGTACAAGGGGTATTTATACCCAAGAATTTAGGGCAACATGCCTAAAAGGGAAAAGACAAAAAGAACATTTCCTAAGGAAGTAATGTATAAGATACAAAAGGGTAAAAATGACTATTCAACAATCATTGGCGTAACGAATTCCACACATTATTCTATATACATAACGAGTCTGTATTGGTGATGCCATTGGAAGATGTGGACAAAAAGTACAATCGGCTTGCTTGTTCGAGTAGGGGTGGCTTAGTAAGTCCGAAAACTCTCTATCTCAGCTTCTCGGCAAGGAGATGTCGAGTCATTAGTTAGCTCAAACCTAAGTGAGTAATCTATAACTCGGCGTACTATAGAGAGATGGGCAGTCATTCGGATCGGCATAAAGAGTAACTTGACAAAAAAGTACTCGGCTTCGATAGGAATCTGTTGGAGTAGGAGAATCCGCCTTGCCAAGCCTTTTAGTCTTCAGTCTCGACTGTGGGTCAAAGGCCCAATAGCCTGATTCTTATCATAAGGGCTCGGTAAAGAGAGTACAACTCCTTCTCGTACACTAAATAATTCAGGGTAAGACCATTAAGCTTCTCGTTATGGTAGGTAATGGGTCGCTGCTCCTACATTCGGAAAGTGCTAATTCCTACTCCCGATACACTGTATTCTAATTCAAAGCGCTTGTCAAAATTTGGTAGTAAAAGGATAGGTACTAAGATGAGCTTCTCTTTAATTCCTCTAAAGCTCTATTCAGCTCAGTCATTCCACCTAAATCCTTCACTCTTCTTTGTCAGCTCAATCAAAGGGGAGGCTATAGTACTGAAGTTCTTGATAAATCATCTATAGAAAGAAGCTAGGCTATGAAAAGTTCAAACCTTAATGATAGTCCTTGGTGTCGACCACTTTAAAATAGCTCGGATCTTCTCTTTGTTTGCTTGGATTCCTTCCCTTAACACCATAAACCCTAGAAAAATCACTGGCTTCTAGCAGAACGTACACTTCTTCACTTCTTAGTTTGTAAAATGTCAAATACTATTTGGAGATGTTGAACAAAGTTGTTTAGGTTGGTACTATATATCGGTATGTCATCAAAGTATACAACCATACATCTTCTGATCAGGGGGTGATACGAGGCAAGCGCACCTATCAATTTTAATATAGTCGGATATGAGTCCGAGTCGATCCCTCAGAGATTTTGAGTATTAATATTAACTTTAGCTTTATTATCTAACCGGAAAATTATGTCGAGTTGAATGAATTAAAAATACTGAAATTAATAAACTAAACTAATTATGAGACTTAACTAAGCAATTTAGAAAGCAATATAACTACAAACGACTTCAAGTATGCAATAATGTATTTAGGAATTATTTCCCCTAGTGTTTAACATGTAACCTTTTTAAAATATATTCAATTTAGTTTCTATAATTCTTGACCGGAGGGATTCACAATTAAAGCTAATATCTTTCTCAAGCATATTAACCCTAATTCTAAATTATTTACCGGAATCTCTTCACTTAGTAATATAACTTAGAATTGCATTAATGTATAATGAATTCCCATGCAAACAATCAACTTTCCGGAAGAAACATATATCTTATCTCTAAGTATACATGTAATTCTCTTCAATTATGCTTAGATCTAATTACACATGCAATTTCTCAATCAACATGCATAATATCATATATTGATACTCTAGAATTATCAATCCATAACTAAATGACATAATTAAATCAAGAAAAGATAGAAACTTTCTTGAAATTATAATTCAATCCAAGAATCACATGAAACCCTAGGTTCCATAATCCTAAATACTTGAATTCTAAGCTATCATAATGAATCTAAAAACGAGATTCATCAAAAACATGAAATAAAGCATGAAAACCCCTCTTGATTTGATGAACAATCTTTAATCTTGAAATCGATGTCGTTATCGCTTCTTGATGTTGTTTCTCCTTAAGTCTCTTTTTGACTCTTGTGTCTCTTTGTTTCTGTAATGTCTCTCTTCCTTTTGAACCCTAAGATCCCCTTTTATATGTGTATTTCACGGATTTTATTTTCGTCACCGGACACGGCGACACGGCCTGGGACACGGCCGTGTCCCCAGGCCGTGTAACTTTCTGCACTAAGGCAAAATTTCTGCACAACTTCAAAATTTCATAACTTCTTCGTTTGAACTCGGAATTGAGTGAAACTTGATTCGTTTTCTTCGTTTTCGAGCCTAGAACGCGTTTAAACCCTGAAATCAACATTTTACTCAATTAAGTATCAATTTCTTTAAAGAAAACAAAAAATGTAAGGGAAATGCTATAAAATCACCATATGAAATATGTTTAAAATCAGAGTTATCAAATTTCCCCACACTTAAGCATTTGCTTGTCCTCAAGCGAATAAATCAAAACAGAACTTTCAGGACAAGAAACACTAAACAAAATTTATCACTGTTTAAGAAACCTGTGAACGAATACATTTGACTCGAAGAAAGATAAGAAAATCATTCTCAACTAACTTGCAATAATAAAGTCAACCAATTTCATCTGACCATATTCGAATGCTCCAACAATACTTAATACAAGAATTCACTAGTTAATTTATGAAAATCAAAGTTTAACCAAGCCATTTAACCAAGGATTCTTAAACTAAAAATTAGATTTAACATCTCGCCAACTGAGAAAGAGTCATAAAAATTTTATCCATTTGACTAAAATGTATACAATTCTCTCTTCCATCTCACTAAGCACCATAATCTAAAACAAACACATTTTACATCCACTCTTCCTCTGATCATCCCCCTAGCTCATACTTTTGTTGAGAGGTTTTTTGAATTTACTTTATTTAAGCACAATTGTGTTGGTAGCGGGAAAGAATCTCGCTCTTCTGAGAGACCAAGACCGATCCATACCAACTTATTTCTTATATTGATAGCGGGAAAGAACCTTGCTCTTCTGACGGACCAAGGCCGATCCATATCAATTTTTTCATTAGAATTGGCATTGGGGCTCAATCTCGCTCTTCTGACTGACCAAGACGAATCCTTACCAATTTTTTCTATTCATACACTTATTATTACTTTTGACCTCCAATCATTATGATTTTTTAGGGGTTTCTCAAAATAAGAATTTCATTTGTTTGTTTGCTAAAAATTATAGGACTCTTAAAAATTTCTAAGAAAAAGGTATACATAAAAGTAAATTTAAAAATAACCATGACTAACTCTCAACTAGTGATGTTGCTCCAATCTTAAGTTTTAAAATCCTAAGCTAAATAACTCGTAACATTGCCTTCCAAAAATTTGACTAATCAATTCTAGTAAAGTATAATAAGATCAATAACGATCAACATGACATAGTTGATTTGGCTCAATACTTGTTAATCACCTATTACAAGTTAACTTAAAAATAATTGGGTCAAATATCAATAATTGGTTTTCTAAACAGTAACAAAATCATATATATCCCTTCCCCACACTTAAAAACGTACATTGTCCCCAATGTACGACTAAGAAAGCATAATAACAAGATATCAAACAATAAAAACCATCATAGGGAAAAAGGAAATACATGTATTGAAAAAGAAACTAATACTTTCCTGCCGTGTCCCCAGGCCGTGTAACTTTCTGCACTAAGGCAAAATTTCTGCACAACTTCAAAATTTCATCTTCGTTTGAACTCGGAATTGAGTGAAACTTGATTCGTTTTCTTCGTTTTCGAGCTTAGAACGTGTTTAAACCCTGAAATCAACATTTTACTCAATTAAGTATCAATTTCTTTAAAGAAAACCAAAAATGTAAAGGAAATGCTATAAAATCACCATATGAAATATGTTTAAAATCAGAGTTATCAGGGGGCATATCATATGGTTCATTAACCTCATGAATATGCTTGGTGCATTAGTAAGTCCGAATGGCATAACCAACCATTCGTAGAGACCATACCTAGTCTTAAAGGCAATCTTCCACTCATCACTTAGTCTCATGCAAATTTAGTGGTAGCCACTTCGCAAATCAATCTTCAAAAATATCCTGGCACCATGAAGCTAATCTTACATGTCATCAAGCCTCAATATCAGGTATTTGTACTTGACAATAATTCGGTTGATTGCTCGATTATCGATGCACATGCGCCATGAACCAACTTTCTTTGGAATGAGTAGAGCCAGTACTACGTAAGGGCTCATGCTCTCCCTCACATATCCTTGCTCCACGAGTTCATCTACTTACTTCTTCAACTCGGTAGCCTACTCAGGGTTCATTCTATATGCAGGTCGGTTTGGTAGGGTAGTGCTTGACTAAAGATCAATACAATGCTCTATACCTCGGATTAGGGGTAGTCCTTTAGGCAGTTCTTCAGGAAACAAATCAGAAAACTCATTTAATAAGCTTCTGATCTCATCTAGAACATTCTCCAAAGCTCTTACCTCCAACATCTTTCTAACCAATAGGAACATAAGTTCTTCAACCTCTTCAACGGCTCGAAGCTCTCTTCGACTCATTACAAAGGATTTCTTCTTACCAGCTCAGGTAAGCTGGTTATGGGTTTCATTTACTTGAGACAGGGTCATATGTTGCAACATAATCTTCCTTCTATCCTTAACAAAGTATAGGTATTCTTATACTGGTCATGAGTAACACATCGGTCGAACAATTAAGGTCGTCTAAGCAATAGATGTGAAGCTACCATGATGATGACATCTCAAACCACTTCGTCCCTATATACGTTCCTAACACTGAACAGCTTGGTCACTTGTTTAGTTACGTGTAAAGCACCCTTATCGTAAAGCTAGTGCACTTTATAAGGTCAAGGATACTTTGAGGTTGATAGTCCTAACCTCTGCACAAAGGACCATGCAATAACATTAGTACAACTTCCCCTATCTACAATGATTATGGATAATTGGCCTTTGACGATATACTTAGCATGGAACAGATTCTCCCTCTAGTTCACTTCGGAGTTTAGCAAAGAATTTAATACTCGTCTCAAACTAGGGTCATTACTTCTCCTTGGTTGGCATAGATACGGGTCTCCTCTTCTTCTTCGGCTTTAGGTTTTCTAACATCCTCTTCCTTCTTAGGCTTACTCTTGTCGGTGCTGTCCTCTACATCTCTTCGGAGTACCATGACGCATCGGTTCGGACACTCAGTAGTCATATGTCTGAAACCTAAACATTTAAAGCATTTCACTTCGCTGGTCTTCCGTCCGGAGGTCTGCCCTTTTTCATATGTCCTAGGGGTTAGCCTAACTTCGGCTCAGCCCTGCTGGCTTGCCCGGCTATCATCAAATTGATCATTCCTATCCTTAGCCCTATATGGCCTCCTCGATTCGGCTTAAACAGGTTAGTACGATACTAGGGCTCACAAGAATGTCGATCCAAGTTAGCTCAAAACACTACTCTTTGCCTTTCGACCCTCTACACTATCTTAATTGCCTCTTTTAAGGTATAAAACTTCTATACTTTCATAATGTTGTGAATCTCATATTTGAGCCTAGAAATGAACCTTAATACTATACAGGCCTCTAGTTCTTCCATGCCGGCTCGGATCATAAGCATCTGAAACTCTCTTACATAGTTATCAATAGATTGGCTTCCTTGGCGAAGCTCTTGTAACTTTGCAAATGTATCTTCTAGGTAAGTCTCGGGTATGAATCTTCCTATTAATAACCTTTTCATTTAGTCCTAGGTTCTAACATCTCATCTTCCATCCCTTGTCTAGCTGCATTTAGATTCTTCCACCATATGGTGGCATTCCCAATAAACTCCAGTATAGTAAGTCGGACTTTGACAGCATCCATATACCCATAACACTCAAACACCTTTTCCACCTTAACTTCCTACTCTTAAGGAGCTCGACGTCCTCATCCCTGTACTAGGTAATAGTCAACTTCTTCTTTTTCCTCCTTAAACTCTTCAACATCGAACTCCTCATCATTTTCCTCAATCTCCTCTAACTCCAGTCTTCGTCTAACAGCTCAGTTTGTTACTCCCTTAGTTCACTGCGGTTGAACTAAGTGATTGGTTCAGTTACCGTAGCCATAGTGTCTCTTAAGGGAATTTTCTTATGGGTTATGGTGCTATACACCTTGGGGTTGTTGTTTGTTAACTTGCATTACTGTGACTAGACTTTCAATAAGGTTTATGAGTCTGTCAAGTTTGTCATCAGCTGACCTTGAGGTATTACTACCATTATGTCCACGATCGAGTTGAGCACCATTACTTTGGTCATCAATAATACCTTGAACACTCGAATCTGACATGGTACAATATTTCTCAAATAGATTAACAACTTTAATACCTAATAATCACTCGAACAGAACAGAAGTGAGTTTACTTTGTTTTCATAATGAAAAATAAAGTAAGAACAGAGAATAATGAAATTACACTTACTTGCACACAAACATATTGCAATAGCTACAAAAGGAACATGGCAACCATTAACAACAAAGCAAACCAAAACTTCACTGCAACTTTATACACTCCCTCATGGAACAATGCTCTGAAACTAGTGAAGATGATGCATTTCTAAGTTAGGACACATGGAGAAGTACCACAATGAAGCAAACAAAGTCCAGACAGCTATCAAATGAATATGACGTACCACTCCATCCTACTCGGCCTACAATTTGTCAAATATGACTTATTTGTCCGAATTAAAGGGTCACTTGCCACTATTCCTTGCTAAAGGGAATAAATGTCGAGCCTAAATTTGTTGGTTTTCTTAATTTTTATTTGATTTCCTAGTTTCCGATTAATACTAAACCCTAACCCATTTAGTATTAATTCTCAACAAGAGAAATTAGGAAATTTCGATTTCTTTAAAAAAAAAACTTTTAGAGTTGCCACTAGACCAAAATCGAGAAAAAACAGAAATCATAATCAATTGATTAGATTGATTACGATTTACCTACTGGTCTTTGATTTTAATTTAATAAAAATCAAAGGGTTCTGAATTCAAGAGTTAACCTATTAAACCTTAAGGGGTACCACTATCTATTTTTTGAAATTAGGCTTATTTTTCCAAATTATCCCTTTTTTAATGTTTTTAAGAAACATAAAAATAAAATAAATACAAACTTAAGTTTTTACATATTTTAAACGTCACCCTGAAGGTACTTATGTACCCGCTAGTCAAGATCAAATGACCATAATTCTTTTTGAAAACTTTAGTGTGTTGATTTCTTTTAATTTTGAAAAAAAATGATCGAGTTTACATTTTTGTCAATTTAGTTTATTCAAAGAAAATCTAAACGGTCCTGATTTTCGAATGCTTTTATTTTTACAAAAACTCTCTAAAAGTCCTTTTTTTTTTAAAAAAAAAAGGTTTTCTATTAATTTTTATTTTTAAAAAAAAAATATCTAAGTGAGGAATTCTAAAAAAAACATAACACTAAAAAATTTCCTAAGCTAAATATATTTCTTCCTTTTTATATTTTAAAATGACTACCTAATCAAATCAATATGAATGAATAAATAAATATAAGCGAATATAATAATAACATATATTATAAAAAAAATAAAAATAAAAAATTGGAAAAGAACTGAACCTGACTTGGTTTGTTCGACTGTGCAGTGAAGTTATGAATAGCTAAAGTTGGTCGTTGTGGAGTGTAGCAAGCAGTGATGGTGTATGTATTGGTGCCATAGATGTGTGTGGGTAGCGTACGTGTTCAGCAGCATTGTGGGTGTATAGTGCTAAGCGATGTAGTGAAGTACAGTAGCTAGGCGGTATGGGCATGCAGTAGTCGTAGATAGCAACAGCGTGGGCATGTAGTGGTCGTAGATAGTAGTAATGAAAGACTATTGTACAAATGTGGATGGATGTGTGCAACAGTATTGTTGTGGTGAGGGTAGTGTTTAGAGTTTGTATAAGTGTAGGTCGTAGATTGAGACAATGACAGAGGGTCAGTAGAGTGATGTTGATTGTGCTCATTGGTGCTCTTATGTGAAGTCAGGTTGTAGATTGTGAGCTATGTGCGTGGTTTCCTAGCTAGTGTAGTGTGATGGAGGTGTTGTGCTTGTGTAGATTGGCGTGTACGTGTGGTGTTAGAAGAAGAGAGTGAGGTGTAATGGTTGCTGGCGTTAATTGCTACTGACCATGAATGGGGATTGTAGCCTCGATGCCAGCATACGTCATTGGATAATTCTTTGAGTGATCGTAGTTGATCGGTGAAGGATGAGTTGTTGATCATGTTCTATTGTTCACTAGTCATAGGGTTTGAAATTCTAGTCGATGAGGTGATGGATTTCAGGTATTCTAATCCGTGTTTGTTATAGGTGAAGGAGAGGCGGTAGTGTTGACTATGGAGTTGAGGTAAGTGAAGCTTCTCAACTTGCTTAATTTGGTTGACAAGTGGAGCTTGGTTATGAAATCATACTTAAAGTTCAAACATCTATTGTTGTTGTTGTTCATGCAAGAATAGAGAAAGAGGACTTCGATTTTTTGCTAGTGTATCCATGTTTTTATGCAACGCAATGGATATATAAAGCTTAGAAAACAGATCACATCGATCTTAAAGATCAAATAGATTTGAATCTTTTATATCGATTCATATATGATTTAATAAAAATCAAATTAGATTCGAATCTTTTATATCGATTCAAATCCGATTTGATAAAAATAAAATTAGATTTGAATTTCTTATATCTTTATCACATTAGAATCAAAAGGTTTGATTAGATTTGAATCTTGTACGCTTAATTGATTTTTGTAAAATGAAAGAAAGAAAAATAAAAAGCATATGTATGCTTGGTGAGATTCGAACCCGTAACTTTAAGCAAACCTAATACCAATGCTCAAATGCTTATCTGTTAGGTTGTTGGCCTGTACATTAATATTTAGTGTAATTAAATTGTACTTAAATTACGTAACTCTCTAAAGTTATTTGAACCGGACTAAAACTAAACTAATTAACCTTAAAATGTTTTTTCTAAAAATATAAAAAATCTTTATAATTTTTTTCTTTTTTCATTTTTTTGTACTTTTATTCATTTTTCAATTTTTTACCTATTCTTTATTTTTTTTTTATTTTTGAATTAAGACTCGCTTTAAAAAGAAAAAACTAAAACAAGAGGGCAAAAATTGAGTTTCTACAATAGATAATAGTTGAAAGATAATGAGAACACTAAGATTACTCAGGGGAATCGTGAATAATTTCTATGTTGATCAGTTAGGTATTTATGTACAAGCAAGTAAGGTTTATATACCCTGTCTACTGGGGCTACTTTACATGTATGAGAAGATAAAAAGGGTATCCTTACAATTAGATTACATAAAATATACTAAAAGGGGTAAAAGAGACAAAGAATATTCAGTACAAAAAAGAAAGAATCATTTTAGAATGTTATGTCGAAAGACATGTGTTGCTTAGTGGCTGGATAAGAAAAATATGATACAAAGTAAGCAAAAGCAGAAAAACGTTTACAGTTAAGGGCCAACCTAATTTAGATCAGGTCGGGGCTTAATCAGTCCTGTAGAGAAGTCAGCTGTATTGGTGTCAGATGTCTGTGGTTGGTCTAGTAACTCGGTTTGGACAGTCTTGGGCTGTCTTTTGGAATAAGGCACCGTTGTTAGGTAAGAGCACATTTGACACATGTGAGGATTTGATAGCCAGGTCGGCAGAAGATTAGTTTGGAATAGGAATCCCTATCTCTGATATGGCTTCTTGTGATTGGTCCAAGAGGGTGATTCTTATCAAGTGTCTTATAAGTATCCGGTATAAACCTATTTCTAAATATCCTCTTCATCTTAGGCTAAGTATTGACCTCTTTGTATCCTTCTCGTCTCCTCATGATCTAAAAGTTCTACTATATGGTGGCATACCCTAATAACTCAATGGTAGTAGCCTTCACTTTCTCTCGATCCTCATACTGGTAATAATAAAAAACTTGCTCAACTTTCTCCTCCTAATCTAAATAATCATTTGCGCTCTCAAACCCGTTGAAGCTCAGAGTCTGAAGCTTCACATGGTCGACAGCTTAGGGTACTCGAGCTTACTCATCTTCCTTAAACTCTTCTTCTTCTTCATCATTCAGATCTCCTAAGTCAATCCTTCTTCTCACTCATCCTCTTACTCCTTCGCCTCAAATGTATCGAGTTGGGTTTTGACCCCGAATATGTCGGGTAGCTTATGAAGTTTTCTGCAAAGCCTCAACATGTCAATAGGCCATTGCATAAGTAACATTAGTCAAGTCAGCTAAGAGGTTAGTCACCTCATCTAGTCTCTCGTTTATGCTTCTAGGGATACCTTAAGGCTATTGGCCATTGTAGACAATAGCACTGTTGTCATCCCCAATGCCAACATTAACACTTAGGTCTATCATTTCTTTGAAAAATTTGGTTTCAAACTTCAAATTTTGAGATAAAATTAACACTATTTCTCCAAACTAAACAACACACACACTTTCTACATAAATTTCTAGTTAACTTGTAAACACTTTTAACTATACTGATAAACAAATCACTATACCAAAACCTACTCCATTCTCAGATGTCCAAAACAGGGCAAAACAGATTATACTCGAAAACAAACTACCACACTCTATTACTTACTAAAACACTTCAGTAATTCTCTTCACAACTTTGATACACTGCTACAATAAGCACTATTTCACATAACCTTGAATAATGATTTGAAAACCCTAATCAGGATAAGAACCTTATGTCATGCTTGATTCTTAAATTGAATCAGAATCAAAAGAATTCAAATTTGAAACCGCAAACAAACTACAAAACCCTAAATAATGATTCGAAAACCCTAATTCTAAACTCTAAATTTCAAAACCTAATAAGAAAAAATTTAATAAAGCCTAGATTCAATTGAAATAGAAAATTAACCAGGAACCTTTGGAGTTCTCTCATTTATACAATTTAATATTAAAAAATTTATATAAAATGCCAAATAGTACTGAATAATTACATAAGATTAATTAATAATCTAAGTGGAGCAATTGAACAAAATAATAATAATAAAAGCAGGAAAGCCCTATACATCCACATGTTGAACTGACCCCTTCTCACATACATGTAATGAGCATCAAGATTATAACTAATGAGAACCAAGCTTGTTACATCCTATTAAAAATAAACTAGTTTAGTCTTTGTAAAATTAGCTCATTAGTAAATTTTCCCAATATAATAAGACCACACTCCACATGTTAGCTCCCCAATTTAGTTAAAACTCACACTTGTGACTTGTCAATACAAGTTTAGGTTGATGTGTTGACTTATTGCCATAAAGAGAATCGTTGTGTAGAGAAAATTTTTAACCAAATCATGTCAACACACATCCTAATTCTCTCTTCTTAATAACTAGCCCTTACCTTTACACCTACCATCACTACATTTTTCTTTCAATTTCAACACTCAAATCCTCTCCTACAATTTCCCTTTTATGCCTGCAGGAAACATTAACACAAGTCTCTATAATTCTCACATTTTATCACTCATTTTAAACTCCAAAAACTCCTAAGATTGAACCCATAAGTCCATATATACTATACTCATTTTTGCCTTCTTTCTCTTATGCTTTTCCCCACAAAAATAACCATTAAACACAGTAGCAAGGCCTCACTTATTGTTGCTTCTTAGCTATCATATGTGCCTTCAAACCAAGCCAAAAAACCAACACCAACAAACCTTAAACAACCACCAAAACGCCACTTGTTGTAACCTCTTTTTCCTTACTTTAAGACCCCTATATTCTAAGCATTAAGAGGAGTGACATGAGGAGAAAATGGCTAAGAGTCCAAGAGCAAACCAAAAACAAAAAGGAGGATTTAAGAGCAAGAACCACCACTTGGTAGTAAAAACTTCATCTACATTCTTTTCCTTTTTCATTCTCTTTCGGCACATTTAATTAACTAAATAGAACAAAGGGAGAATGAAATTGCCATTACCAAGGAAAGGAATGGATGGGTAATAACATCTGAATAACTAATATGGTGTTTACTTCAACGTAATAGAATTAGTACTACACCATTTACTTAGAAAAGTCTAATAGGGATACGTATTGGATAGAAGATTAAATACCCCAAATACGCTTCAATAAATAAAATAACAAACAACGTAAAGACAAAAGAAATACATAAACAAAACCCCCCGTTTAATCATTTTTAACTTCTTCTCAACTTCAAAGCCCCAATCATGGAGAAGTTGAAATCACCATCCATTGAGATCGAAGTCACCTATTTCTCTCAAATATTCATCATTATCGCTTTGGGAATCAATTTATCTACCAGTACCTTTCCTATTATATAGATTCTAGATGTATTGGACCCAGTCTCCAACCCTTTAGTATGGACCTCAATTTCTTCTCTTAGGGAAGTTATCGATCCCATGATGACAGAAGGCATTAAGACGCCATTTGTGGTAAGGGAAAAAGAAAAAAAACACAACACTAAGAACCAAGCGATAGAGAAGAAAGAGAGGGAAGGGATAAAAGATGAAAAAATAAGAACTAGTATGGTAAAAAAAAAAAAAAGAAGAAGAAAAAGATCTAGAATATCAAAGATGGAATAAAAAAAGGCAACATAAAAGGGAAGAAATTTCCTACTGGACACCCATGGTGAACAGACTTCTAAGGGAACTTTCTCTATCATTAGGGTTTGGGAGGAGAGAAATGCAAAATCGATGGAAAAGGAAGGGAGTATTTATAGCTTAAATGAGGCTTTCATGAGGACAAGAGTTGCAATTTCCTATTTTAACAAGGGTAATCTTGGAATTAAAATAGGGAAAAGGGACAAAATAGGGATTTAGGGCTAAGATCTAAGAATCCTCATTCCCTATCTTTAAGGAATAGAGACCCACCTAGATTCCATTCCACATGGAGCTTAGAAACCACTAAAGATGGAAATTAAGGGCTCATAAGGAATAAAGGGGGGATGGAATTTCCATTCCCCCCTACCGAACATGCCATCTGTCTATTTGAATTTCTCATGTAATCTTTAGCTTTATCTTATTTTAAACTTTAAGATAGGAAGTTATTTACGTGTATAAGAGTTTTCTTGTAAAAATTGAATGTAAGAGTTTGTAATACGTAGGATTAGAGAGTAATGTTATGTACTCATGTAAGGAACTTCATGTAAACTTAAGAACTTGTAAAAACAAGCTTGTATCCAAGGAGAAAATGTAAGGAAAAGCCACTTGACATACATATACAAGGTGGACATGGCATGTAGGAATTTATTCCTAAAGTTATTTCGGCATTTCTTATGATACTTTAGTTTAAAAAAGGGAAGAAAAAAAATTAATACTAAGTGTTCTTTAGATGGCTAGAAGTGAAAACATCAAGAGACTAAAATTTTTCCCTTAAGACACCCTTCTTGCACCATGCATGGCCTAGGGACACAAGCTGTCTTTGTGTTTTCTTTTTTATAAAATGATGATTTAAGTAAGATAATAGTGGTTTCAGACTTGCAAAAGTAAGATAACTACTATATTAAAGCTCTAGATATAAAACTAAGCTAAAAATCATGAATCAGGCCTACAAACAATCCAAATGGCCCAAGAAATGCCCTTGACCAGAACTAAAACACAATATAAAACCCCTATTAAAATGTGTTAAGTTAAGTTTTGAGTTTAAACAATTAAGTCAAGTTTGAGTATTAGGCTTTAGGTAGCTAGAAAAAGTTAAAAACCACAAACCTACCTAACCTAAAATTAATACATGACCAGCGACTATATTAAAATAAAAAATTTATGTAAAGGCATAATAAATTTCCCCTATGCCTATTAGAACAAAAAGGAAGCCCATTTCAGAAACCAACCTAAAATGAGACCATAAGCCCACTATTTAGGCAATTGAATTAAAAGATACAAATGGGCCAAAGAAAATATATACATCTCAGTATCTTAATTCCATGTATGAACTTAAGGCCCAAGAAGACTTAAACCTAATAAAAATTAAAATTTGTGCAAGGGAACCCAAAACAATAGAGAATAAAGTAAAAAAAGCCCAAAATAATGGAAACTCGTTACTTTCTGGCCCGATACTATAAATGTAGGTCCTACCATCAAAATGGACTCTACCATGAGAAAATACATCTAAAAACCAACTATAAGAATGCAAAAATTGAAATTAAAATGAAAAAGTTATGATAAAAACAAGTTTTACCTATAATTAGGAATTATCAAATTTAGGTAATTAGATAGGTAGCTATTCAAATACTTATTAATATTCTCCTTTACTAATATCAGGTGATACCAACCTTGACAAGGACTTACCCTCGAATTATTACGACTATAAGATGACCTGACCAAGTAAATATTTTTGATAACTCCATACTTGTTCTATACTTATAGTTAGTGCACTTAAATTACATATATTAACAAATTGATGCTTAAGGTTCGAGATATACATGTGGTTGACTATTGGTTGTTTGTTGTGTAAAATAATGTTAAATATAATAACTGAATAATTGGTTGTATGATTGACTACTACATGATTGAATGGTTTGTTATGATTAGTCGATCACCTAATAATTTGACTTAATCATATATGGCTTGCTTAAACTAAATGGTTTATGCATATTAGTGACATTAGTGACATTGCGTCCTTATACCAACTGTCATCTCACGCGGATGGTAAGAAAGGACTTACAAGAATAAGGGCTCCTGCAAGGATTATTTTGTAAGCACACCACAGGTGCATCAATTATTAAGCCCTTATCCTAGCCTATAGACTTACTAGGCAACATAAGATGCTAATAGTATGGCTAAGCATCGTGCCCTGAGACTTTCACTTAATGCGTTGTATGTGGACTATCAATGCCACCATACTGCAAAGCATGGGATTTCTTATTACAGATTTTGAAAAAGGAAAAAAGGTTTTATTATAAAGTGTGGAAATTCTTTTTAAAATATGTTTATAAGTACACCTATTAGCCAAAAACCCTGATGCTAGAACCCAATCAAGATTTGTGTTGGTTAACAATCTTCAACCTTGACTATAGAGGGCAAAATTATGAGTTGTATACAACACCTAGGCTACTACATGTTTTTGTTTGCATACTGTTTGATTCATACATTCATATGATGGTTTAATTGATCGTTTAATAACTTGTTTGTTGGTATAATACGGGGGATATCTCATTGAGCCCGTATAACTTACTCCTTAATAGTTTTCCTTTGTAAGTTGATTAATAATAAGGACTTAATATGAGCCAAGTGTAGAGTGCAATTACAAAGTGGTATGATGGAAAGTTAGAATTAGAAAATGATCTGTATAGTCAACTTAGAACATTTAATGTCATAAATAATCTCTTGGTTAAGTTTTAACATCTTTAGTAAGTTCTAGAAACTTTAAGAATTATATACCTTATCTTATTATTTGGTAGAGGATACTGATTTTCTACAGTTTTGATGGATTGTGGACTATTATATCCACAACTATCTATTAAATAAAATAGTTATATGTAATACAATTTAATGTGCGTAACAAATAATTAGTTATAGTCTTGCAACTCTAACTTATAAGGAAATTTTCATACCATAAGTACATACGTGATATAAAAATTATTAGGCTATCTTCTTAGGCCCCCTTTTAAGGCATTACATCTACTCTCAATGCATTACATTTAAGTTCAATTTCTTTGCCAAAGTTCGGCAATGTCAATACAAAGGCTATAGTCAATTTGGCCTTAATCTCCTCAAAACTCTTCTGTGCATTCTTTTTTGTCAGCTCAATGAGAGGCACTGCTATCAAGGTGAAGTTACAAATAAACCTTCTATAGAATTAGGCCAAACCATGAAAACTTCTTACACCAGTAGCATAGGTTAGTGTTGGCCATTTACGCACAGCTCGCACTTTCTCTTTGATAGGAATCAACCCCTTAGACCGATTACGCACAGTTGAGCTAGAGAACTACAATGACTCACTTAGAGTTATAAGAATTAGGCTACCAGACCTCTAACCTACAGCCGAGCTCGAGGACTAGAGGGATTGGTACGATGAATCCTTTTGTTCCAACCGACCCCTACCGAGGCCGAGTACTTCCTTATCAAGTCATCATTCATACCGAGCCGTATGACTGTCTATCTTTCTATAGTATGCCGAATTGAAGAGTATTTACTTGTGCCCAAGTCAACCAATCACTCGGCATCTTCCTTGCCGAGAAACCGAGAAAGAGAGAGTTTGGACTAACTAAGCCATCCCTACTTAGATAAGCTAGTCGTCCGTACTTCTTGTCTGCATCTTCTAATAACTTCGTCAATATAACATCGCCACGTCTACAATATCATGTGTAGAATCCATTACACCAATAATTTTTTTTCTTGTATACCCATTTTTACACCTTTTGTATCTTGTACATTACTTTCTTAAGAAATGCCCTTTTTATATTTTCCTTTTTAGGCAAGTTGCCCAACTTATGGATATAAATACCCTTATAGTTATAGCTATAAGGACAGATTATTCCTAATACACATTGAGTATTTTCTTCCTTACATAAACACCGTTTGTTTACTCTTGATATCACTCTTATCCTAACCCTTGAGTAAGCCTAGGTGGTGAATAATCTCACTAGACAAATTTGTATGTCATATCGAATTGTGACGTGAGTCCTCGGAAGTTCCATTGGTGCATCATATCCTCTGGGTTGTTTGTAGGTTTTGCTTACCTTTTATTCTTCGTTCATTCCTTTCGCACTTTCTTCCATTAATCCTTTCGAGCTTTCTACAAGCTTGGACCCATCCAGCGATCGGCCTTGATCATGGCTTGCAACATCTTGGTATCAAAGCAAAGGTTTTGTTCGAGTTGATGTATATTTTCAAAGTTTTGTTATACTCTATTTTGCATATGTGGAACAAAGCAAGTTACTATGTTCGTTTGATCGCTATGTTGTTAATTGTTAATTTCCTGAAGTGTTTGTTTGAGCTTTGATTTTGTAAGGAAAAATGACTGACCCGAACATGAATTTTAGTACTGGCGATGACAATGGAGTTGTCCACCATGGACGATAGTCCCAAGGAACTCCTAGAAGCATTGACGAGAGACTTGATGAGGTAGCTAATCTCTTGATGGATTTAATACAAGCTGTACATGCATTATATTGCCAACCTACTGAGGCCGCGCAAAATACCCTACAAGTTGCTCAGCCTGTTAGAGGTTAAAACCCAGCTCGACCCGTTTGAAGTAGAGGAATAAGTGGATGAGTGAGGAGAAGGATTGATTTGGTAAGCATGAGAAACGAGGAAGAAGAGGAGTATTTTGAAGAAGAGCGTATACAAGTCGCTAGAGCATCTGATCATGTGAAGCTTCGGATTCTGAGTTTCAATGGATTTAGGAATGTTGATGAATATCTAGAATGGGAAGAGAAAGCGGAGCATATGTTTGACTACTATCAGTATGAGAGTTATAAGAAGGTGAGTGCTGCCATTGAGTTCTCCAGATATGCTATCATGTGGTGGAAGAATTTTCAGGCCATGGAGAGACGAAAAGGATACCGAGAGATTAATACTTAGCCAGAGATGAAGAGGATACTCAGAAACAAATTCATACCAAAAACCTATCTTCAAGATACTTTCACTCGGCTTCGAGAGCTGAGACAAGGAGGTCAAACTATTGATAAGTATGTTCAAGAATTTTAAATGCTTATGATCCGTTACGAAGTAGAGGAGCGCCAATGGCTTGAACAGTCTCAAGATTCATTATTGGGTTGAGATGAGACATTTAAGACATTGTGGAGCTCTAACGATTTGAGACAATGGATAAAGTTATTAGGATTGCTTGGTAAGTAGAAAGGTAAAGGAGGAACTGACTAACAGCTAAGGTACCGACTGGCTGACCGAACAGACAAGTCACCAAGCTCAGTTGAGTACAGAGTCGAATAGAAAAATTGATGTCTAAGCTGAGTAGAAGGGCCAACCCGATGATGAAATGTCGACCTAAACTTATGAGAAGGGGTAAGGTTCTAGTAGGAAGACGAGCCAGATCAAGTGCTTCAAGTGTCAAGAGTTCGGGCATATCGCTGCTTAATGCCCAAACTGTAGGACAATGGTCATTAAGGGAGACCTCCCAAAGCTAGAAGTAGATAGTACAAATGAAGAACCCAAAGAGGAGGAGAAGGTCCCTATCGAGAAAGAAAGTGTCGAAAAAGAGCCAATTGAGGAGGATGGGTTTGCTGAGGACTTGAATAAGTTATTCATGGTTGTCCGACGTACTATGAACATGGAACCTTTACGAGAGGAAGAGTAGAGAGAGAATTTGTTCCATATCACTTATAAGGTAAATGATCAGGTATGTACCCTCATCATGGATAGTAAAAGCTACTCCAATGTAGCTTCAGCCAATATTGTTTCAAAACTGAAGTTGTCGACTGTTACACATCTAAGACCATACAAGTTGGTTGAGTGAGAAAGGAGCATTACACATCACTTGGTAAATACTACTGCTGATCACTATAGGGAATTACTCTAACTAGATTCTTTGCGATGTACTGCTTATATACGCTTCCTACATATTATTAGGTAGGTCATGGTTGTTTGATAAGAGAGTTATACATGACGACTACAGGAACACATGCATGTTCGAGAAGGATGACCGGAAGATCACATTGAATCTAATGTTACCAAGAGAAGTTAATAAGTTACATACAAAACTTGCTCGCGGATCGAAAAAGGCTTTAGTGATGAGTAGAGCCGAGCTCCAAGAGGCCATCAATGCTAATGAGCCGACCCTCTCTTTGGTCAGGTGACTATTGAAAATGAAGGAGCGGGGTGAGTTACCCTAAGAAATCAAGGAGTTGCTAGATGAATATGCCAACTTATTCCCATAACAGTTATCTAAGGGGTTGCCCTCAATTTGAGGCATAGAGTATTGCATTGACCTATTACTTGGCACTGCACTACCAAATAAGCTAGCTTATCAAATGAATCTTGAGTAAGCTTTTAAGCTCCAATGTCAAGTTAACAAGTTGTTATGGAGAGAGGCTATGTAAGAAAGAGTCTCAGCCCTTGTGCTATGCCAGCACTTCTAGTGTCGAAGAAGGAGGGAACTTGGCGAATGTGCATAGATAGCCGAGTTGTGAACAAGATCATGATCGAATACAAGTATCTGATCCCGAAGCTAGAGGACATGTTGGGTGAACTTAGTGGAGCTAAGATTTTTAGCAAAATTGATCTTAAATCTGGCTGCCATCAAATCTGCATGAGGCTAGGAGAAGAGTAGAAGATTGCATTCAAGACTCGACATGGACTTTACAAATGGATGGTCATGCCTTTCAGCTTGTTGAATGCCCCAAGCACTTTCATGAGACAAATGAACCATATACTGAGACATCTCATAAGGAAGTGTGTCGTAGTGTACATTAACAACATCTTAGTCTACAATGCCAACATGTCGAGTCATTGTGAATATCTTAGAGCAGTCCTGGACATCCTTCATACCGAAAGACTTTTCGGCAATCTAAAGAAGTGTTGCTTTTGCCAGGAGGAAGTGGTATTCTTGGGCTATATAATTAGTAGAGGAGGCTTGCGAGTTGATGATGAGAAGATTCGAGCAATTGTCGAGTGGCTGGCTCTTACTACTTGTGCCGACATGAGAAGTTTCCATAGATTGGTATTGTTTTACAAAAGATTCATCAGGAATTTTAGCACACTCATTGCGCCACTTACTAAACTAATGAAGAAAAACACCAACTTTAGATGAGGAGAAAGGGAAGAGAGGAGCTTTGACAAGGTAAAAGAAAGATTGACCTCCATCCCGGTGTTAGTACTTCTTGACTTCAACAAAATTTTTGAGTTGGAATGCAATGCATCAGGTATTAGAATAGGTACTGTTCTAATGCAGGATGGCTGACCAATTACCTTCCTTAATGAGAAGCTCCGAAGACCCCAGTTGAATTACTCAATGTATGATAAAGAACTTTTGGCACCAATCCGAGCACTGTAAGTATGGCAGCACTATTTACTATCGAGAGAGTTTGTCATATATACTGACCATAAATGGCTGAGGTACCTTCAAAGTCAGACTAAGTTGTCGAAATGATAGGCCAAATGGGTTGAATTCCTTAAAGGATTTAATTTTGTAATAAAGTACAAGTAAGGAAAGAGCAACGTAGTTGCAAATGCTCTTTTGAGGAGATATGCGCTTTTATCAAAGCTGTAGACTAGACTGTTTGGATTTACAAGTATCAAAGAATAGTACTCTAAGGATCCACACTTCGGACCCATTATTTTAGGGAGGACAATGGACAAGTATCATGTGGAGGACGGCTACTTGTTCTGAAGCGGAAAATTATGTGTGTCAATTTGTTTATTAAGGGAGCTACTTATTAAGGAAGCCTATAATGGAGGATTCCCCAAACATTTTGAAGAAAGGAAGACTTGTGAATTGTTGAATAGCCGATTCTTTTGGTTGAGAATGAGGAGAGATGTGCATCGAGTTGTCGAAAGTTATGCTATGTGCTGGAAGGCCAAGTGCCAAGCTAAGTAAAGGAAAGCAATGCCCCTACCTGTTTCAACAAAGCCATAAACTGAATTGAGCATGGACTTCATTCTCGGACTGTCGTGAACTGCCTAAGGCAAAGATTCTATAATGGTCGTTATGGATAGGTTCAGCAAGATGGCACACTTTATACCTTGTACCAAGACTATCGATGCTTCGGCTATTGCTTCTCTTTTCTTGCAGGAGATTTTGCAGATACACAGTGTATCGAGAAGTATAGTCTCTAACAGAGACTTGAAGTTTTTAAGCCATTTCTGGATAACCTTATGGTGTCGGCTGGGGACCAAATTACTCTATAGTACCTCATGTCACCCCCAAATTGACGGCTAAACAGAGATGGTTAATTACACTTTAGGATCACTGCTATGAGCTATAATGGGTAAGAATTGGGCTGATTGGGACGTTTGCTTACCAATGGTCGAGTTTGCCTACAACCAAATAGCATATGACACCACTAAGCAAACTCCTTTCAAAGTTGTTTATGGATTTAATCTCGAGTTGCCCCTCGACCACACCCCAATACTAGTACTCGCACAAGAGGACCCTGATACCTCGGCCAGAGCAAAATCCCTTCAGTACATATACGACAAGGTCACTCAATACATCAACCAAGCTACTAGAAGAATGTGAGAAAAGACCAAGGGTAGAACGGCTAAACAATTTCAGCCAAGAGATTTGATGTAGTTGTACCTTAGCAAGGAACGATTCCCAAACAAGAGGAACAAATCATTTGCAAGAAGGGAAGGTCCTTTCAGAATGCCTAAAAGATCAATGATAATGCCTACAAATTGGAATTGCCTAAGGGCTATGGGGTTTCTGACGCCTTCAATATTACCGACCTTAATTCGTATCACCCTGATAAAGAACTAAGTAAAGACCATTCAGATTTGATCCCAAATCCTAAACAACCCAGAGGGAATGATGGAAATCAAGCTACTAGACCTCTACCCAACAACCAAGCTCGAGGACTAGGGGGATTGGCATAACAAACCCTTCTATTCCAGTCAACCCCCAGAGACCGAGTACTTCCTTACCGAGTCATCCTTCATGCCAAGCCATATGACTGCCCATCTTTTTATAGTATGCTGAATTGAAGAGTGCTCACTTGCGCTTGAGCTGACCAATAACTTAGCATTTTCCTTGTCGAGAAGCTAAGAAAGAGAGAGTCTGGATCGACTAAGCCATCCCTGTTAGAACAAGCTAGCTATCTGTACTTTTTGTCCACATCTTCTAACAACCTCGCCAATGTAGCATCGCTACATCTACAATATCATGTGTAGAATCTATTGCACCAATGATTATTTTTCTTGTATACCCATTTTTACTCCTTTTATATCTTATACATTACTTTCTTAAGAAATACCAGTTTTGTCATTTCCTTTTTAAGCAAGTTGCCCTAACTTATGGGTATAAATACCCTCATACTTATAGCTGTAAGGATAGATTATTCCTAATACACATTAAGTATTTTCTTCCTTACATAAACACTGTTTGTTTACTCTCGACATCACTATTATCCTAACCCTTGAGCAAACCTAGGTAGCAAGTAACTTCACTGGACAAATTTGTACATTATATCGAATTATGTTGTGAGTCTTTGTAAGTTCCATTGGTGCGTCATATCTTTTAAAGTTGTTCGTAGGTTTTGCTTACCTTTCATTCCTCGTTTGTTCCTTTCGTACTTTCTTTCATTAGTTCTTTCGAGCTTTCTACAAGCTTGGACCCATCCAGCGATCGGCCTTATTTGTTCTTGGTTATGTTTCGCAACACAAAGGATATTAGCTTTAGGCCATAGTCGAGATGGGAATTCCTATCCCAAGCTGATCTCCTGCTGACCTGATTATCAGATCCTTACATATGTCAAATACATGCATCAAATCTGCTCCTATTCAGTAGTAGCACTTTATCCTAGGAAACAGCCTAAGAGTAGCCGAGGTAAGCTCCCGATCCGACCACAAGCATCCAGCCCCAAATCAAGCTGACTTCTCTTTAAAAGAACTAATTGGTCCTCAACCTGGTCTACATCAAGTCGACCCCTGACAACAAGCATTACTTTGTTTCTGCCTACCTTGCACCATATTTCTCCCATCCAAACACCAAGCGACACATGTCTTCTGACATAGTATTCCATAATAATTCTCTCTTTTTCACACTAAATATTCTTTATCTCTTTTACCCTTTTTAGTATGTCTTATGTAACCTAATTGTAAAATACTTTTTTATCTTTTCATACATGTAAAGTAACCCTAGTAGACAAGTATATAAACCCTCACTTTCTTGTATGCGGACAACAATCATCTCTTTAATACCAAATTATTCATTTAAGTAACCTTAGTTTTCTTGTTATCATTCAACTCTTATCTATTCCCTTTAGCAAGGAGTAGTAGCGAATAACCCTTCAGTTCGAACCGGTATATCATATCTGGCGGATTGTAGGCCAAGTAAGATCAAGTAATGCATCATAGCCATTTGATAGCTACCTAGACTTTCCTAACTTTTTCTATTGTTTTTCGTTTGCTTCGTTGTGGTGCCTCTCTGTGTATTTAACCTCAGAGGCACATCAGCTTCGCTGGTATCAAAGCACGGTTCTGCAAGGGAGTGTGTGAAGTTGCAGTGAAGTTTTGGTTTGCTTTACTGTTAATAGCTGCTATGTTCCTTCCGTAGCTACTACAGTGTATTGGTGTGACAACAAAAGCGATTTTATTGTTACTCAGTTTTTACACTGTTTCTCACTACGAAAATAAAGTAAATTTGTTTCTATTTTATTTGAGTGACCATCAAGCATTAAAGTTGTTAGCAAGTTATTAATCCATTTGAGAAGTACTATACCATGTCCGATTCAAGTGTTTAGGGTGTTATTAGTGACCAAAGCTGTAGTGCTCAACCTAGTTGTGGTCATAATGGCAGTAACATCCTAGGGTTGGTTGATAACAAACTTTATAGACTCACAAACCTTGTTGAGAGTCTAATCACCGTAATGCAAGTTAATAGACAACAACCCCAAAGTGTACAGCAGCAAAAACCACAAGAAGACACCCCCAAGAGATACTATGGCCAAGGTAATCAAACCAATCACCCAATTTAACCACCACAAGCTAGAGGAGTAGCAGGCGGAGCTGCTAGACGAAGACTGGAGTTAAAGGAGATTAAGGAAGATGACAAGGAGTTAGGTATTGAAGGGTTTGTTAAAGAAGAAGAAGTTTATTATTAACAAGCATAGGGATGACAACGCCTAGTCCCTCGAGGGCTAAACAATGTCAAGGTACAAATCCTGCCCTTTGGTGGAAGTAAACATGCAGATAAATACTTGGAGTGGGAAGAGAAGGTCAAGAAAGTATTTAAATGTTATAGGTATGAGGATGCGGTTAAAGTCCAACTTACTGCATTGGAGTTTACTGGGTATGCTATCATGTGGTGGAAGAATTTGAATGCAGCCAGAGCAAGAGATGAAAGACGAGGTATTAGAACTTGGGATGAGATGAAAAGGTTATTAAGAGGCAGATTTATGCCTAAGACCTACCTACAAGATATGTTTGCAAAGTTGCAAGAGCTTCCTTGATCTATTGATGACTACGTAAGAGAGTTGTAGATGTTAATGATCCGAGCCAACGTGGAAGTACCAGAGGCCTGTACTGTGTCGAGGTTCATTTCTGGGCTCAAGAATTAGATTCACAATATTGTGGAAGTACAGAGGTTTTATAATTTGGAAAAGGCCATTAAGATAGCGTAAAAGGTCAAAAGGTAGAGGAGAAGTGTTCCGAACCAACCTGGGCCGACATTCTTGCTAGTCTTAGTACTGCGCCAACTTGTTCAAGTTAAGCTGAGGAGGCCATACAAGGCCGAGGATAAGAATGACCGACTTGACAACAACTAAGGAAACTAGTAAGGCCGAGCCAAGGTTAGGACAACCTTGAGAGTATATGAGAAAGGGTAGACCTTCGAATGGAAAACTAGTAAGGTAAAGTGCTTTAAATGCTTGGGCTTCGGACATATGGCCACTGAGTATTCAAATCGATGCATCATGGTGCTCCAAGGAGATGTAGTGGATAGCATCGACGAGAGCAAGCCTGAGAAAGCAGATGTTGGAAAGCCCGAGGCTAAAGAGGAAAAGGAGACTTGTGTTTATGCTATCTAGGGAGAAGTGATGACCCTAGTCCTAAGACGAGTACTAAGTTCCTTGTCGAACCCTGAAGAGGACCAAAGGGAGAATTTGTTCCATACCAAGTGTACCGTCAAAGGCCAATTATGCACAATTATAGTAGATGGAGGAAGTTATACTAATGTGGTTGCGCAATCCTTTGTGTAGAGGTTGGGTCTACCAACCTCAAAGCATCCCTGACCTTACAAGCTGCATTGGCTTCATGATAAGGGTGCTTTAAACGTGATTGAACAAGTAGCCATGCTGTTTAATGTTAAGAATGTATACAAAGACGAAATAATGTGCAATGTCGTCCCTATGGGAGCTTAACATCTATTGCTTGGATGACCTTGGTTGTTCGACCGATGTGTTACACATGATCGGTATAAGAACACCTATGCCTTTGTTAAGGAAGGAAGGAAGATTGTGTTGCAACCTCTGACCCCATCCCAAGTAAATGAAACCCACAACCAGCTCACTTGAGTTAGTAAGAAGAAAGCCTTGGTGATGAGCCGTAGAGAGCTCCGATCTACTGAGAAGGCTGATGAATCCATGTTCCTGTTGGTTAGGAAATTGTTAGAGATGAGGGAATTACAAGATGTCCTAGAAGAGATCCAAAGCTTGCTAAATGAGTTTTCCAACCTATTTCCGGAAGAATTGTCGCTAGTTCAAGGCATAGAGCACTATATTAATCTACAGCCAGGCGTCACCCTACCAAACCAACTTGTATATAGGATGAACCTTGTGTAGGTTGCCGAGCTGAAAAGACAGGTGGATGAACTTAGAGCGAGGATATGTAAGGGAGAGCATAAGCCCTTATACTGTATCAACTCTGCTCGTTTTGAAGAAAGATGGTTCATAGCATATGTACATCGATATTTGAGCAATCAATAGAATTATTGTCAAATATAGATACCCAATACCAAGGCTCAATGATATGTTAATGAGCTTCATGGTGCCAAAATATTTTCAAAGATTGATCTACAGAGTGGTTACCACCAAATTTGCATGAAGTCGAATGATGAATGGAAGACTGCCTTCAAGACTAGGTACAGACTTTACGAATGGTTGGTTATGCCATTTAGACTCACCAATGCGTCAAGCACATTCATGAGGTTAATGAACCATGTAATGCGGCCCCTAATTGGAAGATCTGTGGTCGTGTACGTTGATGATATATTGGTATACAATACCAACTTGAACGACCATGTTCAACATCTTTGTGAAGTATTTAGTATTTTGGAAACTGAGAAGTTGTATGGAAATATGAAAAAGTATATGTTCTACTAAAGAGAACTGATACTCTTAGGGTTTGTAGTATTAGTGGAAGGAATCCGAGCAGATGAGGAAAAGACTTGAGTTGTTCTAAAATGGCCAATGCCGAAGAATGTTACCGAGGTCTGAAGTTTTCACAGCTAAGCTTCCTTCTATAAGTGATTTATTAAAGACTTCAATACAATAGCCGCCCCATTGACCGAGTTGACAAAGAAAAGTAAAGGGTTCAGGTGAAGCGATCGAGTTGAACAAAACTTTAGAGAGATTAAGAAAAAACTCACCTCAACACCTGTCCTATCACTGCCAAATTTCGATAAACCCTTCAAATTAGAATGTGATGCGTCAGGAGTTGGAATTTGTGCTATCCTAATGCAGGAGAGATAACCCGTCGCCTACTATAATGAGAAACTGAGTGGCCTAGCCCTAAACTATTCTGTATACGAGAAGGAGTTATACTCCCTTTTCCAAGCCCTTACTATTTAGCAACATTATCTGCTACCACGAGACTTTGTTATTTACACTAACTACAAATTATTGAAGCATCTTAAGAGTTAGAACAAACTCTCAAAAAGATAAGCCAAGTGGTTGGAGTTTATAGACAGTTTTAATACATCATTTGATACAAGAAGGGAAGCGCAAATGTGGTCACCAACACTCTATCACAACGATAAACTTTGCTGACCAGTTTGTAGACAAAATTATTGGGATTCTCACTTATCACTAAGCAGTATGTTGCTAACCCTCACTCTGGTCCAGTTGTCGAACAATGCCGTAAAGGGGTAGTTGTTGAAAGATATTACCTTAAGGACAATTATATGTTCAAGGACTATAGGCTATGTGTTCTAAACTGCTCCACACGTGAGCTACTGATTAGGGTAGCCCATAGCAGAGGATTATTGGGTCACTTTGGGGAAACCAAGACTGCTAGTCTATTAAAGTAGAACTTTTACTAACCAGGTTTGGCCAAGGATGTTTATAAAGTAGTTAATAGTTGTAAAGTTTACAAGCATACTAAGGGGAAGAGATAACCCCAAGGAGAGTACATGCCATAACCAATACTAACCTTACCTTGGGCTAACCTCAACATGAACTTTGTCTTAGGGTTGCCCTGGACATCTAGAGAGAAAGATTTTATTTTTGTTGTAGTAGACCGCTTTAGCAAAATGACACACTTCATTCCATGCCATCGAACCAACAATGCTCTATATATTGCTAATTTGTTTTTGTAGGAGGTTATCCGACTAAATAGAGTACCAAAGACTATTGTCTCAAATCGGGATACAAAATTTTTGAGTTATTTTTGGAAGACTTTTTGAAGAAGACTTGAAACTAAACTTATATTCAGCTCCAGTAGTCACCTTCAGATTGATGGCCAGAATGAAGTAGTAAACAAGATGTTAGGTAATCTACTTAAAGCGATCATGGGAAAGAACTTGAGGGATCAGGATTTATACCTCTCGGTTGTAGAGTTCACATACAACCGAATTGTCCATAGTATTACTGAGAAGACCCCATTCAAGGTCGTCTATAGCCTTAACCTCACTTATTCCTTTAGATATGATCGGCACCCCAGCAACTATTGAAGAGAGTCTATCCAAAGTCAACTAAACCTTGTAATTGCATGAACTACATTAGTATGTAACCAGGAAGATCACTAAGTTCAATTAAAGACAGTAAGAAATTGGTAGTCGAGGCTATCGAACTGTTTCTTTCCACCCAAGAGACTTGGTATGGATACATCTCAGTCAAAAACGATTCCCACACTTGAGATAAAAAAAAAGCTATTTCCTTGAGCCGATGGCTCGTTCAAGGTCCTGAAGAAAATAAACCGCAACGCTTACCAAATCGAGTTACCTAATGATTATGGAGTTTCTTCCAACTTCAATGTGTCTAATCTAATCCCTTATTAACCAACAAAAAAAGACCCTACAAGCGCCCTAGAAGAAAGAGCAAAGACCGCTCCAAATTTGAGGACGAATCTTTCTGACCCTTAAGCAAATGATAAGAATCAACCCCTTAAATCGATCACGCGTAACCGAGCTAGAGAACTCCAAGGACTCACTCAGAGGATATTAACTCTAGGCCATAGCCGAGATGGGGATTCCTATCCCAAGCTGATCTTCTACTAACTTGACTATCATATCCTTACATGCATTAGATCCGCCCCTTTTCAACAGCAATGCTTTATCCCAAGAGACAGCCTAAG